>JANAVB010012000.1:9039173-9644173 GCA_029216955.1 Iris pallida | reverse complement strand
CATATTCCAAACAATCAATTACACAAAGATTTGTAATAACTTGCTAAAATTGGCACGAAGTAACAGAGAGAAAACCCTAATTATACGACGAAGGCCCAGGCCCAACCCAATTAGCCCAATTGGGCAATTAGGGTTTTCTTTGCCCCAAAGGAAGCAGCTTAGGTATGTAAAATGTGTGGGGTGGGGGAAAGGAAAGAAAAGAAAAAGAAAAGAAAAGAAAAGAAAAAAAAAGGAAGGAAATATCGGGAATTGGGCGATGGATCCGTGGACCTATTTAAATCACCGCTTCCGCCAATGATCCCAAAACCCCACTTTTCTCTCTCCTCTCTCTCTCCTCGCCGGCGGCTGAGCACTACTCTCTCCCCCCAGGGTTAGGGTTTCTTTTTTCTTTTTGGAACCACCCACAGCGAGAAGCTATCGAGCCATGGCGTCCGTCGCTCCCGCAGCTGAACGTATCCTTTCTTTCCCTTCTTCTTAGGGTTTTGCAGCCTACGACTCGGCCTCTAGATCTGTTTGTTTGTTGGTTGGTTTGGTATCCAATTGTTGGAATTCGATTGGCGCGTTGGTTGTTTGTAATTAGTATTTGCGTTTAGTTAGGGTTTTGAGGTTCAATTAGGGTTTATGATCAGACCTCGGGATACTTTTAGGTTTGTTATCGATCTGTTGGTTTTGGCAACTAGGAATATGTTGTTTTGATTGTTAAAATATAGAAAAAAAAATGTATTTTTGGCCCTATTTTTAAAAAAAAATTTCGCAGGAGCCACCGGTTTGCTGTAGAAGTTGACCTCGGTATGATTGGTTGTGTTTATTTAGGGTTTTGAGGGTTCATCTAGGGTTTGTGATCAGATCTCGGCTTATTCCTAGGTTTTGGTATTGTTCTGTTGGTTTTGTCAACTAGAGAACGATTGATTTGATTATTTAACGTGGGAAAAATTGTATTTGATGTCAATTTGCTCGCAAAAGTTGAGCTCGGTGTGTTACTTGTCCGGTTGACTTTAGGGTTCAGTCTGGGTTTATGATCAGATCTTGGTTTACGCTGATTACTAATGGGTTTTAGTCTCATCTGTTGGTTTGGTCGACTAGAAAGCAATTGATTTTGGTTCGTAAACCTAGAAAATATATATTTCAGCGGTAATTTATTGCAAAAGTGGAGCTTTTTATGTTGCTTGTTTGATTGATTCTAGGGTTCAGTTAGGGTTTATAATATATATTTTCGATTACTATTATGCTTAGTTTCAATGTTCTGATTTTGCGCTTAAAAGTAATGATTTGCTTTACCTAACGGTTGACTTGCTGTTGGTTCTATTATTAACCCTAGAAAGGTATGTTTTTGCAGTTTTTCTTAATTTTGCGGTTAACTTACTATTATATTTAGTCTTGATCTGTTGTTTTTATAGATTAGGAAGTAGTTGGATTGATTTTTGAACCTAGAAAACTTGTATTTTGCCACTTTTTCTTTATTTCTTTTTGTTGTAGCAGAAACAGGTCTACTGCAGAAGTTTGACCTTGGTATGTTGTTGTTTCTAGGGGTTTTAGGTTTCAATTAGGGTTTATATGAGGTCTTTGATTACTATCAGGTTCTGCTTTTAGCTGTTAATTCTAGCACCTAAAAATATTTATGTGTTTAAGTTAGTGGTCAATTTATGGTCAATTTTGGTTACTAATGGGATTTTAAGGTATTGAGCTAGGGTTTATTACCAAAACTCCATATTTTATTTTGGCAGCAAAGAAAGATTTGATTTGTAACCAAAATTTGAGACTTATATTTCCTTAATTTTCTTGTACAGAAGCGACCAATTTACTTCAGAAGATGACTTTGGAACCCAAAAGCAAGCCTCACGACCTTGTCGAAGGCACAAGGAAGGTATCTTTGTGCAACTTGCTACAGTAAAATCTTATTTTAATATACTCTGAATGGATTCTTGTTATCAAAATTAAATGTGATTTGGTTATAATACCATGTTCTTTCTGGTGGTATTCAGTATAGCTCTGCAAATGTCGTGGAGGTAAAGAGTGCCCCAGTTCAATCTAGTGATCGGGCGGTGACTCCTCTTCTTCAGAACGTTGATCCAAACATGTGCTATTTTGGGCCTTATTATTATGGAGGTGAGAGGAATATTATGTATTGATTTAGAAATTGCACTAGATGAATGTTGAACACTGAAATTATGTTGGCTTTTCATTACGTTTGCAACCAGTTTACCATACTAAATGAAATGCAAAGAACTAGGCCTTGATATAGTTTTAAGATTGCCAAGCTGTTCTTTTAATGCTTGAATTACTATTTATGTGTATGATAGTTGTTCGTTTGACAGATGGCTGTCCCGTTAGATATCTAAATGAGGGGGTAGGGAGTGCTAGTGCTAGGAAGCATTGAAACTTTAAATTGGTGTTGAATTTGTGCTAAGGTTCAAAAACTTGTTTTTGGTGTCGGTTTCATGAGTATCAATCTTAGAAGTCAAAAGTTTTGGGGGCATCTGATGATTTCGAATCTGTTGGTTCACTTCTCATGAGTATTAATCTCAGAAGTCAGAAGTTTTGGGGTATCTGGTGATTTCAACTCTGTTGGTTTTGATGGTTTTGCTATTGGTTTTTGTATCTATTTTGGCCATTTAAAACCCTTTTTAGTCACTGTGTCATCAACGTTAATCCAGTATTCATGTCTGAGCAACATAAGCTGTTATTTTGTTGGCGTTTCCATGATATTGTTGGCGTTCAGTTAACAATGATTGTGCGACACCAGCGACAACAACGATGCCTTTATCCCAAATTGTATGGATTGACTGTAGCTAACATTGTCACTGTGTCCACATCAATGTTAATCCAGTATTTGTGTCTGAGCAACATAAGCTATTATTTAATTGGTGTTTGCATGACATTGTTGGTGTTCATTTAGCATTGACTGTGCAACACCAGCAATAAAAACAATGCCTTCAACCCAATTTTTTGGTCTTGACAGTATAGTTAACATCGATTGTGCTAGTACTTTTCTGTAGGGACATAAATGCTTTTGATGCAGTTTTTCTTTAGCATGTTTTTCTTATATATCTTGCTGTTTTTATTTTTTTATCCTTTGACATGTTATTCAAGTATTGATTTTTTTTTTTTTTTGAATTTTGATCTGTTTTCAAGGCTACGATGGTTCAGCACAGGAGTGGGGGGAGGACTATTCTAGATACATGAATCCTGATGGAGTGGACATGCCAACAGTGAGTTTTTTCCTCCCCAGATCTTGGCATCGTACAATGAGATCATTTCCTGCTGTGATATTCTGAGTTTTTTAATTGGTATTTTATTAATGGTGGCTATTAGAACTAACTCATTGTAGTTCTTTATGTTACATTTCTTAGCTGCTGGTTGTGCATTTATCACTATGATAATATTTAGTTGCTTCCTCTTTGTGCTTTTTGTTTGATAACCAATATCTCACTGGTGACTTGTGTTGTCAAGGTGTCTAAAACTTTTTTTTCTTTCCAAGTGGTGATAATTTAGTACAGGAATAACATATAATACACAAAAGACCAGAAAAGTGGACTAATTTGGAATATGTTATTTACCTCATTGAAATGGACACATTCCTTATGTTTTACTTTTTTTCCCTACCTTCTTTGCAGGGAATTTATGGTGATGTGTATCATTCAGGTTATGGGTATCCTCCTTATGGTGCGTACCCCTCTCCTGGTTCCCCTGTTCCAACCATGGGGCACGATGGTCAGCTCTATGCCCCTCAGCATTATCAGTATCAAACATCCTACTACCAGCCACCGGCAACACCAAATGTGCCGTATGCATCAAGCAAGGTTCCTACAACAAAAAGTGAAATTTCCACTTCTGCTGCTTCTGAGCAGCCACCAATTCCTCTGGATACCTCCAAGGTGAATGCAAATGGAGTTGCTAATGGGACTGTGAATGGGAACAATGTGTCAGCACCACAAAAGTTGAACCAACAAAATATTTCGTTGGCTTCGAATGGGTCATATGGTAGGGGTTCTTTACCGAATGGAGTTCCTTCTTCTGGTTACCTTGGTTCCAGCTTTGATGCAATGCGATCACCTGTACCATGGTATGATGGTGCTGTGTACCCCGATACACAACACAGACTGACTCCAAACAATGCAGTTTCCTCTACTCAACATGTTGCGAACTCGATGTCTGGAAGGAACCAGAATGTTCGACCTGCCCCTCATCTTATGGTATGCTATGTTACCTGCCTCCTTCTCAAGATTGGGCTCATAATGTCCAGAGGTGTCATGCTGGAGCTTTTTTTTCAAATAGATTGTGTGGATAAATAATAATATACATTAGCGTCCCAATAATTGGGATAAAAGGCTTCACTATTTGTATAAATATACATCTCAAAAAATATTATGATAAGTGTTGAAGAACTCGTAAAACATATAAATTAAACAGGAACTGAAACCAGCAATGACTTCAGAAAATATCAATATTCAACACTGCATTGTGGTTTCTGATATGAGTCAGCTTCATTGCAATTTTCAATGTAAACTTGATTGCATGGAACCTCATTCACAACAGAAAGCAACAATATTAGCCTAACATGGAAAAAAGTGGGGAAATATTTATTAATGGGTGTTAATGCACTGATAGAACTTCTTTCCATGATCAATTATAGTAAGAATGTTTTCAGTTGGTAGAAAAATTATTCTGGTATCAGATTTTAACTTTATCATCTCTGTTTCATTTGATCTATTTGGTGCTTCTAGACCTGTTGGTAAATTTATCAGCATCTTTCTCAGTGATAATGTCTAGCTGTTCTTTGACTGCGTAACACCATGATTTCAGGGTTTGCATAATACAAGGCCAATATCTGAGATGGGACCTGCTGCTCCTGGCATGATAAATAGGATGTATCCGAACAATCGTATGTATAGTTCTTTCAACACTGGTCTTGGTTTTAGATCAAATTTTTATGATTCTAGAACACATGGGCGGTGGGGGCCTGTTATTGATAGCAAGTACAAACCAAGAGGCCGAGGCAATGGTTTCTATGGTTACGGCAATGAGAATTTCGATGGTTTGAGTGAATTGAACAGAGGACCCAGGGCTAATTATCGCTTGAAGAACCAGAAAGTCTCTGGACCCATTGTCCCAACTCCAGTGATGGGGCAGTCTCTTCCCACGGATGGGAAAGTTGATGAATCTGCAGTCCCTGATAAGGATCAGTACAATCAGGCAGAGTTCTGTGATGACTATGAAGATGCTAAGTTTTTCATCATCAAGTCTTACAGTGAGGATGATATCCACAAAAGTATTAAGTATAATGTTTGGGCTAGCACTCCAAATGGGAATAAGAAACTTGATGCTGGTTACCAGGAAGCACACAAGAAAGCTGGGGGATGTCCCGTCTTTCTGTTCTTCTCTGTAAGTATGACTATCCAATTTATCTTTGAAGATAATTCATCTTGTCCCATCTTCTGGTTTTGAAAAAGAAGTCATGAACTTTATTCTCCAGGTAAACACAAGTGGACAATTTGTTGGCGTTGCTGAGATGGTGGGACCTGTTGATTTTGACAAGACTGTTGACTACTGGCAACAGGACAAGTGGAATGGTTGTTTTTCTGTTAAGTGGCATATTGTGAAAGATGTACCCAACAACATTCTGAAACACATCACGCTGGAGAACAATGATAACAAGCCAGTGACGAACAGTAGGGACACTCAGGAGGTAAGAAATCAATATAATGGTTCTCTTATATAGAAGACTTGATCTTGGTTCTTATTGTCTCACTTGCTGCTGTACTACAGGTGAAGCTGGAGCAAGGTCTCCAAATGCTTAAGCTTTTTAAGGAGCATGTCAGCAAGACATCCATTTTGGATGATTTTGCTTTCTATGAGAGCCGCCAGAAGGTGATGCAAGAAAAAAGAGTGAAGCGACAACAGCTGCACAAACAGGCATGTTCTTTTTTCTTTCTTTACTACTGTATTTTTGGAATCTTTATATATTTGAATAATTAAGATCAATCCTTCTGCTAATGCTTGACCAATTTCTTATTGGTGATGCACAACCGGAACGAGATCAGATTAGGTCTGCTAGTGGGTCGGGTCTGGGTAAGTGCTAGATCCAGATCTGTATTAATCTCGGGTCCTGGTTCTACACTCAGGTTTGGGTTACTATTTTAATTATGGATCTGTCGGGTTTATGGGTCAGGGATCCAGCTGCTCGTGTCTGGGTCCGTATAAAGATAATTTTGGGTAAAGTCAAGTTTGTTTGCCTGAGTGTTGATGGAGAAGAAGTGAGGAATTAAAAGATGGAGGAGAAGATGAAATGATGGAGAATAAGATGAGAGTTGGCTTTAGGTTGGATTGGACCTGATCCATGAATCCAATCAGTTCAAAGTTTCTTTAGACCCTGACCCTGCTCATGCAAGTTGTGTTCTGGTTTTGCGTCCAAATGCAAGCCTAGATCTAATTTTCTGAGTAGCAGTGAAACAGATTTTGTGGTACTTCACTTTTCATATCAGGAATTCATGAATATGGGTATTCCTCTGTGCTTGCAGATAGCAGATGCCAAGCCCAAGCCAACAGATACCGAGGATGAGAAGGATAAGAACAGTGCAAGTGTGAAGTCTATGGTGCAAAAACCATTCGAGGTAGTTACAGTTTTGAAGAAGGAAGTTACATCTGTTGGAGTTGAAGAAAAGCAATCCGAGGAAAATGGTGTGGCTTCAGTTGCTAGTACAGTTGATGCCCCAAATGGTTCTAAAACAGTGACTGAGAAGAAGAAAGTTGCAAATGGTGTTGCTAATGGCTGTTAGGTTCAACAATCGACCAGTCATCCCAGTGGCCAAATGGTGTAGTTTTGGATCATTTTTTTTTATCTCAAAGTTACAATGATCCCTTGAAGTACAACATAGAACTCCAGAAGATGAAATCATGGACTGACATTTGAGGTGAATAAAACACCCTGTTACCATCTCAGTGGTAAGATTGGTGATTTTGGATATTTAGTTAAGAGTTAATTTTCTTTTATTTTGTAAACCTTACCCTTGGGAACTCCGTCGAATGGTTTGAACTTTAGAATATAGGTCTTTATTTCTGTAGTCTCAGAATAGGAACTTGGTGAGTCCTTGAGTGTGGGTATTATATTTGGTAGACACCTCTGGCAGTTAGTTTAAAATCTTGTGCTTTTGCTTTTAGTGGTTCTAGTCATCCTTTTTTTTCTTCTTCTGTAAATTGGCCATTAGCTGCCAGAGGCTTTGTAATTGTAAGAACCCAGAAGCTATTAGATAGTATTTGCAATGATGGCCTACGCTTTTCCATTTTGCGTTATAGTATTTTGCTGGTGCCTTCAATGGATTCTGTGCAGTATTTATATCTGGTGAGGATAGAAATGAATTTCAGTCATACTTAGGGATTCTATTGTGCGACTGTTGCCACTGTTGTTATGATACAGACTGCCTGTGCAAATATGATTCTAGTGCTATATATTTGAGAGATTCAGTTATTTTTCTTTATTGTGTTTGATTGGACTTTTTTTCGTGGAAAATATTTCCGTCACAAAATTTCCACCAATTGTAGTGTTTGATGGTTTATATTTTTTATAAAATTATTATCCAAAAAAACTATCACTTTTCATATTTCCTTCGAAAATGGTGGAAAATGAAATCCAACCCATAGGAAAATATCATTTTCTGGAAAATAACTATTTTATGTGGAATAATGACAATCAAACATCCAAATTAAGTTTTTTATGACATTAATTTTTTTTCCAAGTATTTTTCACCTTGCAATTAAACGGACACATGTATTTTGGAGTGTCAACTTTGATGTTAATCATGGTTGATTGCAAGCTTGTTGGAAATGAATATAGATAACTCGTAGGAAATGAAAGATTTATTCATGCAAAGCTGGTTGTCTGGAGTTCAGTTTTAGATACGTACGACCCGTGGTTGCCTATTTTATACGAATACGAACATGGCCTCAAACTTTACAGGAGCATTTATCAGTACCATGGTCCATGTTTCTCTCTCTGTAATTTGTAAGATGACACTGGCTCGACCTTTTTTTCGGTTCCTCCTCAGGGAAGGAAAAATAGGCCATCAACTTTCCTTCCAAGTTTCTTTATGTGGAAGGAACATAACATGTTCTCCGAGCAAGAATAAGCCGAATTGACAAGCCATGTTTGAATTGGCCATGCGTTTGAGCTGGACGGATTCATCATTCACCACTGTCACGTGGTGAATCCATCCCACTGCCTTGGCCAGCCTGTAATCGGACATCATCCTCCCCGACTTAATCTCACCCCACGTGCATTTGCACAGTATCTCGGCCCCAGCGGCTCGGTCCCGCCCTCCACTGTGGTGTCTTCTGCACCTACTCCTCCTCGACTTCTTCTTCTTCTTCCGGCAGGACTACCAGCTTCGCTCTCAGCTGACCAGTAGGCCTGCGGGACCAACGGAGACTCGACACTCACAAAGGAGCCAGAGCCTGCGCTTGCATATTGCTTTTGACGACTGCTCTTCTGTGGAGATTGCCCAAACTGTTGGCCTGGCGTTGTCGTCGCCCTTACGGCTCTGCACGACGGGCCACGTGGTCGGCCGTCGTTTATATCCGTGGTAGAATGGTGTCCGTCCTCGACCGTCCACGCGGCACCCTAGCAGTTGAGTTTTCATGCACGGGCGTCCCATTTTGGTCCACGTCAGCTCAGATCGTGGCCATTTTGTCAGTCCTCCGACGTTGCCGGTGTCCCGCACCGCGCAGGCCAGGCTCATCATTGTTAGAAATATTTGATTTACTCCTAATAATAATCTGCAAACAAAATAAACAGAAATTAAAGTTACCGGCCTCCGGGGAAGTCGCGCACGAAGCACTGCCCTAAGAGTTAATCTGGGTATATGTGCAGACATTTCCGGATGCTCCTAGTGGTAAAATCTCCGCTCTACCGGTATCACGTCATCACACACAACTCGGGGAGATTGACCCTGACTTAGCTCTGCCCAGAGCGAGGATATGAAGAACGGAAAGAATTTCCGTAAGACAAGAATTTGGAAGAGAGATTTTTTAGAGATTTTTTTTTGTGTGTGTTAAGAGAGGAGATGAAAGGCTCATAATATAGGCACAAACTTTGTAACCGTTGCTTGAATCATGGACGTAATAGATGCTGAATAAAAGCATATAAAAAATGTGGTTCATTGAACCTGAACAATATTAAAGAGTAAACGTTACAAAATTAATGGTTTTGAGCTTTTGCTAGCTAACAAATGTGTAACATGTGCATATGATAACAATCCCCTCCCAAAAGGTCAAAATTCAAGGTAATAGAGGGAAGGAAAAACAAGAGAAGAATAGGATAATTTCTGGACAGTTATATACTATGCATAAATGAGATGGACTACAGCCTTGAATCTCACGTAGTGACTATTGTCTTTGTCTGAAGAAGAGCTTGATGGACTACGCTTTGAATCAGTCTTCTTGAACCAGATTCAGAAAATAGCACACATAGTACGCTAGAGGTACTTGGGTCTATCGGATGGCGCGTTTGAATGACCATGCGCACTTTTCCACATTCATGAGAGTTGTCTAGGATCGCCCTGTCCTATAGTCATGGCCTTCACGACCTCTTATATAGGTAGGTCCTCGAAGGGTTGGTGATTGGAATCAACCCTGCAAAACTATGCTTGGACCTATTAAGAGTTTTAAAACTCATCCTAACCAAATCACACTAGAACACTGTCACCATAGGGATGGAGAATCATTGTACACATGTACAGCCACTTTGGCATTATTTTAATGAATAATCTCGGGTCAGTATTCCATAAAGTCACCTAAGTCCAACTCGACACTCACAAAGGAGCCAGAGCCTGCGCTTGCATATTGCTTTTGACGACTGCTCTTCTGTGGAGATTGCCCAAACTGTTGGCCTGGCGTTGTCGTCGCCCTTACGGCTCTGCACGACGGGCCACGTGGTCGGCCGTCGTTTATATCCGTGGTAGAATGGTGTCCGTCCTCGACCGTCCATGCGGCACCCTAGCAGTTGAGTTTTCATGCACGGGCGTCCCATTTTGGTCCACGTCAGCTCAGATCGTGGCCATTTTGTCAGTCCTCCGACGTTGCCGGTGCCCCGCACCGCGCAGGCCAGGCTCATCATTGTTAGAAATATTTGATTTACTCCTAATAATAATCTGCAAGCAAAATAAACAGAAATTAAAGTTACCGGCCTCCGGGGAAGTCGCGCACGAAGCACTGCCCTAAGAGTTAATCTGGGTATATGTGCAGACATTTTCGGATGCTCCTAGTGGTAAAATCCCCGCTCTACCGGTATCCCGTCGTCACACACAACTCGGGGAGATTGACCCTGACTTAGCTCTGCCCAGAGCGAGGATACGAAGAACGGAAAGAATTTCCGTAAGACAAGAATTTGGAAGAGAGATTTTTTAGAGATTTTTTTTTGTATGTGTTAAGAGAGGAGATGAAAGGCTCATAATATAGGCACAAACTTTGTAACCGTTGCTTGAATCATGGACGTAATAGATGCCGAATAAAAGCATATAAAAATGTGGTTCATTGAACCTGAACAATATTAAAGAGTAAACGTTACAAAATTAATGGTTTTGAGCTTTTGCTAGCTAACAAATGTGTAACATGTGCATATGATAACAATCCCCTCCCAAAAGGTCAAAATTCAAGGTAATAGAGGGAAGGAAAAACAAGAGAAGAATAGGATAATTTCTGGACAGTTATATACTATACATAAATGAGATGGACTACAGCCTTGAATCTCACGTAGTGACTATTGTCTTTGTCTGAAGAAGAGCTTGATGGACTACGCTTTGAATCAGTCTTCTTGAACCAGATTCAGAAAATAGCACACATAGTACGCTAGAGGTACTTGGGTCTATCGGATGGCGCGTTTGAATGACCATGCGCACTTTTCCACATTCATGAGAGTTGTCTAGGATCGCCATGTCCTATAGTCACGGCCTTCACGACCTCTTATATAGGTAGGTCCTCGAAGGGTTGGTGATTGGAATCAACCCTGCATAACTATGCTTGGACCTATTAAGAGTTTTAAAACTCATCCTAACCAAATCACACCAGAACACTGTCACCATAGGGATGGAGAATCATTGTACACATGTACAGCCACTTTGGCATTATTTTAATGAATAATCTCGGGTCAGTATTCCATAAAGTCACCTAAGTCCAGCTTGTTTCTACCCATTGAACCGAATTCTTAGGATCTTCAGTCAGACTCGGTTGGGTTGCCACTGCTGGTGACTTACTTATGGGCTTAACTCCACCCCCCTCGATGATTCTAGGATTAATTTCCTAGACAAACTCTTCGTCAAGAGTAAACAGACTCTTCGTCAAGAGATCTGTAAAGTTCTTTTATGACTTTATAGTCAAGAACTACATTTTTGAAACCTCTTTTGATGTCTTGAAACGCAGCTGCAGGTACCTGTTCATCTTAGAATTCACAAAATCATGCTTTTAGCATAATTTTAAAATAAATGACATGTATAAAAATATGTTGATCATGTAAAGTATAAAATGTCTGAGCCATACAGCTTCAGTACAAGATGTAACTGAAGCTAACATTTCTGAGTATATAATACTCTTTAGCTATGATTTTTACATAAACTAAAGAGATGACAACTCCTCATAGAGAAGAAAAATTATCCATAAATGGATTAGATGTCATATGAATCAGTTACCCAATTTGTATTAAAATAATTTTCTATGACATAAGAGTATCTAATATGATACAATTTTATAGTTTAGAATATCCTTAAAAAATATTCTGGAATTGGTTTGACTGATTTAGTTATTTCCTAAATCTGATTTGGTGACATCATAATTATTTAACAATTATGTGATTTCACTAATTGTTGATATAAATATTAGGACAGTGAGCAAAAACTCATTTGACTCTATCATGCTTTAAAGTAAGATACAGTAACTTTCAGTCTTGGCTCTAAAGATTTATCTTTACAAGCTATTTTTACAAAATGACAGTCTAAAGTAATAGTTTAAGTAAATTTTGCTAATTGACCTTATCAAATCTTTAGTTTATCAAGTTTTGATCAACTTGGGTTAACTGTAGGGACCGGTTTCCAGCTAGCGAAGGTCCACAGGGGGACGATTAAATACCGTGTCGCTTAGAGCTATTTACGTCCGGTTGACAGAAGGACCCTTTCGGCTTAAACCCAAACTGATCTTAACTTCTAAAACTTTAGATTTAAAGAAATTTGCAATTTCACTAACTATTTTCTGGTGACAAAATTGTTTGAATGAATCAAAGAATTATAGCGTCACAAAATATAAGCAAAAATAAAGTTTGTCTAATTATTGTGACAGAACAATATTGTGATTTCTTTCTGACTAAAAATTCTAATATTGTGATAATAAAGTCATTTAAGGTTCAAACATATAAAACTAACATGTGAAGAATATCACTTTTATACAATAATATACAGAACCATGTGTATAAAGCAAGATAATTGGCTTATAGATTTCAACAATATATTTCTTCAATTAAATTTAGTAATCAAAATGAGTAGAATATGTGAATTGTAAATGTGAAAAATTACCTTTCCACGTGATCGGAACAATTTTGTACCTCTTGATTTTGGCTTACCAATAACACTTCACAAGATGTCATTTTTCATCATTTTAGATATTTTTATTATTCTCACTTCATCCTTGACATGTTTGAGATGGACTAACACGTCACAATCTTTAATGCTTCTGATTTGGAAAGATAACTTTACAAAGATCATGTTAAGAATGAGTGAATACAAACAAATTTTTATTACCGTCACTGATAATATGTTCCTCTTTTTCAAAAATTAAAATATCTCTAAGGATTCTACCTTCAAGAGAATAAAAGTTAGTTTGCATATTTACAAGAAATGTAATTGAAATAATCTATGAGCTTGTTCATTTTGGCACAAAATACTTTTTTGCACAACAGTACAATTTGGCTGTGAAGTGTAAATAAATAACAATTACAAACATAATTTTCTAGTTGAAAATTTCTACCAGATAATATGTTGATGATGGACCAGTTTACTTTTCAACTAAATGCCACCTAAGCTCCCAAGTGCATGCAAGTTTAGTAAGGCCATACATATAATTTGTGAATTTTAAAACAAGTTCAAACGCTTACCTCTCCTAAAATAATTCGTTATAGATGTCTAGAATAGTAGAACTATGTGAATTAAACTACATAGTCCTATTATGTATGTGGATCGTGAAACTACATCAGGACAGTCGGAGCAGTCGAATGCCAATAGAACAAGTATTAACCACAAAACAAAAAACACATTTTTTTTGTTATACATCCTTTGTAATCAAGTCACAATCTCGTTAACATATTGCTTCTTTCATTGACAGTTAAAAAATTTCTAATGGTTTTTCTTCTTCTTCAAGAAAATAGATGTTAGTAGTTAAGATATTAACAAGATATAGCAATGAGATGACAAATCCATATTCATATTTAAATACTCCAATAAATAAGGATAGTACTGAAGATTTTTCAAGTACTCTTCAAACTTACAGAAGGATTTACTAGAAAATGATGGCACACTTGTAAAATGTAAGCCATGTTCAACCCAATTTTCTTAATGTATCAAGTTATCGAAGTAACTAATTTTGCATTTGCTTAGGAAAAACATGCTCGCTTATATCAACGAAACATAAACTCGAATTTAAGTTCATCAACGATTTCTGTTGTACAAAGTAAGACCCAAAAAAAAACTATAACATCATAGTAACAATACTAAATTTTATTTCCTCATATTGGAGAGTTGATCTAGTTCACACATTGATTTCAAATCAAGTCTGAAACTAGAGTCATATGAAGAATGAAAAGTGATAGAATAGACCCACTACTTTAATAAGGACAAATGCTAACCAATATGCTTTTACATGATAAAACACGAGATTCTATCCAACTGGACTGGCTATAAGAAATCTAAAACAATTGCTAAATCACAAACTCTCTTGTGAACCATCAAACGATCTTTTTATGGCTATACTCTATCTGACAAAATCGATAACTTTGTTCTTACACCAAAATGATAGAACAAGAATGATGTACCAGCGAACTATAAGCACTTAATTAGGAATTTGGATTTCCATAACCCTTTGTTTGTTGATGCATTTATGCCTATGAAAACTAGATCATTTATGCCTATGAAAATTAGGATTACTTATAGCAAATGTTTTTTCCGGTTAGAGCATGTAAACAAATAGAAACATATAAGCTTATTACGCAATGTGAAGCTAAAATTACAACAAAGCCAATAGAAATGGGTCCCAAATATAAGAGGGAACATAAATAATTGACAAAATCAAGTTCAGATAATTATCAGTAGGTGCCACAGCCTTCAGACTAATTTTTAACCATACTACTAGAGATGGTCATCATTTATTTAATTTTTCACAAAAATTCATTTGGAGCAAAATTAAACATAATTCTAGCATTTATTCTGTTAGACAAAATTGTATACTAATAATCATGAATTTGGATAAGTATATGAATATCAATATATTGCATGAAAAGAATGTTTGATCCCAATGTTTTCTTTGCGTTTTATTAATGAAACTGTTGCATGTATGCTACAATATGCATACTTTTTCATAAATTATGCATATATGTATGGTACTACATAATTGCAAATAATTGGTGATATAAAGGAAGTTAGTGCAGAATGATGACTGACATGGGTCAACATAGACGCAAGTGTACACGAAATAGCGAGAAAAAGATGTATTTCTAGTATCGGAAGACTCGAGACATGTACCTATCTGCTGCTAATTAACAAATTTGTGACGTTGAAGTATTTATGAATCATTTAGAAACAACAGTGTGTGCTTAAGAAACAAATCATAATTCATCTTAGTGTCAAACGTTTTATACCGTCATTAAGATTGGAACAATTATAGATGAGGAGCTCAGTTGGTAGATCTCAAACATGTCCAATTAGAAAAAAAATTAGGCCCATCAAAATAACCAAAACAAAAAGTTTACGACAACCCTTTTATCACTTGAGTTGGCTCTACTTACATATGAAACTCAAGGAAGAATGCATGCATTGCACATGATAAGACGGTGCGGGCAGGCAACCTTTTCCTTTCTTTTTTTTCTCTTTTTTTTCCCGATGTACTCATTCTCCAAGTCTCATGAAATAAGCTAAACAAAATCTTTAAAAACTTAAGTGAATATTTACAAGAACAAGTTGCAACATGAACCCTGAAGTTTGTTCAGAACCCACAACAACTACAAACTCACAGTATCAAGCATTACACCCTCCACCCTGCTTTAGTTTGCCTAGGAAAATGTCAGAAACATATCTCTTGTTCCAGTCTCGTAAACTGTACGAGGATATTATTTTAGCTATGGACTAAAGAAAGCATCATAGAAAGATAGTTTAAGGGGCAAGTGGGTAACTTGGGAGGCAAAACAGTTTTCGAGAAAGTAAATCATGTAACAATTTTTTTTTTCATGTGAGCATCTATAAGATCTACAAATAATACAAATATATGGTATCAATTTAATACACATAGATTGCAAAGAAGAAGAAAAAAAATATAACAGATATCACTGACCCTCTCACCCATTAAAAATAAATAAATAGAAAGCTTGCAATGGGTCATTTGCCAACAAACTAGTATGTAGTAAACGTGCATAGAGGTATGAATCCGCGACACACATATCAGCAACATACCAATTCTATTTGATGTAAACAAATGTCAGATATGTAGGTTAAAAAAATGTGATCTCAATCTTTTTGTAGAAGTTCACAAAAAGAATGGCTAACACAAGGAAACAAAGCATGTGTGAAGCATTCCTGAAGTTAAAAACTTGGCTATTTCATACTCGATTAACTCTTAAATTGTTAGAAATATTTGATTTACTCCTAATAATAATCTGCAAACAAAATAAACAAAAATTAAAGTTACCGGCCTCCGGGGAAGTCGCGCACGAAGCACTGCCCTAAGAGTTAATCCGGGTCTATGTGTAGACATTTTCGGATGCTCCTAGTGGTAAAACCTCCGCTCTACCGGTATTCCGTCGTCACACACAACTCGGGGACATTGACCCTGACTTAGCTCTGCCCAGAGCGAGGATACGAAGAACAGAAAGAATTTCCGTAAGACAAGATTTTGGAAGAGAGATTTTTTAGAGATTTTTTTTTGTGTGTTAAGAGAGGAGATGAAAGGCTCATAATATAGGCACCAACTTTGTAACCGTTGCTTGAATCAAGGACGTAATAGATGCTGAATAAAAGCATATAAAAATGTGGTTCATTGAACCTGGACAATATTATAGAGTAAACGTTACAAAATTAATGATTTTGAGCTTTTGCTAGCTAACAAATGTGTAACATGTGCGTATGATAACAATCATCGCCCCGAAGACAGAGAGTATGTGTTGTAGAAATTGTAGAATACTTGCCAGAAAGGATTAGTACAAGAAACATATTTATAGAAAGAGAATAGTTGATAGCCCGCTGAGGTGGTCAGAACCAACGTTAGTGAAAGACCTCATCCTAAGTCGATTCGCTTACATGAATCAATAATTAAGTTCCGATTACGTAGACTTAGCAATCGAACTTATAGAATGCTCCAAAGTATCACCTCCCTTCACAGCACGCACAATGGCAGACTTTGAATTCGTCGAATTGCAACAACAGAAGCTAGTTGTTGCAAAAGGTTGACAACTACTTTCAGAGAATCTTATAAAGGGTTCTTATCTCTATTTTTTTGTATTTCTACGTAGTGCTGGTGCTCTCCTTATGTACGAGAACTAATACTTTGTCAGTTATGGATCCGAACAACCCGCTTTTACGAATTTGAGCATATTTGTGTATATAACAGCCATACCCTTGTGCTTTAGCTTCCTGTAACGTCCAACTCTTCGAGTCACCCGCCACGTATTTGTGAAGTGTCCAATGCAACGTCAGATGTGTATGTGCAAAATGTACCATCAAAGTGCCACTTTGTGCCATAACACCTCCGAGTTCGAGCTAAGTTAGGTCCTTTTGGGACCTAGACTTTAAGGGTATTCAATAAAATGGTGATAAAAACAATTGTAAATTGTAGGAGTCGGTCCTGTCCATCTACAAAACCTCCGACTCTACTTACTATTTGGGCTAACAAACTATATGTGTATCATTCAATACATGAAAAATCAAATATTAAAATACACACATGAGATTTGTCCTGATATGGAATGAGCGTGCATGGATTTATTGTTTGGACTAACCCCAACAATATGTTACCCATACCAAACATGTTCTATCAGCAGCTTAAAATTAATAACAATTCAAAACTACGATTGTTGTGATCTAGATAAACCCAAATATGGATGCCCTTATCCATATCCACAACAACTTCTATCCTATTTCCTCTATATATGTTATCAATGAGAAAAGCTACGTGCATTCTTTCTGTCACGCCTCGATCCCGGAGGATCGAAAACTAGCCACTGGGCGTGATGCCGTACAAGTCTAGATTGCACTTATACAAGGCAAAACTATTACAGTTTCTGAAATTTCTCAAAAGACAATGACAGCGCAACAAAACCAAGCAGATAAATTGAAGTCACAACAAGATATGAAAATTTTTATCTCTTTATTGATAATTGTAATAGATTACAAGAGAGTTTACAATATATTACAATAATCTTGAATAGCTAACTGAATATATACTTGCCATTTACGCTTTACAACCGAACATGCCGACTTTGCTTACAATCTCACTGGTACAACTGAGTTATACTGTTCCATACATTAGTCCTGTATAGCAGAAGACATCGTCTTGTAAGAAGAGCTTCTGCGCACCCATCCGAATCATCGATGCCAAGCACTGATCAAACAATTTACTCCATACATAAGCACCTGTAATATTGTCCACAACGTGGGTCAGTACATCATCAATGTACTGGCGAGCGGTGCTGGCCCAACTCACCTAAGAAGACAATACTAAGTAATCATATTATAGAATATTATTAAAAGTGGTCTTTCTCGTTGCCTTAGGGTCAATTAGTAGTTCATATCCGACAAAAGTAAAGCATGCGTATATTTCTTAGCCAGCATAATTTAAAGCATACAGTTATCACACTAGGTGATTCTTACCCATGGTCGTATAGCCATCCTTGTACATTTATAGTACCTACCCTGCCTGTACAAGACATTGTTAGGAACAATATCATAATCCAATATAATTGTCACCGTTCAAGTGATTTCTTACCAACAGCCGACATTCTTTCCTATAATTGAGTAATAACTTACTCTTCCTGTATAAGACATAATTAGCACTGGACCTATCTATATGACGATTACTGGCGACACGCCATCTTGGACCATCTTACTGGTATAACGGTACCCCTTACAGTGCGGGTAGCTAGCCCCACTGAAGGTCCCGTATACCGATGCCAGTACGTCGGCACCAATCCTTGTTTTCCTAGGATGAACCGGATTCGTGTCCTCGGATTACCGTTCAAGGAACTACCTTGTCGACACGTTGTCCATGACCATGCAAATATTTGCAACTTATCTATGAAGAAACATATAATGCATGATAAAAAAGCTAAGTAAATAAACCGTCATTCTCAATAAGCCATCGTTCTCATTCGTATTGCCATCTTGCCTAATCTAGGGTCTTAGTGTAATCAACATTCTACATCGGCAACGGGATAATAGAATGTGATTACCTAAGCCCTTCCTCACATCTTTGATACCATACATCTTTCCAACTAAAACTCAATATACTCACTGCCTAATTCTTGGGAGTTAGCAATCTGTTTAGCATACGTTTCGAACTGAGGCTCGACATATTCATCGCCCAAGTATTTGGGACTTTTTCTTCACCTATCATGTATTTCATTGCAACAACACACAAGCATACAATTTATTAAAATGATTCACATCAGTTCTCGGGTTATGTGATTAATTCTCTTTCGTTATCTTTCCGACTTTCATGCAAGGTGTTATTTAGCAACTCAACGAGCAACATAGCATACAATCCTTTTATTAAGCGTAAAGCTAAAGGATCTTCGAAGGGTTCAATACTACTCACATTATAAGATGATTCTCGCCACGATCGCCTAGCCTTCTAAGCGATCCTTCGTATATTTTCAAGTCCAATAAGGCTTCATCGAACCAACCATCCATCATAAGGCATCTTGCAGGTCGGGACACTAAAATATATACCACTCAAAAAAAGTTTCATCCTCGAAACTTAAACAAAACTCATCCCCATAATTCTAACTGGATTTATGAAACTTTCCAACGATCAACTTGTACTATTTAACATTTTTCCGCAACATCTCGATTGATTTCTAATGATGTACCATCTCACCATAACATCTCAATTTGATTCAAAATAGTTTACTATCTTATTCTTTCATCCAACACTCGTACAATTCCTCTTGAGCATCTCACATAGTCGTAATTCACTTATTCAATTCTTCAACCAACTTATAATCCAGTGAATGTTACCAAATTCTGACTCGAGTAATTTTCCATAGTCGATCCAAAATTTTCCAATGTATTCCGACATAGATATATCAAGTTATCCAACGAATCCAGAGTTCCCTTTTCAAGTCTATTATTATTCATACCATCAAAAATTGATAAAGCCAATATCCATATTTCATTTCAATATCCCGATTCTCATCGATCAAATCTTGTACTCGTCATCGTTCGTATCCATACACTTTATTTACAACTCGTAAGTTTTCTATTTATGATTCATCTTCCAAGTTGTACCATCATCCAGATTTAGCCAAAGTTTTCGATGTACTCAAACATTTCTCATATTGATCAAGCCAATATATTATCATCTCGCATAAGCAACTCTTATTTCCATCAACGTTAATCCCAAGGGTCATTTCCAAAATTTTCTTTCGCTCTCGTCAATCTCGACTACATGCACTATCTCCTTCCGTCATTACACTTATTCTCAATTCCAACCTGATTATCCACCAATGAGTTTATTCTGACTATCTCAAGGCAACTATCGTCATTTTAAGCAACTCAATATGATTCAACCAACCAATCAAATCCAATCAGTTCTAACAAATTTCCAACATTCTGAATAAAGGCAACCAAGTTTTCGAAGCCAACATGATCCTCATCCCATCCAACATTGCAACATCGAATTTTTCAATCTTTATTCCATTCTGAAGTTTACTTCCCGATATATCTCATTCGTTCCGATAATACCCACGCAACATCAATAGGGACATCCCAAGGGTCGCCAACAGTCAACTTAGCCATCACTCAAGTCTCTATGCTCAACTATTCTAAACTAAACCAGACATTCAACTAACTTATCTGAGATGAATAGCTACTCGAAACATACTCTAATCTTAGAGGCAACCAACGCTTATCATAGGGACTCTATCTTATCTCAGGGACAATCTATGATCCAACTAATCCAAGTAACATGGGATACTACCTTAATCTCATGAACTTATTCCCAAACTTGAACAACTAAAATATCTTAGCCAACAATCTAGAACTTAGGCAACCAACCGACACTCTAGGCAACCAACCGACATCCTAGGCAACCAACTGACATTCTAGGCAACCAACTGTCATTCTAGGGTCAAATATTTCTACCCGTACTCATCCTCGGGTTATACTCAACGAAGTCATTCTACACTTACCCACAACCGACAAAATCTATCCGACAATTCTTAAGGGTCAATCCCGAAGCCATCATATAAAACTTTATCAATCGAATCCAAATTTTAGTTTTCACTTGCATAGACGCATCATCACTTGCTCAATCCGACTTGTATTCTCACATCATACTCAAATTGTGTCTATTCAATCAGCCAACTATTCTGAGTCATATTCCAATATCGCTACCTCAATGATTTATTATTTACTATATGTTTTCTTCGGTCTCTTCACGACATATTTAATTTCCACATTTTTGTTCATCTGTACGGTCTGTACTCTTTAACCAACAAAATGAGGCAACTATATAATTGTATTTCTTTCGAAAGCATCCTTTATGAATTTTTATTAACACCAAACACGGTCATCTCTTAGCAATTCATGTTAACCATCAATATTCGTTTTGCATCATCTTCTTGTGATTCTATAAGAAGATTTCACTATTCATGATTGATCCAATCTCTATGGCACCAATCATCTAGCATTCGTATTTCGGTCATCTTAGTGGATATGACATAACTCATTAGCTAAGTCATAATCTGTCACGACCCGCACCCGTTTTTTTTTAAACGGATACGAGACGTCTCCAAGCCAGCCTACGCCGCAGTGTCGACGGTAGAACGCTGTCACGGCCATGAAGATCAAAATCACAAATAATGCTCATTCACATAATTAATTTAACTTACAATGATCACAAGTTTTATATTTGTAGAAAAATATAAACTTGTACAAATAAATGAATGACTACAACTCAACTATCTATCTAGTCTCTAGGCTTTTGTCTGCAAGTATTCCCGTCACTCCCCAAGCTAAGTGAATCCACGACTAACCTGAAAATGTTAGTTTTCAGTCAGGAATGGAATGAGCACAATTCACTGAATGCAATTTCAAATAATGAAAATGACTATAAAACAAGGTTAGACATCAATCATGAGTTTTGAAAAATAAACAGTAAATACGGAAAACCAATAATAAATAGACACAAAATACTTTCCCCAATTGTTAGAAGTACCTTTGATATGTGATCGGTCTGGGGTACTACACCGCACGGTCTACGAGGTCTACTTGCATGAAAAATAAACACGGGCTACAATGTCTACTTGCAGAAAATAAATACGGGCTACACTACTTGCAGAAAATAAACACGGGCTACACTACTTGCTACACTACTTGCAGAAAATAAATACGGGCTACACTACTTGCAGAAAATAAACACGGGCTACACTACTTGCAGAAAATAAACACGGGCTACAATGTCTACTTGCAGAAAATAAACACGGGCTATGGTCAGATCACACATCCTTGGTACTTCTCGTTCCCGACTCAATAATTTATAATAGAGTATAAAAATCACATAACCAATGACTAATCAATGAAATATAGTAAAGATCAATATCGAAATACAGACAATAAACTGTACTCGCCTGTGGTCCTTTGCTGGTAAAACCGACAATCCGAACTACTCAATGTGCCACAATAGTCAAAACCCGTACAACAGTCTCCGGAAGCTGAAATAAACATTACCAATGTTCTCCGAATAGTCAAACTAGCTAGAATCGCCTGTCCTTAAGTCCAATTCTGGACACAGGGGCAAAACGATAATTTTTGGCAAAAACGATGTCCGCCGTTGGACCCACTTTGTACCGAAAAGCGTGCCAGAGTCAATGGTCTCTAAAGTCGTCAAACTACATGTCTACGGATTCAGTTTTTCAATACGAACCCAACCGTATGTCCAAAGTTGGATTTCGGCGGGCCGTGCACAAAATCGTCCGTTGAGTGGGACCGTGGGGCCCGCAAAACGGTGATTTTATCAACTGTCTCAGAATCGGACCAAACTTGGCATACAGGACCAGAAAAATGATACGGTTCTGTTGGCACAAGTTTCGTCTCGATCTGACGAGCGTGCACAAAGTAACTGAAAAATTTGCAAAGTGCACGATACGGTGAATTTCGACGGATACGCATCAAATTCGTCGCGCACACGCGACCAATTTGAATTCCGTCAAAGTCCACACGACCACGAAGCCGTTACGCAGCTTTCGATGCCTTTGGTTCGCGATCACGTCGCCCGGTTTGGCGGGATGCACGTCGTGTGGATGGATTTTCTAGTTTTTGAAACTGTTTTAACATGGATTTTTCCTGATTTTCCAATACAAATAACTTAAACTATATCTAATGAAAATATAAATTAAAAGAAGGTTTTCAAACTCTGATAGGTTGTCTACAATGTTGTTTAGATGGATTTCAATAATTCGTTCGGGGTTGGTAGCAATTCGGCTTCCAAACAGTGCCCATCAATCTAGTTAATACTGTTAGAAATCGTAATTTTTCACAATATTCGCAGGTTATTTTCTAGCGATCGGTCGTGACTAAATTAAAACTAATTGATTGAAGGTGAAGGGGGTCATATCGTGAACGTACCAGAGTTGATGGATTGTAAAACGATCGAGTGTGCGTGACGAGAACCCGCGACGAAGTCGCTCTCGTAGCCTGAAATCCGCTGCTTTCGCTGGTCGGTGCGCGCACGCGTGGCCCTATCTCGGCGGTGGTCCGGCCGCCTGTGGTGAGCGGTGGCTGCGCGTACGCGGCGGAGTCCTAGGGTGCGCGCATGTCAGGAGGCCGGGAAGAGTTAGGATTTTAGGTCGACGATGGGTGAGTTTCGAACTCATAACTGTATATATACACTCGAGTTCTCGGGTTGGGCTCCTTTGAGAACTCGGGTTCCCTGCTGCTATGGGTTATTGTAAGCGTGGGTTTGGGTGAGGGTTCCCAGCATGGCCATCTCCCAGCGCTGGCCTGTGGCCTATTGGCCAATCGAGCTGGGTTCGGTCCACTGTTCCCGCAAGGGGACAGTGTTGAAGGAGTTTCCTTTATACTTATATATATATATATATATATATATATATATATATATATATATATATATATATATATATATATATATATACTCATATGTACATAGTTCATCAAACCTATATTTATATATAAAATATATAATGATATATAATATATATATTATAACATCCATTTGACAATAATAATATACTAATAATAATAAAGTATTATTATATAATAACCTCAATAATAAAAATAATAATAATAATAATGAACTTCAATATATTAATAATGGCGTACATACCAGTTTGTACGGTCTAATAATTCCCAACGTACAAGGACCTATTTATACCCTTATCATCGAATATCAATTAATAATAATATTTATAATATCTAATTAATGAATGCTTAAAATATTTATTAGACCGTTTAAACAGAATAGAACCCAATCATGCTCAATACATCAACATGAATGTCGTGGGACGTACCGCAGGACTACATGGGCTTGGGCTCAGCTCGGGTCCAGTCCGAACTAAAATGGTATAACCTATTTCCCTAAAACTCAATACTATAAATAATAAATAAATAGACCTTCGGTAAGGGCTAAGTCGCAACTTAGCCTGGTTTTCCTAGTTAGGACATCAATATGGCTCGGCCTTCCCTACCAGGGCTAATACACTAGTCTAAGTACGCTATTGCACTACCCGTGCCACGATTTCTAGTCACCTTGTACTCCAAAACTCCATCATGGCTAAAATCATCTACCATAATAATTAGCTAAATAATTATTTATCAAAACTCTAAAAATCACTATTTAGTTCAAATAAATAAATAAATAAATATTATCAAAATTTTGGGAAGAGGGGTTACAAATCTACCCACCTTAAAAATAATTTCGTCCTCGAAATTCTAATTCATAACTATTCTTTAAATTCAAAAAGAAATCTACCATTACCTTAATCTCCTCGAATTTAATTCCTCAAAAATAGTTTATATCCTCCTCCTAGCCATTTTGTAACTTCGAAACCCCGAGGACTCCTACCCACCTTTGGTCACACTACTCCTTCAAATCTCATGTCACTAAAACTCTATAATCATCCAACTACTTGCTAAAACTAGCTACCCATAGATATCTACGGTATAGGGCATCTGTACTCCTCTCCTATCTACCAAGCAACCCCAAAATTTAACGAGCAACAACTTACACAAGTGGCTAAGAAATATTAGTAAACTCTAATAAGCATGATCCTTCGTCGCTCTGAAATAAGTAGGACGGAAAGATAAGGAAGAATAACCGAGGGTAATTAGGAAGTTTCAAGAGCGGTAGAGGGTATCTAATGATGCAGGTAAAAAGGAAGTTTATGGATCATTAACTTATTTGCTAGATTGGCTACTCTAGTCCAGTCACTTGCTAAACCGAAGAACCCTTCGTTTCTTAGAGGGCTTGCAATCCGTGCAATACAGGGGTTCCGTTCTCGAAATTCTAAACTATGTTCCATAATAGAACAAAGATTGGAGAAATCAAGATTGTGATCTTTTCCATGGTTATTTAACCACACGAGCAAGGGATAAAGTGCAATACTAGTTCGTATCGCGACTTCCAGGTAGATGACATATTGGTTACGAATGACTTCACGCTCTAAGAGGTAAAGATTATCTAATAGGTATAGGGACCTGTTTCCACGGTTTGATAGTCCAACTATGGTGGTATGCATGGGTGGGTTTTACGGGGTCTTAATGGGTTCTCTGCTTGGACACCAATTGTTGGTTGGATGAACCTTGGATTTCAGTCTATATTGACTGGTCAAGATTCCCATGATAAAACTATTTCTAATAGGTTAGGGTAACCTAGAATAGGTTTCAACCCAAGTGGTTGAGCTAGTTGGACAGTCGGATTGGTTAACTAGGTTCTGTAAGCCCTGAAGATGCGCCTCCCGTGACTTTTGTGTTTAAGTAGCACGAGAAGACACAAATGAATAGCACACTAGTGACATATGCGTAGTGGGCTTCGAGTAGACCACAACCATATATTGGGTCGAATGGTTTGGGTCGAGGTTGAGTCTCTAATTGGAGTCGGGAAGTATACCGGTATTGTGGTAAGGGTTATAGTTAGTCCTTTTTACCTGAAAGTCGTACCATGAAATTAGAGTATAAGGGGACATGTTTGAGTGGGACATGATATACTTAGATGAAGGTGAACTCGTCTAGGCCTTGCATATACAGTTTGTTGGAAGATAACAGCTGGTCTCGTGCTCCGAATATTAATGACACGGTCGGGGACACAAAATGATCTAAATGAAAAGTGGAAGTCCAAGGGCACTAATCATCATCCTAATGGAAGTTATTCTAATCAATCGATAATCCTCGTGTATCCTAAAATTGCAGAAGGCTTATGGTCTACCCACCTTAGAAGCTAGGACATGGTCTTAGGAATAATGAGGTCAGAAGAATTCCAAAATCTAGGTATTGTACCTCGACTCTTGTTAATAAAGAATCAAGCACGGCGTAACGGGGTACGATAGTTATAAGTCAAGTCAAGGATCGTTCCTCAATAAATGGAGAACGAGTGTGTACAAAGACACATGGTCGGTAAAAATAGAATGATCTACTCATCCACTGTATGCAAGAGTTATCGACGGGGTAACCAACTCCAAGGCACAACATAAGAAAAGATTTCTAACAATTCAGTCAAGAAATTCTATTTGTGTCAACCTGCCAGAATATCGTCACAAGAGTCGAAATGATCATGTATTGCTGTTGACAACTGGTAGATCATAATACGACAGGATATTTAAGCTATGGTATTGGCTAAGCTAGTGACTGTGGTGTTCCAACACTAGTTAGGTCTTAATAATAAAATTTACATAACTAGAGTAATATTTGTTGGAACACAATCTCGGGATGAGTGTCACGGTAAATGATTACCCTATTGTCCACTCACCTCATATCTAACTGTGGGCTTTGGTCGAGGAAAGGTTGGTTTAAGGTTTAAGGATTGCTAGTTAATGCAAGCTTCCAACAAATAGTTAGAGGCTCACAACAATTAGTTCCTTGAGGATAGATGGTCTCTTGGATTGGCATTTCGACTAAGGGTAAAACCCTAATCATTCTCAAATTTAGGTAGCTAGAAAGTCTCAATAGTAGTTTGAGGGTCGATGGGAGAACGAGTAACTCAATCATATGACTGGCCGATGGTAGCTACACTTGTGCCTACCATTATCATAGCCATGGGAATACTCTGTATCTCTCTACCATCACGAGCTTTCGTCTTTCCAAATCAGTGAAAGACAAAACAATAAAGAATTCAAGGGAGATGTTTACTGAATACAATTTCATGATTCAAGGACGAACATATAATTCAAGAGGAATTGTCAAGCAGTCGCGAATGAGATCCAAGATACCTATATATCTCCATCCACGTAGTGTAATTAAACGAAGAGCGAACCAAATGCATCATGGTTGATCAGACCATAATACACTGATTCTGATTAGACAATAAGTTAGCAGGCGTCCCCACTAAACATATGCCTCGAATCAAGCTCGAGAACAGAGTAAGCTTGCAAAAACTAGGCTGTAATAGCAGCGTTGGTCAAGATAGTCAAGATTTCAGTACGCGAGATTTTTGAAAAGAGGCACAAGTAGTTCGAGTTTAGAGGGAATCAAACTTTACCTGGTGTTCTTGCTCCTGTAGACATCCCACTATCATCTTACCCTTAAGGTCTTGGTTGACTAATGGTTTATGGACTTCTGAATTCTATATTCTAGGTAACCTATTAGTGTCAATCAATTTCCTCATCAATAGATCACGAGGATCATACGGAGTGCTAGGTCGGAAAACATGTTATCAAACTTACAAACTTCCACTACTATTGGCTTTGGATCTGATGGAACATACATGGCATTGTCCTATCCTCCTTATTATCCTAGACATGTAATCACGTCTGAAGTCATTTTACCGAGAATTATGCTTCACCCGTATACTCGGGCTGTGGTAAACC
Organism: Iris pallida; assembly: GCA_029216955.1. Taxonomy (NCBI): domain Eukaryota; kingdom Viridiplantae; phylum Streptophyta; class Magnoliopsida; order Asparagales; family Iridaceae; genus Iris; species Iris pallida. The sequence continues at coordinate 9,616,683 of JANAVB010012000.1, read as the reverse complement.
CTTGGTTCTGTGATTCAGATGTGATATGCTATCAGATACTCTACCTTATCTCGACACCTGGGTGACTATGATCAAGGAGGACCACTCGCCATAGTTTTTAGGAATATTCTATAACCTATAATTTCCTTAAAAATTTCAACTCTAGGGTCGTGTCTTGCCAGTGCGCTGCTGGCTGCAGGGAATCCAGAGTCTTCATAATTTAAATAAATGGCGACAGTGCGCTGCTGTCCTGCCATTATGAGTTAACTAACATTCCTTTAACTACATCTGTAAAAATCTATGGGCTTCTATAGATTCAAACAAGTTGACTGTGAAATAAAGCGTAAACATTTGTCCTATCAGTCGCAACCCTTAAAATAAAGGATTGAATAGGGAGAAATAACTGAGGACAAAAGAATACAAACATTCTAACTATTCCATGTGTATTCAAGCCTTTGAGGAAAAACTTGAATCGAAACTAACTTGAGGTACATCTATGGATAACATAAAAATAACAATTCTTAGGGCAAAAATAGGAACTAAATAGGCAATTTGACTAAGATGTGAGGATGATATCAAAAGGGCAAGGAGAAAGAATTGCACCAATTATCAAGGTTAGATCATTAATTCTATGAAGCCCTTCCTTACCAAGGGAATAATCTATCCAAATTAGATTATATCGTCATATCAAGAGATACTAGTGTACCTATGGGGATCTGATAACTATCAAAATTAATAACTCCTTATCTACATTGCATGGCCTAGACTACCCATCGGTAAATTTGTATAAGGGACTCCTAGTCCTAGTCATTCTCGTAAATTAAATTAATTTCTAATTCGTGAATGAGCATTTCCTAGTCGCAGGCTCGTAATAGTACAACTAACTAAAGTACTATCACGAGTTCGCATGATTTGCAAAGACTGACCTACATGGGCCACCACAAAAACTTGTCACGACCCGTACCTATTTTTTTTTAAATGGATACGAGACTTGTCCAAGCCAGCCTACGCCGCAGTGTCGGCGGTAGAACGCTGTCACAGCCATGAAGATCAAAATCACAAATAATGCTCATTCACATAATTAATTTAACTTACAATGATCACAAGTTTTACATTTGTAAAAAATATAAACTTGTACAAATAAATGAATGACTACAACTCAACTATCTATCTAGTCTCTAGGCTTTTGTCTGCAAGTATTCCCGTCACTCCCCAAGCTAAGTGAATCCACGGCTAACCTGAAAATATTGGTTTCCAATCAGGAATGGAACGAGCACAATTCACTGAATGCAATTTCAAATAAAGAAAATGACTATAAAATAAGGTTAGACATCAATCATGAGTTTTGAAAAATAAACAGTAAATACGGAAAACCAATAATAAATAGACACAAAATACTTTTCCCAACTGTTAGAAGTACCTTTGATATGTGATCGGTCTGAGGTACTACACCGCACGGTCTACGATGTCTACTTGCATGAAAAATAAACACGGGCTACAATGTCTACTTGCAGAAAATAAATACGGGCTACACTACTTGCAGAAAATAAATACGGGCTACACTACTTGTAGAAAATAAACACGGGCTACACTACTTGCAGAAAATAAATACGGGCTACACTAGTTTCAGAAAATAAACATGGGCTACACTACTTGCAGAAAATAAACACGGGCTACACTACTTGCAGAAAATAAACACGGGCTACAATGTCTACTTGCAGAAAATAAACACGGGCTATGGTCAGATCACACATCCTTGGTACTTCTCATTCCCGACTCAATAATTTATAATAGAGTATAAAAATCACATAACCAATGACTAATCAATGAAATATAGTAAAGATCAATATCGAAATGCAGACAATAAACTGTACTCGCCTGTGGTCCTTTGCTGGTGAAACCGACAATCCGAACTACTCAATATGCCACAATAGTCAAAACCCGTACAACAGTCCCCGGAAGCTGAAATAAACATTATTAATGTTCTCAGAATAGTCAAAATAGCTAGGATCGCCTGTCCTTAAGTCCAATTCTGGACACAGAGGCAAAACGGTAATTTTTGGCAAAAATGATGTCCGCCGTTGGACCCGCTTTGTACCGAAAAGCGTGCCAGAGTCAATGGTCTCTAAAGTCGTCAAACTATATGTCTACAGATCTAGTTTTTCAATACGAACCCAACCGTATGTCCAAAGTTGGATTCCGGCGGGCCGTGCACAAAATCGTCCGTTGAGTGGGACCGTGGGACCCGCAAAACGGTAATTTTATCAACTGTATCAGAATCGGACCAAACTTGGCATACAGGACCAAAAAAATGATACGGTTCTATTGGCACAAGTTTTGTCTCAATCTGACGAGCGTGCACAAAGTAATTGAGAAATTTACAAAGTGCACGATACGGTGAATTTCGACGGATACATATCAAATTCGTCGCGCACACGCGACCAATTTGAATTCCGTCAAAGTCCACACGACCACGAAGCCGTTACGCAGCTTTCGATGCCTTCGATTCGCGACTACGTCACCCGGTTTGGCGGGACGCACGTCGTGTGGATGGATTTTCTAGTTTTTGAAACTGTTTTAACATGGATTTTTCCTGATTTTCCAATACAAATAACTTAAACTATATCTAATGAAAATATAAATTAAAAGAAGGTTTTCAAACTCTGATAGGTTGTCTACAATGTTGTTTAGATGGATTTCAATAATTCGTTCGAGGTTGGTAGCAATTCGGCTTCCAAACAGTGCCCATCCATCTAGTTAATACTGTTAGAAATCGTAATTTTTCACAATATTCGCAGGTTATTTTCTAGCGATCGGTCGCGACTAAATTAAAACTAATTGATTGAAGGTGAAGGGGGTCATATCGTGAATGTACCAGAGTTGATGGATCGCAAAACGATCGAGTGTGCGTGACGAGAACCCGCGACGAAGTCGCTCTCGTAGCCTGAAATCCGCTGCTGTCGCTGGTCGGTGCGCGCGCGCGCGGCCCTATCTCGGCGGTGGTCCGGTCGCCTGTGGTGAGCGGTGGCTGCGCGTACGCGGCGGAGTCCTAGGGCGTGCGCATGTCAGGAGGTCGGGGAGAGTTAGGATTTTAGGTCGACGATGGGTGAGTTTCGAACTCATAACTGTATATATACACTCGAGTTCTCGGGTTGGGCTCCTTTGAGAACTCGGGTTCCCTGCTGCTATAGGTTATTGTAAGCATGGGTTTGGGTGAGGGTTCCCAGCATGGCCATCTCCCAGCGCTGGCCTGTGGCCTATTGGCCAATCGAGCTGGGTTCGGTCCACTGTTCCCGCAAGGGGACAGTGTTGAAGGAGTTTCCTTCTATATTTTTTTTTTCTTTTATTAGTAAACTATACTTATATATATATATATATATATATATATATATATATATATTTTATATATATATATTTTTATATATATATATATATATATATATATATATATATATATATATATATATATATATATATATATATGTATATGTATATACTCATAGGTACATAGTTCATCAAACCTATATTTATATATAAAATATATAATGAAAAAAAAATATATATATATATATAAAATATATAATGATATATAATATATATTATAACATCCATTTGACAATAATAATATACCAATAATAATAAAGTATTATTATATAATAACCTCAATAATAATAATAATAATAATAATAATAATAATAATAATAATAATAATAATAATGAACTTCAATATATCAATAATGGCGTACATACCAGTTTGTACGATCTAATAATTCCCAACGTACAAGGACCTATTTATACCCTTATCATCGAATATCAATTAATAATAATATTTATAATATCTAATTAATGAATACTTAAAATATTTATTAGACCGTTTAAACAGAATAGAACCCAATCATGCTCAATACATCAACATGAATGTCGTGGGACGTGCCGCAGGACTACATGGGCTTGGGCTCAGCTCGGGTCCAGTCCGGACTAAAATGGTATAACCTATTTCCCTAAAACTCAATACTATAAACAATAAATAAATAGACCTTTGGTAAGGGCTAAGTCGCAACTTAGCCTGGTTTTCCTAGTTAGGACATCAATATGGCTCGGCCTTCCCAACCAGGGCTAATACACTAGTCTAAGCACGTTATTGCACTACCCGTGCCACGATTTCTAGTCACCTTGTACTCCAAAACTCTATCATGGCTAAAATCATCTACTGTAATAATTAGCTAAATAATTATTTATCAAAAACTCTAAAAATCACTATTTAGTTCAAATAAATATATAAATAAATATTATCAAAATTTCGGGAAGAGGGGTTACATAATCCAACAATTCTGTATTCCACACAAACTTGTTATTCATGCGACAACATCATTCACCGATAGGGTCTATTACATATTACTGCATCTCGATACTTAATTGTATCCCAGTCATCCGATTCTCATAAGGAACATCTACTCTTTTATGCATCAAGGAACAAGTGTTCATTCTCTATGTCTCAACATAATCAAGGGTCATAACTTGTTAATTTGGGATACGTTAAATTTTTTAAGCACAACTGTACAACGTGATAAGGTCATCTATTCCTTCAAGCCCATTCTCTATTTTTCGGTCGTTGATGCAACTCTCTGTCATTCTCTAAATTTGCAACATTTTAAGAAACATCTAACATCACCATCAATTTGTCGATATCCAATATGCAATTTTGTTTACTCAATTCTAACATCATTCGGTCTATATTTGTTCTCCCACAATCTTTGATAGCAACACCCCACCATCGTTACTGAGCCTACAATCATTTTACCCAACTGATTCAAGTTATTGCCTGAAGCTATAATTTGTACCATTTCCAACCAAGACATTCCTTTCATATTCATAATTTCTATTATCCAACATAATGCTAACCATCAAAGCTCGTAATGAGTTATTTGAACTTAATTATCAAGGGACACGCCTAGCCGTCATGTATCAATCGTAATCCAGCTACGACTCGATACTACCCAATACCTTATAAGTAAAACAATCACGAAATTATGAACAGGGTCATGGATCATCTTATCGCTAAGAGGGTATAGCTATATACCACTCAGAGCTCAAGCCATCTCCGACAAAATATTCTTTTCACATAAAATCAACGTCCATTATGGACTATCCATTCTACAGTGGTTCTGCCGACCATAAATACCAACTCAATTCCCTCGTATTCACATATGAAACATAACCAAGCCCACACATAAGACAACTCAAAGATTTCATTAATTCACTTGCACTGAAATTACAAACAATCCCTGTTCCAATATACCATGCCATCATCTACTGTCGATTTCCATATAACAATCGACTTCTATGAATCCCACGCTTAAGACATCAAGCACACATCCAACTTATTACAACATCGCATCATTATTATTCATTTTGGTATCATTAAGAATTCATTGAAGCATACATATCATAGCCCACATATTTAGACTTGTTGTATGGAACACCCAGTGAGTGGCCAGAAGAATCAACAAATTTTCAGTCAAGGAAGCAACTTAGAATAAATTTGGAAACAACACTGAATAATCGCGGAAGCACTTTAAGTTATCGTAGAGGCAACTTTCATTTCATCGCGGAAGCAACTTTGAGTAATCGCGGAATCAACGGTTGAGTCACCGTAGAAGTAGCTTTGAATCATCATTGTAACAACTTTGATTTGAAACAAATCAAAAAAGAATCTAAGGACGTAAAGCCGTGCTCTGATACCATTATATCACGCTCCGATCCTGGAGGATCGAAAACTAGCTACTGAGCGTGATGTCGTACAAGTCTACATTGTACTTGTACAAGGCAGAACCATTATAGTTTCTGGTATTTCTCAGAAGACAACGACAACACAGCAAAACCAAGCTGATAAATTAAAGTCACAACAAGATATGAAAAATTTATCTCTTTATTGATAATTGCTATAGATTACAAGACTTGCAGCTGAATATAGAGTTTACAACAGATTATAATACTCTTGAATAACCAACTGAATATATACTTGCCATTTAGGCTTTACAACAGAACATGACAACTATGCTTACAATCTCACTGGTACAACTGAGTTACACTGTTCCATACATTATGCTCCGTATAGCAGAAGACATCATCTTGTAAGAAGAGCTTCTGTGCACCCATCCGAATCATCGATGCCAAGCACTGATCAAACGATTTACCCCATACACAAGCACCTATAATATTTTTCACAACGTGTGTCAGTACATCATCAATGTACTGATGATCGATGCTGGCCCAACTCACCTAAGAAGACAATACTAAGTAATCATGTTATAGAATATTATTAAAAGTGGCCTTTCTCGTTGCCTTAGGGTCAATTAGCAGTTCATATCCGACAGAAGTAAAGCATGCATATATTTCTTAGCCAACATAATTTAAAGCATACAGTTATCACACTTGGTGATTCTTATCCATGATCGTATAGCCATCCCTGTACATTTATAGTACTTACCTTGCCTGCACAAGACATTGTTAGGAACAATATCATAATCTAATATAATTGTCACCGTTTAGGTTATTTCTTACCAACAGTCGATATTCTTTCCTGTAATTGAGTAATAACTTACTCTTTCTACATAAGACATTATTAGCACTGGACCTATCTATATGAAGGTCACTGGCGACACGTCATCTTGGACCATCTTACTGGTATAACGATGCCCTTTACAGTGCAGGTAGCTAGCTCCACTAAAGATCCCGTATACCGATGCCAGTACGTCAGCACCAATTCTTGTTCCCCCTAGGATGAATCGGGTCCCTGGCCTCGGATTACCATTCAAGAAACTATCTTGTCGATAAGTTGTCCATGACCATGCAAATATATGTAACTTATCTATGAAGAAACATATAATGCATGACAAGAAAAACTAAGTAAATAAATCGTCATTCTCAAAAGCTATCATTCTTATTCGTATTGCCATCTTGCCTAATCCAGGGTCTTAGTGTAATCAATATTCTACATCGACGACGGGATAATAGAATGTGATTACCTAAGCCCTTCCTCACATCTTTGATACCATACATCTTTCCAACCAAAACTCAATGTACTCACCGCCCAATTCTTGGGACTTAGCAATCTGTTTAACATACGTTTATCGAGCCGAGGCTCGACATACTTGTAACACCCAATTTTTTAAATGAGGGTAATTTTAAAATTTTGTAATTTTAATCTTTTATTAATGATATTTAAATCATGATATGAATTTTTGGTGATTTTTGATTAATTTAAAATTATTTAAAACTATGACTTGTGATTTTGATGCTTGCTAGTGTAACCCGAGAGACTGTCTGACCTAGAGCCTAACTATGGCATTAGGATGATTTATTTTTACTTTTGAGCATGAGAGTATTTTGGTCATTTGGCCTCTTTGAATTATTTGATGATTTATTTAATTGGTGTTTGTGATTTTTGACTTTGACTAGTTGAAACTTTGTAGACTAATCTAGGTTTTGACCCTAACCATGGTGACTAGGTTAGCATGGTGAGACTCTAGTCTAACTTAAGTCAATCTAGGTTAGTCATTTAGAAATCATGGTTTGAATAAGAAGAATAGTGATTTGGTGCATGACCTATGACTTAGAATTAATTTCATGACTTGTAATTAAGCCATAGGCCCATGACTTAAGCCCAAAACCCAAACCAACCCACCCATGGCAGCCACAATTAGGGTTTCCCCCTTGCCTATAAGTATTCTCTTAATGTGTTCTTGCCTCTTTTGTTCTTAACCTAGATTTTGAAGGAGAGGTAAATTTCCATTCCCCTAAAATCCTATTTAATTCATTTCAACTCCTTTTTAACCCTAGTCTTTTGCATTAGGATCTAATTATTGTGTGTTTACTAATTCTGGAGGTTCATCTCAGTTTGTGTTCCATTTGGAGCTTAGGAGTTGCTATTTGGAATCCTTCCATTTGAAGCTTTTCTTGAGTATTGACACTCAATAGGTAAACCATTCAAACCCATTGTTTTTCCTATTTTATTTGCATATAGGGCTAGATCTAGGAGTCCCCTAGTTGTCCCCGAAATTTGGGCAAAATTCGTGTCCATTTGGTGACCGTATCAGACACGTATCATAGTAGATACATAGGTGTTTGTAGAAATGCCCCTTAGGGATTTATTTTCGTATTTTTAAAATCTAATTTCATAGATCTATAGATCTGCATGTGTGTATGAACTTTTGTGAAGGATGATATGCATTTCGTGTCGGTTTGTGTCATATTTTTGGCCTTGGATACGCTGCACGAACCCTACGCATGTGTCCTGCCTATCGGGGTCCATAACTCGCAACACAGGACACTTCGGGACACAAAATTTTGTGTGGAGTGAGGGGCAATGACTGTCATCATGCTCCCAAAATTTGGAAGCAAATGGTGCACTACACGTGGCGTAATCCCGCCCGCACTGGACACGCACGGTCGTGCACTAGTTTATTTCAGTCTGAATTTGCGCACTGATAAGCGCACATTGACACGACACGGCGACACTTCATCATGGTGCAGGGTGTCACGTAGGTAGCCCTACCCTGGGCGAACCTCTGTGCACAAGCACGAGACATGTGTCACCTTGTGTCGCGAGCACGAGGGCTCGACACCGCTCGACCACACTGTCTGTACACAGTTTCTGTGGTTGAGTCCTATTTTCGTTTGGACACGTTTGTGTCCATATTTTTGACACATTATGGTCTGTTGGACACGTACATGTATAACACTTTGTTTACCAACCTATTGATTCGAGTATTGATTGATATTTCAAATCGAATTTGGGGAATTCCCTATTTGTGCTGATACTTAAAACTGTCAATTGGAGTTCTGAAATTTTAATGTGTAGTTAACCTATTTTATGTGTTAAATCATTGTTAGTACACCTAAATATAACCTGAGAATTAACCTACATGCTAGGGGTTGTGATTAGCATGGGATATCAGTTGGAGTTTGCATTTGGACTTCGAATAGAACTGTTAAACCGATACATGATTGCACTGTTAGGATGTTCACCCACCCATGCTACACTCACACACACATGAGAACACAATTGCACACTGTCGACTGGGGATTGCTAACATGTTAGGGTGTCATGGCATAAGAATATAGGTTTTAAATTTGCATTTGGTTTGGGATTGAACTGTCATTATTCTCATTTCTGGAAATTCATGTTCACTGTTTTGTTTAAATTGTCACCTTAATGAACTATGGTATTCATGTGACCTTCCTATTTTGCTGAAGTTAAGTTCAATAGGATTTATGATTGGGATAGAGATTGGTTTCGAATGAGTTTTGAATATAAAAATTGATTTACCAAACTGTCACTACACTGGAATACCCAAACTGTCATGAACTTGAAAATCCTAAAAATGCCCATACACTGTTTTCAATCACTGAAAACTGAGAACCAATTTACACACACATATTAGCTATAACACTTGACACCCTTGTACATGAGCCTAAAACTGAGACACACATGCTATACCCAACACTCTGTGGTTCCCTGTCACACACATGACACTATACACTATTATCCCTATCTACAATGTCATGCTTTCCTGAGAACTAATGTCATTATTTACTCAATTACACACTATTGTTTTCCCTGTTACACACAGGTACACCATAAACACACACACACACAAATTCCTATCACTGTACACACACATGCACTCATTCACCACCCTCTTTAATTCCTGTCACTTGATTTCCCAAAACACTATACTGAATTCACACTGTTTTCCCCAATGCAACTGATTCACTATTGTTTGAACTGTCATTTAGTTCAGAACCTGAGAACTCATGTCACCCACTGTTTTCCTAATTAACTCACTCACACACACACATGCCTACACCCTCTATGACATATACACTCATCCTTACACGTTCACACACACAAAGCCACACATCCACACACACACATTTGCCTTGAATTACATATTCCTCTCTCTCTCTCTCTCTCTCCCTCTATATATATATATATTTTTTTATATATATATATATATATATATAAAATATCTAACCTATGTGAATGTGTAATGTGAATATATGATGTGAAATGAATAATGCAATTGCCTATGTGAATGTGACATATGTATGAGAGTGTAATTTATATAGCCTAATGTGGAATGCAATAAATATTGCATTTGCCTATGTATATATGTGTATTAGATATATGTATATGGGTGTATTGGCCTTGTGTATATGGCTCATGGCCTAGGTAGAGTAGCCTATGGCATGTGGTGTGGATACACATGAGTTAGTGCATCACTAGACTAGTGTGTGTTGCTATGTTAATTAGTTAGAGGCCTAGATTGACTTGTTAAGCCTAGGTTTGACCAACCTAGACTAGTTTGACCAAGTTTAACCTTGTTTGACCTAGTTTGACCTAACTAGACTAGAGTTGATCTAGTTTGACTGTTAGGGTTGACTAGAGTTGACCAAAGGTTGACTTTAGCCTAGATTGACCCCAAACATCATGTAGATGCATTGAAGCAGTCTATTTTTATTATTTCAGATATGTAGTGACTTGTACTGTTCTATAGGAGACTGACACCCCTCATCGGACAATATATTCTTTTCAGATATTCAGGATACTAGGCGAGTACATTCTCTGATCATTTCATAACTTGCTTAGAATTATATTCCTGCTCTAGTTTACCTTATTTGATGCTGTTACGATATTATCACGGATTGGTACTATATGGATCCTTACATTGAGATGTTATCCTCCTCGGGAGCATCGGATACATCATGTCGTGTGTTTCATGTACATCATGTATTCCTCGCTCTCATGTTATTCATGTTTCTCATGTGCTTCATGCTCGTTCATGCATGCTCGTGTACTCTCATGTGCTCTCATGTTCGGTCATGTTTTTCATGTATCTCATGTATAACCTATACTTCATGTGCACCCATTTATGGGCCTTCATATAAATTTTATGTGCACTCATTTATGAGCCCTCATGTATACTTCATGTGCACCCATTTATGGGCTTTCATGTGAAAATCATGTGCGTAACATAACTTGTCTGGATCCTTGTATTGATTGGGGTATGGGGGAGTATAAATAGTCATGTGAACAATTCCAAAGTAGTATATCCATGTGCGTCTCTTTAGTATATTCATGTGCAAATTCAGCCGTTCACTTGTCGACTTTATACTCTAAATCACTAGTCACTGGTAGCTCTCTACTTATAGTAGATATTTCTATTACAGTTCTCTCTCTATTTACATCATGTATTTTCTTTCAGTTTTATGTATCGTACTCTCTTGCATGTTTATATTTTCTAACCTGTTATGATCTGTGTGAGATGTATTGTGCTCGCTCCCGTCCTGACTGGACCTGTTGAAAATTTTACAGAGGACGAGGATGGCTCTGGTGTCTACCTATTATGGTGCATCTATAGACAACACTTGTGACTTGGACCCACTTGCAGTAGAGGATCTGCCACCAATGGTTTAGACTGCTAGCTTGGACTCTTACCTTGTCTTTCTCATTGATACATTATTGCATATACTGGGAGTTTATTTTATCTGATGTTTATGGAGATGTTATCTTAGACACTTAGACTTCTATCTGATTGTATCTCTGTGAATTTATTTCGTTCCATATCTATCTATCTTTTTATCGTATTCTACCTTAGATGTGATTGAGACTGTGTTGCTATATCACCTCCATTCGGAGTGTATATACTGTACAGGCACCTTTATATTGTTAGATGATTGACCTAGGACAGCGTTCTACCGCCGACACTGTGGCGTAGGCTGGACGTAACCACTTCTCTTGCCCTTACTCTAGGGTACGGGTCGTGACAATACTCACCGTCCAAGTATTTGGGACTTTTCCTTTACCTGTCATGCATTTCATTGCAACAACACACAAGCATACAATTTATTGAAATGATTCACATCAGTTCTCGGGTTATGTGATTAATTGTCTTTCATTATCTTTCCGATTGTCATGCAAGGTGTTATTCAGCAACTCAACGAGAAACATAGCATACAATTCTTTTTATTAAGTGTGAAGCTAAAAGATCTTCGAAGGGTTCAACACTACTCACATTATAAGACGATTTCTACCACGATCGTCTAGCCTTCCAAGCGATCCTTCGTATATTCCCAAGTCCAACAAGACTTCATCGAACCAACCATCCATCATAAGATATCTTGCGGGTCGGGGCACTACACTTTCTGGCTACCAATTTTCTTCTCTTTCTCTTATATTTTTACAACACGTTATCAGTACGATTTTTCGAGAAGCTCCAGGTCGACGGACGATAAAGCGAGAAATGTCAGATGTGAACATGTGAAAAAGGTCAGATGTGAATATGCAAAAAAACTTAATTCTAGCTCTTTGCTATCTATTTTTTTATGTTGATCTCCCAAAGGTTGATCGAGATATAATTAAAGTTATCACGTAGAATTCTGTTGATAGCATGCTTATATAATTTACTCTTTGATTTCTAAATATATAAAAAAAGAAAAAGAAGAAGAAAAAACTAAACTTCGTAGGCTCGGAGAGTATTGCCAGTCAACCTATAAGTTGGGACTACTAGCCTTTAGTTGCTATTCTTTGATCTTTGTGAAAGCAATTTTGATTTGTTTGCTTCCGCTTCAACAATTTCTTTCTCAACGTCTAATAGGCGGTGCAACTTGCTCATATTAGAGATATTTTGCTATCAATTTAACCTTAGTGTCTATTTTTGGATATAATATATTTTCTTATCCCATGATATTAACATAGATTTATTTAGAGGCGTGATCTTCTAAACTTAGAAGATCTACTTGGAACTAGTTCCTAGTTTAATTTTTAGAAGCTCCTTCCCTAGGCTTTGTAAGAACCATGTTGCAATGTTTCCATGTTAATAGACGCTGCACAATTATTTTTCATGTGTGCTTTATATGTTTTGTAGTGCCCATGCCATGCCTGTAATCAGGGCCGGTCCTATGATTTATAGGGCCTAGGACAAAATTTAGAATTTAGGCCTTTTTTCTCACATAAATAATTTTTTAAGAATTTTTACGAGCAAAATCATCTATCAAGCTATCATATTTTTTCAAATTGGAGTGCTAGCTTTTTTGTTGTTTCTAGAATGGGTCTTGTTTATTTTTATTTTTATTAATTTTTATGATATACCTAGTCAATTTTAAAATTATGAGGCCTTTCAAAATTGGGGGCCCAGGACGGTCGCCCACCTCGCCCATGCCCTGGGCCGGCCCTGCCTGTAATACATGAAATGGTAATTGCCAATTTTGTATTGTTATATCTAGTGAGATGCAGACTTATAATGTAATTGACATGAAATGTTGATCATTTTATTTACTGAGGTTTGACATCTTTGAAGTAGGTTGAAATTCTTTTATTTTGTTAAGAATATTTCCTTTCTTTAATCTATAATCAAAGTGCTTATATCACCTTTAACATAATTTTTTGTGATTCTATGTATGTTACTTTCCTTTAAATTTGTCTAAGGTGGTGCAAATATTAAATTATGAATCCTAAGATAATGAATGGACAATGGTTGTTCAGTATCAAGAATAGGTACTTCAAAACAAATTGTGCAATGAAATATTCTTAATAATATTATTAGTACTTTTTGCCACATGGGTAGTTATTAACACAATTTTCAAAACCATTGTCTTTATTGCATGTGTAGAGCTATTCAAAGCCAATATACTTCAATGCATAATTTAGTATCATATTTTGTTAGTAAATGCACATATAATCTGTAACTAAATTCAATACAATTGATCCAAGTCTCCCTCTGTTGGATTAAATTAAAGATACTTATATCGTACTTTGACATAATCTTATGATCATCGCACTATGGCATTATCGAACTAGAGTACAAGAATCTGTTCGAACATTCATAGAAAACAAAATTTCGGAGATCACCAATACTAGTTACTTTTACTACTTTTAGGTCGAACTCCCATAGAATTGGGTAATTGATGTGATTATCATTCTATCAACAATGGAATAAATTACCAGGTTCTTTCCTCATATTATCTATTTTTATTGCTATGTTGGAGTTAAAACTTAAAATTGCATGGATCTTAATATTCTAAATTGCACATCTAATTAGACTTTGGCACTTCAAGAAATACGAAAAATATAATATATTAGTTGCATATGGTAAGATATACACCTATGCATGCCAGGTGTTATTAGTAAAGTAATACAAATTATTTTGTTTTTATGGTACAAAAATGTAATACTATCATATTGTTTTAGGTTTTATTTGTGAAGTGTTATAAATTGTTTGAGTTTACCACCCAAATGGGTGCATGCATGATAGGTATTACGCTGCATACCAAGAGAAAATATGTCGCCTACGAATTAACTTTTTTAGGTCGCAACGGGTTGCTAGTCGACGATAGGTCAAAACTAAATATTACCAACGTAAATGTTGGTATTTCATTAATGTATATGCATACATTTTCAAGTTGTAAACCATGTAGAAATTAAAATTTTTTAAGTTGGTGACATAAGATTGTTCTATCCGTAGGGATACTATGGAAGTATTATTGTCCTACCAACTATCATAGACCCAAAGTTCTATGTATAGAATTACTTTTATTGATTAATATATCTTTATTTGCAACTATTGATAAGATATTGCCATATGTAGAAATTGAAATAGATGAAAAACTAGATAGAGACATCTTATTTCTGACTTATAGTGCTACTACCAACACCATCCTTATAATTATGATCTTTTTTCAATAAATACTAGTGTGAAAGAAGTATCCGTGATAGCTGGTCATACTCATATTATTGAAAGCTCCGACAGGGCATACTTAATTTTACCGAATGGAACCCACCTACTTATACAAAATATCTTATACTCTCATAATTCCAGAAGAAAATTGTTGAGTTTTAAGGACATTACAAGGGAAAACGGGTATCATATTGATATCATGAGCGGGGATTATATATATATATATATATATATATATATATATATATATATATATATATATATATATATATATATATATAAAACCTCTAGCATAGGGAAGAACCAGAAGTTCGTTCTAGAAATATTCTCCAGCTTATCATTAGGGGTCTACTTTATTCACATTGGGGTAGTTGAGCCACAAACTATCAGAAGCCAGAAGCTCTATCCTAAGGGTCCATTGTGAGCCAGAAGCCTAATAATCATATAACTTTTAACCCGTTTCATGATCGAAAAGACACCCTAAAATAATGATGATGAGAATTATGAAAAATAATTCATGTGATCATCATTTAGCAAATTGCAACATCTTAAGGATATGTTTGTTTCTAACCATCAACCCTGAAGATTGTATCTGAATAACTAGTAGCATAGTTTCGAATTGACTTTTTTTTAGCTTATGTTTGTATTATTTGAAACTATAATATTGGCATTTGAAACAATAATATTGGCATATATGTTTTGTGAATTATAATCTTCTTAGATTATTATATCTTCTAGACATAATTTTTTTGATCTGTCACGTTAATAAGACAGAATTTTTGCCGTTAGGGGGATATAGGAAGAAGATAAATGCCTTGTTCTAGGAGAATGTCATGAATTATCGTTATATAAGAACTTTATGAATCATCGTTCCAGAAGAATGTCATAAAACATCGTTCCAGAAGAATGTATAATGGCATACTTCCACCTTACCTAATCTCGAATAAATTAGGAGAAATTATTTCTTGTGCTTCATTACATATAAATTAGATGCTTACTCGATTATGTTGTATAAATAGTTATACCAACTACGAATCTATCTTCTAATATAAGTAAAGTACCAAAAGAACTAAATAAAGGAAGCAAACGAATAAGTTCTATATTATGAATGCGTAAAACATAATGGTTCTAAATATTCGCTCTCTAGAATAAGAGGCCGAATAATATAATACACCATTATGCTCTTGAGCAAGTAGCCCCGAAGAAGCATCTCCTATAGAAAAAAAGTTCATAACGGTCCGAAAGTTGTCATGAACTAAAGATCAAATTTCTTAAAGTATATCGCTCCGATAGAGGATATGCCTCAGATTCCAGAAAAAACTGAGAAAGAGGTACCGATACCCATAAAATCTATGTTTTATACATAGTTAAGAGAAATTTGGAATTAAGAAGTTTGTCATAAATGACATTATCAAATAAGAATAAAAATGATGATAAAATTAAAGGATAACACTAAAACACGAATAATCTAATGAAAAGATGTGATATCTCTCACAAAACTTGAAGTGTTCAGTCTTACAGTACAAAAGCCAAAAGAAATAAATCCGGTAGGTTTTGAATGTGTGTTTGTAACAAATAGAGATCCAAATGTATAAGAGCAATGTTAGCGCAAGTATTCACGAAATAGTCATGAATAGAATATGAATAAATATATTCTCCGATCATGATAGCCTAGACGATAAGATATATCCTCGAAGGTCGTGGATTTAAAACTTTCAGGTATATCCTTGAAGGATTTGATATTACCATGTTATCCCCGAAAGATCTACAAATGAACTATATATGGATTAAACCATCCAAAAGAATGTGATAGGCTCATTGAGTTTATGGAGAAATCACTGAACATATTCATCAAAATGGTCACCTCCTGAAGAGAAGATCCCCTGAAGAGATTAAAGTACCTCCTGAAGAGAAAATCTCCTGAAGAGATAGAAAACATAACAGTATCTCCTGAAAAGATTTGAAATATCTCCGAAAGAGATAAGAAATCTCCAGAAGAAATAAGGAATCTTCTGTAGAGATCGAAAATCTCCAATAGAGATCGAAAATCTCCCGTAGAGATCGAAAATCTTCAGAAGAGAGAGATATCTCCAGAAGAGAATAAGATACATATTCAAAAGAGATCTCATGTAATCTCATGAAAAGATGAATCTCTAGAAAAGATCTACTCTAAATCTCTTGTAGATATTTAATATGAATGATATACCTATAATGGTTAGATCAATAGGATCTTTTACAACCAAAAGAACATGTTATGGGTCCTAAAGTATCATATTTAAAGAATATAAAATTCTTTATTATTATTTACTCAACACAATATTTTAGAATAATATTAGGCACATAAATTATTCTTGATGAACGTTTTGATCTAATGAGATATGCAGATGCATGGTATTTATCTGACACTCATTAAGGGGATGCCACAAACAAGATATGTTTTATAAATAATGTTGTAGGTATTCTAGAGAGAATAAATCAAATCACCGCGACAATTTCATCAAAGCAAACAGAGGATGTGCATGGCTATATTTTCAATAGTTCAACATATCATGGGGAGTTACGAGCTTTCAGGAATCACAAATAAAGCCTGCAACCTCTTCATAAGGATATGAGTATAAATGTATAGACAAATAAAGTGTTGGAGTGAGAAATATTGTATTGAGGGTTATTTTTTTTATTTTGAATTGATGTAAGAACAAGAATATAATATTTTTGAGGGGGAGCATCCTGTAGATGCAAGCATCCTGAATATGCTAATGGAGATATCTTGAAGTATGACTTTGCACATTGTACTCTTTTCCTTCATTGAGGTTTTTTCCCACTAGGTTTTTTCTTCGAAAGGTTTTTAACAAGGCAGTGTAAGTCGCACCCACTTGGATTCCTGAAGAATTATATTCCTGAAGAATATTATTGTACTCTTTTCTTTTCTATGGATTTTTTTTCAAAGTGTTTTTCCTTAGAAAAGTTTTTAATGAGGCAATAATTAGAGTGGGCATCCAAGGGGGAGTGTTGT
This sequence comes from Iris pallida, assembly GCA_029216955.1. Lineage (NCBI taxonomy): Eukaryota > Viridiplantae > Streptophyta > Magnoliopsida > Asparagales > Iridaceae > Iris > Iris pallida. The sequence continues at coordinate 9,598,950 of JANAVB010012000.1, read as the reverse complement.
GATTTGGATAAACCCAAATGTGGATGCCCTTATCATCCACAACAACTTCTATCCCATTCCCTTTATATATGTTATCAATGAGAAAAGCTACGTGCATTTTTTATGGCTACCAACTTTTTTCTCTTTCTCTTATATTTTCACAACAACGATAATATTTTAAGAGTAATAAGTTTCAATGATACTAAACCACCCTTAACTAAGTACTATTTCTCAGTTTCCATATACCGTAATTGACACCAATTCAAAATGGCTTCATGTTCAAGTTGTGACGCAGATGCAATTTCTTACCATATACCGTAACCAATTCAAAACGGATTCATGCTCAAGTTGTGATGCAGATGCAATTTCTTAGTTTATAATTTCTACTACATCTCCTTTTTTTTGATTTATTTGCTCCCTTCAATTTAGGATTCCCTATATTTAGTATTCTCTAATTTATGATTTTTTCAGTTATGATGTTTTCTGATTTATTTAGAGTTTATATCTATAAATAATGTAAGACATTGTAAGGTTTTGGAAAGGTTTAATTGTATTGATTCTTCTTGATCCTATAGTATATCTCTTATTGATTCTCATGTTAGATAATTGAGGTGACAATCCCATATATTGGATCGTTGGTTTCAGCTATCAACATTTTTGTGCTACGTAAAGTGGAATCAGAGCCTCAATGTGTCTTAAGACATGTCTAAACCAACGACGATAATGGTGACCAACATCTTCCTAACGAAGGACATGAGGATGAATACCTATTTATGGTGATCCATTGCATTAAGTCTCTACACAGCACGTCTGATAAGATGAGAGGTCAGTAGGCTTCCAAAACCGTCGAAGAAACAAGTTCAAGATTCAGAAACGACATCACAAGTGAGAAATGCCCGCGACCTACTAGGGGATAGTCACGTATCTACATGAAGTAATAATAGTCCACGGAGGACAAGTATAGATTCATTTAGCACGAGGAATAAGGGGTACAATGATCTCGTCTAGAAGGATCACGATGACGATCGTGGCAGTGACAAGCGAGTGACCGACGATACAATCTCGATTGGGATGGGGTTAATAAACGCGGTCACTAAGACGACTATGGGAGGAACAAATTTTTCTGCAACTATCGCACGGGGTGGGGGATGGATGGTTAGTTAGACAACGATTATAGTTATTAACATGACGATCATGGGGATGAATCCAAAGAGAAAGAGGTGTTCCGTGACGTGGTAAGGAGTATTGTACTAACAGCAGGTGTCACCTTCATTTTTCGTTATACGTATTTCCAGTATACATATACGGGATTCTGACCCGTACCATGACTTGTCATTTGCTAGCTAATCCTGGTTTAATCTTGTTTAGATTCATCATGGCATGTATTGGCTTGGTTTGGTTTATTTTGGTTTATTAGACCCTCCTTGGTTCATCATGATAAACCATCCCTTATAACTCACCAACCCTTTCTCTCTCTTTATTATTTCTTCTTTTTCTTCATTTACTCCTCTCCACCTACACCCAAGATCCTTAGGCAAGTGCAACTTGCTTCATGATGGATCTCAAGTTTTATTGTTCCATTCTCTTCTCTACATGATTATAAGCCTCTTTAGAACTTGGAGTTTTTGATTTTTATGGATAGATTCTTCTAGATCTACATTGTAACTTTGGAGTTTCATGAGTTCGTGGAGTTTTCTTGGTTTTTGACCTACTAAAACTTGTTATTTTCGAAAACTATAGTTCCATGAGCAAGAGCACGGAATTTCGTATGAATTTGGTTTTTGATTCACCACATTTCGAGTTAAAATGAAGTTTTTATGGCCAAAACAAGTTTTCTGAATTTTTTATGTCGGCTGAAGAATGTAGTGCTGGTTGAATGTAAATTTTACGCAGGGAATCCTGTTTTTGCGTATTTTACACAGGATTGTATCCTGAGTGTAAATTTTACGCAGAAAATCCTGTTTTTGCGTATTTTACGCAGGATCGTATCCTGAATGTAAATTTTACGCAGGGAATCCTGTTTTTGCGTATTTTACGCAGGATTGTATCCTGAATGTAAATTTTACGCAGGAAACCCTGTTTTTGCGTATTTTATGCAGATTGTATCCTGAATGTAAATTTTACGCAGAAAATCCTATTTTTGCGTATTTTACGCAGGAGTGTATCCTGAATGTAATTTTTACGTTGGAACCCTTCTCTTTTGTGTATTTTACGCAGAATTGAATTTTTGGCGTAAAAAGTGCACAAAATGACTGTTTTTGCCAAGTTTAGCTATTTTCTAACCAGAATTCCGAAAATCTTAAAACATGAAAGTTGTAGATCTTTTCCTTGGCTTCAAGAATATGTCACTAGTTATTTTATGCAAGTTTCTCTCATTCATATTAATATATGAATAAAACATGATAGTGGCCTGTTAAGGCGCACTCTTAACAAGTATCAAGTAACATGATAATTCTGATAGTGATCCGTCGTGATGCACTCTTGACAAGTAACTTGACATGATAATTCTTGATGGTGGTCCGTTGTGACGCACTCTTGACTTGATAAAGTAAACCTATATGATAATCTCGATATGCCTTGCTAAGTAACTCTTGTCTTGACACCGTGGGTGTTTGTGCTTGTATAAGCTACATGCCTCGTCTTGCATCATATCTAGGATATGAATTCCTGATTTCCACGGTCAGGGATTCATACTGAATCTGACTAGGATAATGACTAGAGTGATAAGTAGTTCATGAAGAGATTTTCCAGCTACAGGCAGTCCCGTTATCTGGGCGCTTTAATTGGACTTGTAGCCTGCCGTCGAGTAGGGCACATTTCAGCACACTGTCATGTATTACACCCCCAAGTCACCTAATCTAACTCTCTCAACTTGTGACCGGATAACCTGGATTAAGACTGCAGGACTTGTGGCTGTTGGAATATCTCGATGCATCTTGTTAGTAACTAAGCTTGTGATAACCCTAGTTAGTTAAAGTATCAAGCCGTACTCTTTGCTTGGCCGTGAATGATGGATGGAGTCCTATCTTGTCTAGTCTTGCCTAGATCCAGTACATGGCTATCTCAGGATATGCTTGTTTATGCTTTACTTTATCGATAATTAGTTAGAGACTAAGTTCTGTTCAGGTGAAGGGTTACAACCCCGGTCCTTGTTTGGTTTACGGGTTATAACTTGGTTACCGGAATAGTCCGTTTGTCATCTTATCGTTTATCACCCTGCTTTCTCTAACTCGTGTCTTTCGTTATCCTTTATGTATCATGTGCTAATATGCTGGTTTTAGTTCTTAAGTGAAGCCCACTTGTGGCACTTGCTCTTTCTGGGGTCTGACCCAGCTGGTTTTGTATGGCCAGATTTTGGAGTAGCTCCCGAGGATCTCTCTGTCTTCCTGCCAGATGGTGACCACTAGGCGCAAACCTGGCAACGAGTGGGTTCTTATTTTGCTCTCCCACTCCCTTGTAAAAATATATTCTTTTGAGACGTTTAGCCGCCAAGTAAGTGTTAGCTCGTTTGCAACTTTACTTACTGTCTGCCTACAGGATGTAACATGATTGACAAATCCTAGGGCTGATCATGTATGACTGAAACTCTTGCTAGTCTTCACGTTTTGTATGACTAGCTTTATGATTATCTGAATATGTAATGTTTGGGACGCCTTACTTTGTATGTCTGATAAATCTAACATCTTGTAACATTTACTTACTTGCTTGAGATTGAGACACTAGGCTTGTTCATGACCATAAGAGACTGATGGCTTGTAGTAAACCCTCATGCATCGAGACAGCCATGATCGTATTACGAGGTAGGATTCACTTTAATATACGTAGCTGGCTGTGTCTGTCCCCCGCTCTCCAGTATTCTAGTTCCGGGGTATGACACGGTTTAAGTGGTGGCCCATGCAGGTCTTGTAAATCAAGATGTGCGAGAGTTTCACTGAATAGATGTCTCAATCAGCACTCGCCCTTGATCTCTACTCGTGTCTTCTAATCTTTCTGAAATCTTGACCTGATCACATGTTTATATCCTCGATCTATCATGGTCCTTCCTTATTGTTCCTCATGTCGTTTCTTCAGCGGCATTGTTCCTGGTCCTACCGATCAGCAAGGCGGAGCACCTCCTATGGACCAATAGCAACCTGGAGACCAAGCCCAACACTCTGGAGCGGCCTCCCGAGTCATGCATTCCGGGGATCCAGAGCCCCCAGTTCAACCCCTCCAGTCTGCAGAGCCTGATAATGGAACCCCGGTGGGTCTCATCAGGGGATTGCTTGTATCTCAAGATCGTCGGGGCGATGCCCTGCACCAGACAGTACAAGATGCCATAGGCAGAGTTGGTTACCATGGGGACAACGCGGCCAACATCTTCAAGCGTCTGAACCCTTCATTCTTTGACGGCACTGAAGATGCTATTATTGCTGATGCATGGCTTCAGGACACAGAGGTTATCTTGGAAGCAGCTAGGATTCCTGAGAATGAGAAGGTGGCCGTTGTGTGCCTACAGTTATTAGACTTAGCCTGCAGCTGGTGGACGATGCTAGCAGTTGGATTACCGACGCCTATCTCATGGACGGTATTCAGCAACAAGTTCCAGACCAAGTACTTCGACGCAGTAGCTCGGTATGATCTGCAGACGAGATTCACCAATCTTAAGCATATGGGCAGAACGGTCGATGGATATGCGGCCGAGTTTTCTAGACTTAGTCGGTTTACTCCCACCTTGGTGGCAACCGAATTGGATCGAGCCCAGCGATTCCAGCAGGGGCTCCACCTAGAGATTATCATATCAGTGGAGCAGTTTGAGCACCAGACGTTTGATGCCGTCTTGCGAGCAACAAAGAGGCATGAGTATACTTCGTAGAGGATTGTAGATAGAAGCGGAGGACGGAAGAGGTCTCATGGGCAGATGTCCCAGTCTTCGGCACCCGCTCCGGCAGCTAGGGCTTTGACTTTTGGAGCTCCTAGGAGGGCGACCAAAGTTTCGTCGGTTCAACACTCGATGCCGACGTATCCTCAGTAACAGAAGCAGAAGCAGTCTTCCATAATAGGCTGCACTCATTGTGGAAAGCCAGGGCACGTAGTATCTGAGTGTCGTAGAGCACAGGAATTATGTTTGGCTTGTGGGGCACCAGATCATAAGATTGGGTCCTGCCCGCATAGAGCCAGTTCATTATCGTCAAACCTAACCAGTCCATCGGTTAGGGGTCCAGCACCAGTGCAGCAGTAGTATCAGCCTCCGAGGCCATTACCGCCTCAGGTTCAGCAGTATGCCCAAGTTCAGATTCAGAATAGGCAAAGAGGTCACCAACAAAGGGTTCCAACACCAAGAGGACAAGGTCAGGCTATGGCTCTGACCGTAGAAAAAGAGTTAGCTTCAGGTGAGGTGGTGGCAGGTACCATTCTCGTCAACTCTTTTCCAGCATCAGTATTATTTGATTCGGGTGCATCGTATTCATTTATGTCTGCACGATCCGCTACACGGATAGGACTGGAGCCCGAGTCATTATCAGTAAGACTTAATATACTTACTGGTAACGGTCTTGTGGGAGTAGATAGAGTATTTTTCTCGTGTCGAATCGTAGTTAGCGGTAAAGAGTTTTTCGCTAGATTGATAGAATTTTCGATGGCCGACTATGATGTAGTCCTAGGAATGGATTGGTTGAAGGATCAATACGCAAGAATAGATTGCCATGTTGGCAAGCTTATTTTTGGTTTTTCCAGCGAAGAAGAGTTTTTATTTTCCATAGGCAAAGTAGAACCTTCTCCACCAGTATTGCGGATGGCAGTAGTAGAAGCAGTTCAATTTCCCAGAGTAGTAGTAGAGTTCCCTGATGTGTTTCCCGAAGAGCTTCCAGGTATGCCACCAGAGAGAGAGATAGAGTTCACTATCGATTTGCTTCCAGGGACTGCACCAGTGTCAGAGAGAGTCTACAGAATGGCACCATCAGAGTTGGAGGTCCTGTACAAGATGATTGAAGAACTCAGAACTAAGGGATTCATTCGTGCTAGTGGATCGCCTTGGGGAGCCCCGATGCTTCTTGTAAAAAAGAAGGATGGTACGTCAAGATTATGTGTTGATTATCGTACCTTGAACTCTGTAACAATCAAGAACAGATATCCCCTACCAAGAATAGATAATTTATTTGATCAGCTCAGTGGGGCAGCAGTATTCTCGAAGATTGACTTGCGGTCAGGATACTATCAGATTAGAGTTAGAGAGAAAGGCATCCCGAAGACAACATTCAGATCTAGATATGGACATTAGGAGTTCCTTATTATGCTATTTGGAGCGACCAATGTGCCAGCGGTATTCATGGATCTCATGAATCGTGCCTTTATGCCCTATTTGGACCAGTTTGTGATAGTATTTATAGACGACATCTTAGTCTATAGCAAGAACGAGACAGAGCATGAGCATCATCTTCGTGTAGTTCTTCAGATTCTCAGGGAGCACCAGTTGTACGCGAAGTTCAGTAAGTGCAAATTTTGGCTTGATCACATTTCGTACTTAGGTCACATCATCACCAGAGGTGGAGTGGAAGTTGACCCCCAGAAGATAGTAGCTATAGAGACATAGCCAGTTCCCAGCACCGTCGCAGAAGTTTGAAGTTTCCTAGGATTGGCCGGCTATTACCGGAGGTTCGTATCAGATTTTGCTTGGATTTCAGCACCCATGACTCAGTTGACCCACAAGGATATGCAGTTTGCTTGGACGACAGAGTGTCAGATTTTGTTTGAGAAGTTGAAGCAAGAATTGATGACGGCCTCCATTCTTACGCTTCCAGATGGGACTGGAGGATTTTCAGTTTATTGTGATGCTTCCGATAGAGGATTGGGATGTGTCCTGATGCAACATGATAAGGTAGTAGCTTATGCGTTACGTCAGCTTCGTGATCATGAGAGAAATTACCCAACCCATGACTTGGAATTAGCAGCGGTGGTTTTCGTACTCAAGTTGTGGAGGCATTATTTGTATGGGGATCGGATGGAGATTTTCACCGACCACAAGAGTCTTAAGTATGTGTTTACCCAGAAGGATCTTAACATGCGTCAGAGAAGATGGCTAGAGCTACTTGTGGATTATGATATCAACCTGCAGTATCATCCTAGGAAGGCCAATGTTGTTGCAGATGCATTGAGCAGAAGAGCCGGAGTCTATTTCCTAACAGCGCAACCAGAGTTATTAACAGATCTTCAGAAGATGGGAATAGAAGTAGTTCTTTATACCAATGGGGCATTGATGACCAGCCTGCAAGTTCAGTCCAGTATAGTTGAGAGGATTAAGATGGCTCAGTCAGCAGATTCTAAGCTTCAGCGGCTTAGAGCAGAATGTTTAGCAGGACGGAGACCAGAGTTATGTATTCATGAGGATGGTACACTTCGACATAGGAGGCGTCATTGTTTACCCAGTGGTGATATCAGACATGAGATCATGGCAGAGGCTCACAGTTCTTAGTATTCAATTTATCCCGGTAGCACGAAGATGTACTGAGACATCTGTCAGCATTTCTGGTGGAATGGCATGAAGAGGGAGATAGCCCGGTTTGTCTCTCGTTGTTTAGTTTGCCAATAAGTTAAAGCTGAACATCAGAGGCCAGCTGGACTTCTTCAACCTTTACCGATCCCAGAATGGAAATGGGAGCACATTACCATGGATTTTGTAACCGGGTTACCTAAATCCCCAGGTGGAAGAGATGCTATCTGGGTTATAGTTGATCGTCTCACGAAGGTAGCTCATTTTCTCTCCTTCAGAGTTGGTCAATCGAAGGATCAGCTAGCAGAGATGTACCTCAGGCAGATAATCAGGTTGCATGGAGTACCAGTCAGTATTGTATCCGACAGAGATTCAAGATTCACATCGTACTTTTGACGAAGTCTTCAAGAGAGCTTGGGGACTCGACTCAAGTTCAGTTCAGCTTATCATCCGCAGACAGATGGTCAGTCAGAGCGCACGTTCCAGACTCTTGAAGATATGTTATGATCTTGTACACTCGACTTCGGTGGTTCATGGGAAGGTCACCTGCATCTCGTAGAATTCTCCTATAACAACAGTTTCCAGGCTAGTATCCAGATGGTACCCTTTGAAGCACTGTATGACAGGAAGTATAGATCACCTTTAGCTTAGGATGATGTCAGCGAGAGGCAGATGCTTGGTCCAGAGATGATTACGCAGACTATTGAGGTGGTCAGACAAGTCAGAGATCATCTTCGAGTTGCCCAAGATCGTCAACGCCATTGGGCCGATTCTCATTGGCGTCCTCTTGAGTTTTCTATCGGCGACCATGTATTCCTTAGGATCTCGCCTAACCGTGGCGTCATTCGATTCGACGTACGGGAAAAGCTTACTCCTAGATATATAGGACCGTTTGATATTCTCGAACGAGTAGGTGATGTGTCCTATCATCTCGCTCTTCTACCGTCGTTACGTGAGGTACATGACGTATTCCATGTATCTCAATTATGACGGTACATCCCGGATCCGAGCCATATCCTTGAATATTCGGAATTGGTTGTTGGTACCAACCTTTCGTATGAGGAAAGGCCCGTATCCATATTGGACCAAAGAGAGAAGATACACAAGAACAAGACTATTAGTTTAGTCCGTGTTGCTTGGGGTCATCACTCATTAGGTGAGTCAATGTGGGAGCGTGAGGATGATATCCGATCGCGATATCCACACCTATTTTACTCATAAGGTATAATGTCTCTCTTATGCCTTATGCTTTTACTTTCTTGCTTGCATGAATGATTGTTTGATTGACAGCTAGTCGTAGATTGCCCGTGTTAGATTAGCCTGCCCTGATATCTTTAGCCTCTTGATTAAATTTCGAGGACAAAATTCTTTTAAGGTGGGTAGAGTTGTCACCTACGTTTTTCGTTATACGTATTTCCAGTATACGTGTACGGGATTCTGACCCGTACCATGACTTGTCATTTGCTAGCTAATCCTGGTTTAATCTTGTTTAGTTTCATCATGGCATGTATTGGCTTGGTTTGGTTTATTTTGGTTTAACTTGGTTAGACCCTCCTTGGTTCATCATGATAAACCATCCCTTATAACTCACCAACCCTTTCTCTCTCTTCATTATTTCTTCTTCTTCTTCATTTACTCCTCTCCACCTACACCCAAGAGCCCTAGGCAAGTGCAACTTGCTTCATGATGGATCTCAAGTTTTATTATTCTATTCTCTCCTTTACTTGATTATAAGCCTCTTTAGAACTTGGAGTTTTTGATTTTTATGGATAGATTCTTCTAGATCTATATTGTAACTTTGGAGTTTCATGAGTTCATAGAGTTTTCTTAGTTTTTGACCTAGTAAAACTTGTTATTTTTGAAAACTAATAGTTCCATAGCAAGAGCACGGAATTTTGTATGAATTTGGTTTTTTATTTACCTCATTTCGAGTTAAAATGAAGTTTTTATGGCCAGAACAAGTTTTCTGAATTTTTCATATCGGCTGAAGAATTTAGTGCTGGCTGAATGTAAATTTTACGCAGGGGACCCTGTTTCTGCGTATTTTACGCAGGATTGTATCCTAAATGTAAATTTTATGCAGAGAACCCTGTTTTTATATATTTTATGCAGGATTGTATCCTGAATGTAAATTTTACGCAGGGAACCCTGTTTTTGCGTATTTTACGCAGGATTGTATCCCGAATGTAAATTTTATGCAGAGAACCCTATTTTTGCATATTTTACGCAGGAGTGTATCATGAATATAATTTTTACGCTGGAACCCTTCTCTTTTGTGTATTTTACGCAGAATTGAATTTTTGGCGTAAAAAGTGCACAGAATGACTGTTTTTGCCAAGTTTAGCTATTTTCTAGCCAGAATTTCGAAAAACTTAAAACATGAAAGTTGTAGATCTTTTTCTTGGCTTCAAGAATATGTCACTAGTTATTTTATGCAAGTTTCTCTCATTCATATTAATGTATGAATAAAATACGATAGTGGCATGTTAAGGCGCACTCTTAACAAGTATCAAATAACATGATAATTCTTGATAGTGATCCGTCATGGTGCACTCTTGACAAGTAACTTGACATGATAATTCTTGATGGTGGTCCGTTATGACGCACTCTTGACTTGATAAAGTAAACCTACATGATAATCTCGATATGCCTTGCTAAGTAACTCTTGTCTTGACACCGTGGGTGTTTGTGCTTGTATAAGCTACATGCCTTGTCTTGCATCATGTCTAGGATATGAATTCCTGATTTCCACGGTCAGGGATTCATACTGAATCTGACTAGGATAATGACTAGAGTGATAAGTATTTCATGAAGAGATTTTTCAGCTACAGGTAGTCCCGTTATCTGGGCGCTTTAATTGGACTTGTAGCCTGCCGTCGAGTAGGGCACATTTCCAGCACACTGTCATGTGTTGCACCCCCAAGTGTAAAACCCCTAAAATTTTACTATATTTTTTTTATCAATTTTTGTACTGATTTAAATTTTTGTATTGTATGTCACGTAGTCGTATTGTACGTCGTATGCGAAATTTCGTTTTGCTCGACGAGTACGAATATGGACGAGCGTACATATTTTTAGAAAAATATTTTAATTTTAATTTTTATAGTTCAAAATAATTTATATAATAAATACTTTGCTATCATACAAGAATTGCTAAGTTGTTCTTTTCATTTTAAAGGCCCTTCAACTACTAATAATAAATAATTTCTTTATTGTATATTATGTAAGTATTATTTGTGCATACATATATCATAATTATTTATTACCTTATTTTAAATAAATAGTATAATTTTTGAAATTATTATTATTAGCATTTTTGGAAAAAAATATTTTTAAAATATTTGTGACAATTTAAATTTTGATTTGATTCCATGGATACATTTAAATAGTAAACTAATATCTATATTTGAAATTGATTTGATTTTAAACTAAAAGAATTTAAACAGATTTAATTGGATTCGAATTTGGATTGGATTTGATTGATTTTAAATTAATACATGAATTATCTATTTTGGGTTTAAACTAATCCTAATCCTTATCTTAATGGGAATTCCCACATCCTATAAATAGGTAGGTACTCCTCCATTATTTTTCCACAAGCCATAATTATTCCACAAATAATTTTATTATCGTACGTGCATCGTGTCTGTGTCCATCCAAATTCTTATTCCAATCTTGTTTACATTTACATTTATTTTTCCGTGTCGGACACATTCCGACACAATAGAATTCCTAGCCCTATTCCTAGCCCCGATCCGTCCTGACACCCTCAAATTCCTAACCCTACCCGAGTCAACTGCCCACCTCCATGGGCCGTCCCCCGGCTATCCACCACAGCCTTCCACCACCGGCATCACCACCCACTGGAACATCATCGACATCCCCACGACCATCGCTGACCCAACCGGCCACCCCGCCATAACCACAACTATCATCACCACCACCCAGCCTAATTCCGACCACCAACCCGCAGAATACCAACAGCCCCGCCACACCTACCAGCACCACCGTACCAAAATCCCCATCGCCACTGCCAGCCTACGTCTCCACTAACAAAACACCAGCCGCTCCACCACCATCAGAACCACCATGAACAATGCCATCACCGTGGCAGAACCCACACCATCGTCGACCACTCCTCCTCGACACCCCCGTCGCACAACACAACCACCGCCACCACAAGAATTAAGTAAAACCCTAAACCTAACTCACCTGGCCGCCTCCGCCGAGTCTCCCCGCGAGCTCCGTCCGGAGCTGCACGCGTGCCGCCTCCTCCTTGGCGTGTCGCGCCTCCCCGCAGGACGGCGAACCTAGCTACGCTTGCGTGGTCCCTTCCGTCGCTGGCCGATCTGTCACGACCCGCACCCTAGAGTTAGGGCACGAGACGTGGGTACGTCCAGCCTACGCCGTAGTGTCGGCGGTAGAACGCTGTCCTAGGTCACATCATCTAGCAATATAAAGTTAAACAGTTTATACTCCCCGAATGGGGGTGACATGATAAAAGTAGACTCAATCACAACTAAGGAAGAAGAAGCACGATATGATATAAAAACTCAAGGAAAAACAGATGATAACATAGCTGATAGATAGATAAATGAAACTGCTGAAATGAAAGGAAATCCCAAGTACATCAGAAAGTCTAAGGTAATACAAATCCCAGATCCCAAGTATCAATAAGTACAATCATCCATGAAATACTGAAATGAAAGCATCCTAGTCTAAGGGTGTGTCATCCACAGCTAGTGGGGCCTGCTGATGGTCCAGGTCCAACATCTCATCTAAGGTGGCACCGTAATAGGTATCCACACCAGCCTCCTCCTCGTCCTCTGTAATATTTTCAACAGGTCCAGTCAGGACAGGAGCGAGTACAGTACATCTCAACAGTTCATAGCAGGTTAGAAGATATAATCATGCAGTAAAGTAAGATACAGGTACTGAAAGAAGTGCAGTATATAAACAGAGAGAGAAAGCTGTAATAGAAATATCTACTATAAATAGAGAGCTAACATGTGACTAGTGAGTCAGAGTACAATATAGACATGTAAATGGCATAGGAGATTCTGATGCTACACTATGGAAGAGATTCTGATACTACACTACTTGGATAGTATTCACATGTCTATTTCTACTCCCCCGTACCCCCAATCAGTACACAAGGATCCAACCAGGTTATGTTGTGATACTATGTAATGCCCCCGAAGGGTGATAAGCCTCCGAAAGGTGATAAGCCTCCGAAAGGTGATACATAGTAGACCCATAAATGGGATAAGGATTCCAGGAAGACTCTGTGATCATAAGAGTATATGTCACAAGTGATCGAAGAATCAACGAAGCATAGTGATACGCTATGTAAGTAAAACGCACAGAACATAGAGTACCCGATGCTCCCTAAGGATAACATCTCAAGAAGGGATCCATATAGTACCAATCCGTGTGACCAACGTGACAGTACAAGTAAAGTAATCTACTACAGGAAATAGTTCTAAGCAGGATATGAAATGATCAGAGAATGTACTTGCCTGGTATCTGAGTGTCCAACTGAAAAGTAATGTCCGAGGAGTGGTGTCTGGCTCCTATTAGAACAGCACAAGTCACAACAAGTCCAAAATAATAAAAATATGCAATTCAATGCATTCTAGATGAATCTAGGTCAATCTAGGCCAAAGTCAACTCTTGGTCAACTCTGGTCAACCCTAGAAGTCAAACTAGGTCAACTATGGTCAAACTAGGTCCAACAAGTCTAAACTAGGTCAAACAAGTCTAAATAGCCTATTCTAGGCCTAACTAGTCCATACCAGTCTAAACTAGGCTAAACTAGCCCATGCTAGCATACCAAGTCCATACAACCCATACAACACAAGGTCAAAACCAAACATCACACAACCTAGTTGCATCTAGGCCTACACATGGAGTTTACATAGTAAATATATATATATATATCAACATAGGGCTACCTATATGTGCATCACACTTGCATATATATAATACATATATAATAATATACCCACATATTATCATATATATGATACCTACATACATGTATCCACATATATACATAATACATTATATACATATATAGATATACATACATATACATATATCACATACATACACATATTCATATATAATATATACGTACATATATATTACATATCTATACAATAGGATATACATAGAGGGGTGTGTGTGTGAGTGTCACATGAGAGTGTTGTGAGACTTGTGTAGAGTGAATACATGTGTGTAGGGTGAGTGACTGAACATAAAAGTTTGTGTGTGTGAAGAGAAGAGGGTGCCTGTGTTATAAGTGAGAGTGAGGGTATGTGGAATAGGTGAATAAAATAGGACAGTAAAGAGAGAGAGAGAGAGAGAGAGAGAGAGAGAGGAAGGGTGTGTGTGTGTGTTTAAAACAGTGAGCAACTATTAATCTCAGTAAACTCATAGAAAAAACCCCCTGCCCATAGATTCCCAGTTAAACTCAATCCTTTAAATACCCTTGTAGGTCAGATTTCAATAGGAAATCTCAGGTTTTAGTTCCAGTTTCTATGAACTGTATAGAAACAGTCAAAAAAATAGTTACTCCAAATTGAGATCAAAACACAACCATAGGCACCCAAAATTGACATACTAGAAGAATTTATATAGGGGAACATGTTAGGGCTTTATAACATGTAAATAACAGTGTTAATGGGGATCAAATGATGTCCAAAGTTCAACTTTGCAAACTGAGAATAACAGGAAATTTGGGATTGATTCACAGTTTTTAGGAAATAGGGAAATCGAGTTTTAACAATAAAAATTAATTAAAATAATAAAACAGTGGTTGGTAACCTATACATACATTGCACACGTGCTGTGTGACGAGTTTGTGTCCACTGGAGTGGACACAAACGTGTCCAATTGCAACAAAACCCAAACGGGTAAACTGGACACAGGGATTGGGGACAGCATCGTACGGGCGTGCACGCATGTCGTGCACCCGACACAGGCCATCTTAGGCTCCGTACTCGTGTCCCCAACTAGACTAGGTATAGGTGCTCGTGTCTAAGTTCCTGAATCGTGTCAGTGTGTGTCGTGTCCAGCTATTCGAAGCCGTATCAGTACGTGTTTACACAGTGCGCACATCTCAGGAAAAAACCCGTGCACGGTCGATTTCTCATCAACCAGTGAACGAAGTCCCACAAAACTTGGGGAACGTGATGTCAGGAGGTGCCCCAACGTTCCCTCAAAGTTTCGTGTCAAGGCAATCCGTGTCGTGTCCTGTGGAGACCCCGAGATGCAGGGGATCCCCCAGGCCGTGCGCGAGCGTGTGCAGCACATGTGCACGCGTGTCCAAAATGACACGTCACGAGCACGAAACAATCTCAGTCCATTAAAATCTTGTAAGCGACATCAAAACGAAATTTCCCATTCAGAAATTATTCGAAAATAACACAAACAAGTCCACAGTGGCATTTCCACAAACACTAAGAACAGGACATTGATACGTGTCCTGTTAGGATACGAAACGATACAAAAACCTGGGGATTCCTATTCCTATAGTTAGGTTAGGTCTATGGCTCCCTATACATGCAATTAAACCAGAATTCTATGGTGAAGATAGAGAGTTACCTCTATGTATCAAAACTCTCAAAAAGCTCTTAATGAGTGATGTTCTTCTTGATGGTGAAACTCCTCCAAATTGATAGAAAACTGAGAACAACCAATTCCAACAGCAAGAAAACAATAATTAGAACCTATTGCAACTTGTTTGGATTAAAAATGAGGAAAAATGGATTTTCTAGGAATTTTTGAACATGGGGACTCACCTCTTTCTTCTCTTGTAATAAATTCCTAAGGAAGAGGCTAGCCCTAGATTTTAGAAGAGATTAAATAGTGGAGGAATCCCTAGGTTGGCTGGACAAAATGTTAGGGTTGCTAATTTTGGGCTTTGGGCCAAGTCACATAGGCTATGGCTAAGTTGTTTTATTAAATGGTTCAAACCATAAGTCATGACTTATGACTTATCTAATTTCTATAGCTAAATAGGTTCTAATGACCAAACCATAGATTAGGCTAGGTTAGATTAGAGTCACATAACCTAACCAAGTCCATACTAACTAGGGTTAGCTCCTAGGTTGGTCTACATGGGTCCAAACTAGCCAAAAATCAATCTAGTCCAAACAATTCCAAAATAATTCCTAAAAATTCCCAAAAATTCTAATAAATTCTAATAAATTTAAATTACACCAAAAATGACAAAAATACCCTCATACTAGAAATGTGGTAGTGACAAATCTACCCTACTTAAAAGAATTTCGTCCTCGAAATTGAAAGGCAAAATACATCTGATGAGAAGGATAGAAAGCATACCTCACAGTCCAAAAAGATAAGGGTAGCGCTCGCACATCTCATCCTCCCGCTCCCAGGTAGACTCTCCTGGAGAATGATGCCTCCATGCGACGCGTACCAAGGGTATCACCTGGTTCCTCAGAACCTTCTCCCGGCGATCCAGAATCTCCACTGGCTGCTCTGGATAGCTGAGAGAAGGCCCAACCTCTATCTCCGAATGATCGAGCACATGGCTAGGGTCAGCCACGTACCGTCTTAACTTTGATACATGAAATACGTTATGGATCCCCACTAGTACAGGCGGCAAGTCTAGCCTGTATGCAACGTCACCGACTCTCCCGCTGATAACGAAAGGGCCGATGAAGCGCGGGCTAAGCTTCCCGCCTCCATCGAAATGTATCGTACCACGAGTCGGAGATATTCTCAAGAAAACCTGGTCTCTGACCTAACCACAAGCAGGGTCTCAATTAATTATAATAAACAAACATGATTATTAAAACACAAACAATCAAACCTAAACTAATCCTACTCTAATCTGTACCTCAAACTCCAAGGGCCTCCGGTGGCTATCGGCCCAGTGCCGATGTCTGTCCTGCACCACACAAAGTCTGTCCCTGATGAGCTTCACCTTCTCGGCCGCATCGACAACCATCTTTGGCCCCAGTAAAGCTCGCTCACCAACATCATCCCAGGATAAGGGTGTACGGCACCTACGCCCGTACAGAGCCTAGAAAGGTGACATCTTAATGCTGGCCTAGAAACTATTGTTGTAAGCAAACTCCACCAAATGAAGATGATCCTCCCAGGAACCTCCAAAGTCTAGGACGCACGTCCGCAGCATATCCTCAAGGGTCTGAATAGTGCGCTCCGACTGTCCGTCCGTCTGGGGGTGGTATGCAGTACTAAACATGAGCTGAGTGCCCAAGCTGGTCTGCAGACTCCTCCAGAAATGGAAAGTAAAACGGCTATCCCGATCTGAGACGATGCTGACCGGAACCCCGTGAATCCTGACTATCTGCCGCATATACATCTCCGCCAGCCTCTCAGTAGACGTACCCATCTTGAATGGCAAGAAGTAGGCTGATTTGGTCAACCTGTCAACGATGACCCAAATCACGTCTTTCCCTCCTGGTGTGCGCGACAATCCTGATACGAAGTCCATAGTGATATGCTCCCATTTCCACTCGGGAATGGGCAGCGGCTGCAACAATCTACCGGGCCTCTGTCTCTCTGCCTTGACCTGCTGACAGACCAAACACCTAGCCACGAAGCGAGCCACCTCCCGCTTCATTCCTGACCACCAAACATGCTCCCTCAGATCTCGGTACATCTTGTTGGCACCCGGGTGTATGGAGTACTGAGATCTGTGGGCCTCCTACATAACCTGCTCTCTGAGATCTCCACTGGGCACACATAACCTGGAACCGTGCCTCAAGGCACCATCCTCTGCAAGAGAAAACTCGCCCTCCAGCAATCCTGCTCGAACCTGCTCTCGGAGACACCGCAGAGCAACGTCCTCAAACTGTGCCGACTTGATCCTCTCCACCAAATCTGACTGAATCTGCATCCCCCATAGCTGCATCTGCACTCCAGGCACGATCACCTCAATCCCAAGGCTCTCTAAGTCGGCAAGCAAATGCCGATCCATGGTCAAACACATGGCTGTCGGATACCTACTCAAGGCATCGGCAACCACGTTAGCCTTCCCTGGATGATACTGCAGTACAATGTCAAAGTTCTTCATCAACTCCAACCATCTGCGCTGCCTCATGTTCAACTCCTTCTGAGTGAACACATACTTTAAGCTCTTGTGATCTGTGAAGATCTCCACCCTCTCTCCATACAGATAATGCTTCCACAGCTTCAGAGCAAATATCACTGCTGCCAGCTCCAGGTCGTGGGTAGGGTAGTTCTTCTTATGGAGATGCAATTGCCTGGAAGCATAGGCAATCACCATCCCGTGCTGCTGCAACACACAACCCAGCCCCTTCTCTAAAGCATCACTATAAATAGTGAAACCACCCGATCCTGAAGGCAATGTCAGAATCGGAGCTGTCGTAAGACGCTTCTTCAACTCATCAAAAGCTGCCTGACACTCCTCTGACCAAACATACTCAGCA
Organism: Iris pallida; assembly: GCA_029216955.1. Classification (NCBI taxonomy): domain Eukaryota; kingdom Viridiplantae; phylum Streptophyta; class Magnoliopsida; order Asparagales; family Iridaceae; genus Iris; species Iris pallida. Next base: position 9,581,055 of record JANAVB010012000.1, on the reverse strand, counting down.
TCCTTCCGGGTCAACCGTATCAACGGCTCTGCAACCTGGAAGAAATCCTGCACAAATCTCCGATAATATCCTGCCAGCCCCAGGAAAATCTCTGCAACTGAAGTCGGCGCTGCCCATGCCTCGACTGCTACAATCTTCTTGGGGTCAACTGAGATACCATCTCCAGTCATAACGTGCCCCAAGAAGTCCACCCGGTCCAAGAAAAACTCACACTTGGAGAGTTTTCCATAAAGCTGCTCCTTCCTGAGAATCTCCAGCACTATCCTCAAATGCTCCTCGTGCTCCTCCTCAGTCTTGGAATATACCAAGATGTCGTCAATAAACACCACCACAAACTGATCCAGATACTGGTGGAACACCTTGTTCATAAGGTTCATAAACACTGCTGGCGTATTGGTTAGCCCAAACGGCATAACCAAAAACTCGAACTGCCCGTACCGCATCCTGAAAGCGGTCTTGGGAATATCCTCCCTCTTCACCTTCACCTGGTGATATCCCGACCTCAGATCAATGTTGGAAAATACCCGAGCTCCGCTCAACTGGTCAAATAGATCGTCGATCCGCGGCAGTGGGTATTTGTTCTTGATCGTGAGGTTGTTGAGTGCCCTATAGTCAATACACATGCGTACTGACCCATCCTTCTTTGGCACGAACAACACTGGTGCACCCCATGGCGACAAACTCGAGCGGATGAAGCCCTTGTCCTGCAGCTCATCCACTTGCTTCTTCAGCTCCACCAGCTCACTGTTGTTCATCCGATAGACATGCTGAGAGATGGGTTCCGCTCCTGGAACCAAGTCTATCGAGAACTCTATGTCTCTGTCTGGTGGCAATCCCGGCAACTCCTCTGGAAAAACATCCATATACTCTGCTATCAAGGGTGTGGAATCGCCTGCTCCTCGACCGAGACTCCACAGAAGACTCCGTTGCTCTGCTCTGCCTGACGTCTGGAGTACTCAAACTCTGGCTCCCCCGACACTCTGAAGAGAACTCTACCCCCTCTGTAATCAATGCTGGCGTGGTGCCTGCTCAACTAATCCATGCTGAGTACTATATCATAGTTCGGCAATGGCATCACGAGCAGGCTCACCTCCAACTCGCGACCTCCCAAAATAACTCTCCGACCCTTACAAACATCGCGTACGAGGATAATGCCACCCCCGGTCGTGATCTTGTAAGTCCTAGGCAATGATTTAGCTATGATACCGTGTCTAATCGCAAAAGATACTGATATGAAGCTATACGAAGCACCGGAATCGAATAATGCAAATACTGGACTGGAGTCGAGAAGAATCAAACCTGCAATCAGCTCTCCTATCACCTCTGCATCTCCAGCTGCCATGGCGAAAGCTCGCCCATGCTGGCCTCCCCTGGCCTGCTGCTGGTGCTGGACGAACCTCTGCTGCTGCGTCGACAGGGCTGGTCCCCTCTGCTGGCCTGTTGGAGCCCTGGCTCCACCTCCCGGAGCTGCTCGTCCCATGCGGCACTCCTTCATCTGGTGGTCTGCTGAACCACACACTAGGCACTGGCCCAGCCTCTTCCGACACTCATTGAAGACGTGCCCAAGCTTCTTGCAGCAGCCACAAGTACCATCCTATCTCTGACCCTGCTGGTGCTGCCTCGGCTGCTGCTGCTGATGGACTGGTCTCTGCTGAATCGGCTGCTGAAACTGCTGCGGCTGGAACCTCTGCTACTGGTGGTGCGGCTGCTGAAAGTGCGGCCTCTTGGCCGGTCCTCCGCTACTGCTGCCTTCCTGGGAGTCTCGCCCCCTCTTGAGCCTAAGCTCAAGATCATCCTCTGCAGCTAGTGCGTCCACCAGGATCTCCTCAAATGTAGCACTGCGGGCGTTCTTGGTGTAGGACTTGACCTCCTTTACCAAGCCTTTCGGAACCTCCGGGCCTTCGTCGTCTTGGACAAGTCCTCCATAAATCTGCTTAGGCGACAGAACTCTTCTGCGTACTCCTCTACGGACTGGCTCCCCTGGACTAGGGCCTCGAACTGGGTCTCGAGGGCCCCCAGTGCTGCGTCTGGAAAGAACTTCTTCTTGAACAACTTCTTGAATGCTGCCCAAGTCTGTCCTGCTGTGCCGACCCTCGGGTCGGTCTGGTACCAAGTACGGGCCAGATCCTGCATCATGCTGGCCGCTGCCTCTATCTGGAGCCTCGTCGGAATCTCAGCCAGCCTGAAGATCTCCTCCATATGCTCGATCCACTCATCGGCATACAGGATCCCCTCTGTCCCTCGGAAGTCTCTCGGGAGCATCTTCTGAAAGTCCTGGATGCCCTTCTCCCGCGGCTGGTACGGCTGCGGGGCTGCCGCTGGCTGAGCTATGACCCTCTCTACTGCTGTCACTGCCAGCTCAATACCCTGAGTGAGCTCTGCCGTGTGCCTCTGCTGCTGGGTCTGCTGACCCTCCATGTACTGCCTGAAGAAGGCTAGTAGCTGTACTGCGTCCACTGTCCTTGGAGGTGGCTGCTGGTAAGGATCCTCTGGGAGAACTGGGTCCTGCCTTCCTGCCGGTGGAAGCATACCCCCTGCTGCTGCTGCCGGGGCCTCAATACGAGCAAAGGTGGTAGGAGCTGCAGTCCTCTGGCCCTGCTGTACTGGCTGGGAGGTAGCAGTCCCCTCCATAGCATCCTCATGAATGGTACGCTGCTATCGAGTCTCTACCATCCTGAAGATAGACAAACAAGAGTATCAATTTCTGAGAAAGAAGCGATATAACAAAGGCGGACAATTAAAATTCAAAAGGATCAGCTGAAAATAAGGATTTAGATGGCAACAAAAGAAATTTTTTCTAATGTGATCGAGTACCTAAAAAAAATTATTGTCCTATATCCTACTGCAGGCTGTAGTGATACTCTAATTCGAATACCACTACACTTCTAATCTAGACCTGCATGGGCCACCACTAAAAACGTGTCACGACCCGCACCCTAGAGTTAGGGCACGAGACGTGGGTACGTCCAGCCTACGCCGTAGTGTCGGCGGTAGAACGCTGTCCTAGGTCACATCATCTAGCAATATAAAGTTAAACAGTTTATACTCCCCGAATGGGGGTGACATGATAAAAGTAGACTCAATCACAACTAAGGAAGAAGAAGCACGATATGATATAAAAACTCAAGGAAAAACAGATGATAACATAGCTGATAGATAGATAAATGAAACTGCTGAAATGAAAGGAAATCCCAAGTACATCAGAAAGTCTAAGGTAATACAAATCCCAGATCCCAAGTATCAATAAGTACAATCATCCATGAAATACTGAAATGAAAGCATCCTAGTCTAAGGGTGTGTCATCCACAGCTAGTGGGGCCTGCTGATGGTCCAGGTCCAACATCTCATCTAAGGTGGCACCGTAATAGGTATCCACACCAGCCTCCTCCTCGTCCTCTATAATATTTTCAACAGGTCCAGTCAGGACAGGAGCGAGTACAATACATCTCAACAGTTCATAGCAGGTTAGAAGATATAATCATGCAGTAAAGTAAGATACAAGTACTGAAAGAAGTGCAGTATGTAAACAATGAGAGAAAGCTGTAATAGAAATATCTACTATAAATAGAGAGCTAACATATGACTAGTGAGTCAGAGTACAATATAGACATGTAAATGGCATAGGAGATTCTGATGCTACACTATGGAAGAGATTCTGATACTACACTACTTGGATAGTATTCACATGTCTATTTCTACTCTCCCGTACCCCCAATCAGTACACAAGGATCCAACCAGGTTATGTTATGATACTATGTAATACCCCCGAAGGGTGATAAGCCTCCGAAAGGTGATAAGCCTCGGAAAGGTGATAAGCCCCCGAAGGGTGATACATAGTAGACCCATAAATGGGATAAGGATTCCAGGAAGACTCTGTGATCATAAGAGTATATGTCACAAGTGATCGAAGAATCAACGAAGCATAGTGATACGCTATGTAAGTGAAACGCACAGAACATAGAGTACCCGATGCTCCCTAAGGATAACATCTCAAGAAGGGATCCATATAGTACCAATCCGTGTGACCAACGTGACAGTACAAGTAAAGTAATCTACTGCAGGAAATAGTTCTAAGCAGGATATGAAATGATCAGAGAATGTACTCGCCTGGTATCTGAGTGTCCAACTGAAAAGTACTGTCTGAGGAGTGGTGTCTGGCTCCTATTAGAACAGCACTAGTCACAACAAGTCCAAAATAATAAAAATATGCAATTCAATGCATTCTAGATGAATCTAGGTCAATCTAGGCCAAAGTCAACTCTTGGTCAACTCTGGTCAACCCTAGAAGTCAAACTAGGTCAACTATGGTCAAACTAGGTCCAACAAGTCTAAACTAGGTCAAACAAGTCTAAATAGCCTATTCTAGGCCTAACTAGTCCATACCAGTCTAAACTAGGCTAAACTAGCCCATGCTAGCATACCAAGTCCATACAACCCATACAACACAAGGTCAAAACCAAACATCACACAACCTAGTTGCATCTAGGCCTACACATGGAGTTTACATAGTAAATATATATATATCAACATAGGGCTACCTATATGTGCATCACACTTGCATATATGTAATACATATATAATAATATACCCACATATTATCATATATATGATACCTACATACATGTATCCACATATATACATAATACATTATATACATATATAGATATACATACATATACATATATCACATACATACACATATTCATATATAATATATACATACACATATATTACATATCTATACAATAGGATATACATAGAGGGGTGTGTGTGTGAGTGTCACATGAGAGTGTTGTGAGACTTGTGTAGAGTGAATACATGTGTGTAGGGTGAGTGACTGAACATAAAAGTTTGTGTGTGTGAAGAGAAGAGGGTGCCTGTGTTATAAGTGAGAGTGAGGGTATGTGGAATAGGTGAACAAAATAGGACAGTAAAGAGAGAGAGAGGAAGGGTGTGTGTGTGTGTTTAAAACAGTGAGCAACTATTAATCTCAGTAAACTCATAGGAAAAACCCCCTGCCCATAGATTCCCAGTTAAACTCAATCCTTTAAATACCCTTGTAGGTCAGATTTTAATAGGAAATCTCAGGTTTTCGTTCCAGTTTCTATGAACTGTATAGAAACAGTCAAAAAAACAGTAACTCCAAATTGAGATCAAAACACAACCATAGGCACCCAAAATTGACATACTAGAAGAATTTATATAGGGGAACATGTTAGGGTTTTATAACATGTAAATAACAGTGTTAATGGGGATCAAATGATGTCCAAAGTTCAACTTTGCAAACTGAGAATAACAGGAAATTTGGGATTGATTCACAGTTTTTAGGAAATAGGGAAATCGAGTTTTAACAATAAAAATCAATTAAAATAATAAAACAGTGGTTGGTAACCTATACATACATTGCGCACGTGCTGTGTGACGAGTTTGTGTCCACTGGAGTAGACATAAACGTATCCAATTGCAACAAAATCCAAACGGGTAAACTGGACACAGGGATTGGGGACAGCATCGTGCGGGCGTGCCAGCGTGTCGTACTCCCGACACAGGCCATCTCAGGCTCCGTGCTCGTGTCCCCAACTAGACTAGGTATAGGTTCTCGTGTCTAAGTGCCTGAATCGTGTCAGTGTGTGTCGTGTCCAGCTATTCGAAGCCATATCAGTACGTGTTTACATAGTGCGCACATCTCAGGAAAAAACCCGTACACGGTCGATTTTTCATCAACCAGTGCACGAAGTCCCACGAAACTTGGGGAACGTGATGTCAGGAGGTGCCCCAACGTTCCCTCAAAGTTTCGTGTCAAGGCAATCCGTGTCGTGTCCTGTGGAGACCCCGAGATGCAGGGGATCCCCCAGGCCGCACGCGAGCGTGTGCAGCACATGTGCACGCGTGTCCAAAATGACACGACACGAGCACGAAACAATCTCAGTCCATTAAAATCTTGTAAGCGATATCAAAACAAAATTTCCCATTCAGAAATTATTCGAAAATAACACAATCAAGTCCACAGTGGCATTTCCACAAACACTAAGAACAGGACATTGATACGTGTCCTGTTAGGACACGAAATGACATAAAAACCTGGGGATTCCTATTCCTATAGTTAGGTTAGGTCTAGGGCTCCCTATACATGCAATTAAACCAGAATTCTATGGTGAAAATAGAGAGTTACCTCTATGTATCAAAACTCTCAAAAAGCTCTTAGTGAGTGATGTTCTCCTTGATGGTGAAACTCCTCCAAATTGATAGAAAACTGAGAACAACCAATTCCAACAGCAAGAAAACAATAATTAGAACCTATTGCAACTTGTTTGGATTAAAAAGGAGAAAAAATAGATTTTCTAGGGATTTTTGAAATGGGGACTTACCTCTTTCTTCTCTTGTAATAAATTCCTAAGGAAGAGGCTAGCCCTAGATTTTAGGAGAGATTAAATAGTGGGGGAATCCCTAGGTTGGCTGGACAAAATGTTAGGGTTGCTAATTTTGGGCTTTGGGCTAAGTCACATAGGCTATGGCTAAGTTGTTTTATTAAATGGTTCACACCATAAGTCATGACTTATGACTTATCTAATTTCTATAGCTAAATAGGTTCTAACGACCAAACCATAGATTAGGCTAGGTTAGATTAGAGTCACATAACCTAACCAAGTCCATACTAACTAGGGTTAGCTCCTAGGTTGGTCTACATGGGTCCAAACTAGCCAAAAATCAATCTAGTCCAAACAATTCCAAAATAATTCCTAAAAATTCTCAAAAATTCTAATAAATTCTAAAAATTTAAATTACCCCAAAAATGACAAAAATACCCTCACACTAGAAATGTGGTAGTGACACGATCCGACCCCGGCGAACCGCCGTCGCGTCGACCACGCCGACGTGGGCGTCCGCCCCCACCGGGCGTACACCCCTTCCGCGTTCCTCCGTGCACGAGCTCCGCCACCATCACCGTCGTGCCGCCCCTTCCCAGCGCTGCCGCCAACTCTTCCAGCGGCGCTGTCCGCCACCGCGCTGGAGCTCGTCGCCGCCCACGCGCGCGAAACCTCCCTCTCCGATCGAACCCGCCTCGACGACCGCTCTTCCCCTTTCCCTCCGATCTCCTTTTCTCCTCCGCCGCATAGCCTCTGCCGTCCGCTCCACTCTCCCACTCTCTCTCCTCCCCTTCTTCCTATCCTCCTCTCTCTCTGCTCTTTTTAAGAACGAGCAACAGTGCTCTTAAATTACAGTAATGGTAATTAATAATATTATTATTATTTTATTATAATAGTATTAATAATCATATTTATTATTATGATTATTATGATTATTATTATAATTTATTATCAGTATTGTTATTATTATTATCATTATTATTATTATTATTATTAGTATTATTATTATTATTTTCCTTGTTTTGTGTTAAGCTTTAGTAGTATATTAGTAGTTCATAGTACAATATTTTATGATAGTACTGCATATATAATTCTCTTGCTTTACGTTTTAATATTTTATTATTATTATAGTATTAGAAAATTCGTGGAAATTCTATTAGTAGTTTGTTGATATTATATATTATTTTAAAAACTGGCATATTCAAATATATATTAAGGCTTGGCCCTATAGGTACTTCAAACAATATTTCGAAGCTTATTTTTATGGTATTAAATATAGATGTAATATTTTTGATATAAAGATGGTTTCTATGACTTTAAGTATTTTTTTTTTATATATATATATATATAAATAAATATATATATATATATATATATATATATATATATATATATATATATATATATATATATATATATATATATATATATTTATATATATTATATATATATATATATATATATATATATTTCAAACAAAAAATATATATATTGCAAACAATATATATATATATATATATATATATATAAATATATATATATATATATATATATATATATATATATATATATATATATATATATATATATATATATATATATTTCAAACAAAAAAATATATATATATATACTAATAGAAATATATATATATATATATATATATATATATATATATATATATATATATATATATATATATATATATATTTATATATATATATATATAAATATATATATATATATATATATATATATATATATATATATATTTATATATATTATATATATATATATATATATTCAAACAAAAATATATATATTGCAAACAATATATATATATATATATATATATATATATATATATATATATATATATATATATATATATATATATATATATATATATATATATATAAAAATATATATATATATATATATATATATATATATATATATATATATATATATATATATATATATATATATATATATATATTTCAAACAAAAAAATATATATATATATTTCAAAAAATAAATATTTTCCAAAATATTTATTTATATATACAAAACTTCTCGATTATTTATCCTTGTCCATGACTAAAACGAATCATTCCTATCTCGAACTTCCGTATATTGACCCTAGCTGATTTGACCCTCCCGGACCCAATAGAACTGTCCGTGCCCCCATCAGAAGTCCCCTTGTGTAGTTGTTGCACCAAAGTCGCAGATCGTGCCACCTTGATCATTGCAGTACACCAGGCGTCCTACCAGGCAAGACACCTTGCCATTTGCTGTTTATTTATTTTAGCTCATATTTTATTTATTATTTTCTTTATGCAAATAAACTGTGATACATGGCATAACCTGTTAGAACTTGCTGTTCATTTATATTTCCTGCTATGTATTATTTTCTTACACATTCAACCTAGATTTAAGGGACCACCATGTGTATTGCATTCATAGGCCCTAACACATTTATTTTACGTTGTTGTGTGTCACATATAGGACTCGAACATGCGTGATTGGCTGGCCACCAGTACGTATAAGCCGCGCGTTAGGAAATAACTGCTAATAGAATTGCATGCTAGAAGACTTAGCAGTTATGAGTTGGCATTGGGCGGGAAGAACATGATTGGAAGTTGACTACTACCCTATCTATCGTAGACTCGCTCGCTACTGAGGAACGATAGGTAGACTATATGCTATAGACTCGCTCGATACTGAGGAATAGTATATGGTGTTGTGACTCGCTACTGAGGTACTGCATTAGTATTTTATTGACTTGATCGGGTAGTTATGCGACCATGAACTGTTCTTAAAATTGCATTTACTTAGAACTGTTAGGCTACCCTTATCCATTAGGTATGAGTACCTTTGGTTTAGGTACTTGTATCTGACCATAGCTTGGAACAATAACTTGTCGCGGATTAGTTCGTCACATCTTGTCCTTGTTTGGTTGTAGGTGTGGCTTACTACTTCGATGAGAAGATATTGAGCCTTGTTGGGGTCCGGATACCATATTGGATTCATAGCATGGAAAGATACGTCACCGTAAATTAGTTTACCATCTCCTGTCCCTGTTTGGTTGGGGAGATGGTACGCTAGTTCAATAGGTATGTATTGGACCATGTTATAATTCAATTGACTTATTTATTGAGCAATATTTATTCAGTTTATATGGCATGATATTATGTGTCTTGTTACGTCTCTCTGAGGACCTGGTTATCTCTCCAGGTGTGTGTGCTATTGTCTTTCGCAGGTGTTCTAGCTCTAGCCGTGTTCATCGCTATTTTTTCGAGGATGATTGCATTTGGATCGTCTTCGCTTCGCTCGCCAAAATCTTTCTTTTGTTATGTATTTCTTTTCATAGTTGGTAGTAGATTTATCTCCGCCCAACTACATGTACCAAATGACAATTTCATAGTTGATTATATGAGATCTTCTATTCATTTATTTTGTGTGGATGAGATTAGTTATGGATTCTACTGTATTTTATAGCTTATGTATTCATATGAAGTTTCCATATATTGGAGTATATTTCGTATGTATACAGCTGGCATGTCTACGTTCCTAGTCCTACGTATTTTGGGAGTGGGGCGTTACATATTTTTGTGGTGGCCCATACAGGTCAAGATAAATTGTTTGGTTACTTTACCGTACCAAGCAAGCCTGCGTATAGGATTAAAAGTCTAGGGTCTCATCCACATACTTGACTCTTTCCTAGATTTTATCTACCGTTTGACTCATCGACTGCATCTTGCTTGATTCCTTCTAACAAAATTCTTATCTTTCCTTCGTACCTGCTAGAGATTGACCCTACTAGTTAGATGTCCCAAACACCCTTAGCTTAATTCTTTAAGTTGGGTAGAATACCCCACGACCTGACACACCCTTGACCATTAAGGGAATACCAATAGTATTATCTAAACCATAGAGACTAGAGGAAGTTAACCCATTTGGTCAACCAAGCCTTGGTCAATAAAACCGTAGAATGATGGTATAGGAATAAACAAGACTTAGATCCTTATGACTCTTATACCATTCATATTTGTTCTTCTTACATCTACCATCGTGCCTATATTTTACTATCTAGACTAATGATACTAATGTAGCCTAGTTTTTGTAAGCTTATTTTTATCAAGCTTGTTTCAAGACATATGTTATTTGGGCATGTCCACTAACATATTGTCTAGTCAGAACTGGTGCATGATGGTCTGATCAACCGAGTGCACTTTGGTTCGCTTATATCTATCGTTCTACGTGGATGGTTGACGTTGGAGAAGCTCCCAGAACCTTAGTCCGTTGAGTAGATTCAGAAAGTTTCAAGCGTTAGGATAACTAAACGGTTCCGAATGCCCTTCTCTATAAGAGCCTAAAGAGATATAGTCTACTACGAGACTATGGACAGGCTCGACATCTGTCACATGTTCCTTGGGTGGGTGTGGCATTTCGGTGTTGGCACAAAGTACGATTGTCACTCTCGGTTCCTAATATACGTATTTTTCATGTAGTATTCATGTATCATGTTTGATACGGTATCTTGCAAGTGTTGCTCGTGCCCGTGTCCCTGTATTTCTGATCGAGTATCTTGATGAATATCAAAATTATTGGATTTCTTGTGATAGTTGGAGAATCAATGAGTCGACCGACTTATCTTAATTATTTGTTATCCCCTAACCCTGATCTAGACACGTACACTGTCTCGATGTAGTATTGCACCCCTTATCCTTATTTGGTTGTAGGGTTGTATTACTGCATCAATGATAGGATACAGATTCAGTCTACGGTTCAGGCTTTATTTATAATATAGTTGTTGCGGTCTTTTGTTGGATAATCGATTAATTGACTTATGCAACTGTATATTTATTATGGGTTTTATAAAAAGATCATAACGAGTGAGACTACCCTAGAATAGTATAATGCCTATTAGAATTGCCATAGACCCGTGATAGGACCCGTGCATAGAACAAAATATCCAAATATTCTCGAAATTGGGAATTGAGCTTCAGACCAGTATACCGTAAGTATACCGCGACCAGTATACCGTCGATACATTGTCTGAGATAGAATTGCCCAGTCAGCTTGTTGACAAGACCCATTTCTTTATCCATTGAATACTTGGTTTTGTTTATGTGGCTAGAATTAGTAGGGGCCTTGGATTGATGATGTGGCATGATCAATGGCCAAGAATCCTTCCCCCTTTCATACAAAACCACTCTTTTTTCTCTTTTTTATTTTATTCCACTCTCTTCTCCATTCCTCTCCATTTCTTGTTCCCTCAAGCATTGGACCTTCAACCCTTGGAGCTAGGTTTTGGAAGATAGGGTGTGATTTCTAAATCCCCCTTGGAGGATGAGTAGAAGACTAGGGTTGGATAGCTAACCTAATGCAAGTACATGTTGCTAGAGTGAAGCAATTTGCATTGCCTTTGATTTTCGTTTTTCCTTCATATGTATATGTGATATCTCTTTAATATATGTCATTATTGTGTTTATCATTCTATTGCAATTACATTATGACTTTTGTTGAATTTGTGGCTTGGAATGTGATTTTTATGATGGATCTAGGTTTTCCATGGAATAATGGTGATATTGGTAGATAACTTGTGATATTTAAGGTTTTTCATGGACAACTAGTGTAGAATGATATATGTTTGTCATAACCTTAATTTTCTATTTTTTTATTGGTATTTTAATTAATCTTCAACCATTCAAAATTATTTTCCTATAAATTATTTCTCAAATTTTTTTTTATAGTGTAAATGAATATAATCTGAATTTTTCCAAATTTTCCCTCATGCAAAAATCTATTTTGCATTTTTCACTAATGCTTGAGTGTCAAACATGCATGGATGAGTGCCATTTGGCACTCATGCCTCATGACAAGTCTTAGAGGGCATTTTAGGTATTTCCTAATTATTAATCTCTCTTAAAATATGAAGAATAAGGGAGAGAGAAACCATTCTCTTCTCCTTTCTCCTACTGGTAAGCTCCCTCTCCCTCTCTTTCTATTCTTCTTATTCCTTTACTTCTTATTCTTCTTCCATTCCTTTCCTTCTCTTTTCCCTTTATTTTTTTTATGAAATTGTTGCTGCTGCTGCCGCTAACTGCTGTTGCAGCTGCTGCACGGCTGCTGCGCCGCCGCCAGCGCCGCCGCCCGCAGGCCGGCCGGCCGACCGTGCACCCCCCCTTTCCTTCATCTTCTTATTCCGCTTCCTCTTTATCCTTCTTCATTCCTCTTCTCAATTTCTTTCCAAGAATATTTCTAGGGTTCTAAACTTTAACCCAATTTCTCTTGTTGTGCCCTAGGATTTGAATTGGGACTTGGCGAATAATTCTTCTAGAGGGGAGAATTGACCACAAAGCCAAGGCAAGCCCTCCTACTCCTTTCTCTTGATAATTGGTTTTCTAAAATTACTTCTTGAGTGTTGTAGTATATATAAATATACATTTCTGGAATTTCATTAATTCATGAACAAAATCCAATTTTGTGAATTACAAATATGAGTGTTAGGAATAGTTTGCTAGAATTCACTTATGAATGTGTATATCCACAAATGTGTGAATTGGACACGATGTTGGACACATCATGAAAAAGAAGGACACTTCCGATAATTTTTTTTTGGATGTAGCTGTTTTATTATAAACATTGATTTATATATATACATGTATACTAATATACACATGCATACTAATTTCAATAAGAAGTTGGCCCAACATGGTGGTTTTGCACAATAGTACATCTAAATACCTTCAAACTAAGTTTTATGGAATTATTTGACATTTATTTATATTAATTCAATTCTGTTCAGAAATTAATTAATGCTTAATTAGAGTAATTTTTACTTTATTAATCTAGAAAAATAATTATTTTGGCACCCGGATACATGCGTGATTTTGGTGACATAATTCTTGGACTAGTATGTTGCACCCATGGACTGTAAATCGACCTTAGAAATGAGAGTACGTTGCACTACTACTTAGATATTCATATTGACATACCAATAATTCTCTTTTCATTGAAAGTGAAGTTAAAACCAATTAACCATCCTACAAGTCACATTATAGATAGATTGCATGTGTTATGGACTAATCCACTATTAGCATGATTTCAAGTCTACTTAGGGATGCCTTAAATTAACTTTGAGATAGGATAATTATTACTCATTTTTAGCATAATATTCAATTCTGTCCAGAAATTTAATTAAGCTTAAAATCATCTTTTTGACCTTGGAAACATGGTTTAACTTGAGAATATTGTATACCGGTCAACTATGGTAGCTACGTGCAAATTTTACAGGTCTTAGATTACTTTTCTATATTCTTGATGAGTTAAATACAATATCTAGTCCATAGTAGTTCCCTAAAATTATTTTTCATTACTAAACAAACTCGTTATTGTTCTTGACATGCTTAGCATTTTGTTAAAAGCCTTGCAAACCAAGAATAATTGCACGCTCCCTTGCCTACTAGGTAAGAAAGCATTATTTTGCATAGCTTTACACATATACGTGTGTTCCGGTGTTGAGGGTTGCTCCACCGAAGGGGTCGGCGTACCCGTTTATATTTGCGTGTTGCCGGTGTTGAGGGTTGCTCCACCGAAGGGGTCGACGTGCCCGTATATTATTCTTTTGTGTTTACTTGTATCGGATTAATTTCTGGGTCAGTAAATACAAAGGAGACTCTGCCGAAATTTTTGAGAATTTCCAGAGTTAGTCTATTTTTCGACAATTCGGACTTCTTGGAAACTTTTGACTGTAGTTCTAGACTACTTGAACCATCCATCTCCGACCTATAATATCGGAGGGATTATTGGAATCATGTCCAACTAGATATCTTGGAATTTTACCTTGATTCCAATATTTCTCGGGCTACCTTAGTTTCGAAAAAGACGAAACTAATATCTGAATGCGACTTGACTTCTAGGACTCCCGTTTGGGAGATAGTTTCTCTGAGGTCTAAATGTTTAGAATAGGTTGCATGGGTTTTTGGGAGAGAAACCGTTGGATCACACCCGGCTGACTTCTTAGCAATATTATTTTTCATTTTCGTACTGATCAGTCCCTGATACGGTGTTCGTGCGGCCGTGCGAATATTCGGGGTGAGGCTTAGCTCACTTTCTTGATCGCAATTGGACATCCAGGCCCTGAGTTTCAGCTCAGCTATCTATTTGCACATTACCCTGAGTTTCAGCTCAGAATATTTGTTAATTCATTAGATATCCAGGCCCTGAGTTCAGCTCAGCTCTCTAATGAATGGGTTCGATATTCTTGGAAAAGTCCAAGTCATACGAACTTCTTGATTATAACACATGATGCGATGACTCGACCCAGATGATTCGGAAACCACTCATGATGTTATCTTGCTTGTAATCACATCAATATGTGATAATACAGACGGCTGGAGTATCTAAGCACCAACCCGTTTTGTACGAGCCTGATCCCGGGCAAATGGGGTTATTGTTGAGATGCTAGGCGAGTGTGTGTGATCCAGGAGTTTCTCTAAATTGCATTTAGGTCTAGAAAGATCTTGTCGTGTCCTTGTGACATTAATTGAGAATCACTTACTTTTGACTAATATCAAGGTATGAATTTAATCACTCTAGATACTAAATCTTGTTCACTTGTCTTATTATTACGTATTCATACTTCTCCTTTGACTGAGGGCTTGCTCGTCGTATTGACGACCTAGTTTTGTTCACTAGGAACTGAAGAAGACCATGATGTGGATCAAGCGTACACTGAGGATGATCTCTATGAATGATGTGGAACGGATGGAATGTAGTTTCATTTTGAAAACATTTTCAATTATGTAAATTATGTGTTGAAGACTATGAATCAATCATGTGTTTGAAGACAGTGAATTAAATATGTAAAATATGTGTTTTGATGAATTCTAGACCAAGTATGTAATATTTCTGGATAAATGAATGTTATGTAATTGTGGAATTCTGAGATTATTTCTTTTATCTATGCCTATCCCGGACCTTACAGGCGACAATCGTAGGGTACATTTCGGTACTCATTGTACAGTTGCGTAGCCTGGGGAGAAGTATCACGTGCCTCGTATCATTCTGGGAACCGGGGCGTGATAATGTTGCATATTAGTAGTGTTAGAACTTATCGGGAGTACTTTGGATGAGATTGGGACAAGATCAGTACCACGAAAATGTCGTTTCTTGGGTTCATTGTGCTTGAGCATCAGCGTCAGTATACCGACGGTATACTGGAGTATACCGACTACATGCCATTTTTACATATATTGGCCGCTCGGGAAACTGGACCGACATATTGGTCTGTACTGATGGTATACCGATTTGAACGACAGAGTATTTGGGGTATATAATCGGCATACTGATGATAAACTAGAGTATACCAATGGTATACCGGTTGGATACACATAGAGCATTTGGGGCCATATAAACGGTATACCGATGGTATACTGGAGTATATGATGGTATACCATTTTGTAATAGAATTTTTTTGACATATAAATGGCATACTCGTCGGTACCGACGGTATGCCGATTTCTGACACAAAGTTGAGTTTGGGTAATTTAGGTGCATGATGATTTCTGAACCTTCTCCTACGATGTTTAGGGACCCTGTGCTGTGGTTTAGTGTTAATACTAGAGGAATTCTCGGCCTTGTGTAGGTTTGTAACTCTAATTAGATACTTGATAGACTATTGCAAGAGAGGCAATGACTATGTATCTGACCTGATATAAATGCTACGATGTGAGCAGCGAATTATACTTGACTGACTGATTGTCCTATATCCTGATTTGGCCACTTGTAGCCGTGCTGATACATCATAATTCTTGTCACGACCTGCACCCAGTTTAGGGCTACGTGTCCAAGTGCCTGTAAGGTGTCCAAGACATGTCGTGTCCGAGAACGAACAACGTATCAGTGGCAAAAATCTCGCACGTGCACAGTCAGTAAAAATCCTATGCAAGTGTAATTTCTCCCTCGATATGAATCCATTCTTCGTAAAACTTTGTGAGCACGTTAACAGAGGTTGCTCCCACGTGTCCACCAAGTTTCATGTTTCCACGTGTCCTATGCAGTGAGAAATGGGTGTCGGGTAGCAGGGCATGTGTCCAAGTGTGCAGTGAGCATCCCGTGTCTAGATTTGGACATGAAAATTGTGTCAAATCATGTTCAGTCACTTCGATCTGAGATCCACACACATAGGGCCACAAATTTATGAAATTAGTTTTGAAATTTATCAACAAATATTCCTATGAGACATTTTATCGAACACTTAGACTAGTTCTCCAATACTCCTCCGATATACGTACCAAATGGACACGAATCGAACCTGAACTCTGCCAATAGCTAGGGGGACCCTAAATGCATGCATATGTGGAGAGAAATCAGGAATTTAGAGGGTTTAGATAGCATTACCTATTGAGAGTTGGAATCTCAATAAAATAGCCCCTTCCAAAGCTTCAATGCCAAATTCCTATGGTCCAATGCCTCCAATCCTTGCTAACTAGCCACTAGAGACTTCTTCTTCACTAGAGGAATGCAATGAAACTGATTTGGTTCAATTTGGAGATAATTTGAAGAAAGGGGGCAAATTTGGGGAAGAACATAAACTAGGGTTAGGGTTTCAATAAAGGAGGCAAAGAAGGAGGCTAATGATGTATTATATAGGGAGATGGGGCTTCTCTTGGTTGGTCATGAGGTTGGGATAGGGTTAGGCTAAGTCACAATGGCCCAACACCTCTTCCTATGTTGTAAAACAAGTCCTTTAAGCTAAAGGTCCAAACTAGCTCCTTAATTCAATTCTCCAAATGGTCTTTAAGTCATTCCTAGCTAGATTAGAGCGTAAATACTAACTCAAACTTGTTAGCTAGGTTTCCATGGTCATGGTTAGTCTCTAGGCTAAGTTATTCTAAGGTTACACTAGTAAAAGGCTAAAGTCACAATACGCCAAATTAAATAATATAAAAATAATAAAAAATTCACAATTACCAAAATAACCTTATTCTAGAAAGTGCTAGTGACAAATTTATCCTCCTTAAAATAATTTTGACCTCGAAATTAAAGACGAAACTGAACTGAGGAGAAGGATAGAAAATCATACATCAAGGCTGAAAAAGATAAGGGTATCGCTCGCGCATCTCATCCTCCCTCTTCCAGGGAGACTCACCTAGAGAGTGATGCCTCCATGCGACGCGAACCAAGGATATCTTCTGGTTTTTCAGCACGTTCTCCCATCGATCCAGAATCTCCACAGGCTGTTCTGGATAACTAAGAGTAGGGCCCACCCCGATCTCAGAATGATCGAGTTCATGGCTGGAATCCGCCACGTACCGTCTCAACTGTAATACGTAAACTATGTTGTGGACTCCCTCTAATGCAGGTGGCAAGTCTAGCCTGTAAGCCACATCACCGACTCTTCTGCTGACAACGAAAGGTCCAATAAAACGCGGGCTAAGCTTCTCACCTCCACCAAAGCGTATAGTACCATGTGTCGGAGATATCCTCAGGGACACCAAATCTCCAATCTAGCACAAACATGGTCTCAAACTTAGCTATAACAATCACACGATCAAACAAAATCATAAAATCAAACAAAATCCTAATCCTAAATCTAAGCTGTACCTCAAACTCCAAAGGTCTTTGGTGGCTATCGGCCCAATGTCCATGTCTGTCCTGTGCCACGCGAAGTCGATCCCTGATAAGCTTCACCTTCTCGGCTGCGTCCACAACCATCTCAGGTCCCAATAAATCTCGTTGTCCAACGTCATCCCGAGACAAGGGAGTATGACATATACGCCCGTACAATGCCTCGAATGGTGACATCTCAATGCTTGTCTGGAAGTTGTTATTGTATGCAAACTCCACCAAGTACAAATGATCCTCCCAGGAGCCTCCAAAGTCTAAAACACAAGTCTACAACGTATCCTCGAGGGTCTGAATAGTCCTCTCTGACTGCCCGTCTGTCTGAGGGTGGTAAGCAGTACTAAACTTGAGCTGAGTGCCCAAACTAGTATGCAGACTCCGCGCAAAATAGGAAGTAAAGCGACTGTCCTGATCCAAGACAATGCTCACGGGAACTCCATGCAGCCTGATGCACGTACATCTTTGCTAGCTTCTTCGTAGACAAACCCACTTTGAATGGCAAGAAGTGGGCTGATTTGGTCAACCTGTCTACGATGACCCAAATTGCGTCTTTCCCTCATGGTGTACGCGACAATCCTAAAACGAACTCAATCGTGATATGCACCCACGTCCACTCCGGAATGGACAATGGCTGTAACAGTCCTCCTGGTCTCTGCCTCTCTGCCTTTACCTGCTGGCAGACCAAACATCTGGCTATGAAGCGTGCTACCTCCTACTTCATCCCATACCACCAGACATGCTCCTTCAGGTCTCTATATATCTTGTTGGCACCTGGATACATAGAATACTGAGAACGGTGAGCCTCTTGTATAACCTGCTCTTGAAGGTCTCCGCTAGGCACATACTGTCAGGAACCGTGCCTCAATGCGCCATCCTCTGCTATGACGAAATTCTCAACAAGTCCTGTTCGAACCTGCTCTCGGATACACCGCAGAGCGACATCGTCGAACTGAGTCAACTTGATCCTTTCTATCAAGTCCAACTGAATCTGCAGTCCCCACATCTACATCTCAACTCCAGGCACTATCACCTCGATCTCCAGGCTCTCCAAATTTGCTAACAAGTGACGATCTGCCATCAAACGCATGGCTACCGGATATCTGCTCAAAGCGTCGGCAACCACGTTGGCCTTCCCTGGATGATATTGTAATATAATGTCGAAGTCCTTCATCAACTCCAACCATCTCCGCTGCCTCATGTTGAGCTCTTTCTGGGTAAACACATACTTCAAGCTCTTGTGGTCTGTGAAGATCTCCACTCGCTCTCCATACAGACAGTGTTTCCACAACTTCAGAGCAAAGATAACTGCTACTAACTCCAAGTCATGGGTAGGATAGTTCTTCATATGCAGACATAACTGCCTGAAAGCATAGGCAATTATCTTCCCATGCTGCTGCAAGACACAATCCAAACCCTTTCCTGAGACGTCACTGTAGATAGTGAACCCGTCTGATCCTGATGGCAATGTCAGAATCGGAGCTATCATCAACCGCTTCTTCAACTCATCAAAAGCGACCTGATACTCCTCTGACCAGATAAACTCTGTGTCCTTCCAGGTCAGCCTAGTCAACGACTCTGTAACCCAAAAGAAATCCTGAACGAACCTCCTGTAGTAGCTTGCCAATCCCAGGAAGCTCCTGATCTCCGCAACTGAACTCGTTGCTGTCCACGCCTCTACTGCCGTGATCTTCCACGGGTCAATTAAGATCCCATCCCCGGTCACAACATGACCTAGGAACTCAAATCGATCCAGAAAGAACTCACACTTCGAGAGCTTGCTCCTTCTTTCTGAGAGTCTCCAGAACCACTCTCAAATGCTCCTCATGCTCCTCTGGGGTCTTCAAGTACACAAAGATATCATCGATAAATACCACCACGAACTTATACAAGTACTGGTGGAACACCTAGTTCATCAGGTTCATGAACACCGCCGGGGCGTTAGTTAACCCAAACGACATCACCATAAACTCAAACTGGCCATACCGTATCCTGAATGCTGTCTTCGGGATATCCTCCTTCTTCACCTTTACCTGATGGTAACCTGACCTCAGATCAATTTTGGAAAATACCCTCGCTCTGCTCAACTGATCGAAGAGATCATCGATCCTCGGCAGCGAGTACTTGTTCTTGATCGTGAGGTTGTTGAGAGCTCTGTAGTTGATACACATCCGTAGCGACCCATCCTTCTTCGGCACAAAAAGCACCGGTGCACCCCATGGTGAAAAATACGATCAGATGAAGCCTTTGTCCTGCAACTCATCCACCTGCTTGTTCAACTCTGCCAGCTCGCTGTTGTTCATCCTATAGACGTACTGACATATCGGCTCTGTACCGGGCATAAAGTCTATAGAGAACTCCACATCTCTGTCTGGTGGTAGTCCTGGCAAGTCCTCCGGAAAGACATCTATGAACTCTGCTATCAATGGATGTGGCACTGTCTGCTCCTCTACTTAAACTCTGCAGAAGACTCCGCTGCTCTGCTCCATCTTTCGTCTGGCGACCTCGAACTCTGGCTCCCCTGGCACGCTGAAAACATCTCTGCCTCCGCGACAATCTATGCTTGTGTGATGTCTGTTCAACTAATCTATGCCGGGTACAATATCGTAGTTTGGTAGTAGCATTACGAGCAAACTCGCATCCAGCTCTCAACCTCGCAAAACAACTCTTTAATCCTTACAAATATTACTGACTAGGATAATACCACCCCTAGTCGTGATCTTGCAAGCCCTAGAAAATGATTCAGAAGCAAGATGGTGTCTAATAGCAAAAGATACAGACACAAAGCTATGGGAACCCCTCGAATCAAATAATGCAAATACGGGAATGGAGTCAAGAAGAACAGAACATGCGATCAGATCTTCTACTGCCTCTGCATCCTCAGCTACCATGGTGAAAGCTTGCCCCTGCTGGCCTCCCCTGGCCTGCTGCTGGTGCTGGACAAACCATTGCTGCTGGGTCTGCAACAGTCCCTTCTGCTGCCCTACTAAAGCCTTGGCTTCTACTCCCTGAACTATACATCCAAAAGACTGGGGACACTCTCTCAACTGTGCTCTGCTGAGCCGCAAAGTAGGCACTTGCCTAGCCTCTTATTGCAGTCGTTCCACCTATGCCCTGGCTTCTTATAGAAGGTGCAACTGGTGGTCTGTTGCTGCCTAGGTGCATGCTGTAGCCTCTGCTACTATTGTGCCTTCTGAAAAGGTCCACAGTCCTGACCCTGGAACTGCTGCTGGAACTAGAGCCTCTGCTGCTACTGGAAATAGGGCCTCTTGGATGGCCTTACGTTGCTATCGGCTCCATGTACATCACGACCTTTCTTCAGCTTCAGATCAAGGTCGTCCTCTGCTGCCATAGCTCTTGACAGAATCTCCTCAAAGGTGGCATTTCTGTCATTCTTGGTCAAGAACTTGACTTCCTTGATCAAATCCTTCCGGAACCTCCTAGCCTTTGCCGTCTCGCTAAGGCCCTCAACAAACCTGCCCAGGCGGCAGAACTCTCCGACGTACTCCTCTACTGTCTGGTTCCTCTGAATCAGACTCTCAAACTGTGTCTCCAAGGCAACGAGTGCCGTGTCGGAGAAAAACTTCTCATTGAAGAGCTTCTTGAAAGCCTCCCATATCTGCCCCTCCATACCAACTCTGGGTCAGTCTGGTACCATGTACGGGCAAGATCCTGCATCCTGCTTCCCGCTGCCTCTATCAGGATCCCAGCTGGTATCTGTGCAAGGCGAAAGATCTCCTCTATGTGCTCAATCCAGTCGTCGGCATAGAGGATGCCCTCAGTACCCCTGAAGTCTCTCGGCTGCATCTTCTGGAAGTCCTGAATGCCCGAGGTCCTCGACTGGTACTGCTGCATCTGCCCTCCCTGCTACGGGGCGGTCACTCTCTCTACTGCAGTCATAGCTAGTTAATGGGCATTGTCTATGTGCTACCTGAAATCAACAGACTGGCGCTGTTGAGCCTCCATCATCTGTTAAAAGAAGGCAAAAAGCTGTACGGCATCGACTGATCCCGAAGGTGGCTGCTGCTGGAATACCTCTGGAATGACTAGGGTAGGCCTCCGGGCAGGTGAAGGTGCACCCCCAAACACGACAGATGCTCCAACATAAGAAGGAACAAGGGGAGCTGCAGCTCCAGGGCCCTGCTGCCTCGGGCGAAAAGTGGCAGACCTCTCGGTGGTATCCCCTGGGTCGAAACGATGAGACTGTGCCTGCACCATCCTGGAGACAGATCAAACAAAAAAATCAATACTGAAAAAGAAGCGATATAATCAAAGGAGGACAGTTTATTTCAAAAGAAAGCAATATCAGCAAGAATTTAGATGACAGGAATTTAGATAAGAGGTTGCCCCCACGTGTCCACCAAGTTGACAGAGGTTGCCCCCACGTGTACATTGACAGAGGTTGCAATTTTTCCCTCGATACGAATCCATTCTTTGTAAAACTTCATGTGCACATTGACAGAGGTTGCCCCCACGTGTCCACTAAGTTTCACGTATCCACGTGTCCGATGCAGTGAGAAATGGGTGTCGGGTAGCAGGGCATGTGTCCAAGTGTGCAGTGAGCATCCCGTGTCCAAATTTAGACACGAAAATCGTGTTAAATTGTGCTCAGTCACTTGGATCTGAGATCTACACACATAGGGCTACAAATTTGTGAAATTACTTTTGAAATTTATTAACAAATATTCCTATGAGGTATTTCATCGAACACTTAGACAAGTTCTCCAATACTTCTCCGATACGCGTACCAAATGGACACGAATCAAACCCAAACTCTGCCAATAGCTAGGGGTACCCTAAATGCATGCATCTATGGAGAGAAATCAGAAATTTAAAGGATTTAGATAGTATTACCTATTGAGAGTTGAAATCTCAATGAAATAGTGCCTTCCAAAGCTTCAACGCGAAATTCCTATGGTCCAATGCCTTCAATCCTTGCTAGCTAGCCGCTAGAGACTTTTTCTTGACTAGAGGAATGCAATGGTGGTCCAATTTGGAGGTAGTTTGAAGAAAGGGGACAAATTTGGAGAAGAACATAAACTAGGGTTAGGGTTTCAATGAAAGAGGCGAAGAGGGAGGCTAATGATGTGTTATATATGGAGAGGGGGCTGCTCTTGGCTGGTCATGAGGTTGGGCTAAGGTTAGGCTAAGTCACAAAGGCCCAACACCTCTTCCTATGTTGTAAAATAAGCCCTTTAAGCTAAAGGTCCAAACTAGCTCCTTAATTCAATTCTCCAAATGGTCTTTAAGTCATTACTAGCTAGATTAGAGTCTAAATACTAACTCAAACTTGTTAGCTAGGTCTCCATGGTCATGGTTAGTCTCTAGGCTAAGTTATTCTAAGGTTATACTAGCAAAAGGCTAAAGTCACAATACACCAAATTAAATAATATAAAAATAATCAAAAAATTATAATTACCAAAATATCCTTATTCTAGAAAGTGGTAGTGACAAATCTGCACCGAGTATGCTATCTTGCCTATGCATTGAGGTACTACCTGTGTACTAAGGTGCTATAGGTTTTTGATACATTCATGATATATTATCGTATACTCATTATTGTATGGATTATGTGGTAGTTGGTCAGTAGTTATAGCGTAGATAGGGTGATTGTTTGGTTGTTGTACTATGCTCGATATGAATCTAGATTGGGACCATGGAAACCAATATAGATTTATACTTAATGTACTTGTACCGAGAAATAACATATAGGAGGATGATCGTATGACTACGACACACGATTCCATATACTGTAGGGTTAATCAGGTAACTAAAATTTGTAGAAGCATTAGAAGGAAACGGGACCCGAGATCGTACATGCTGGACACCACGATTACTGTATATCATTCGTAATGGAGTGCAATATCTGACTACTATTACATGCCGAGACAATATCTCTTTATAGGTGAACTAAAACTATTACTGATCTGCTTAGAGCGGTGACCTTATGAGGGACCGATGCATATTCTACTTATGATGCGTTATTCATGGTATAGCCCACTACGACAAATGCACGATTTGAGGATCCATATATATATATATATATTTTTTGCTATACGGTATATATATATATATATATATATATATATATATATATATATAAATATATATATATATATATATATATATATATATATCATTATTTGGGTAACCTATATACCGTATAGCAAGCCGTAGGCTTGGTTGGTCGATTATTAAACCTTATTTGATTGTGTATTATACCATCTGTTAGTAGCTTAGAAACATAGACTGTCGGGGTGCGATGGTCCAGCCCTTGTCGTTGTTTGGTTATAGGATTGGGCTATTATGCTACGATAGACCATGAACCGAAGTTACGACATAGAGATTTATGGCCTGACTATGGTCAGGGGATGTATTCTATCTCAGCTTGATATTGTTTGCCATTAAATATCAGCACAATAAATTACAGATGAATTGAACTTGATTGCAAACTCGCTTGTACAAAGGAAAGCCTAGAAAGAAATCCCAGGAAATAATTTAAGTACAATTGTTTAGTTTTGATTCTGGAAGATGATGATAGAGGCTCAAAAAAGTGTAGCAACTCTGCCTTACTCCTTGGACTATCTGACGTGCTCCTTGCTCTTGAAGAAATTGCCCTTCGTAGGTTATCAGCCTTGGATTGCCAACCAATTACCTGGGTGTGGTACCCTGCTATTTATAGTTTTCTGCAATAGCAGATTTTTGGGCCGCATAAAGGGCCATGTGGCCACATGTCTCTCACAGCGCACAAAGACTCGATCTCGGGCTGCTAGCTGGTGCGAGTTGTTGATATTTTGTTTTAGCGAATCTGGGTGGTTGAGACTTGGTCAGCCTGCCACGTGTCTCATCGTAAGATAGGATCAGTCTGCTTGAGTCATTTTGAGCCGCATAAACCTTTCAGAGTTCGGCCATGCTGGGCCGTATAAGACTCATGCGGTAGTCTCCTTAGTCCGCATGTAGCTTGGGGACTTTTGAGCCGCATAGGTTCTATATTCTGGACCGCATAAAGCTCATACGGCTCAGATTGCAGTTACCTTTGGCCGCATGAAACACATAGATTGAGCCGCATAAAGTTCATGCGGCTTGGGTCGCGGTCCTTTTGGCCGCATGGCCATGTCCAGTCTGGTGGCGTAACATTTTGTCTGATCACGTATTATCTTCTTTTTGTTAGAATGTCAGAGTTGTCAGAGCTGTCAGTCTTGCCAGAGTTTGTTAGCTTTATCAGATCAGAGTTTGTCAACTTTATCAGAAGGATTGATCAGCTTGGCCGCATAAGTAACTATTCTCTCTGTGGCTCAAAAATCAGTCTGGTAAAGATGGGCCGCAGGGGGCGTGCTGAGTCTGTCATGCGGTTCTTCTTTATGCGGGTCAATCTGTTCCAGGATACTCATGCGGTCAGTTGTGATCTGTATGAACCCCATATTTTCCATACTTCTACAAGACCCCCTTCAAAATTTTCAAATTGTAAATTAAGAATACTTTGAATAAGAAGCATGGACATATATCAAGTCGCAGAAAAATCTTCGAGTTAGGAGAGACGTCGTGCCGTAGGGAAATTTTGAGCCGCAGGGACGTTTTCGGGCCGCAGGTAGATCTTGTGCCGCAGGGAGATCTTGTGCCGCAAGGAGATCTTGTCTGCCAGCTGTCACTGCTGCACTTAATGCCTTGATTTAGTTTTGGATTTGGGCTCTCTTTTTTCTAGATAAAGCTGTCGGTTACTAAGGATAAAATTCTCAAACGTCATCATTATCTTTAATGGGCTCGAGAATCGAAACGACATACTACCGAAAAAACCTTATAAATATGGGTTATTCGGAGGAAGAGATATTTCTTCTTCACCTTCTTCTCCTTCGTCTTTATTGTCCATGTCGTGCTTTCTGTTTAGCTAAGGCTCCAAAAGCTTCCAAGTCAACTGATGCTGTGACCAAAGGGAAGGGACCCGCCTCTCCGTCGAGAGCGGCGGATTCTCCTTCCATTCATCCTGACATGCACCCTCCTATCAAGGGTAAGGTTGGAGGGAAGACGACGACTTTAATTTGAACGGCCATATCGCATATTCTATGTGCGAACTTGTCATAAATTGCCTGTGCACTTTGGGCATGATCGATATATCCCCTATCTCATGGGACTGCATGTGTTCTGTATGATGGGCCGTCTGGGTTGAGCCGTATAAGCGCCATTGACCTTCATGGATGCCTCATACTTGATCCGCATGAGCGCTACAGGGCTAAACCGCATGGATGCCTCATGACCAAACCGCATATACATCTCATAACTGATCCGCATAAATGCCTCATGGTTTAGTCGCATGAACATTTGCAAAACAGAACCGTATGAGTGCTTTTAAGACTGAGCCGCATGCGCATTCCTTATAACTGGGCCGCATAGGGTCTGTTTTGGCTGGGCCGCATGTGTTACTTAATTTTAGCGCATACGTTCCCCTCATAACTGAGCCGTATAGGCTCTGCCTGACTAGGCCGCATAACTGAAAAGGAGCCCATTCACTTTATCTTTATATGACTATCTTCTTTCTTTGATTCTTGTAGCATCCATGCCGAAGGCTGAGACCGTTGTGAAGGTGGAGATGCTGCCTCCTTTCATCAAACAAGAGTCACCGTTTGTTAAGGAGGAGGTGATACCAAAAATTGAGGTAAAAGAAGAGCTGGCGTCAATCAGGGAGGGAATTACTCCCAAGATTGAGACTGCTGTAAAGGAGGAGCCCAAGTCTGAGGGTAGTAGCACTGGGAGTTCTGACCCTCCTGTCCCCGCCGAAGACCTTAATCAAATAGATCTTTCGTATGTGAAATGGCTGAGAGAATGGTATATGCCTCAACACAACTGTGATCCTCGACTGTAGGGATCCATGAGTTGCCATGTAATTGCTATTTTCGGGAATATGAAAGAAAATAAGTGTAATCCTTTACTGGAGATGTATTCCTATAAATGTAACTGATTTTGAATAAACATAATACATTCACTCCATTCTTTATTTGTAGTATCTG
Source organism: Iris pallida (assembly GCA_029216955.1). Lineage (NCBI taxonomy): Eukaryota > Viridiplantae > Streptophyta > Magnoliopsida > Asparagales > Iridaceae > Iris > Iris pallida. The sequence goes on along the minus strand of JANAVB010012000.1, from coordinate 9,554,054 downwards.
TGGTGCTTGTACTAGAGAGCCTAATACAGCATTTGTGTTTGATAAAGGACATCCCACTGGGGGACTTTTTTGTGGACCTATTACCCTTTTGTGTATCTGGTAATACGAGCAAATAGATTTGAATAATATTTTATGGACCTACTACTCTTTGGTACACCGATGGTACGAGTAATAGATTAGGATAACTTTTGTGGACCTATTATCCTTCTGCGCACTGGCGGTGCGAGTAATAGATTTGAAACAAAATCCAACAGAGGTAATATGGACGTGATAGGTTTTTTGGTCTTAACACCGTGTCTTTTATCTCGGGTTGGGTACAGGTGTTAAATCGAAAGACTATCAGTATTAGGAATAGTCTTTGGTGGAATGGATTTTGAGACAAAACCTAACAGAGGTAATATGGACATAATAGGTTTTGTGGTCTTAACACCATATCTTTTATCCCGGGTTGGGTACAGGTGTTAAGTCAAGAGACTATCAATATCAGAGGTAATATGGACGTGATATACGATAATCAAGAATAATCTTTTGTGGGCCTACTACTCTTCTGCGCACTGGTGGTGCAAGTAATAGATTTTGAGACAAAACCAACAGAGGTAATATGGACGTGATAGATTTTCTGGTCTTAACACCATGTCTTTATCTCGGGTTGGGTACAGGTGTTAAGTCGGAAGATTATCAGTACCAGAGGTAATATGGACGTGACACACGATAATCAAGACCAGGAAGTCTGCTCAGAGATAATGATAAACTGGGCAGACTCCTGTGAGGTAAAGCATTAGAGTGGGAGTTCAGAGGTATCATCGTACATGACTCGCCACTCAGGGAGATGTGATAGAGTGTGAGTTCAGAGGTATCATCGTACATGACTCGCCACTTAGGAAGATGCGATAGAGTGTGAGCTCAGAGGTACTTGGTGTACATAACTCGATAGTTTTGAAGATTTGATGGTTTGAGAGAGTACCAGCATGTCATTAGACATAGTATTTTTTTAGGAATTTGTCATTTATGGGCATCATAAGTAAGTCTTCGTTCTGCTTTGCAAGCCGGTATGCTCCGTTGGAGAATACGGTCTCGATAATGTATGGACCCTCCCACTTGGGCTGGAATTTGCCGGTGGTTTTATGAGTCATGACCATCGGTCTGCGAACGGCCAAGACGAGATCGCATACTTGGAATGTCCTCTGCTTGACTTTTTTTTGAAGGCTCGAGAGATGCGTGTTTGATAGAACTCGATGCTTTATTGAGCTTGTAAGCACTTCTCGTCTAACGCTTCCAATTCTTGTAGCCGTCGACGGTAGTTATGTCCGACGTTAACCGGTAAGTAAGGGCCACACGAAGTGAGGGGATCTGAGTCTCCAATGGGAGAATTACCTCGCTTTCGTACACTAGAGAGAATGGTGTATTTTTCGTAGCCGTCCGACTCGTAGTGCGGTATGCCGATAAGCATTCGCCCAGCTTTTCATTCCAGTTGCGCTTGTTCGAAGACACGAACTTCTTGAGAAGCTTGATTATGGTCTTTTAAAGGCTTCAGCTAGACCATTAGCCGATGGATTGTAGGCCGTTGAAGCCACATTTTGAATTTGGTTCTTATCGCAGAATCGATAGAAGGCATGGCTTGCGAACTGCGGACCGTTTGTCATGAATGATCCTTCTTGGCAGTCCAAAATGGTAAATGACGTGATGTTTTATGAAATTGAACATGTTTGATGTCTTTACCTCTGCCAACGGAACAACTTTTGCCCATTTGAAGAAGTAGTCGGTGATTGAGAGAATAAACCAGTGCCCTTTGGACGACGGCAGGGTAATTGGGCCAACAATGTCCATTCTCCATGCTTTAAATGGCCAAGAAGCCACTGTTGGATGCAAGAACTCAGATGGCAGATTTATGAAATCTACGTGGATCTGACAAGCCTTGCACTTCTTTGCGTAATCAACTGCGTCTGCTACCATTATAGGCCAGTAGTAACCCATCCGACGGAGACGGTCCTGCAACTTTGGGCTCGGTTGGTGTACACCGCAAACGCCATCGTGAGCCTCGCGTAAGGCTTCTTTGGCTTCTACGTTTAACAGACATCTTAGCAGTAGTCCGTCGTAAGATCGTTGGTACAACATTTTTGTTTCAGTGTCATAAAAGAATATGAGAGAATGCCTTGAAGTTGCTTTTTCACATTCTCTGGTAGGATTCCGTAAACTGTGAAGTCGATGAACGGGAGTCTCTAGTCTTGCACATCATTGTTATCTGGGCGGAGTAACTCGTATCCAGTTGAACGTTGATTTTGGGACAGACCAACTCATGGCCTATAACGTCAACTAGATAATGAGCATAATTTGGAACCGCCAAAGAAGCGACGAGGCCTGCTAGGGCGTCGGCTTCAATATTCTGGAGCCTATGAACATGTTCTATAAAGAACCCCTCCAAGGTTGCTATGATAGAAATTGCTGTCTGATGATAAGGAATCAGGTCCGCGTTGCGAACTTCGTACGAGCCTCGGATTTGATTGACAACCAACTGCGAGTCGCCATATGCTTTTAGGTATTCGAATCCCACTTCTTTTGCAAGTCGGAGCCCGATGAACAAAGCGTTATATTCGGCTATATTGTTTGAACAGGGTTCCGTGAGAGAATATGCCCGGTTGACCACCAATCCAGAGGAAGATATTAATACTATCCTGACTCCAGCGACGATATCACCTTGGGGCCCCATTCTTAAGGCACCGTCGAAGAACATTCGCCAAACATCTTCATGTGAAGTCACGTTTGAGTCAATGACTTCATCTGGGATTTCTTCATAGATTCTGGTTGTTTCTGAGCCTGGATGGGCTGCCAGAAAGGCGGCCAAGGCTTGACCTTTGACAGCCTTCTGCGGAACGAAGACCATATCGTAGGAGGATAACAGTATCGCCCAGGTGACTAGACGAGAAATGAGTGCGCCTGGCTTGGTCATGAGAACCCTGAGGGAATTAACTCGCGAGATAACATGGATGGTCTGCCCTGACACATAGTCTCGTATTTCTGAATGGCGAATACCAAGGCAAGACATTCCTTCTCTACGACAGTATACCTATGCTCCGGCCCCATCATCATTTGGCTGAGTTAATAGATGGCTTGTTCGTGCCCCGCATCATTGTTTTGTGCTAGCAAGACGTCGAGGGAGTGTTCCATTGCTCGTACATAGAGCAGGAAGGGCTTTCCGGCTAATGGGGCTACCAGAACTAGCAGATTCGTCAAGTATTCCTTAATGTCATCAAAGGCGCGTTGACATTCCTCATTCCATACAAAAGAGACGCCTTTCTTTATCAGTTGTGTGAAGGGTTGAAATTGCCCTGAGAGGTTAGATATGAACCTCTTGATGTAAGCTAGTCTTCCCTAAAGGCTGCGGAGTTCACGGAGGTTTCTCGGTGGACTCATCTCCATGATTTCCTTTGTCTTATCGGGGTCTATGTGAATGCCCGTGGAAGTAATGACAAAGCCCAAGAACTTTCCGTTGGACACACCCAGGAAGGACTTGGTGGGATTCATCTTCAGATTGTGTGCTCGTATAAGGTCAAATACTGTTCTCAAATCGTGTAAGTGATCATCCTTGGAGCGGCTTTTGACGGCGATGTCGTCAACGTAACACTCTACCGTCTTGCACAAGTAATCTCTGAAGATGACGCTCATAGCTCGTTGATATGTAGCACCGGCGTTCTTCAGGCCGAAGGGCATAACTGTGTAGCAATACACGCCGATCGGTGTTCGGAATGATGTATGCTTCTCATCGTCAAAAGACATTTTGATTTGATAGTATCCTGAAAAGCTATCCATAAAGGACATGCGCTCGAAGCCACATGTATTATCGATCATTATGTCGGTGATGGGAAGAGGGAATTCATCCTTAGGACATGCCGCATTCAGATTGCGAAAGTCGATACAGATTCGGATCTTTTTGTTCTTTTTGACGACTAGTACTATATTAGCTATCCAGTTTGGATGCTGCTCCTCGCGGATAAAACTACTAGATATAAGCTTGTTTACTTCCGCTTCGATGGAGTTCATAATGTCTGGACGGAACCGCTGTTGCTGTTGCTTGACTGGTTTCACATCCGGATGAATATTGAGCTTATAAAGTACGATCTCGGGATTTCGCCCTGGCATGTCTTAATAACTCCAGGCAAAAACATCGAGGAGATCATCGAGGTTAACTTGCATGACCTCATCTTCAGTGGTAGGGTCACGAAGTTCAAAGTGTTTCTCCTATTGTGCATCCAATTGTTGGACCCATGGCTCCAATTCAAGAGGTTCGAGTAGATCCTCGTCTTCCTCTTCGATGTCAGCGGATGCCATGTTGACAGATAACGTCTGCCTGAATATATCTCCAATGCTGTCCTCGAAATCGTGTGTAGGTGATTCGGATGAGTGAGAATGCCACTCGTATTCCTCATCGGAGCTTTCGGACGTTGTTGCTGGTGTAACATAACCGAGGCCGCATTTGGACTTGTCGTAGTAATCCCGAGGTTTCTCCGACGAAGTTGATAGCTGCAGAGGTGATCGCCGACCGCTACCGTAATTCAGACCTGGGGTAGCCTCCATATTGTACCCCTGCTTTTGCATGAAGTACTTGGCCTGAGGACAATACAGGTAGAGCGGTAGTCTTCCAGTATCAGGTTCGAGATCAAACTCTTGAGGCATGAAGGGTTGAGGACCTTCTTTTCGGCCAAAGATCATCTGATCCACCTTGATGTCGCCTATTTACCCAGTGTAGTACAAGGGGCGATCATGCATGTTGGTCCTGATCAGCATGTCCTGTGGGGTAAATACGATGTTGGGCATTACATTCACACAGTTGCTGCCCTGGAGATCTGCCGGCGAGTCTTCCCCTGTACGTTTGACCTGGGCTAAGTAAGCGTCAGCATTCTGTAGCGCTTCGCTCAATGCGACACGAAGATCCTTGGAGAGCCTTAGGAGCTCGTATAACGACAACTTTGTCGACGTATTAGCCAGTTGTGCTAATATGTCAAAGTTGTAATGTCTCTCCATGTAGCTCCCTTTCCCGAAAATTTTTAAAATATTTTTTTATTATTTATTTGATTTAAATGGTAATTTTTAGAATTTTGTAAATAATTATTTAGTTAATTATTACGGTAGATGACTTTTGTCATGGTTGAGTTTTGAAGTACCAGACGACTAGAAATCATGGCACGGATAGTGCAGTAGCGTGCCTTGACTAGTGTATTAGCCATGCCAAGGAAAACCCAGCCATAAGTGTGTCCTAACAAGAAAAACCAGGTCAAGTTGCAACTTAACCCTTACCGAAGATTTATTTATTTATTAATTATATTATTGAGTTTTAGGGAACCTGGTTGTACCGAACCAGTCCAGATTGGACCCAAAACAAGTCTGTCACCCTCATTTCCCGTATTTCTCGTATTTCCCGTATTTCGTATTTATACTCGTATCTTGATTTTGGTATGTATTTTATTTTTCTCAACTTATAAAATTTCGGTATTTCTCATATTTTGGGTTTTGGCATGGCTCGGTTTTAATTGGATTGGTTTGGTTTGGTTTGGTTTAATATGTATTGGTACACCTTAGCCTATGCTCCACCCTCAACACACCACATCCCACCCTCTTTAAAACTCCACCAACTTTTTCTCCCTCCTCATAAACCTCCATTAATTTCTTCTTCTCCTTTCTCTACACAACACTCTTCTCCTTCCTCTACACAACACCAACCCATAGGCAAGTGCACCTTGCCACCACATGAGAACCCTCTTTTATTTGTCTATTTGCTAGATTAGGACATGGTGATCAACATTAGAACTTAGCATTTTGTGATTTGGAGTCTCCATTGTTCTAGATCTAAGTTTTTTCTATTTTTGGTTTTATATGGTTTTGATCTATTTAGGTTGGATTTTTATGGGTTTTGATGTTTCCATGTGGAAGAGAGTTCAATTCCACCTTGGTTGGAGCTTTGAAAATCTGGATTTGGAGTTCGGATGGCCAAGTTGTGATGCTTTGAAGTTTTGGGAGCCATGAGAGCTTCTTCTCTGCCATGGAGAAGAAGATCCTTTCCCCTGTGTGCGTGACTTTTCGCGTACGCAGCTCTCCTACGTGCATAACTTTTCGCGTACGCAGCCCTCCTGCGTGCGTGTTTTTACGCGTACGCAGCTCCCTTACGTGTGTGCTTTTGTGCGTACGCAGCCCTCCTGCGTGCATATTTTTACGCGTACGCAGCTCCCTTGCGTGCGTGCTTTTGTGCGTACGCAGCCCTCCTGCGTGCGTGCTTTTGTGCGTACGCAGCTCTCCTGCGTGCGTGCTTTTGTGCGTATGCAGCTCCCCTGCGTGCGTGCTTTTGTGCGTACGCAGCTCCCCTGCGTGCGTGCTTTTGAGCGTACGTAGCTCCCCTACGTGCGTGCTTTTGAGCGTACGCAGCTCCCCTGCGTGCGTGCTTTTGTGCGTACGCAGCTCCCCTGCGTGCGTGCCCTTGTGCGTACGCTGCTCCCCTGCGTGCGTGCTCTTGTGCGTACGCTGCTCCCCTGACCTCTTGCTTAACCATTGGCTCTTGGAGTTCTGGTCTTATTTCTTTAAGCTTGGCTCTTCTATAGCCCTGTATATTGATATTTTATTAGATATTTTACGCCCATTTTATATCCTTACGCCTTTTGTCATGAACTTGATTTTACTTAATATGTTTGGAATGACTAATGTACATGGCATGGTATGACAAGAAACTAGCAAAACTCGACAGTGACCCGTAGTGGTGCACTCCTGGCATGACCAACCTGACATGATAGTGGCCCGTCGTGGCGCACTCCTGACAAGTACCCTGACATGATTTATCTTAATGCTGTTGCGACGGCTAATTTAACTTGACTTGCCTTGACACCGTGGGTGGTTCTTCTTGCTTGCTTGTTAAATCCACTTGTCCTGTCTTGCATCATGTCTAGGATGGGACTCCTGAGTACCACGGTCAGGGGTACCTACCAAAATGGATTAAGGTTAATAACTAGAATAACACAGTAGTCATGAAGAGATGACACAGCTACAGGCAATCCCGTTACCCGGGCGCTCTTGGGATCTGTAGCCTGCCGTCGAGTAGGGCATATTTCCAGCACACCGTCGAGTGTTGCACCCTCTAAGTCACCTAAGGGTACATGCGTTTCCTGGACGATGTACCCACCTGAATTCAACTCCTAATTTTTGACCTGGGTAACCTGGATGGTCTGCAGGGCTTGTGGCTGTGGAACAATCTCACTGCATCTTGTTAGTAATTAGGCCTGTGATAACCCTAGTTAGTTAAAGTAGTAAGCCGTAGTATCTGCTTGGCCGTGATTGATTGAATGAGGTATAACCAGTTTAGCCATGTCTTGATCCAGTACAAGATTGCTTTCTGTCTTGATTTCTTGTATTATTATTTTGCCGATAAATGGTGGGAAACCAAGTTCTGTTCAGACGAAGGGTTACAACCCCGGTCCTTGTTTGGTTTACGGGTTGTAACCTGGCTATCGAAATAGTTCTATGGTTATCTCGTCGTATATCATCCTGGCATGTTTTCATAAATTCTAGTTTTAAATATTAGATTTTTCTTGTGCTGAATGCTGGCTTTTGTTCTTATTTCGTGGCCCCCTTGTGGCACTTGCTCTTTCTGGGGTTGACCCAGCTGGTTTTGTGTGGCCAGATTTCGGAGCAGCTCCCGAGGATCTACCAAGCTTCCAGCCCAATGGTGGCGACTAGAAGGAACCCGGGCTACGAGTGGGTTTTCTATTTTGTTTCGCTCACTCTATTGTAAAACTATTCTTTTGAGGCGTTTAGCCGACGAGCACATGTTAGCTCGATGCACTTTACTTACTGTCTGCCTACGGGCTGTAAACATGATTAACAAATCCTAGGGTTGATCATGTATGACTTAACTCTTGCTAGTCTTAACATTTTGTAATGACTAGCTTCATGATCAGCTGAATATGTGATATTTGGGACGCCTTATTATTGTATATTTAATGATCATACATCTTGCGACCTGACTTACTTGCTTGTGATTGAGACATTAGGCTTGTTCATGACCATAAGAGACTGTTGGCTTGTAGTAAACCCTCATATATCTAGACAGCCGTGACCGTATATCGAGGTGGTTTCCATTTCAATATACGTAGCTGGCTATGTCTGCCTCCGCTCTCCAGTATTCTGGTTCTGGGGCGTGACAAAGTCCAAGCCCATGTAGTCATGCGGTACGTCCAACGACATTCGTGTTGGTGTATTTTGGTATAATTGTGTTGTATTTCGTTTTAATGATCTAACGAATACTTTCTAAATATTCGTTAATTAAATGTTATAAATATCATTATTTGATATTCAATGATATTTGTATAAAATGGGTCATTGTACATTTTGGGGTCATTAGACTATACGTAATGGTATATACACCATTATTGGTTTATTGAATTTTGTTATTACTAGTATTATTATTATTTTATTATCAATATTATTGAGATTATTATTAAATAATACTATTTTATTATTATTGATTATATTATTTTTGTCAAATAAATGTTATAATATATGTGTTCATATTTATATAGGTAGGTCCTACCCTAGGAATAAAAGTTATTGGGATTTATTTGGGTTTTATGGAGATTGTATATAAGTACATTTTTTTATATATGTGTGTATATAGATATTATTTGGTTATATGTGTGTGAATATATATATGTATATATATATATATATATATATATATATATATATATATATATATATATATATATATATATATATATATAAAAAATATATATATATATATATATATATATATATATATTTATATATATATATATATATATATATATATATATATATATATATATTTTATATATATATAAATATATATATATATATATATATTTTATATATATATATATATATATATATATATATATATATATATATATATTTTATATATATATATATATATATATATATATATATATATATATATATATATATATATATATATTTATATATTTTTTTTTTGTTTTTTTTTGTTTATATATATATATATATATATATATATATATATATATATATATATATATATATATATATATATATATATATATAGAGGAAAATGTACCTAAGGTCGACCTTAGGTAAGTTACCTAAGGTCGACCTCATTTTCCTCACTTTACAACATTTTTTTCTTGAATTTTTTTTATGGGATTCATCTACACCTTGTTGATTGGCAACATACCAAATTTCAAGAAAAAATAATATTGTTTAGCCCCCTATCTATCCCTTGCAAAATCGACGGTCTAAAACTTTACTGCTACACCGTCGATTTTGCACCTTATTGATAGGGGGCTAAACAATATTATTTTTTCTTGAAATTTGGTATGTTGCCAATCAATAAGGTGTAGATGAATCCCATAAAAAAAATTCAAGAAAAAAATATTGTAAAGTGAGGAAAATGAGGTCGACCTTAGGTAACTTACCTAAGGTCGACCTTAGGTACATTTTCCTCATATATATATATATATATATATATATATATATATATATATATATATATATATATATATATATATATATATATATATATATATATAATATATGTATATGTATATGTATATGTATATGTATATGTATTTTTTTTATATATGTATATATATAAATATACGTATATATGTATAGATATATATATAGTTTTAGATATATAGATATAAAAAATATAGATTATAACTAGACTAAATCCCTCCAACAGAACATAACCCAGGCCCAGCCAGCCCATTCCCCCACACCAGCCCGAGAAAACCACCTCGCACAGTAAACAACCCACCCGATCCTATATGTGCACATAAATATGTCTCGGTAGAGAGAACGGAGGAAACGAACGAAAACCCTAAACCAAACGATAGCCCGAGCAGCTCGACGCCCCGGCACCTCGTGCGCGTGCGTGCGCGCCGCCACAGGCGCCCTCAGGTCGGCCAGGCGCGGTGACGAGGCGGCAATAACCACTGCAGAACAGTGCCTGCAGTGGCAACAATGACAGCGCACAGCAGCCCTTTGCGGTATATTTTCTCAATGATCCTTCAACGAAATTCACTTCTATAAATTTCTACGTGTTGTCTAGATAACCCATACCCTTCCCTTCAACTGGATTTGTTCGGTTTACCTTAAATAAATTGTAGAAATTCCTGAAACTTCAGAAAAAACCATCGAAAACAGGGTATTCAAAACAGTTCGAAGAACTGATTTGGAAGGCAAACCAATGCCAAACCATCGACTGATTAAAAAATCTAATTGAATAATTTTTAGTCAACATGTACAGCTTCGAAAAACTTTTTGTAGTTTTTACTTTCATTAAGTTTTCAGCGAGAAATCTGTTTCCAAAAATCAGGAAAATCCATAAAAAATAGTTTTCGACAACATTAGAAATTCATCCATACGACGTGCGTCCCGTCAATCCGGGCGACGTGGTCATGAACCAAAAGTATCGAAAGGTGCATATCGACTTCACAGATGTGTGGGCTTTGACGGAATTCAAATTGGTCGCGTGTGCGCGACGAATTTGATGCATATCCGTCGAAATTTACCGTATCGGCCTCTGTATAAATTTCCTAATTATTTTGTGCACGCTCGTCAGATCGAGATAAAACTTGTGCCAACAGGATCGTATCATTTTTTTTGTCCTGTATGCCAAGTTTGGTCCAATTCTGAGATAGTTGATCGGATCGCCGTTTCGCGGGCCCCACGATCCGATTCAACGGGCGATTTTGTGCACGGCCTGCCGGAATCCAAAACTGGACATACCGTTGGGTTCATATCATCAAAATAAATCTGTAAACATATAGTTTGATGACTTTAGAGACCATTGACTCTGGCACGCTTTTCGGTGCAAAGCGGGTCCAACGACGGACACTATTTTGGCCCAAAATTATCATTTTACCCCTGTATCCAGAATTGGACTTAAGGATAGACAATCCTAGCTAATTTGACTAATCTAGAAATGTTGGTAACATCTATTTCAGCTTCTGGAGGCAGTTGTGAGACTTGGACTTTCTACTTGTTGATTGGCGATATATTGATTGGTTCTCCATGCAATCATCAGGCAAGTATACCTTGACAAACATATACAGTATTTACATTATTTTTCTTTCCTTATTGTATTCCTTTTCATACTGTCACATGATTTCCATATTGTGATTGGTGTCCTTGATTTTTTTACTTGTTCTAGATTATGTGCACGTATAGAATATTCGATATTGCTTGTCTATTAATCTTCTTCATGATATTGTGTCGTATGATAGAATTGCCAGTTCTACACCTTGTTCTTGACTTGACTTATCTTGACTGGGAGTATCTTGTATTGTACTACAGTTGAGACACACTATAGATTAGGAGTATCTTACATTGTGCTACGACCTATAGCAAATTCTTCTACCTTGATATTGATTGATTGACTTGACTTGCGACACTATAAATTGGGAGTATCTTGTATTGTACTACAGTTTATAGGTGTATTCTTGATCTTATATTCCTTTAGGAGAGGAAAACGATACTAAAATTGGCTAATCTTGACTGGGAGTATCTTGCATTGTGCTACAGTCGAAACCTACTATAGATTGGGAGTATCTTGCATTGTACTACAAGCTATGGGGGTTAATCGATTGATTGATAGCCAAGTCTAGTATTACATTTCCATATTTTAGATATCTTTCTGGCACCGTTCTTATCCTCCACACATATTATTTACTGTCATATTAGTAGACATATTTTATGTATCTTGCTAGTCCTCTAAGGACCTGATGATCTCTTCAGGTAGCTGATTGCATGGGGTTAGTTAGCTGAGCATGTGGTAGTTGACTTCAATAGCATGAATTCAGGTATTTTGTTAAGTGTTATCGATTTACTATCTTTTTCGTGCTTTTATGATATATTCTGCTTAATCAGCTTAGCTTTATAGACTCATATTATTCTTGGAGTTTAATCGGACATATATGCTAGTGGGCTGCAGACCACGACCCATACTTGTTCATTCTTGTCTTATATATTCTTGTGGATTGAGATACACTGTAGATTACCATATTAGCCATGATACCATGATCTTGATAGCTTATACGTACTCGAGTCGGGCTGTAGTCCGCTCGATACGTAGCTGGCTTGTTCACGAGCTCGCGCTCGAAAAGCGGGTATGGGTCGTGACACTCCAGCCCTTGAGGTGCATCTTTACAGAGCGGCCTGTCGAAGCAGGTTTCCTTCGGCTTGGACCTATTTGCCGATGGAGGCTGAGATGGCCCCGGAACATTAGTGGCGGGCAACGTTGTCGGCTGAAGATCCTCGACTGAACTACCCAGAGTGGGATGGACTTGTGCCCCGGACCTGGTGACAACGGACGCTGCCTCCTCAGCTTCGGATGAAATGGTATGGCAGGATCTGGACTTCCTGCCCTTCTTCTTGTTGGCTGGAGTCGACACCGCCTGGGTAACTTCGGGCACTAAGTCTGGGTGCACCCACATGACGTCTCTTCTTGACGTGGTAAGAGGTACCAAGCCAGTCGTCTGGTCTCGTACGGGGGAAAGATTAGTAACCTCCATTGTTGCCCGCGGGATAGGCATTATCCCGTCTTGGGTACTTGTTGGAGGGAAGTCACCGAACTGAATTGACACCATATTCGCCGCCACGGTAACCTCTTCAAAGTCTAGCGACAGAGCTTTGGAGTCGATAAGACTCTTGATGTACCGCTTTAATTGAAAGCAGTCATGAGTGGCATGATGAACATAGCGGTGGAAATGATAATATTTTGGGTCCTCCATCTCTGCCGCTCGAGGCTCGCGCCTTGGTGGAGGGAGTTGGATCCTGTCCCCTTGCAAGAGCATGTCGAAGATAGGCTTGACATGACTATCTTCGAATGAATAATTTATCTTGGGCCACTGAGCTTCTGCCTGCTTTTGTTCAGGCTTCTTGGTCGTACCGACGACCATAGCCTGTTTGCCTTTATTGTCCCGGTTATTGGAGGTGCCGTCAGTATTGTTGGAATACCATTATTTGTATCTAAGTGTATACCATTACTTAATACTAAGTCCATTACCTTGTAATGAGCTCCTTCAGATGGAGAAGTGAACACATACTAGGTAACTTTCTACAATTATCCCTAAGGAAGTTTGTACTGGTGATCCATAATTATACTCATCCGATATGGAGGAAAGCACTATAGCCAACACGCAAGTATAATTACATCACCTATAAACCAGTAATGGAGACCATAGGATTTAAACTAAATAAATATCCTCTCCCACTGAGTTATTTAACAATGAGAGTTTTTTACTAGTTGATATTATGTCCATGTTGTCCATTATTAATGTAGGCTTGGTTTTTTAAAAAAAAACAACCACACATTAATAAACATGCATAATCAGAAAAAGCAAAATGACAAAAATAAGAGAAAATATCCAACTATTATGGTCATCTTTGCTGCTTCATCGAAAATCATTTGTCTGCTTCTGGACCGCTTAAAACCAGCATCTCGTTCGACGTCAGAAACAGCCACCACCGCCATCACGATTGATCAAAAATAATTAAAATTACATCAATCCTATGCCTCCCGAAGGAGTTCATATATAATCTAGATTGCAAAATTAAAATAATAAGCACGATCAACCCTCGTGATTTTAATTACATCCACAACAACAACAACATCCACGACATGTCCGTGGTTTAAACAACACAATCAAAAACATGCGTTGGACCATACTAGTTGGATCTAAGATGCCTGTAAAATCGAGTTAGAACAGATCTACATCTACCGACTATTACACAGCGCAGGTTTTACTAGACAACATGGACGTATCAATCAATACGTAGATCCAAAGTGGCTCTGATACCAATTGATGGAACTGGAGATTCCCAGGACCCTTCCTTTGGTGTGCGTATTGATCGATAGAAAGTTAAACAGATCTAATACGTGTTCTAACCCTTCATAGGTGGAAACTAGGGTTCACGAATTATACCTGCGACGGAAAGGAGACAAGTAATTCCTGGCAATCTCGAGCGGACGACTCCAAGATCTTCTGCACGTATTCCTTCCTCGAGTTGGACATCGTGTGGGCGACGATCTCCCAACCTTTTCTTCTCCTTGGCAGCCCTATCTATCTCTCCTTACGTGAATCACGAATTTAGAGAAAGTTTCAGATTTCTGATTAGTAATATGGTGGCCAGAGAATAGAGGATATATATAGGCTACGGCAGGGGCCATGAGGAGAAATTAGGGTTAGGCCTCCTAACGGATCTGGATATCCCGTGTTCATCCCGAACACACAATCCAGGCCCATTAACAATAGCTCGGTCCACTAATGAGCTATTGTTGCACTACCTCCCTAATCCCAAATTATGTTTGTGGGCTCCTTTTATTATATGCTTGTTTGGCTCCCCATGTTAAGATATCGTATGTCCGTCGATCAAATTAAGTTACTGACAACTATATTGATTCGACATCTTTTATCATTAAGTAGTACCGCTCAACTTTATTTGTCATGTCGGATATAATCCACCTGCAGGGTTTACATGACAATCCTTATGAGCTCCTTAAGGGGACATCATCAACCCGATGTATCGGGACATGGATTCCATTTATAATCAACAGCCCATCATACATATAATGTTATTACCCAATTCATAGAGGTTGTTGATCCATAATGAATCTCACTCTTTTATGAGTCAAAATAATGCACACTGCATATACATGTCCGTTATTATATCCGGGTTAAGAGCACAAGCATCCATAATAACAGAGGTGTTTGTTCACTTATGTAGTCAGTACAAAGAGAACAACCTCAAGTGGTCCTGTTCAATACACACAAAGTGTACTAGTGTAAACCTATAATCAAGATAGACTAATACCAGATTACACTACAACCTTTCCAATAGATTGTCCAAGTCCATCTAGGTTGTGAACTATTTATATACTCCATAGGGAACTGATAATATGATCTTCTGTGTGACACCACACACCATATTATCTACAATATAGAATATCAGACATTTGCATTAACACTTGCAACAAATACAATATGTAAACATTTGCCTATATGATTCTCATTCAAAATTTAAGGAAATAAGGTTACTAAAAAGTGATGCTTTTAGTATATAACCCTAACAGAAACATCTAAGTCCAGATAGTATATTTTACAAGAAACATCTAAGTCCAGATAGTACATTCAGATAATAACCAAGACTAGATAATAACCAACTCTAAATAATAAGAAAATAAAAGTACATCTCTTTCAATCATCTTCGGAATAATCATCTTGTTTGTCTTCCTCGACCTCATCTTCCTCCTCATCTTTACTTTCATCTTCGCCTTCGTCGGCTTCGTCTTCCTCTTCGGATAATTCTACATCTTCTACATTATGTGTCGTATAATGCGTAACTTTCGTGGAGTCCACATCAACAATATTGGTTACAAGAGGTAGCTCGTTCTCATGATAAGCTTTTTCGTCAACATCAAAAGTATCTCTAGCTTTAGTCTTGCATACTGCCCACCAGGCCAACACGAATACTGGGATCCCGAAAGTCCGAATGGGGTAAAACTGTCGGAGCAGAGACCCAATCTGACATTACGCGGATCAAAAGCAAAATCTGGATACTCTCGATCAAAGTGCTTCCATGCTTCTCCATCAGATGGGTGATCCAACACTCCTTCGGTCTGTTCCCGTTTATGCCAACTCATGTTTTCTGCAGTTTCTTTCACCATGAACAACCGCTGCAACCGCGGCGTCAACGGCAAGTACTGCATCGAATCGGTAGGCTTCCTGGCACTGACAGACTTTCCTCTACCACTGCCCTTGTAGCGATCGACACCATAAAATCTGTAGGCGTCTTCATCCTTGTCGTCTTTGTAGTACAATATGCACCCGTTGCGACATGCATCAATTTTCTCATATCCCATCCAGAGCGATCTCACCATCCTCTTAAACCGGTAGAAGTCTTTAGGTAACTTAGCACCCTCAGAAAATATTTCTATACGCAACTCCATAAGACGATTGTAGCAATCTTGCGACATATTAAAATCGGACTTGATGCTCAACAATCTTGTAACCACCTCCAATGGTGAATGATCCTCACAACTAGGATATAATGGAGTCCTTGCATTCTCCAGCAACTCCATGAACTGTACAGCATCGACGTTCGGTGCCTCCTCAGGTGCATCATGATCGTCCGGATCGAAACTAGGTCCCGCCGCGTCAAAAATCATGTTCACCAACCCATCGTCGTAAGCAGCATTGTTGTGGACATCCACATAAGGCTCATACTCCGATGCTAAAGACACAAGTTTTCCGTGCGTGCTCCACTGATAGTAATTCGGCGTGAAATCCTTCGAGTATAAATGATACGTGACTTCTACTTCTGGATGATATTTCAAGTTGCGACATCTCACACACGGATACTTAATTTTGGTACTATCCATGTACTGAGGGAACGCCTTGGCAAACTGCAGAAACTGTTGTACACCCTCTATGAATTCATCCTGCACACCGTACATGTCATCATGATGACGGTTGTACATCCACGAACGATTTCGTAAGTAGTAATTCATATCCATATCCAATTGAGGATAATTCTGTAAAATAGATACATGCATATTGCAGTCAGTGAATGAATGTTAAGGCAGTCTAGATATGGGTGCACAATATAAACTGTTCATTCATTCCACATATTACAAATAAAGAATTTGAAGGAAGAAACAAAAACAACTGCGTTGGGACTAAAACAACTGTCTTGTGTCAAAGTGTCGTATCCGATAGACCGGTACTAATCCGATACGGTCGATACTAAGTACATACGATCGAGGTATAATTGTACTTGTAGGAGTTCACGACACTAAGTACATACGGCCGATACTGATCCGATACGGTCGATACTAATCCGATACCGATTCTGATACTTATCCCAACTGTCCAATATCGACCCTTTGGGTCTACAAGAGTTACTTCACCCAGTTTATCAAGAAAGGTAAAACTTTTTAAATTAATATCCAATATCGACCCTTTGGCCTGTGCTTGAGTAGTATCCTAACTCAAACTATCTATCTTTACTAATAAATTAATATCCTACTTTAACTTCTACTAACTCTCATATTCCTTCTAACATAAACTAATATCCTAATCTAAACTAACCCTTTAACTGAAACTAATATCTAAACAATGCTAATCATGAACTAACACCCTAACCTGGAAGTCCACACTTCTCAAGCACAGGCCAAAGGCCAAGTTATAAGGCAAAATGTAGGCAACTGCCTGTAGCTACAAGGCAAAACCAAATGTTGACGGTATATATCGTCAACATTTAAAAAGTTTACTTGTCTTGACAAAATGAGTGAAGTAACTCTTATAGACCGAAAGGATACTCTGTACATTCTATGTAATACGATATACCAATCATACCTACACTTCTAGGATACTCTATACACTGTAGTAATGAATTGCCCTTACTAATGATGCTCTTTGGTAACATATTTAACAGATGATATTTTCATGTTACACTTACGTATTTGTAGCTATAAGCTGCTTGAGCAACAATATATAGGTATGGGAATCGGTATCGGACTATTCCTATGAGTATTGGTATCGGCGATATCGGTAGTAGACTTACTTTTTCAGAGAAGGACTGGCATGGACACCTTACTTCGGACTGACACGGACACTTTACTTCTAAAATATCTTATATACTATTATGATACTCACTCTATACACTCTATGTAATACGATATACCAATCATACCTACACTTCTAGGATACTCTATACACTGTAGGTACTAGGATACTCCTTATATACTATTAGGATACAAACGTGTCGTATAGGACGCCAATATAATATAAGGTGTGCTTTTCGCTTCTGTGTATGATTTGCGAGAGAAAAATCATTAAAATAGAATCCCAAGTAATCATGATACAACAAGTGGTAATAGTATATCACATGACATGACCATATAACCATAGTGTATCAGAATTGACCACACAGAAGACTTAGCCTAATTAATCTCCATAAAATAAGTGGTAATAAGTCCATAATTAATCTCCATAAAACAAGTACAGCTGGTAATAAGTCCATAATTAAGTCCATAAACTCATCTCCACAAAACAAGTACAGCTGGTAATAAGTACTAATAGTCCAACACAAAATACATCCATAAAACTATACTAATGACGACCATACAGCTCACGCATACGCTCAATGATACCATCACGCAACATCTTCTGATAAGTGGGATCGACGGCGGGAAAGCGCCATTCCACTGCAGGTGCTAGATGAATGGAACTCCCGGTCTCACTAGCTACCGGTGCCACTTCCTTCTTAACAGTAGGAGGAGCCACCTCAGCAATCTGTGTTTCCCTTAAATGACGTGCCATTACTCGGGTCATGGGTGCCATCTGGTAAAATCTATATTCACAGAGAATATAATTGTAACATAAGCAAGCTAACTAAAGGAACCATCATCTCGTTTCATGTATCAAAATCTAAGTTCCATTGTGAAATCTCAGTTTTCTTCAATGAGTATACCTATGTGTGTTTAGTTCAGTTTTTCTTGAGATTGTATACATATGTATATATGTAGATTGATAGATATAACTATAGTTATATAAGAGTTTTTTCTGAGATTGTATACATATGCATATATGTATATAAAGGAACCATCAATGAGTATACATATGTATATATTGTATACATATGTATAAGATTTTCATGTATACATGTATACATATGTATAAAAGTTTTCTTCAATGAGTATACATAGTGTCTGTGTGTCGTATGTCAGTGTGTAAATGTCGTGTCAGTGAGTGTGTCGATGTCGTATCAGTGAGTGTGTCAATGTATCTGTGTCGTGTCAGTGGGAGATAGGATTAGGGTTAGGTATACCTGGACGGGGTCGGGTAGGGGTCGCCGGAGCGGAGCAGGGGACGAGGAGGTCGACGGTGGAGGAGCGACGACGAGGTCACCAGGGGGCGAGGGGGGTCGCTGGGGCAGGGAACGAGGGGGAAGGGGCCAGAGGAAAATGAGAGCTCGTCGGGTAGCGGTCGCCGGAGAGCTCGTCGGGGTCCGGTAGGGGTCGCCGGAGGTGAGGAGATCGTCGGGGGGAGCGGTCGCCGGAGATGAGAGGGGAGGGGGAGAGAAACGAGAGCGCTCGGCGGGAGATTAAAATTTGGAAAATAAAATGAAATCGATCGGGTTCCCAGAACCCTAAATAAAAGTTTTTAGCGACGTCTAAGTGAGACGTCGCTAGACGTCGATGTTCAGTAATAGGATAGCGACGGACATGATTAAATGTCGCCAAAATATCGCTGAATAAAATACAACAGCGACGTTTTGTGACTACATAGCGACTTGTTCTTTCCAAACTATAATTATAGTCGCTAATAATCGCTAAACGTCGCTGATAGTGACGTTCAACGACGTCATTTACAAACGTCGCTAAATACACAAAATAGAGCGACGTTTTTAACTAGCGTCGCTAATTTTGTCGCTAATTTGGTAGTGCGGGTTCACTGCAGCCAGCAGCGCACTGGTGTGGCATGACCCCTAAGTTGAAATAATTTCAAGTAAGCGTAGGTTGTCGAATATTACTAAAACAATATCCTAATTGTATTATTAATCTTTTGATTTATTATTTCAATATTGGGTAGAGTTGATAAAGTGTTCTATAACATATTATACTTGAGTCATGAAACCAAGGGTTCACGACAGCCAGATGTACACTGGCGAGGCATGGATTCTCGGTTAATTAACTTCGGATATACTTATGATTTTCGAATATCATAGCGACTATATCTTTTATTGGCATACAACTATTAATTTTTTTCTTCTTTTTCTTTTAAATTTATTTGATGTCTTATTTCTTGTTACCACCTTCTCTACAACTAGTAGTTCTTTATTTCTCTCATATTTTTCTATTTTCGAATGGTCATCTTTTAAATCTATTTTTATTTTGTTCCACTATATTTCTAAAACGTATTTAGATTTTGATTCTATATGCCTGATCAGTTTCGATCATTCATCACATTATTTTCTTGATTATATTCTTTGTCGTGCTTATTCATATCGATTGGTCATGTCCTATTTTGATGATATTCTTGGTTGTGCCTATTTGTATCTTTTGAAATTTCGAGGACAAAATTTTTCTAAGGTGGGTAGATTTGTAAGCCCATTTTCTAAATTTTTATTTTTTTTAATGATTAGTTTTATGGTCATTGGGAGTCATGCCAAAGCTTGTCGGTGGGATATGACCATATTAAGGTCATATGACCACTAGATAGCTTATATATATATTATTTAGGTACTTTATATTTTTCTACAATTTTTGGATATTTTTAGGTATTTAATATTTAAGGTTTTATTATTTTTAAGAACTTTCAGGATTTACTGTAAGGTCATACGGGGGTATTTCTGGACCAAATATTTTTATTTGGGCTCTAAATGATTAAAATATTTTCTAGAATATTTTAAAAAAAATTTTGGATTTTTTTTATAATTTTTGGCAATTTTTATATAATTAAAACATATAGAATTTATATTTTATAGGTTTTTGGAATTTACTGCGAGGTCACACGATGATATTTTGTGTTAAAATATTTTATTTATACTCTAGACACTTAGAAATATTTTCTAGAATTTTCTAGAATTTTTCTGCAATTTATTTTGATTTATTTGGACTTAAAATAATTTTCTGAATTAAATAAATAATTATCCAGAAATTCACCCAAGGGTGGCCCACCTGTCGGCGCCAACTGCTACAGTGACCGCCTCTCTCTCTCTCTCATATATATATTATTATATTCGTCCACCCTAATTAAATTCCAGCATTCTTTTGTGGGAGAACTCATCTAAGGTTTCCGACTTTCCGAAACGATTTCCGCCAACCCCGACGTGCTTTTTGTGCGCCGTTTTTTTGGAAGCGTATTGAGGTATAGTTTCTGAATATGTAATTTATTTTCGTAATTTCTAACCTAAATTTCTGGAAAATTCGTAGAGTGCTAGTTGTCCGAAATTTGACACGTTTCGGTGTTTTTGAGATTCCGGGAGAACCAGAAATCGAAATCACGATTCGTTTAAAGTTTCGGAAAGATAACACAGACTCTACGACATATATTTTTTCCAGAAATTATTTCGTTCATCTAGTATTTTATTTATTCTGTTGAACTCAGAATTGATTGGTTGATCACCGTTTTGGTCACGATTAGCCATAACGGCGATATCTTTTGACCAAAACATGATTTTGCGGTACGGTTGATTCCGGTGCACTCGTGGCGCTGAAATCTACCAAGGTGCACTTTCAAAATCTAGAGTTCATGATATTTGACCAGATAGTCAACGGCACATCTCGATTTGCGTGTTATGGTTTCCAAAATTGGAAATATGACTTTTGATGGCCAAACTTGCATGTTTAGATTATATTTAGATTATTATTAGGTTCAATGATGTTTTTAAGTAATTTATTCCAGAATTAATTATTATTAGATTAGTAACCCAACTAGCCAATATTCCATGAATTTAGAACTAGAACATTAGAATTAATTTATAGTTTTCGTGTACGGTTCGTGGTACGATATGTGTTATAGGTTGACAGCTTCTAGATCAGAATTCCTCGCATCCTCGACTTGTGACTACGGTTTGTGCAAGGATTCAGGCAAGTACAATATTGTATTTATGTTCTAGTTCATTATAACGTTTACTCTATAGTTTTCTTGTTTGATATTCCGTTGAGTCATTGCTTGTTATTCCATTGAGACACGATTGTGACACTGTAGTTATCGTATCCTTCTTAGTGTATCATTGACCGTTATTGATTGTTAGAGAGTTGGGAGGGAAAATACTCAGTAAGTACGTGAACAAACCCAATTATTTCTATTGTGGATAGCTAAGTCATACACCTCTCGTATGAGTTAGCCGTACCCTGTTATTGTGGATAGACATCGTATGATGTGCCGTATTAGCCCAGCCGTTCACGTATTAAAAGGTATTTCACACACACATAGTGGTTCCTATTTTTCCTTTATCTAGTCAACTATCTTGTTAGTTCATATCTTGCTAGTTCTTTATATACCCTTGCCATCATTGTTTCTCGTTGTTCTAACTTATTTTGGACTAACAACATTAATTACAATATGGTTGTACTCTGCTCCTTTCCTGACTGGATTGTTGTTATAGGTGAGGATGACGTGTCTACTTTTGCGCTATGAACCATACGAGGGGGAGATAGGGACTCGAAGGCCAAACCATAGAAGACTAGTTAGATGTGTTGAGAATCAATAAGGGACTTTTAGTCCCACATCGGAATATGTAGTATGTAGAGGAGCTAGACTCCCTAAGTAGTGAAGTAGTCCATCAATAAAAATATCCAACCATTATTTTCTACATGGTATCAGAGCCATAACTCTCTCTCTCTCTCTCTCTCCACAAAAAAAACAAAAATTTTTTTTGCCGTCCCCCTTCCCTTGCCGACCCCCCCTCGCCGACACCCCCTCACCCCCCCGACCACCCCCAACCCCCCTTAACGTCCTCCACCAGCAGCCACCCGACCCCCCCGACCCCTCCGAAGCAGCAGCCCCCCGACCCCCCAACCCCCCCGACCACCGGCGTCCCCCCTTCTCGACCTCCAACGGTACCCTCCCTTCCCAAACCCTGACCCTAGCCACCACCATGTCTAACCCTAGCCTTTCCATCTACTACAAACCCTAGCTGTCACAAAAAAATAGCGTATTTCGAAGACAGACGGCTGCCAAATGCTTTATTTGTACCAACTCTGATCCTCGCTTACGCCATTTGGAACTAACAAATGCTTTATTTGTTATTCCTTCTTCACATCGGGATCTCTACAAAGACTGATCTCTGGTGACCTGACGTGTTCACTTTACATGCGCGCGTCGGTGCTGGCCAAGTTTCTAGCGCATTCGTAAAGTCTGTGACGTCGAAGAAGAAGACGACGAAGACAAAGGCGACGACGAAGTTGGGGAAGTTACCGACTCCAACGTCGAATACGCCGAAGAAGACGACGAATAGGGTTTACAGTTGAAGAAGCTATGGATTCAATCTGTGGCAAACTGACGGTCGAAGAGATGAAGGCCTTGGTTGATGATATCTTATCAAAGAGATTAACCGAGGCAACCCCACGTATGATCCATACTGATGTAGATCCGTCACCTTACAAAATGGAGAAATTAGAGAAGCTGGAGACGAAGTTGGAAGGAACGTCCAACTACTTGAAGTGGTCGCGGCAGGCGATGCGGACGCTGAAGGGACGTGGCTTGGTTGGCTGTGTCACTGGCCAAGGCAAGGCGCCAGCCGATCACTCTGCAAAGGAGTTACTGTTTGGGAGATTGTCAACAACGTAGTGGCTGGGTGGTTGAATGCCTCATTAACCGACCAAGTGTCGGGCAATGTCGAGACAATGGAGGCTGCTGCTGATATATGGTGAACTCTAAAAGATATGTACTCCGGCTCCGGTAACCCTATACGAGTCTTTTAACTGCAAGATGAACTCGATAGGGTGGCCCAAGACGAACGTACCATCTCTGAGTACGCAGCCCTGTTGAAGAAGTACTGGTCTGATCTGGATCATTATGATCCTCTTGGGATGGAAGATGTACAAGTCGAACCGGCATTCGCGAAGTACTTTCAGACGTTCCTGGCTTATATTTTGCGGCAGCGTATGATAAAATTTCTGAAGGGACTACACCCTGTATTTGAGCAGAGACGGAATATCCTCCTATCCCAACCCACGCTTCCGACCTTCGAAGAAGCTATAGCCGTCACGACACAGGAAGAAGCTCGACTGAAGTTGATGCCCAACAACGGCTCCTACCAGGGGGAGCAAGCCACGGTTGAAAAGTCTGCCCTTGCTGCCTTCAATCAACCTCCATCTGTGGGTGGTGTTTGCCACAATTGTGGTAACTCCGGACATTACATCCGATTTTGTCCAAAACCCTTGCGCAATCAGTCTAATGATCGAGGACGGGGTCGTGGAGGCCGACGTGGTATTAGAGGAGGATATGCTGGTAGAAGGGGCGGACACAAAGCAAATCTGGCGGAGGAAGGGGGAGAGAATCAACTGGCTGAAATAACCCCGCTTGAGCGGGAGTTCCTTGTGAAGTTACGAGGCATAAAGCTGGGTTCGACCGACAGTCCTGGGGCGTCTACTACCTCGGGAGATCACATCACTTGCTTTGCCCAAACCAGCACTGGTAATTTTGCGCGTGCTCTTGCATCTGTCCATCAGCCAGGATGGATTATGGACTCTGGGGCATCTCGCCATGTCACGGGATCCCGTGGTACGTTTCAGGACTATACTCACCTACCATTGCCGGAGAGTATTCAGACCGCTGATGGTACATCCAACCCGGTAATGGGTAAAGGCACTGTCGCATGCACCCCTTCCATCACTCTAAATAATGTCTTACATGCTCTGTCTTTCCTGTCAATCTTCTATCAATTAGTGCCATTATACTTGATCTTAACTGTACTGTTTCCTTTGACATTCCTACGGTGACTTTTCAGGAGAAAGGGACAGGACGACGACTTGGGACTGGCACATGGCATAAGGGGCTGTGGTATTTAGATAGGACTGGACTGGACATCGCATTGACATCCTTGGTAGCAGACGCACCACCAGAAGCTTCCTGTCGCAGTGTTGAAACCGACTTGCTACTCCACCACCAGCGTGTCGGTCATTTCTCTTTTCAAGTTATTAGTCGAATGTATCCGTCCTTATATCAAATGGCTAATAAAGAGAAGTTATTTTGTGATGCTTGTGAGTTGGGAAAACATACCAGAAGCTCGTATGTGAGCTCGGGGAATAGGAGTTCAGCTGCTTTTGATATTATACATTCGGACGTATGGGGCCCTTGTCCTACAACCGAAATTAACGGCTTTCGATGGTTTATCACCTTTATTGACTGTTATACCCGCGTGACATGGGTCTACCTTATAAAAAATAAAAGTGACGTCCTTGAGGCCTTTCGGGACTTTCATCGACGGGTGGAAACACAATATGGCGCTAAAATTAAGTGTTTTCGGTCTGACAATGGGACGGAGTATACTAATAAGCGGGTTGCTGAGTATTTTTCCACTCATGGAATGCTACATCAAACTTCATGTGCTTATATTCCGGTACAAAATGGTGTGGTTGAACGAAAGAACAGACACCTGCTGGAAGTCGCACGGACGATGATGCTGGCTATGAATGTTCCGAAACACTTACGGGGGCAGGCTATATTGACGGTCTCTTATCTCATCAACAGAATGCCATCTCAAGTGTTGGACTGGAAGACACCGTTGGAGATGCTTACTGAGGCAACTACATACACTGTTCCACCGAAAGTTTTTGGATGTATGTGCTTTGTCCAAGATAATAGGCCAGGCGTTAGCAAACTGGATCCTAGTGCAGTTAAATGTGTCTTTGTCGGTTACACGGCGACTCAGAAGGGATATGCCTGTTGGAGTCCAGTCGAGCGGAAGATGTTTGTCAGCATGGACGTTACATTCAGAGAGCTCGAACCATACTATGGTTCGGATGAAGGTTCAGCATTTGGTGACACACCTAACACAGATGGTGTTCGATGTGAGGGAGAGATAATAAGCCCAAATGTGGTCGTCGGATCGGTTCCGTGTCCGGTTGTAGAAAACTGGACGAAAGGGGGGAGCACAGTGACTCAGATACAGAGAATGAAGAAGAAGATACATATGTTACACAGGGGAAGCAGCAGACAAGGAAAAAGGAGCTCCAAGTCTACAGAAGGAGACAACAGAAGTCCAGTACTGTGCCTATGCCGTGCCCTGTGCCTACTGTACCAAGTCCCTCGTCTACTTCTGCTCCAACTCCGGAAGATGTTGCCCCCGCACTGAATCACTCGGATTCTGATGCGGATCTCTCCGACTCGGATGGTATGATCTCTCCGCCACCTATTGCTCCCTTAAGGAGATCTCCTCGCATCAATGCGGGTAAGGCTCCTGCTCGTTTTGATGATTACGAACATGACATTGCCAACTTCTTGTCTTATTCTAATATTTCTTCGAATTATCGAGCCTTCATTGCATCGTTAGACTCTACTTCGTTGCCCAAGTGTTGGCAGGAAGCAAAAAAAGATCCAAGGTGGAAAGCTGCAATGATGGAAGAACTTGGGGCACTGGAGAAAAATAAGACATGGGAGCTGGTTCCATTACCCAAAGAGAAGAAAGCTATGGGATGCAAATGGGTGTACACAGTAAAAGAGACGCCAGAAGGAAAAGTAGAGCGGTACAAGGCAAAGTTGGTTGCAAAATAATTCACACAGTCATATGGAATAGACTATGATGAGACGTTTGCCCCAGTAGCAAAAATGAGCACCGTGAGAACTCTGGTCTCCATTGCAGCGAACTATGGGTGGAAGCTGTACCAGCTGGATGTGAAGAATACCTTTCTTCATGGGGACCTGCAAGAAGAAGTATGCATGGAGCTCCCGCCAGGGTGCTACGCGACGGAATCAGACGGAGGAAAGTCGTAAGGAAAGGTGTGTAAACTGAAGAAGTCGCTATACGGGCTCAAGCAATCTCCTCGGGCCTGGTTTGACAGATTCAGAAAGGCTGTTACAGGCATGGGATACCGTCAAACAAATACAGATCATACGGTCTTCCTCCAGCATGCAAGAGGCCACATCACTATACTTGCTATATATGTGGATGATATAGTTATCACAGGTGATAATGAAGTCGAGATCACTAAGCTGAAGTCAAAACTCGCGAAGGAGTTTGAGGTGAAGGATTTAGGAGCGATGAGGTACTTTATAGGTATCGAAGTATGTGAAGGCGAACAGGAAATTGTTCTATCACAAAAAAAATATGCACTAGATCTGCTGAAGGAGACAAGGATGCTGGGATACAAAGCAGCCGTTACTCCAATTGACCAGAAGAGTAAGTTTGGAGCAGAAGCAGGAGAGCCTGTTGATTGTGAAAGATATCAAAGACTTGTAGGGAGATTGATTTATCTGGGACACACTCGCCCTGATATCTCATTTGCGGTGAGTGTAGTGAGTCGCCTTTAATGTGTAGCCAGAGGCACATGTAACTATATTATGTGAGTGGGGAGAATTTCAGCTATGATGCAGAATTCAAGGTTTAGTCCATTCTTGTATTTGTAGTCTGTTATTTGACTCACGTGGGAAGATTCAAGTCTTAAGTGGCATCTATCCTAAAAGCATAATGGACAGTTACTGTGGGGAACACTCGTACTCATATATATAGAGGTATATGGGGGATTGTTGGGTTTGTAGCCTTTTGTTTTGGTTTTTAGTCCCACATCGGCTAGAAAGGAATGTATATCTCCATATATATGAGTCTTTTCTCTTTATGGAGATGCACATGTAGTGCACATGGGTGTGTGCCATGTGGGATTAATTATTAATAGTATAAAGGCTTAATCAACAATTAAGAAGCTGTAAGCTTTTTGCTCTTGGAAATTTATTTCTATGGAGCTAAGCTCCGTAGGAGCTTAGCCACTCGGACTCGGGCTCGGGCTCGGACTCGGGCTCAAGGGCTCATGAGGCGTAATGTGGCATTTTGTTGGCACACTTTGCACTTAGCACGTTGCATAGTGCGCTTAAGTTGCGCTCGTTGCGCGGCCCAGTTACGCTGGCCCAGTTACGCAGCCCAGTACGCCCAGCGTACGCAGCGTGCGTAGAGTGCGCAACGTACGCAGTGTGCGTAGAGTGCGCAGTGTGCGTAGAGTGCGTATTGTGCGTATGGCTGGCTGCATATTAGAGCGGGAACGGTTGCAGCAGTTGCTGCACGTTCAGGAGTGGTTCTGCCACTACCCTGAAGTTCAGGCAACTGCTTGGCAACCGCCCCGTGGGCTATATATGCAGGTTCTCTCCTCTCTCTGAGTGCAATAGTAATCAGAATTCCAGGAAGAAAAACTCTAAGTGTTCTTTAACACAACAGAGTAGTGAGCGTGTTCTTTAACACAAACACTAGTACTTTTTAGTACGCATGGGTTCTGTTACTTCAGAAACAGAGAGTGAAGAGTAGAGCCATTGCCAGAGGAGTTTGCCGTCTTCCAAGGAGTCAGAAGAGCAGGAGTGTTCCAAGGTTTTCCGTCAACCTTGCTGGTTCCTGGAAGCTGTTCGCAGAGGGCGAATAAAGCTTTGAACAACGGTGATCATTCACCCCAACAATTCCATCTCTCGCCTGTCACCCTTCTGTTGCCTTTAGCAGTTCTGTCAGTATCTTCTTTTTAGAAGGCACTACTGCCAGTTTGCTACGATCACGAAAATCTCTTTAGATTATTCGTGAATTACGATATCTTTTTAGATCTCGTAATTTGCAGAAGCCTTCTGGATCTCTGTTGCAAAACCTTCTTTAAGGAATTGCATTTGAAACATTGTCTTTACAACTATTTCTGTTTCTGTATTTTTCATCGAAAAGCGTGCCCCGGCGTTCCCGGCAATAACAATCTCAAAGCTTTATTGCTACGATGGAAAATATTAATTCTTCTCTCCTAAACACTGACTTCTGTAAGTTAGAGAAGTTTGATGGAGAGCATTATCAAGTCTGGAAGAGGAAGGTTTATCTCACTCTTCAACTTAGAGACGTTGATCACGTACTGCTTGAAGAGGAACCTACTGTTCCAGATACTGGGTCTGCTGCCACAATTTCTACGGCTACTAAACTTCAGGCCAAGTGGAGAAGGGAGAATAGCATTTGCAGGTTGCTTATCCTGAATGCTATGGAGGATTCCCTAGCAGAATCCTATTCTAAGAAGAATATCGCTAGAGACATATGGGAGTCTCTAGAAAAACTGTACGAAGAAGACAAGAACAGGAGCAAAATATTTGTGGTTGAAAAATATCACAAATGGCTCTTTGAGGACGAGAAGTCCATGCTGCCGCAGGTCAAAGAATTTTTGAAGTTGCGACAGAAATTGGAAGACGAGGCTATGCCCCTCCCCGACAAGTTTGTTGTTGGAGGGATTGTCTCAAAGCTCCCCGCTAGATGGAGCAAGTTCTATGCAAACATGCATAGGAAGAAGTTGGAGATCACCCTTGAAAATCTCCTACAGGAAATCTATGTTGAGGACCAGATGCGGGCTCAACTGAAGGTGGACACACTGTCCAAGCAATTGGCTAACGCCAATCTGGTTCAGACCAAGGAACCAAAGGGAAAAAGAAAGCGTGCAGATTTCCAGAAGAAGAAGAAGAACCCTAACAACTTGAATGTTAATGGAACTTCTTTCAAGTCAAAGAAATCTAAGGCAAAGATGCCTTGTTTCAAGTGTGGCCAGTTGGGCCATTTCAAAAGTGAATGCACAGCACCGGCCAAGAAATCAGAGCAAGATGAGCCTAGCAAAGTCTCAATGATTACTGATGTAATTGCTATGATTGGACAGGTTGATGCTGTAGGATCTGATTCAGACTGGTGGGTAGATACTGGAGCCACCTGCCATGTCTGCTCCAGTAAGGAGTGGTTCACCACTTACACACCCACTTCTGAAGTGGTTGTGATGGCGAACCAAGCACAAGCTGAAGTTCTAGGGATCGGGACGGTTATTCTGAAGCTGACTTCTGGCAAGTCTCTAACGCTTCAAGGCATGAAGCACGTACCTGCTATCGCCAAGAACCTGATCTCGGGAGGCTTACTCTGCAATGCAAGCCTCAGGATGGACATCAATGCTGGCCAGATGGTGATGTCTATCAAGGGAACATATTTCGGGAAAGCTTTTTATACCGAAGGAATGTTCAAGATTCAGCTTGTAAATCAGTCCAATATAATTAAAGTAATTAATGAAGTCACTCATTCTGCTTATACTCTTGAGTTGTGGCATAATAGGCTAGGACATGTTCATTGTAAACGAATAAACAGAATGTCTAGTCTAGGACTTATTTCCAAGTGTGGGGGTAAGGTAGAGAAATGTGAAGTTTGTGCTCAAACGAAGATCACAAGGAAACCCTTTCCTCGGGTTAATCGAAGTACAGATCTTCTGGAGTTGGTACACTCAGATATCTGTGACTTCAAACAGTTCTCTACAAAGGCCGGGATGAAGTATTTCATAACCTTCATCGACGACTTCTCAAAGTATGCGTTCGTCTACTTGCTGAAGGCTAAAGACGAAGCATTCGAGAAGTTCAAGGAGTTCAGAGCCGAAGCTGAACGGCAGACTGGACAACAACTCAAAAGGATAAGAAGTGATCGAGGTGGGGAGTACAGGTCTCATGAATTCGTATCGTTCTGTAAGGAACATAGAATTGTCAATGAGACTACGGCTCCGTACTCTCCTCAATCAAACGGAGTAGCTGAAAGGAAGAACAGGACGTTGACAGAAATGATAAATTCAATGTTGTTGACTGCTGGCCTTCCTAAGTGCTACTGAGGAGAAGCTGCATTGAAGGCCACTTATATTCTAAATAGAGTGTCTCATGCAACTTCAGACGTTACTCCTCATGAACTCTGGTTCAAGGTCAGACCTAACTTGAATATAATTCGAGTGTGGGGGTGTCTGGCGTATGTCAAGCTTCCAGATCTAAAGATTCAGAAAATTGGGACAAGGACTACAAAGACGATCTTCTTGTGGTATGTCGAGAAGAGTGATGCTCGAAGATTTCTTGATATTGAGTCAAATCATATCATTGAATCTCGCGATGCAGAATATTTTGAAGATAAGTTTGCAAGGCACAAGAATATTGTTCTTTCGAATATTTTGAAGATAAGTTTGCAAGGCACAAGAATATTTTGAATCGCGCGCGCACACTGTTCATCTTCTCCAACCACCACCAAAAGCTTGGTTGAACCCATGAACTCCAAATGCCATAACTCCCTCAAACAAGTCGAAATCGAGACTTCCAAGGGTCCAAATTTGTGTAGAATTAAATTTTCCACAACATAGAACCACTAAATCTCGAAATAACAAGGTTTAAGAGATCAAAACAAAAAAAAACCAAGAAAACTATAAACTTAGATCTACCCAAATCCATCCATCAAAACCAAAATGCTAAGTCCTAAAGAAGCTTAGAATCATGCAAGGAAGAGAATGGAACAATAAGACTTGAGATCCATCATGAAGCAAGTTACACTTGCCTAGGGTTGCTATGTAGTTGGAGAGGAGTAAATAAAGAAGAAAAAGAAGAAATAAATGAGAAGTAATGGAGGAGAGAGAGAGAGAGAGAGGAGTTGACTTATATATCAACCTCTCCATCTCAACCCAAACCAAACCAAACCAAGAAAAGCCAAGCCAAGCCGAACCAAAATAAACCAAGTCAAAGTTAAGCAAGACAAAGTCAAAATACGGGTCACCTGACAATGTCATAAATCTGTACACGTATACTGGAAATACATATAACGAAAAACGGGAGTGAAACGTGTGGAGTTCTATAAATTTTAGAAAATGCTTGCTATAGTAGAGAAGCAAAGGTAAAATCAATGTATCTCGTGTAGCCCATCAGGTTGTAGATAATTTTTGAAGAAATGATATTTGTGTACTTTTATCTGGATACCTAAAGTAAAGAATGACATACCCAATTAACACTAAAGAAAAATAAATTTTTCTCAAGAACTCAAGAAGGCACCATACAAGCTGTAGTCACATTCATAGCCTACATATTCATTGAAAAGGTTGGCAATGTCGTAGCCGTTGTAGCTATACGATCCATACTCAAGATCGATGAAGTAGAGCTTCTTTAGAAGTATGTAACAAAAATAGATTATAAATCCTCGTTTTAGAAAATTCAAACACAAAGGGAATTTATCATGTCCAAGACTAGTCAAGTTCAATACTAGCAAGTCGTAAACATGCTCAAACTCTATCGTGCTCAATATTAACAAGTTATCATGCTGGGTTACCGTAAGTTAGGCCAAGTACAAGATGCATGCAAGGTTAAGACATTACACTAAGAACTATATGAACAAGCATGGAGATATGGGACAAGGGTTATCATGGCAAGAATGGCGCTGGACAAATGGCGTTGGGCCAAATGATGCTGGGTGGCGTGCAGCAAGTAGCGCTGGGCCAAGTGGTGCGTGACAGAAGAACGCGACGCTAAATAGCGTGCGGCGCTAGGTGGCGCTTGGCCAGAAGCACAGGATGGCAAATGGTGCTAGGTCAAGTGGCGCTAAGGATAGCACGGCGCCAGGTGGCGCGCACTCGCTAGGATGGTGCGGTGCCAAGGGGCGGCCGCAACCGAGATGGCACGGCGCTAATGAGCGTGCGTAACCGAGATAGCACGGCACTAAGGAGCGTACGTAACCGAGATGGTGCGGCGCTAAGGAGCGCGCACAACCGAGATGGCGCGGCGCTAAGGAGCGTGCACAACCGAGATGGCGAGACGCTAAGGAGCGCACGCAACCGAGATGGCACGACGCTAAGAAGCACGCACAACCGAGATGGCACGGCGCTAATGAGCGCACGTGCACACTGTTTATCTTCCCCAACTAGTACCAAATGTTTGGTTGAACCATGAACTCCAAAAGCCATAACTCCCTCAAAATAAGTCAAAATCGAGGCTTCCAAGGGTCCAAATTATGTAGAATTGAATTTCTCACAACATAGAACCATTAAATCTTAGAAATAACAAGATTTAAGAGATTAAAACCAAAAAAACCAAGAAAACTATAAACTTAAATCTACCAAAATCCATCAATCAAAACCAAAAATGTTAAGTCCTAAAGAAGCTTAGAATCATGCAAGGAAGAGAATGGAAAAACAAGACTTGAGATCCATCATGAAGCAAGTTGCTCTTGCCTAGGGCTTCTATGTAGGTGGAGAGGAGTAAATGAAGAAGAAGAAGAAATAAATGAGAAGTAATGTAGGATAGAGAGAGGAGTTGACTTATATATCAACCTCTCCATCTCAACCCAACCCAAACCAAACAAAACCAAGAAAAGTCAAGCCAAGCCGAACCAAAATAAACTAAGCCAAAGTTAAGCAAGACAAGTTAAAACAGGGGTCACCTGACAATGTCAGAAATCCGTACACGTATACTGAAAATACGTATAACGGAAAACGGGAGTGACAAATCTACCCTCCTTAAAAGAATTCCGTCCTTAGAATTTAATCAAGAGGCTAGAGATGTCGGGATAAGCTACACTAATACTAGCAATCTATGACTAGTAGTCAATCAAGTAATCATTCATGCAAGCAAGGATTTAAAAGCATAAGGCATAAGGAAGACATTATACCTTATAAGTCAAACATGTGTGGATATCATGATCGGATATCATCCTCACGTTCCCAAGTTGACTCACCCAAAGAATGATGACCCCGAGCAACACGGACTAAACTAATAGTCTTGTTCTTAAATATCTTCTTCCTTTGATCCAATATGGATACAGGCCTTTCCTTATACGAAAGGTCGGTACCAACAACCAATTCCGAATGATCAAGAATATGGCTCGAATCTGGGATATACCGTTATAATTGGGATACATGGAATACATCATGTACCTCACGTAACAACGACGGAAGCGCGAGACGATAGAAGACATCACCTACTCGCTCAAGAATATCAAACGGTCCTATATATCTAGGACTAAGCTTTACCCGTACGCCGAATCGAATGATGCCATGGGTAGGCGAGATCCTAAGGAATACATGGTCGCCGATAGGGCTGCAAATGAGCCAAGCCGTTCGTGAGCTGCTCGAAGCTCAGCTCGATAAAAGCTCGTTTGAGCTCGGTTCGTTTACTAAATAAGCTGAGCTCAAGCTTCATTTTCGAGCTCGTTTAATAAACAAGCCAAGCTCAAGCTTAGAAGTACTTGGCTCGTTTGAGCTCGTGAGCTGGCTCGTTTAGAAGCTCGTTTAGGAGCTTATTTAGAAGCTCATTTGTTCTTTATTGAATTCTAAATTTATATATATTTGTGCATTATATATTTATATGTCCTTAATAATTGATATTAAGGAACTTTTTTAATTAAAAATTTATAATTAAATTGTTAATATTACAAGTACTTGAATTCAAATCTAACTAAATTGAAATCGAGCTCGTTAAGCTTGAAATCAAGCTTAATGAGTTTGAAATAAAGTTGAACGAGCTTGAAATCAGCTTAACAAGCTTGATTTTGAGTTTATCGAGCTTGTTTATCAAGCTTGAATCAAGCTTTCTTATCAAGCCAACCTCGAGCTCAAACCAAGCCAAGCTCGAGCTCAATATAAACAAGCTCGAGCCAAGCCCAAGCTCTAAAATAAAAAATTTATCAAGCTCGGGCTCGAGCTCGATTAATTCTAGTCAAGCCAAGCTCAAGCTTACCAAAGCTTGGCTCGGCTTGGCTCGTTTGTAGCCCAAGTCGTCGATAGAAAACTCAGAAGGATGCCGATGAGAATCGGCTTAATGGCGCTGACGATCTTGTGCAACTCGAAGATGTTCTCTGACTTGTTTGACCACCTCGATAGCCAGAGTGACCATTTCTGGACCAAGCATCCGTCTCTCACCTACATCATCTCAGGCTAAAGGTGATCTGCACTTCCTGCCATACAGTACCTCAAATGGTGCCATCTGGATACCGACCTAAAAATTGTTATTATAGAAGAATTCCACTAAGTGTAGGTGATCTTCCCACGAACCATCGAAGTCAAGTATATAAGATCATAACATATCCTCGAGAGTTTGAATTGTGTGCTCTGACTGACCATCTGTCTGCGGATGATAAGCTGAACTAAACTTGAGACGAGTTTTCAAACTCTCTTGAAGACTCCGCCAAAAATGTGATGTAAATCTCGAATCTCTGTCTGATATGATACTGACTGGTACTCTATGCAATCTGACTATCTGTCTGAGGTACATCTCTGCTAGCTGATTCATCGACTGACCAATTCTAAAAGGGAGAAAATAAGCTACCTTCATGATTCGGTCAACTATAACCCATATAGCATCCCTCCCAGCTGGAGATTTAGGTAATCCAGTTATAAAATCCATCGTAATATGTTCCTATTTTTATTCTGGGATCGGTAAAGATTGAAGAAGTCCAACTGATCTCTGATATTCAGCTTTAACTTATTGGCAAACTAAACAACGAAAGACAAACCGAGCTATCTCTCTCTTCATGCCATTCCACCAGAATTGCTGACGGATATCACAATACATCTTCGTACCACCGGGATGAATTGAATACTGTGAACTGTGAGCTTCTACCATGATCTCTTACCTAATGTCACCACTGGGTACACAAAGACGCCTTCTATGTCAAAGTGTGCCATCTTCATGAATACATAACTCAGCTCTCTGTCCCGTTTTATATCCTGTCCTAAGCCGTTGAAGCTTAGAATCCGATGACTGTGCTATCTTGATCCTCTCAACTATAGTGGACTGAACTTGCATACAGGCCAACAATGCCACATTGGTAGGAAGAATTACTTCTATACCCATCTTCTAAAGATCTGCTAATAACTTTGGCTGTGCTGTTAGAAAATAAGCTCCTGCTCTTCTACTCAATGCATCTACAACTACGTTGGCCTTCCCAGGATGATAATGTACGTTGATGTCATAATCTACCAATAGCTCTAGCCACCTTCTCTGACGCATGTTGAGGTCCTTCTGAGAAAATACATACTTAAGACTCTTGTGGTCGATGAAAATATCTAGCCGATCCCCATACAAGTAATGTCTCCGAAGCTTAAGTGCAAAAACCACTGATGCTAACTCCAAGTCATGGGTTGGGTAATTCCTCTTATATATGATCATGAAGCTGTCGTGATGCATCTAATACCTTGCCATGTTGCATTAAAACACATCCCAATCCTCTGCCTGAAGCGTCACAGTAAACTAAAAATCCTCCAGTCCCATCTGGAAGCGTGAGAATGGGTGTCGTCATCAATCCTTGCTTCAACTTCTCGAATGAATAATGACACTCTGCTGTCCAAACAAACTGTATATCCTTGTGGGTCAACTGCGTCAATGGCGCTGAAATCCTAGCAAAGTCTGATACAAATTACCGGTAATAGCTCGCAAATCCTAGAAAATATGAACTTCTGCGACGGTACTGGATACTGGCCATGTCTTTATAGCCACTAACTTCTGGGGGTCCACTTCCACTCCACCTCTGGTGATGATGTAACCTAAGTACGAAATATGATCAAGCCAAAATTTGTACTTACTGAACTTCGCGTACAACTGGTGCTCACTGAGAATCTGAAGGACTACTCGGAGATACTGTTCATGCTCTACTTCACTCTTGTTATAGACCAAGATATCGTCTATAAACATTATCACGAACCAATCCAAATAAGGCATGAATATGCGATTCATGAGGTCCATGAATACTACTGGCATATTAGTTGCCTCGAATAGCATAACAAAAAATTTCCAATACCCATATCTAGATCTGAATGTCGTCTTCGGGATGTCTTGTTCTCTGACTCTGATCTGATGGTACCCCGACCGTAAGTCAATCTTCGAGAATACTCCCGCTCTACTGAATTGATCGAATAAGTCATCTATCCATGGTAGTAGATATTTGGTCTTAATTGTTACAGAATTCAAGGTACAATAATCAACACATAATCTTGACGTACCATCCTTCTTTTTTACAAGAAGCATCGGGGTTCCCCAAGGTGATCCACTAGCACGAATAAATTCCTTGGTTCTGAGTTCTTCAATCATCTTGTACAGGATCTCCAATTCTGATGGTACCATTCTGTAGACTCTCTTTGATAGTGCCGTCCCTGGAATCAAATTAATGGTGAACTCTATCTCTCTCTCTCTGGCAGCATGCCTGGAAGCCCTTCGAAAAATATGTCAAAAAATTCTTCTTCTACTCTAGAAAACTAAACTACTTCTGCTACTGCCATCTGTAAGACTGGTGAGAAGGTTCTACTTCGCCTCTGGAAAGTGAAAACTCTTCTTCGTCGGGAACACCAAAAATAATCCTACCAATATGACAGTCTATTCTTGCATATTGATCCTTCAACCAATCCATTCCTAGGACTGCATCATAGTCGGTCATCGAGAATTTTATCAATCTAGTAGAAAACTCTCTACCGCTAACAACGATACAACACGAAAAAAAGACTCTATCTACTCCCACAAGACCGTTACCAGTAAGTATATTGAGCCTTACTGATAATGACTCGGGCTCCAGTCCTATCCGTGTTGCGAATCGTACGGACATAAATGAATGCGATGCACCCGAATCAAATAATACTGATTCTGGAAAAGAGTTGACGAGAATGGTACCTGCCACCACCTCACCTGATGTTAATTCTTCTGCTACTGTCAGAGACATAGCTTGACCCTATCCTCTTGGTACTGGTCCCCTTTGCTGATGACCTGATGACCTCTCGGCCTGTTCTGATTCTGAGCTTGGGTCTGAACATACTGTTATGGCCTCGGAGGCTGGTACTGCTGCTGGTCCCTTAACCGATGGACTGATTAGGGTTGACGAAGATGAACTGGCTCTATAAAGGTAGGATCATGTGGTCCGGTTCCCCACAAGCCAAGCACAATCCCTTGTGGACACACACAAAAAAAGAAGAAATACTGTCTTTTCTTTATTGGCGCAAGACACCATAAATCGAGTACGCCTGAGAGATCCTGCGCTGAGGATCCCCGAGTACAAAAAAAGAATTCTGGGGAATGGAACGATGGAGATCGAGCGGCAGTTGCTCCTTTACTCCGTTGACACTCCGATTACAAAAGTGTGAGAAAACCTAAAAAATTGCGAACTCTCGGCTCACTGGCAAGAAGTGCAGCAATTTGGCTCTTGAAAATGCTCTCCGTTCTGTGTTTTGAAGAGGGATGAGACCCCTTTTTATAGTAGTTCTTGAGCTAGAATGATGTTATGCGCCCACATGAGGAAACACACTAGTTTTCATGTGGGCGCATGGTCCTACTTTGGGCGCATAGGATGTAGGTGCATGCATGCTGCGTGATCGTGGTGCTAACGTAGCCGCACGCTTCGGTACACGACTGCTCGTGGAGACTGACGTGGCCGTACGCTTCGGTGTACGTTTTGATCGTGGCTTTGACCAAGTCAGGGGCTGTTCTGGCTTGGGCGTATAGCCTGAAACAGGGCTATACGCCCCCTTCTGGAGGAGCTTGACTTGGGCTCATGGGTATATGACCTCATTGGAGCTTGGGCGAATATGACCTTGCTGGAAGCTTTGGGTGCATAAGGCTCCTTGGTGAGTTGGGCGCATATGGCTCCTTGGTGAGTTGGGCGCATATGGCTCCTTAGTGAGTTGGGCGAATATGTCCAGTCTACTGAAATTTTTATGCTTCTACAAGACCCCTTCAAAGTTTTCGATACTTGAACGAGTTCGAAATACTTTGAAAGAAGCATAGACCATCTTCTCGTGATACAGTGGACGCATAACACGGCTGTCTCTTTGGGCAATCCCAGTCCTCATCTCCAGTAGATGGGGAGACTGATTAACGGGGCATGTGCATGGGGCTACTATAATGCTGGGTGTACGGGGGCAGTTTTTATCTTGCCAGAGGATAAACCCGACACCCACATGCTCTTTGCTGCTGCTAAGTTCTATGTTCAGGTCAATACCCTTCCTTCGCGATATGATCGTGAGCAGAGTTTTATATCAGAGACTAGGTTTGCCCCTACTCTTGCTGATATAGGACGAGTGTGCGCCATGGGGGGTAACAAAAAGGGAGGTGTCGCTTCCACAGTTGAACCGACTGCAGCGTCGCAGCAGAGAGTTGTTGTTGAGGAGCCTATCTCTGCAGCACCTCGGAGAGAGGATACTGAAGAACCTCTTCCCGACGTTCCTCATAAGAGGAAGGCTTCCACCGAGCTAGTGTCACGACCCAAAAGGAAGAAGGTGGTTGTTTCCCGGGGGAGGAAGAAGGTCGCGGACGTGGGTGCCGGCTCGCCTCCTCCCAGAAGGTCTTCTTGGCAGACAGCGTTGTAGGCCGTTACCATTCGGGAGGTAGATCCCTTCCTAGACTCCATAGCCGCTCTGGTCAAGCCTTTAGAAGCTTTCTTACCCTTGCGTTTGTCCTTTGTACAGGATCCCAAAGTTGCAGCTGAGGCAGGTGCCTCCTTATCTGAGGAGGTGGACGTGACGATAGTGTCCCCTGCTCATCCTCTACCGATGTATGAGGGCGGATCCTCTTCAGCTGTAAGACTTGAGCGGCGGGAAGATCAGGGTGAAGGCCAAGACCATGACGATGATCAAAATATTAGTCCCTCCTACGAAATATCTTTGGGGGACATGTCTGTGATAGGAGCTGCGATGAAAGAGCTGAACGAGAATCAAGTCCAATCGGCTCATCCTCTTGCGGGTACGTTATCTTTGCGCATCTCTTCGGATGAAATTTTTTGACTTCGATTTTGCGTACTCCTCGTAAGGCTGACCACGACTGTATGTTCCCTTGTAGACAAGGAGAAGGGACCACTCGCGAAGATATCCCCACGCATTGGGGAAGGGACATAAGTTGTTCACGGCACCTCCAAATTTGTTGGTGCAGAGGAAGCTGTTAGTGAGCCGGTATCGACTACAGAAGGAGAGGTTGAACAGCCTACTGAGGAGGCTGTTGCTGAATCTTCTCCCGTTCTAGCTGGAATTGTGGAAGAAACTAGGCCCGATGCCGCTTGGGACGTGATATTGTTCTCCTTGAACAGTCTAGGCCTGTTCTTGGTTTCCTTGAAGCCAAGACTGATTGCGTAGCCCAGGCTGGTTCTGAGCAAGCTGAAGGTATGAAATTACAACTCTTTTGTATTTTTCCCCTTTTTTTACTGATGTATATATTGTTTTCTTGTCAGGCTCGGCTTCTTGTCAGGTATCCCTTCCTGGAGCGGAAGAAACTCTCCAAGCTTCCTTTCCGACGACCTCCACTGAAGATGACGAGATGGCCCAGGAAGTCGTCAAAGCTTTCTACTCTGTGCTGAAAGTAAAGCTTTCTGGAGTTCTAAACCGGAATGCTGCCTTTGGCCCTGTGAAAGCTGTTGCCGAATGCCAAGTGGCGGCCCTCGAGAGCATTGTTGGCTATGGAGAGCGGGCTAATACTCTGAGGAAAGTTCTGAATAACCTGGAGGGTCAGGTGGCCCGATTCTGGGATGCCAAGCAACGGAGCCCGTCATCACTGTTCCGTACAGAAGATGAGGATTTGATCACGGCTCTTGCGAAGGAGAATGCTCTTTCCTGGCGAGGAAGGATGACTTCGTTCGAGAGATCGGCGAATTGGCTGACCAGTATGGTCAATTCAATGCTGCAAGTGAGGCACGTGCTGCCTCGAAGAATAAACTGACTGCGCAGATTACCGAGAAGTATAACCACATCGCACAGATCCAAAACGAGATTGCCCAACTGGAAGCCAACTTGAGGACAGCAACGTCTGAGCAGGAGGATTACTTGGCTCAGGCTGCCATGACTGCCACCACTTCCGCCCATTTAAAAGAACAGCAGACAAAGTTGGAGGGAGAGCACATGAGTCTGATCCTTTTCGAGGATGAAGCTGCTCGTCAAAAAGAGGCGCACCGTCGAGCTACCGCGAAGTCTGAAGCCAAAATCGCGGCTCTAAGGGACAACATCAATCGCCTATGTATCCCTTAGATTTTTTTTTATTTGTAACTATTTTTTTCCAGCCGTCACGGCTCTTGTACCTTTTTTCCCGTCTCTTGATAGACGTTCAAGTAAAGAATAAAGAATCTTTTCAAAATGAATGTGGTTTTGTGAAATATCGGAACTAGAGGTAATGTGGACGTAGCAAGGATATTTCTGGTGGGTATTTTGCTAGGGAATTTGATGTGGACCTATTATCCATTTTATATTCAAGTTTTTTTAATATAGATAATAAGTTGAATGAAGCTGCTAATAGAGGTAATATGGACGTAATATCAGAGGATGTTCTATATCTGACCAGAGGTAATAGGGACATGAAAAAATATATAACATCAGGTGGGAGTGGATAATTCAGAGGTAATATGGACGTGATTATCCTTGAGGAATGCTTTGCTCAGAGGTTATATGGGCATGGAAAAAATGTTTCTTAATTATTCTACCGTGGAAATAATTATCGGAAAACAATTCAGAGGTAATAGGGACGTGACTTGTTTTCGTCAAACCGAGTTTGGACAGAGTCAAAAACGGGAATGATTCCACTGGAGAAATATTTTAGAGGACCTATTATCCAAGGCGTATTCAAGACTCTTAAAATACAGATAATAGTTAGGTAATTTTTCGAATCATATAAACATCGTACTGTACATTTACATGACTGAACATATGTGAACATTATTTACAAAAGCTTACACATAGTATTTCTTCAGGAACTTATCGTTGATAGGCATCATGAGCAAGTCACCATCAGGCTTGGTTAGTCGGTATGCACCGTTAGAATACACTGATTCTATAATGAAAGGACCTTCCCATTAGGCTGAAATTTCTTTTTTGTTTTGTGCGTCATGACCATTGGTCTTCTCACTGCTAA
Source organism: Iris pallida (assembly GCA_029216955.1). NCBI lineage: Eukaryota > Viridiplantae > Streptophyta > Magnoliopsida > Asparagales > Iridaceae > Iris > Iris pallida. The sequence goes on along the minus strand of JANAVB010012000.1, from coordinate 9,512,694 downwards.
GACTAGATCACCGACTTGGAAGATTCTTTCCTTCACCTTTTTATTGAAGGCTCTGGAAAGGCGTGCTTAGTATAGCTCAATGCGCTGCTGAGCTAACAAGCATTTTTCGTCTAGCGTTTCGAGCTCTTAGAGTCGCAGACGGTAGCTTTCTTCAGTAGTCAACTCGCTGGCTAAGGCTACTCAAAGAGAAGGAATTTGGATTTCTAGGGAAAGAACCGCTTCGCTCCCATAAAGCAGAGAGAATGGCGTACTGCCTGTTGGAGTCCGGACTGTTGTACGATAGGCCCATAGACATTCGCTGAGCTTCTCATTCCAATCGTGCTTGTTTGAAGACACGAACTTCTTAAGAAGTTTAATGATAGTTTTATTGAAGGCTTCTGCTAGCCCGTTAGCCGCTGGATTCTAGGCAGTAGAGGCTACGTTCTGGATTCGATTCTTATCGCAGAACCGATAGAATGCATGGCTTGCAAATTATGGACCATTATCATGGATAATCCTGCGAGGCAGGCCGAAGCGGTAGATAACGTGATGTTTGATGAAAATGATCACGTTCGACGCCTTCACTTCGGTGAGCGGTATAGCTTTTGCCCATTTGAAGAAATAATCGGTTATGGCTAGGATGAATCGATGTCCTCTGGAAGATGGCGGGCTGATTGGTCCTATGATGTCCATGCCTTAGGCTTCAAAAGGCCAAGATCCTACCGTCAGGTGTAGAAACTCCAAAGATTGATGAATGAAATCGATGTGGAACTGACAAGCTTTACACTTTTTTGCATATTCAACAGCATCTGCTATCATCGTGGGCTAATAATAACCCATTCGTTTGAGGCAATCTTGTAATTTGGGGCCTGGTTGATGTGCACCACAAACTCCGTCGTGAGCCTCCCGGAGTGCATGTTTGGCTTCTGTGTCTGATAAACATCGTAACAGTAGCCCATCGTAAGAGCGTCGGTACAACATCTTAGTAGCTGTGTCGTAGTAAAATCTGAGGGATCGCCTTTGGATAGACACTGCTTCCTTCGGTTCCTCAGGGAGGATTCCATAGACGGCGTAGTCTATGAAAGAAAATCTTCAGTCTTTAACATCGACGTTTGTTTCCGTTGTGTAACTGTGATGAATATGCAAGGCATTTTTCACACAGAATTGTTCTTGACCAGCCACTGTGATCGACTGCTGAGTATTGGTAGGGACGGTCAAGGAAGCCGCGAGACCGGCTAGAACATCTGCTTCTATATTCTGTAGTCGAGGTACGTGCTCGATGGAGAATCCAGCGAAAGTAGATGCTAACTCGATTGTTGCTCTGTGATAGGGGATGAGATCTTCGTGACGAACTTCATAATCCCCTCGGACTTGACTAACTATTAGCTTGGAATCGCCGTAAGCTTCTAGATAGTCAACTCCCAGTTGTTTTGCCAGTTGTAGGCCGATCAATAGGGCATTATATTCGGCCACGTTGTTGGTGCATGGTTCCACGAGAGAATATGCACGATGTATAACCAGATGATCAGGTGACACGAGCACGACACCTACTCCGGCCATAATATTTCCTTTAGGTCCTGTTCTTGATGCACCGTCAAAGAACATTCGACAAATGGGAATTTCTTCAGTTGCGGCGTTAGACTCCACTACTTCATCGGGGATTTCGTCATAGAGATTGGAAGATTCTGGCACCGAATGAGCTGCTAGGAAATCAGCTAACGCTTGGTCTTTTACTGCCTTCTGAGGAACGAACAACATATCATATGGAGTCAACAGCATTGCCCATGTAGCTAAACGGAAATTAAGAGAACCCGGTTTAGTCATGAGTATTCTGAGGGTTGACTTTAGATATGATGTGGATAGTCTGCCCAGACACATAGTGACGTGTCTTCTGGATGGCAAATACCAGTGCAAGGCATTCCTTCTCCACAGGTGTGTATCTGTGCTCGGCACCCACCATTGTGCGGCTGAGGTAGTAGATTGCCCCTTCATGGCTGCCTTCATTACACTACCAAAATTTATCATTTTAGCGACGGCCCCATCCGTCGCTAAACCGACGGTAATTACTATTAGCGACCGATAACCGACGGATTTTGGCCAAAAAAATCCGTCGGCAATCAGCTCGTCGCTAATAACGGTCCGTCGCTAAGTTGTCGTCACATGACGGAATAGCGACGGATTGTCAACGTCACAATATGAAGCATTAGCGACGTATTTTTGACGGACTGTCGTCCATTTCAACTATTAAGTACTGAACTGTGTAGACAATAGCGACGTAAAATTCCGTCAGTAACCCGTCGTAACAGCGTATCAGATCGTATCGTTCCGTCGCTAATCCGTCGGTATTCGTCGGTAACTAACGACGGATTAGCGACGGCGTTCTGACGGACTATCCGTCGATCAGGTTCTAGAAATGCTTGGCATTTCCAGCACCATGGCGACGGAAGAGTAGTCGCTAATCCGTCGCGACCACGTCGCCACAGCGACGGATTGCTGACTGATTATCCGTCGCCATGATTCTGGAAATGTCATGCATTTCCAGAACCATGTCGACGGATTGTCCGTCGCTAAGCAGTCGCTAGATCGAGCGACTGCTTAGCGGCTGATTATCAGTCGCCCTGGCGACGGATAGGCCGTCGCTATTCCGTCGAAGTTTATACCACCAGAACCTTGCCGACGGATAATCCATCGATCATCCGTCGCTACCTGGAACACTTTAAAAACTCCAGATAGTGACGGCTAATCCGTCGACAAACCGTCGGCAACTGGGATTATCCGTCGCTAAACGGTCACTAGTCCGTCGCTAACTGAGTTTTTTGGGAAAAAAATTGCAGCACTTTCCCTGTTCACAAATATATGCATAAACCAAACCAATATATAATGCACACCAATTATCCAACAATCACACAGACCAAATATATAATGCACACCAATTATCCAAGAATCACATAGACCAAATATGTACATACGAATTTAATGCACACCAATTAACCAAGAATCACAGACCAAACCAAATTAATAAAAAATAAATATCAATTATCCTAAAGAGTAACATAATATCCGGTGCTATAAGCCGATTATAGCACAATTAGTTCAAAGCTCTCACAAATAATCCAAATTTTCTTAATACAATATTTTAAGAAGGAGGAGGTCGATTGTCCGTTGGTGGTAATCCCGTATACGACCGACGAATATACTCCTCCACAAGGTACGGAGGCAAGGCATCGTAGACACTGCTCGGAAGTCGGCGTAGCTGCTCTACGAACATGAGATCCAGGAGTGCCGTCACAGTCGTAGACGGTACCACAGGGGCATCAGGGTTGAAAGAAAGATGGCCCACGAAAGACGGACCAATATCTGCAGTCGACGGACCAGTAGAAGACGGACGAGGACCATCAGCAGACGTACCGGCAGCAGCAGACGGACCGGTAGCAGCAGACGCAGGCGAAAAGTACGTGGCAAATTGCTCCCGCAAGGACGACACCGCCTCGTGCAGCTGCGTAAGTTGCGACCTAACATCATCGTCTGCCCGGGCCACGGGAGGAGGAGGTGTCGGTGGAAATCTCTGCGTCGCCATATGCAATGGCCCTAGGGAGCCGACTCCGTACAGGAACCCTTTCTTAAAGCCGCCGACGGTATCTACGAACAAGTCGTTCCGAGCGGCCAAAGAAGAGGGCGTCCGGAAGGGCGTCGTTTCACCGACATCCTCGGTGTCAGTTAACTGAGCCCGACTAAGGGCCTCACGATACGCAGCCTATCAAATAATGTGTTTATATTATAAGATTTACCTAAGTTGTAATCTAAATCCTATGTTTCACTAAGTTAAGTGTGAATCCTAAGTTTACCTAAGTTATAGTCCGAATACTTTTAATTCTAACGTTAATCTCATAAACATAAGTACTTACATCAGTCTCCTTGGCCCTCTCGTCGACGAAGCTCCCGTCCTTCCGTCTTTTGTGCGTATGCTGGAACACGTCGTGCATGGTAACCGATTCTGGCGCCCTTCCCTCCTTCACCGCCCGTTGGGCCTGGATACGAAATTTCCGTAGAAACTAATTAACTCCTTTAATTAATAATACCTAATTCGATAGTGAAATAAATTTACGGTTGCTCACCAGATCCGCAAGTGTCGCTGCGTGGGACCTTGATCCCCCCACTTCTTCGTAACGTCTATTACGACAATTACGACATGGACACTTGATTTTGTTACCATCCATAAACTGAGCTTTGCTCATGGCATACTTAAGAAACACTTCCACGCCTGTCTGAAAATCGTCACTCACACCTATTCTGCTCTCGTGTTGTCGTTTGTACATCCATGTACGATCAACGAAATAACGATCCATCACAGATTAGATGTAAAAATCTGTATAGTAAGACAAACTAAACAGAATTAGTATATAATCATGTAACTGGTGGATCCGCTAGTATTCTAGCTCGAGAAGAGAAAAATCTAAATACAGTTGTTACTAATAGTTCGATACCGATAGTGCGATACCGATACCGATACCGATAGTGCGATACCGATACCGATACCGATAGTTCGATAACGATAGTTCGATATCGATAGTGCGATACCGATACCGATAGTGCGATACCGATACCGATACCGATAGTTCGATACCGATAGCATGGTTTAAAGTATCGGCCGATACCGATCCGATACGGCCGATACCGATACGGTTTGGCATGTTCCGATCCGATACCGACCGATACCAAATATTGACCGATACCGACTATGGAGGTCTTTGTTCCGGTCAATTCGGCAAAGCCAATCGGTAAGGGTGACTACTATTTCATATAATTTCAAAACTACTAAGAAATAACGCTGAAATACTTAAAATTATGCCTAAATGTATAAAATATATGTTTTTAAATGTAAATAATTTATTAATAATTATTTGTTTTCCGATACCAAAGTCCGATACTCCGATACGATACCGCCGATACTACCGATATCGTCGATACCAATACTCATAGAAAAAGTTCGAAACCGATTCCGATACCGATATTGTGAACCTTGACCGATAGTGCGATACCGAAACCGATACCGATACCGATAGTGCGATACCGATACCAAACTGAGTCAATCTATCTATTTCTAAATTGCAAGAGTCCACTTCTAGGATATGGGAGCTATATCCTAAATATCTAGTCTAAAATTAACTTGGTTAGGATACTAGAGTGTCCTTATTATCTAGCAAGCACTACCTTAGTCTAGTCACACTAGCATTAATTACCTATAATTCCTACCATGTCTACAATCACACATTACACCCCAAGCCGTCCTGCATGCTAATAGGCATGGAAGGCCTGCCTTTCATTCCTCACTCTCTAAAGCACACATACACATATATATGTATATCACAATTAGATGTATAGACCATGAACCCAAACACTGACTTATGCAGATGAAGAACTCGCACTGTCTTTGACACAGTGAACATATACACCATGAACCCAAACTCCATATTCACATTTACTAATCCAAACACCACTAAACTAATGGATAACACCCAATATGGATAACACATTATTTAGCCAATATATAAACTCAGATGAATTTGATAAACAAAGCCCCCCGCCGCCCCCGACCAAAGCCTGCCGCCCCAAGCCCGCCGCCCAGCCCCCGACGCCCCCACCCCAAGCCCGCCGTCCAGCCCCCGACGCCCCCGCCCCAAGCTCGCCGCCCAGCCCCCGACGCCCCCGCCCCAAGCCCGTCGCCCAGCCCCCGACGCCCCCTCCCCAAGCCCGCCGCCCAGGCCCCGACACCCCCGCCCCAAGCCAGCCGTCCAGCCCCCGACGCCCCCGCCCCAAGCCAGCCGCCCAGCCCCCGACGCCCCCGCCCCAAACCCGCCGCCCAGCCCCCGACGCCCCCACCCCAAGCCCGAATATCCCCAAGCCCGCCGCCGCCGCTGCCCCTATGTCGACACCGTGACACAGAGAGAGAGAGAGAGAGGGGATTACCTTCGGAAGAGAGAGAGGAGAGGACGCCGTCGCCGTTCACCGAAGCCGCGCGAAAGAGAGAGAGAGAGAGAGAGATGAGAGAGATTGAATTTGGGGAAAATGCTAAAAGTTCCCCCGGCCTTTTCATTTAAGTCTGGAACGTAAATTTAGCGACGGAATAGCGACTGCTCATAATCCGTTGCCAAGTAGTCGCTATTATTGATTATCCGACTGAATATCCGTCGCTACGTAGTCGAAGATATGTCCCGCCAATTCTCTACACAATTTCCGCCAAATAATCGACTACGTAGCGACGACAGGGGATCCGTCGCTATAACACCGACAGTCTAGCGACGGATGTGCGACCTTTCCTCCCCCTAAAATTAAAATAAAAATGGCAAAGGCGTGTAGTCGGTAATCAGTCGTTGAGCGGCCACGAAACCGTCGCTAACACCGACGGAAAAATTCTATCGCTAAATATCCGTCGCTAATTGAGTGTATTTTGGTAGTGATATTCTGAGCTAATATGGTGCCAAGAGAATGGTTCATAGCACGGACATATAGTAAAAAGCGCTTCCCCATTATTGGAGCTACCAAAACTGGGGGGCTTGTGAGATACTTCTTGGTGTCGTCGAATGCATTTTGACATTGTTCAGTCCAGACAAAAGATACGCCTTTCTTCATGAGCTTGAGTGAATGGTTGTCACCTTCCAGAAAGGTTTAAAATGAATCGTCTGATGTAGGCTAGCCTTCCTTGTAGTTCGCGTAGCTCTTTGAGATTTCTTGGAGGATGCATATCGAGGATAGCCTTCACTTTCTCCGGGTCAAGATGTATACCCATTGAAGTGATGACGAAACCAAGGAACTTGCCACGGGAGACTCCCAGAAAGGACTTGGTTGGATTCATCTTGAGTTGGTGTGCACGCATTAGTTCGAACACCGTTCTTAAGTCTTGGAGGTGGTTGCCCTTGAGACGACTTTTAACTGCGATATCGTCTACGTAGCACTCCACAGTTTTGCACAAATGATCACAAAAAATTGTGTTCGTGGCTCGCTGGTATGTTGCCCCTGTATTTTTTAATCCGAAGGGCATCACCGTATAGCAATATACCTCCAATGGTGTTCGAAAAGATGTGTGCTTCTCGTCGTCGGGAAACATCTTGATCTGGTTGTAGTCTGAGAACCCATCCATGAAGGACATCCACTCGAAGTCGCAAGTATTGTCGATCATTACGTCGGTGATCGATAGAGGGAACTCGTCTTTCGGGCTTGCAGAGTTCAAATCACGATAATCAATACAGACTCGAACTTTACCATTCTTTTTCATGACTGAAACAATATTGGCAACCCAGTCAGGGTGTTGTTCTTCGCGAATGAATCCACTGGCAATGAGCTTCTTGACTTCATTCTCGATGGCCACCATGACATCTGGTCGAAATCGTCTTTGTTGTTGCTTGATTGACTTAGCTTTAGACGAAATATTTAGGCGGTGCATGGCGACTTTGGGGTCCAGGCCAGGCATGTCTTCATAGCTCCATGTAAAGACGTCGATGTATTCTCTTATTAGCTGTATAAGAGATTGTCGTTCATCGCCAGATAGACTTTTACTGATGAAGATTGGTTTAAAAGATGATTCATCTCCTAAATTGACTTGGATGACTTTGTCTTCGGTAGGTGGTTCACGTTGTTCAAAGCATAGCTCTCATATAGTATCCATCTTTTGAGCCTATTGTTCAAGCTCGATCGATTGGACATCGTCCACAATTTGGTCAACTGAAACCATGTTGACGGACAGAGTTGCTTTGAACATGTCGCCAATGCTGGAGTCTGAGTCCCAGAGACAGAAATCAGAAGAATGAGAACAATGATCTGCTTCATCATCTGATCTTTCGGGAGTTGTTGGAGGAGTGACATAACCCAAACCAACGGTGTTTCGTTGATAGTAGTTCTCGGGTTTGCCGGGAGGAGCAAAGTGTCATATTAGCAACCGTCGTCCCCGACTGTAATTTAGCCCCTGGTCGCTTTTAATGTCATATCCCATATTCTGGATGATATTCTTGGCCTGCCAACTATATCAAAAAAGTTATATTTTTTTAGAGTCATAGTCAGCTTCCGTGTTGTGCTTGGGAGAAGTAGAGTCCGGAACAAACTTTCTTTCGCCTATTATTCGACTGAAGTTGATTAGTTCTTCACCCTTCTTTCTGGCTGGAACGATGAAGTAGTGGATACCTTATAGGCAAACTTTTTCCTGCAGGTGAGGCGTCGTGACCGGCATACAGAGGTGTGGTCCTATGCCGTGCTCTAGAGCGTTTATCGTATCTATGTAGTGGTTTACAGATTGATAGACATCGGAGTAATTCAAAGATAAACCTTTACTAAGAAAATATGCAAGTTCTTCTTCAGGGATAACATCATCCGCTGAAGGTACTTTCTTATGAGTATTGATATACTCATTGAGAGGATCATCATCTGGAAGATGAACCACAGTCTTGGCCAAGTTTAGCACGTAGGGTAATTCTTCAGGATTGGGAGGACGGACTTCAGCAGGTTCGTTCCGAGGTATCTTTCGGAGAGTGATGGACAATGGTTTGACCTTATCAGGGTTCTTCTTTTTCACCCAGATTGTGAGAGGCTTCAGAGTACTTTTTAGAGTAGTACGTCCTTTGACTCGGATAATCAGGGGACCATCATTGGAGGATGAACTTGCTTCAACTTCATTGCCAGCTTCGTTGCCGTCATCCTTGGGGGGCTGAGATTGGTAAAGTACCGAATCTCCATAGTAGGCTTCGATGCCCTTAAAAGGATCGATATCGGTAAACTCCGTCTTCACGATACCGTCGCTGTTGACGTACTTAAAGCACTGGTGAAGTGTGGAAGGAACGATCATGTTCTCGTGTATCCATGGACGTCAAAACAAGACGTTGTAGGATACATTGGCATCGATCACATAGCAAGAAACCTCCGTTCAGAGATCACCGATCTGGCACTTGAGACTGATCTTGCCCATCGGATGGCTTCTTCCAGCATTGAAAGCCATGATAGTTGTATTGGTTGCAGATAGCTTGTGCAGAGGGATTCCTAGAATTTGAAGCAAACTTCTAGGGATGATGCTGAGGGAGGAACCTGGATCGATGTGCATCCGATCCACCTTAATCTTCCCGATATACCCTGTGTAGTACAGGGGTCTATAATGACGATTATTTTTGAGTAGCATGTTCTTCTGTGAGAAGGTGATGTTGGGCACCACTTCCATAGTACTGTGGCAGTGGGGACAGGAGACAGGGTCTTCAGCGGGGGCTTTAACTTCAGCGAGATAAGAGTCGACATATAGTAATGCCACACTTAAGGCCTTCCATGTTTCTTTGGAGAGTCACAATAGATCGGACAGAGACAACCTGGCAGGTGTATTGGCCAGCTGTGCCAGTATGTCAAAGTTGTAGGGCCGATCCATGCGTTCGGGAGCTGGCATCTTCAGAGACTTGTCAAATCGCGTCTCCTTCTGCTTGGCTTTGTCGGTAGTTGAAGGCTTAGACGGGCCGGCTTCCGAGCTTGTGGGGGCAGCAGGAGCTTGAGATGGTACTGCTTCTTCTTGTGCGGGATCGTACGTCCGAAGATAAGCCTTCCCTGATTGTGTCTCGCCAGATAGAACTTCGTAGATGGGAGAAGACACCATATGGCATAACTTGTATTTCTTGTCCTTTTTTGCTTTGGGAGATACCACCCCTGTGTCATTTCTTGTACAAGCTCCGGATGGACCCACATGATCTCACCACGTTCAGTCGTGAGTGGCACCAAGGTTGAGCTACGAGCTGGTTGTAGGTTGACGACTTCCATTATTGCCTTGGGGATCGGGATTACACCATCTAGGACTTCTGTGGGAGAAAAGTCACCAAACTGAAGAGAGATCATGTTAGAAGATACAACCTTGTCTTCAGCTTCGAGGTTGATCACTTGGCTGTTGATAAGCTGTTGTATTTTCTTCTTCAGGATGATGCAGTCCTTGGTGGAATGATGCACGTACTAATGATAGAGACAGTACTTGGGATTGTTGAGTTGGTTTGCCTCTGCAGGACGTTGTGGTGGAGGCAATGTCAGTTTATTATCCTTCGTCAATGTGTGAAAAATGGTAATGACATCGTCTTCGTCAAAGGAGAAGGTCTCTTTAGGCTTGTCGGAGGTGCCCTGAGAATTGGAATCTCCCTTGGAAGTGTCGACCTTCAGGACTTCTTTCCCTTTACCCCCACGGACAGGGATAGTTTGAGGATGCTTGCCCTTGTCTTCAGATTTGGGTGTTTTCAACCCCAGTAGTTCCAGATTAGGAATGTTATTTTCAGCAGCATCAGTGGCCCCAATGAAAGTGGGCCATGTATCATACTTATGTATACCCAGACAGAACTTCACTGTAGGAAGAAAATTATGTCAACAAGTATCCATAAGTTCTGAGTCTGGTATGCCGAAGGGCATCTTCAACGCTAGCCGCCTGAAGCGTTCGATGAAAGCAATAACAGACTCAGTCCTTCTTTGCTTGGTCTCAATGAGGGTGGACATGCTAATATACATGCCACTCTCATAAAACCTGTTGAGGAACAACCTCTCCAAGTCTTTAAAAGAATTGATACAACCGTCAGGCAGACTGCAGAACCATTCAAAAGCTATCCCGTACAAGGTGCTAATAAATATCTTTGACAAGAATGGATCGTCCCTGGGTAAGTGTAGAATCTGCGTATTGAAGTATGTTATGTGTTGACGAGGAGAAGTCAACCCGTCAAATGAATTTAGCGTTAGCGGCTTGTAGTTAGGAGGGCAAGTAACATTCTCCCATTCAGGAGGATAAGGTTGAGATATCTCCATCTTCTGAAGCTCGTCTTTGTGTGAGATGGTGTCGAGACGGGCAACCAAAGAATCAATTGCATCTTGTTGATTGATCAGGTGTTGGGAAATGGCTGCTGAATGGTTGTCAGGCATCGTTGGCGAAGGACCACCCCCAGCATTTGTAAGATTTGGAGGAGGCGCAACGGAATAATACTCCTTTTGTAGTGAAGGAGGGTTGTTGCTATGAGCCGGACTAGCGTGAGCTGAGATGTTTTGTTGAGGTGGAGGAACAGCCCCAGCAGCTTGGATTGCCATGATACTGGTAAGCATATTAGTGATCTTGGCAAATGCTGTTTCAAGACTCTCTAGCCGTTTGCGGGTCTGATCACTGGCTTCTTCAGGTCTTTCTCCGTCTGTCATGTATGTAGATAACATGCGAGGATGAACAGAGGAAACAGTACAACTGGTGCTGATACTGTCTGTCTCTGATTTGACAAGTCCCACATCTTCACGTAGGGAAGGTAGTGTCACGACCCGTACCCGCTTTTCGGATACGAGGCGTGTCCAAGCCCAGCCTACGCCGCAGTGTCGGCGGTAGAATGCTGTCTAGTATATACAAGTCACAGAAACTATGTCCAACAAGGTAACCTAGATCTTATCCACAGAAAGTAAAGTCACATCCAATCCAATAAATACAACAAGGACTGAATAATATAAACTGAATTTCAAGTAGTTCAAGTCACATCCGGTGGATACAAATCTACTACCAATAGATGGAATAAAATAGTACATGAAATGGAAATAACTGAGTCAAAACTACTAATCATCAAAGTACCCTTGTCTGCAGTGGTACCGTGGTCCAATACTGGCTCAAACTTCTGCTCGTGTGCACCTGGCTCAATACTCGGCTAACCTGAAGAGATCATCAGGTCCTCAGAGGACTAGCAAGATACATAATATATAAGCCTTTCTAACAGTTTATCATGCATGAAGGAAATTCAGGATATAAACAGGTAAAAACTAAACGATTACGAGACATGAATATATGAACAACTACGTATAAATGAACTGCTAGAAAACAAGTAAACAAAAGATCAATTGAATACCAAACCCTCGCCCCGAGTGTGAACTCGCAGGTTTGAACTAATCACTAACCCTCGTCCCGTGTGTAGACTCGCAGGTGCAAACTGTAGTGACCCGCTCCGCCCTAGCGGAACGCCGATTCCAAACGGCGCGTGCAACGACTCAAAATGAGCCGTCGACCCGAAGAGTTGCCTCGACCCGATGAAGTATCGATGCAAATTGATGCAAGACTTGCATTGGCCCGTCAAGAAGAATCCAGACTTAGACTTGCAAAGGCGCGCTCGGAGGATCGCTCGGCCGATGCGAACATCGCTAAGGTGGGTGGCTCCGATGAACCCGTCTGTGCTTAGCCTAGACACATAACAATGCGGACACTATCACGAGAATCGCTAGGCGACAACACCATGCATGTTAATAAATGATTCAACGCACCTAGCTAAGGGAATAATCCCATCTTGCATGCTTGTTTAGAACATGGGAAAAGAACTTGGAAATCATAGAAACGCTCGCACCACGCTCTACGCTCGTGCTACGGCACAAGCTCACGTTCATGTCCCGTATACGTTCAAACAATGAAACAATGAATGGTTTACAACAATGAAACGGGAAGGCTATCAACATAGTCGCTCCGAGTAGAGTTTAGCAACATTGGAAGGCTATGGGACCGATGGGTCGCCAAGGCGACTCCCACACTGGGAATTGCGTAATGCATGAATGAATGAATCAACGAATGAATGAACAAACACATGAATGAATCTATGAACATACGAACAAGTGAAAGAATAACATGAAAAGAAAGAATACATGAAAGATAAGACGCTAGCGACAGGTATGACGGGCACGTGCAACGGGGCTCGCTACCCGCGCTGTACGGACGCCAACCTGGTCGTTAACGCATTATGGCTAAGGGTTAGCCTACGGCTCGAAGATAGCCGCTAAGTTAAAATGACAAGACAATACGAAATGGTCGTGGACAAACGGCACGGGCGATGGGGGGGAATACCGTGGCCGTCGTGTGGAAGGATTCTGCGGCACGGGCGTTGGGGGGGTAAACCGTGGCCGGCCTAGGCAGAATCAACGGCGCTTACGGGCTGCTTGGGTGCGGGCTTGGGCACCAAGAGACGTAAGTAGGAGGGTATATTCAAGAGACTTAACGGGGTGTACCAGCCATCACCCTACGCTAAGTTGAGAATTGCCACAGGGGAATGTCCTAAATGGCTTGTAAAGCCAGCGACCCGTGCATGTAGATTAAGTGGACTATGCTGGTGGCAATCCACGTGCAAGTTCTTGCATTGAAATCAAAGTAATCTAAGTTAAATGAACAAGTGTCTCCTGAACATGCCCAAAATATAACACTCTTGAACATGCTTGCAAAGTAACATCCTGAACATGAACATGCTCGAAATGTAACATGCCAGAACATGCTTGAAATGTAACCTGCTGAACATGCTCGATATGTAACACTCCTGAACATGCTTGAACGAAATACCCGAAACATGCTTGAATTGTAACACTCTAAAAACGTGCCTACGACGTGTTAGAACATGCCCCCGACGTGCTAGAATCCCGAGACATGGACACACACTTGATATTGAATGCGTGCATGAATCGTGTTATGTTATTATTCATGAATCGTGGTTTAACTTGGTTTACCTTGAACAGGGAAGGCCGGACGGTAAGTATGGGTAAGTCGTACATGTATTTCCATGCGACACTCGAGTTCGGTAACACGAGATAGGCTATGCAATATGCCATGAAATTGATCCTAAGGCAAGATTAGAAAGACAATGAATGATAGAGATGCACAAAAGATTATAGAACGTGTTTGGTAATGATGGCATTGTGGGCGAGCCAGCCTCCCCACCAGTGCATAACAATGTACTGATAACCCCACAGTATGCTTGCAGGATAGCAGGAGACGCCGGCGGGTGCGGAGCTTCCGTCGAACGTGTCAAGGCACGGAGCCAACTCTGGGGCCTTGGAACGTTGCAAGAAGCTGAAGCACCCTATACAGGACATAATGCATCGGAACATCGCCATGTATCCTTCCATGTTGTAAGCCATTTGGCACGCCTTTTATGTTTCAGAGAGAGAGAGCTTGAGCGACTTGTAATATCGGCCTAGCGCCGCTTGTAAACTTGTTGAATATCAATAAAGAATTTGGTTTCGCTTCAATTGTGTTCATTTATATTCCGCTGCAAATGGGGACACTCTGTGCGACTCTATGGCCTAGAACTCAAATCGGCCGTTTCTGGACTTGGCCTTGCACGGGCGCAACCTAGGCCCGTGCGGCATCACGCCTTAGCGAGGACGATCGCTCCTACGGGAGCGGGGCATGACAGTTTGGTATCAGAGCACGGCTTTACGTCCTTGGACTTCACATCGAATTCTCAGTTTTGAAAGCTCGTTGGAAATAAGGAAGTGTACGCTCTCTCTCGTTGTGCCTTGGGATGTTCCATACAATAAGTCTAATACTTTCAAAAGCTCGTACAAGTACTCGGTTGCACGGGATCGATAGGCGAAGGCCTTTGTGCCGAACGACGTTAAACATGACTCGATTGAGAACACATGCAAAGTTAACATGTCTCGTACGTACCTAACTAGTCTTGCGTTGACCCTAGCAACTGAGCGTGCAAAACATGAATATAGTCCATGCAGGATGGTTAAGCGGTACAACTTAGTCCGCGTGTCGCGTACCTCGACTCTTGGGTGCAATCGGGTTGCGAGCGATATCAGGTATCGCTCGATCGAGAACGGAGATACACTTAGAGTGTATATCGATAGGAATGCTATCAACTAACGCTTAGGCGTACGCGAATGATTGACTTGGATTTCGAGGACTCGTGTGAACGACTTAGTACGTCGAGACGACGTAAGCGAGTACGCTAGAGATTCGTCGAACGAATCTGAAGGATATCTTAGTGCATGGCGCGAACGTGATTGAGGATTAGACCGTATGGCTTGAACCCGAGTGGTGTATGTGATAGGTTCGAAGAAGAATAAGAATGAGTGTCAACGACTAGTCGAGTGGCTCGAACCCTGAGTGGTGTATGGACGTTATAGAAATTGTTCGAGCGAGACTAAAGGAATTACGGATAGAACAAGTATGTCGGCGAAGCGATGCGGTCGCGCAAAGCTTTAGATCGCGTCACGCTTATTTGATCGTGACTTCGTGTGTCCCGAACGAGATATCGTTCGGACAACTTGTGAATGGGTAACGCGTGTTAGAAATGATTCGGAACGATGGATAAAAATAGATGGTCTTGATCGAGGAAACTTAGAGGAACGTGCGTGCGATGTCGAATTGATGCAAATGAAATGTGACTTGAGTTTTGAATAACGATCTTGAAACGAGCTTTGAGGAAAAGCGACTGAACTTGATCTTGAGTATCGGGAGAAATGGTGGAATATCCAACTCGGACAACGGCATCGTCGCATGACTCGAAATTGGTTGCAAAGGAAGATCGTCAGGTTACGCATATCGTCGATGGTATTGAGGCGTATCAAAGATCGATATGCGATAACTCGGGGGTACTCTGACTCGGCAAATGACGATCGTGCAAATGTCATTGTTCCGATGGATGTTATAATCGGGATATTGAAATGTGTCGAGGAAAAGGATAAACTTGGCTCGAGGATTTTCTGGTTGAACAAATGACGGGTAAACTATCGAATTGAAATCTGACTTGGATGAAATGAAATGCTTGGATTTACTTCGACGATAACCCCAACGTCGACATTCTTGTCTTATGCGAGCGCAACTCCAGCCTCGCACATGCGTCGCGCCGATTAGGGCGATCACTCCGCGTGAGCGCTGGTATGGTGATTCATCCAGCGGGGGTGATCAAACTTGCACGGCGTGGCAATACGATTGCTTCGACTTGTGGTTTGACGCGAAGATGACGTGAAAATGATTCGGTGTGCTTGAATGAATAAGTTTGAGGATTGAGTAGGTCCAATCCGCGTATCGAAAATGAATTAGTCTAGACGCAAACAAGAGTTACGCCCCGATGAGAATGATTATTCCGCGGGAGCGTTGCATGGTGATTCATGAACCACCGTGGATAATCGGACTCGCGTGAGATTGGGGCGCAACGTATTGTCAAGCTAGATGAACTCGTGATCGAATACATAAATTGGAAAGAATGGATATGTGAAGTATGTGATCAGAATGAATTCGGATATACGCGGCGAATGCCTTGACGAGAATAGGTGATCGTGCTCGATGTTTAGAAATCTGAGTGACGCGAGCTTGGGTAGAAAATCCCGTACTACCGACTTTGGTTTGACCCTAGGATTGGGGTCAGTGTTGGCATTATTGTTGGGGAACTATGATTCCAATTCTGACATTGACTTAGCCTCGAAAAAGATGGCTTAGCGGTTAGGCGAGACGCCCCTGTTCCATGTGTTAGCAATCAAAGGATTGATCTTGAGGATTGGCATGAATGGATAGCATGAATCACGAATGTAGGAAACCCTGCTCACGAGACTTGGCTGACATGCATATATTTCAGGGACGCTTGAGTATGTGCACGATGCGACTCGAGTGAGAATGACAAACTCACTATCCTGCGGCTTGGCTGAATGCATGTATTTTGGGGACGCTTGGAATGCGTGCACGATCCAACCAAGTGATACGATGAGTTCTAGCACGACTTGGGGAGTAAACAAGTGTCGTGAGCGTGAAATCGTGCTAGTAAAAGTTGGTATAACGAAGTGAAGCATTGATAGGAAGATATGCTCGACGATAGTGCAATATGTGGTCTTAAGTTCGATGAAAATTTCCTAGACCTGGTCGACCCCGCTAAGAAGAAATCATACTGATTTCATGAACGAGAACGCTTGAGAAGCGAATCGGGCCATCTCGATGACCGAGATAAACGAAAGTGAATTTGCCTAAGTCTGCGACCATCGCATTTGATGACTTACAACGTGCCTCGTTCAGCCATTCCAGTTCCATGACACGTCGAAATAGCAACCAAGACGAAGAAATACTCGAATTGAATAAGTACAATCAACTCTAAAATGAATGAAAGGCTATTCGATAAAATCGACCCAACGCGTGTGACACGGAACTTAGAAAGATATCAAGTATGGTTCGATGTCGTCGAACAATAGGACCGCTCGATGAAATTGTCTAAGAAACACGAAAACACGAGTTAAGAAATGGTAGGATGACCTGCACTCAGAAAGTCTCGAGGACGAGACTTATTTTGAGTGGTGTATTATGTAGTGACCCGCTCCGCCCTAGCGGAACGCCGATTCCAAACGGCGCGTGCAACGACTCAAAATGAGCCGTCGACCCGAAGAGTTGCCTCGACCCGATGAAGTATCGATGCAAATTGATGCAAGACTTGCATTGGCCCGTCAAGAAGAATCCAGACTTAGACTTGCAAAGGCGCGCTCGGAGGATCGCTCGGCCGATGCGAACATCGCTAAGGTGGGTGGCTCCGATGAACCCGTCTGTGCTTAGCCTAGACACATAACAATGCGGACACTATCACGAGAATCGCTAGGCGACAACACCATGCATGTTAATAAATGATTCAACGCACCTAGCTAAGGGAATAATCCCATCTTGCATGCTTGTTTAGAACATGGGAAAAGAACTTGGAAATCATAGAAACGCTCGCACCACGCTCTACGCTCGTGCTACGGCACAAGCTCACGTTCATGTCCCGTATACGTTCAAACAATGAAACAATGAATGGTTTACAACAATGAAACGGGAAGGCTATCAACATAGTCGCTCCGAGTAGAGTTTAGCAACATTGGAAGGCTATGGGACCGATGGGTCGCCAAGGCGACTCCCACACTGGGAATTGCGTAATGCATGAATGAATGAATCAACGAATGAATGAACAAACACATGAATGAATCTATGAACATACGAACAAGTGAAAGAATAACATGAAAAGAAAGAATACATGAAAGATAAGACGCTAGCGACAGGTATGACGGGCACGTGCAACGGGGCTCGCTACCCGCGCTGTACGGACGCCAACCTGGTCGTTAACGCATTATGGCTAAGGGTTAGCCTACGGCTCGAAGATAGCCGCTAAGTTAAAATGACAAGACAATACGAAATGGTCGTGGACAAACGGCACGGGCGATGGGGGGGAATACCGTGGCCGTCGTGTGGAAGGATTCTGCGGCACGGGCGTTGGGGGGGTAAACCGTGGCCGGCCTAGGCAGAATCAACGGCGCTTACGGGCTGCTTGGGTGCGGGCTTGGGCACCAAGAGACGTAAGTAGGAGGGTATATTCAAGAGACTTAACGGGGTGTACCAGCCATCACCCTACGCTAAGTTGAGAATTGCCACAGGGGAATGTCCTAAATGGCTTGTAAAGCCAGCGACCCGTGCATGTAGATTAAGTGGACTATGCTGGTGGCAATCCACGTGCAAGTTCTTGCATTGAAATCAAAGTAATCTAAGTTAAATGAACAAGTGTCTCCTGAACATGCCCAAAATATAACACTCTTGAACATGCTTGCAAAGTAACATCCTGAACATGAACATGCTCGAAATGTAACATGCCAGAACATGCTTGAAATGTAACCTGCTGAACATGCTCGATATGTAACACTCCTGAACATGCTTGAACGAAATACCCGAAACATGCTTGAATTGTAACACTCTAAAAACGTGCCTACGACGTGTTAGAACATGCCCCCGACGTGCTAGAATCCCGAGACATGGACACACACTTGATATTGAATGCGTGCATGAATCGTGTTATGTTATTATTCATGAATCGTGGTTTAACTTGGTTTACCTTGAACAGGGAAGGCCGGACGGTAAGTATGGGTAAGTCGTACATGTATTTCCATGCGACACTCGAGTTCGGTAACACGAGATAGGCTATGCAATATGCCATGAAATTGATCCTAAGGCAAGATTAGAAAGACAATGAATGATAGAGATGCACAAAAGATTATAGAACGTGTTTGGTAATGATGGCATTGTGGGCGAGCCAGCCTCCCCACCAGTGCATAACAATGTACTGATAACCCCACAGTATGCTTGCAGGATAGCAGGAGACGCCGGCGGGTGCGGAGCTTCCGTCGAACGTGTCAAGGCACGGAGCCAACTCTGGGGCCTTGGAACGTTGCAAGAAGCTGAAGCACCCTATACAGGACATAATGCATCGGAACATCGCCATGTATCCTTCCATGTTGTAAGCCATTTGGCACGCCTTTTATGTTTCAGAGAGAGAGAGCTTGAGCGACTTGTAATATCGGCCTAGCGCCGCTTGTAAACTTGTTGAATATCAATAAAGAATTTGGTTTCGCTTCAATTGTGTTCATTTATATTCCGCTGCAAATGGGGACACTCTGTGCGACTCTATGGCCTAGAACTCAAATCGGCCGTTTCTGGACTTGGCCTTGCACGGGCGCAACCTAGGCCCGTGCGGCATCACGCCTTAGCGAGGACGATCGCTCCTACGGGAGCGGGGCGTGACACAAACGGTCAACCCTCGCCCCGAATGTGGACTCGTAGGTCAGTTTTAAGACAAGTCACCCTCGCCCCGTGTGTGGACTCGCAGGTGCAAACGGTCAACCCTCACCCCGAATGTGGACTCACAGGTTGTAAACAATCAAAATACAGAATAGCAGTTCAGTTTATAACGCAGTCATCCTATGATACCACTCAATCAAGTACAAGTGAAGAACACGCCTGATATGGCTACAAGGCTGACTATAAAGAAGCAAATGTCAGCAATCAAATAAGAATCAACGGGATAATTGCAGAAGGTAAGCATGGAAATAAAGCTGTAAAGAAACGACAAGGTATACTTGCATGTGGTCCTGAGCTGGTGGTACGAGTCTAGTACTGAATCAGAGTCCAACAGACCTATATTATGAATTCCATTATCAATACACAATTTAGAAAACAAAAGGAACTATCTAATAAATTACTTAGGCTTCCTAATGGATTCTCTCTTTGATACCTTATGGGTTTGGACCCTTACAGTGAATTGGTTGCCTATGGGTTACCTCTATTCATTTCATACTTGGTGTCTCGACTCTTGCTAGTTTACAGCATGTAAGACTGCTATTTTTGCTATTAGTACCTCATTAGTCCTATTTTGGTTACTGGCTATTGTTAATCCTGTCTCTGTTTGAATGCAGGGTCCCACAACATTAACCAAATACCCTACATGCTGGTACTACCCATCTGTTTTCCCATTAAGCCATGGCTCCTCTTTACATGCACTCATTCTAGAACTGATATGAGGGTTATTACCTCTCTATTTATCAAAAGCCTCTAGTAGATACAACCCAACATCCTTACGAGCCATGCTGCTGTTGGTCCTATAGTCAAACTAATACTCTGCTTGTACTCAAGTATGGGATGAGCCTATCCTAGATGTTGGTGTCAGGGTGACTCTCCTAATGGATTCCTTCCCGGGTAACCCCTTGTGTCCACTTAGGTCGGGTATAAGAGTAATACAAACTGGTGTAAATACAACCTGTTACAAGTGCAAACAGTGTAATTGCATCTGATACTAAGTAACTCAAGTTACCATGCAACCTGATACGAGAAGGTAGGCTATTGCTATAGCATGACTGCTACCTTAGTGGCTTGGTCACAGTGTTCTGATGCCTTAGTATAGGGTCCATGGCATCTGTACCCTAGTTCTTGGAAGCATTCCTTCTGATATTCAAGGCTCATCCCCGTATTGTCCACATGAACCCACCCAATGTGGACTGCACAGTCCCAAATGATATAAGGACTGATCAGTTGTAGGTGCACTGGAACCCCAACCTGATATGGACAGAACCATGGTCAAACCCCAGGTGGACTGAACGATTTAGAGGATAAAGGTTTGAATACAATGGGGTATCCTCTACAAGGGGATGACTGCTATATTAGATAGTTGGTAGCAAGCCCCAGACACAATCAAGACTGAAACATAGGATTGACACAATAGAGCCACACTACACTCTTCACTCACACCGACACTCCTCTCACTAACACATACAAAGTCCGATACCCTCATCTAACATAATCTAAAGAATCTGGAAATGAACCTAAAGGAAGGATTGGGTGCTAACATGACATAAGGACTGATCAAAAAATAAAAGTACAGGCAGTAAACAAATCGACTGCACACAATACAGGGCAATGACAAATCCTTAATACCTTCCTGAAACCTATATGCAGACATTCAAACATGTCCTGGTAATCAAGGGTAGTGAAAGTAAGTGGACTGATCTGATGGCCAAGGCAAGGAGATGTAGGATATCCCATGCAGTGAACCAATGCTCTGTAGGACATCCCATGTGCGCATTCATATGTGACTGAACCCAGAAAATACAGTGAACCAACCTAAATTGCAGTGGATGGAATCAAGGTGGACATATGCAAATTAACCTGGGTGTTAGGATAACAAGACCACCCACACACACGTCTAATGGTCTGAACTTGAATTTCATTCTCTAAAATGAAGTTCAATGACTGGACTTGAAATTTTAATGTCTGAAATGAAGATACTGGTCAGAACATCAAAATAAGGGGACTGGACCTACCTATAGTTGCAGGGGATCATACGAGGGAGTAATGAATGATACATCACAGTGAGGATATGGGGCTGAATCAAATATAATGATGTAGGCAATTAGCAGGGAACATATACTATTTTATATGGTTAACAACAAGGAGAACTCAAATGCTTTGCAGAGGTTTGATTACTTGTAAGGGACAGAACAACAACAATGCAGTGGCTAAACATGTAATGGGATACAAGGTTTGAAACTCATTTCTAAGGCAAAACAGGCCAGGATATTGAGAGTCGACTGATACATTAAGACACAGGGGTCAATCCAAATGCAGGACAACCACATGGACATGGTCACTAATACTGTAGGTGAGTCTCAAACTTTAAATGACTAAACAAATTGACACATGGCCAAGAATCCATGTAGACTAATCCATAGGTTAGATGCCTAAACTAAGCATGGAGGATACATGGTCTGAACTATGATGCTATGGTCGAACCATACGCATGGCATAGATAATTTGCAATATAAACCTCCCCTCTCTACAGCAGGACATCTCATGTGGACAGTAAGATGAAGCAGTGAATCAAACTCAAGATGGACTACTGCATCTTAAGGATAATGTTCTGCTTTAGAAGGATGTGGGTTCCTGTCTCCTCATCTACCTGTATCAATTTGATACCAAGGAGAGTCCACCACTCATTTCCTACTACTCGATACTCTATCCTTATTTATAAGACTTGACTCCCTATATATGAACTAACTCAAGGAATGAGGTGGACAGATGGCTAATTGGTTGAACCTACTAGCAGTAAAACGAAAGCATAAATGACTTCTCTAAGATGAAAATGAATATGAATACTTCTTCCCAAGGCAACAGTAGTGAAGGACTCAATCGAGACAGCCATGGCCATAACCAGGTTCCTTATCCCGAGTACAAATGTCACGGATGACAGGTTTACAATCTACACTCAGGAATACCATATTTGTAATCCATACTTACCAAATACCATGCTCTGTCTTCCTAATGTTCTGGGGAAACAACAAACACTGAGTCATTCCTGCAGGTTCCTGGTGTACTCGAGATGCTACTCGTATAGGTATAACCACCCTAACTCAATTACCCAACTCCCGACATATGAGACAACCTCGGGTTGAAATTCTGTATCGATTATATACTTCGATTATCCTCAGGGCTCCTAGAACAGAGATTACCCTCTCTATTAAACTTCTCTTAGGTATATGCTCGAGTACTTACTGAAAACAATATGAAACTGAAAGTTGGAGTTAGATTGCACTTACTGGGTGGGGTTGCCTGTGCTCGAACGCTTCTTCGATCCTCGCTGTTGATCCTTACGGTGGGGAACAGTTTCTTCAGGTTTCGTAGAGGAGGGGGGTCGGCCACTGCTAGATGCTTATATAGGCTAGGGTTTTGATTTGGGTTCAGATAGGAATCTCAGTTATAGGTAGAATTTCCTCTTATCCAAATTGAGTTTGGATGGAGAGGGATCTGTTTTAAATGGATTGAATCCTTATCATAGAAGTTTGGTTAAACATTGAGAAGAGGGGGTCGACCGAAGTTTAAATTAGGCTTTTAAGTTAACGGCCATAATTCAGATTCAAATATGAATTTGTATTAAGGCCCCTGGCAGTTTGGGTGCTTGAATTGGTTCGAAAATTATCAGTGGCCGTTTAGATTAGGATTTAAACGTGACATTTCCATTCAGTCCCTCACAATTATGATATTTGTGAAAACCCCCCATCTTCTTCCCTTTTCTTTTTATTTACTAAGAAAATTTAATATATATATTACATATATACATTGCTTAATTAACATATCTAGGCGTTAACTAGTGATTCAGCAATAATAAAAAATGGAGATTTCGGGTCAAGGGCTCACAGGTAGATAGTCGCCATCAGACTCGGAGAGATCGTCGTCCTCTGGAAGGCTACCCCCAGTGTGAAGGTCATCCGCTTCAGACTCTGAAGGAATACTACCCCCAGCTTGGGAGTCCTCGTCATCTATACGGAATCTCGCCTTTGACCGAGTACCCATATATACTCTTTCAAATGTGACAGCCTGCTGGCCATCTGTTGGTAGACTTCTTCTCCTTCTTCTTGCAGAACTGAGAGAGAAAGTTGGGTTCATGTTCCACCGTCTTTGATTGGGGCTTCCATAAGGGGGATCCCATGAAGCCATATTGGATGAAACATACAGCGGCTTTTTATCGTCAGAGAAATACAGCCGTCGAAACACGGACTGTCTCTGAGGCACTCTCGTTGCTTTGGGGCAGCAACAGTTGATGACAATACAAGAACACGGATGTGCAACATGAATTGTTATGTCCTCCCTCGCTTTACGCTTATGATTTATCATGTCGCATAAGTCAGCGGAAGGGAGTTTTGCCTTAAAACCTATGTTACATGCATCGACGAGCTTTGCATGCGGGTTTGTAAGGAGAGTTGGCGCATCCAGACTTAGTTCACGTATAGGAGCAACCCCCATACCTAAGTTCTGTGATGTCCTTGAAGATAGCCCCGTGCGATACGCGTTGGGGCCTGTCTTTTTGCTGTGGACACATAGGCCCTGGAGACTGCCTTTGGGCGTATGCTTCTTGACAGCATGTCTGAGCTTCCTCGATGTGGGCGCATAGTATGGATCAGTTGATCCTGGGCGCATAGCCTTGGACGCATGACCCTGGATACCCAATCTGTCGAAGACAGAAGCCTTCTGATTAGAGTTATGCACCCACACTCCCCCTTGGGCGCATGCTTGGTGGAGCAGCACTGTTTTCTCCCAGCTTCGCCTCCTTCGTTTGTGAGCCTCGCTGGGTTTGCCCAGAGTGTCGCACACTCTGATTCTTGGCATCGTAGTATTTTTTTTGCCAAGTCTCGGGCATTGAACACTCTGTTATTGGTTGCACAAGAGAGAAGTCGCTAGGCTAGTAGAGCCCGAAACCGTATGAGCCTTCTTCATTTGGGGAGCTTCTGTGGCAGAGCCATGCGCCCATGTGACATAGACTTCCAGTTGTATATATACTATGATACTGGCAGGATATGTACGGCGAGCCTTTGGAAGCCAAGTCTTACGAGACTTGTTTGGCTTCGCTGATTTTGAGGGAGTAGAGCCGTCCGTCGAGAGCATCTCTTCGAACGCATGCTGATCGAACTTCACGATCAGCATCTTCTGAGTGCTCCCCATTTTGTCGGTATCAGATTGCATCACCACCTTCTCGTCAGAGAAAAATGTAGTCCCTAGCAGAGTAGCCATTTTTATGGACACACACAAAAAGAAGAAGAAACGCTGTCTTTTCTTTATTGGCGCAAGGCACCACAAATCGAGTACGCCTGAGAGATCTTGCGCTGAGGATCCCCGAGTACAAAAAAAGAATTCTGGAGAATTGGATAATGGAGATCGAGCGGTAGTTGCTCCTTTACTCCGTTGACACTCCAATTACAAAAGTGAGAGAAAACCTAAGAAAATTGCTAACTTTCGGCCCACTGGCAAGAAGTGCAACAATTTGGCTCTTGAAAATGCTCTCCATTCTGTGTTTTGAAGAGGGATGAGACCCCTTTTTATAGTAGTTCTTGAGCTGGACTGATGTTATACGCCCACATGAGGAAACACACTGGTTTTCATGTGGGCGCATGGTCCTGCTTTGGGCGCATAGGATGTAGGCGAATGTAGGTTACGTGATCGTGGTGCTGACGTGGCCGCATGCTTCGGTGCACGACTGCTCGTGGAGACTGACGTGGCCGTACGCTTCAGTGCACGTTTTGATCGTGGCTTTGACCGAGTTAGGGGCTGTTCTAGCTTGGGTGCATAGCCTGAAACAGGGCTATATGCCCCCTTCTGGAGGAGCTTGACTTGGGCGCATGGGTATATGACCTCATTGGAGCTTGGACGCATATGACCTTGCTGGAAGCTTTGGGAGCATAAGGCTCATTGGTGATTTGGGTGCATAAGGCTCCTTGGTGAGTTGGACGCATATGGCTCCTTGGCGAGTTGGGCGCATATGTCCAGTCTACTGAAATTTCCATGCTTCTACACCCCTGTGCTCTGTGACACTCTGAAACTATGTGTCCAGGCTTCCCACAATGAGAGCTTCCCATTGCGAAAGATTGCTTCTGCTTCTGTTGCTGAGGGTACGTCGAAGTCGAGTGCTGAACTGACGAAACTGTGGTCACCCACCTAGGAGCCCCAATAGTCAATGCCCTAGTTGCGGGGCTGGGGCTGATGACTGAGACAACTGTCCATGAGGCATCTTCCGTCCTTCAGTTAGATCTACTATCCTCTGTGTAGTGTATTTATGCCGTCTTACTGCTTGTAAAACTGTATCAAATGTCTGGTGCTCAAACTGCTCCACCGCTAGAATAATCTCTAGGTGGAGTCCCTGATGAAATCGCCGCGCTCGTTCCAATTCGGTCGCCACCAAAGTGGGAGAAAATCGACTAAACCTAGAAAACTCGGCCGTATATCCATCGATCGTCCTTTCTATCTGCTTGAGATTGTTGAATCTGGTTTACAGATCATAACAAGCTACTGCATCAAAATACTTCGTCTGGAACTTGTCACTGAATACCGCCCATAAGATAGGCGTCGCCAAACCAACTGCTTGCATCGTCCACCAGCTCGGGCTAAGTCCAATAACTACCGGCGCACAACGGCCTCCTTCTCTTCCTCTGGAGTTCGAGCTGCCTCTAGAATAACCTCTATATCCTGTATCCAAGCATCGACAACAATAGCATCCTCACCGCCGTCAACGAAAGGAGGGTTCAGATGCTTGAAGTTGTTAGCCACATTGTTTCCTTGATAGCCAACGCTGCCCATAGCATCTTGCACTATCTGATGCAGGGCATCTCTCCGACAATCTTGTGATGCAATCAAGTCCCGATGAGTCCCATCACGGTTCTATTGTCAGGCTCTGCAGGCTGGACTGGCTGAACTGGTGGCTCTTGATCCCCGGAAGGTATGACTCAGGATGCTGCCCCTGAGTGCTGGGTTTGGTCCCTAGGTTGCTGCTGGTTCACTTGTTGTTACTGGTTCATTGGAGGTGCTCCACCCGGCTGATCGGTAGGACCATGAATAATGCCACTAAAGTAATGATATGGGAACAATAAGAAAGGACCAAGATAGATCAAGGATAAAGCACCTTATCAGGTCGAGATTCAGGAAGATTAGAAAGTACGAGTAGAGATCAAGGACGAATGCTGATTGAGACATCTATCCGGTAAAACCCTCACACATCTTAATTTACAAGTCCTGCATGGGCAATCACTAAAATTGTGTCACGCACCAGAACCAAAATACTGGAGAGAGGGGGACAGACACAGCCAGCTACGTACATTGAAGTGCAACCCATTTCACAATACGGTCACGGCTGTCTAGATGCCTGAGGGTTTATCTATAAGCCAACAGTTTTTTATGGTCAAGAACAAGCCTAGTGTCTCAATCTCAAGCAAGCAAATAATTGTTACATGATGTTAGATCATCAGACATACAAAGTAAGGCATTCCAAATATTATATATTCAGATGATCATGAAGCTAGTCATACAAAATGCGAAGACTAGAAAGAGTTAAGTCATACATGATCAATCCTAGGATTTGTCAATCATGTTACAGCCCTTAGGCAGACAAAAATAAGTTTCAACACGAGCTAACACTTGCTCGACGGCTAAACGCCTCAAAATAATAATTTACAATAGAGTGGGAGAGCAAAATAAGAAACCCACTCGTTGCCAGGATTACGTCTGATTTTTACCATCTTGCTGGAATACAGGTAGATCCTCGGATGCTTCTCCGAAATCTGGCTATACAAAACCAGCTAGGTCAGACCCCAAAAAGTGCAAGTGCCATAAGGGAGGCTCCATTTAGGAACTAAAACCAACATATAAAGAATAGAAAAACTGATAAAAGAGCATAATTAAATAATATAAAAGACATGCTTTGAATAGCTTGCATTAAAAATCAAGATGTGGAATATAATACCCATGTTAATCATGAGACAATTATTCAGGCACGACCAATCAAGTCCTACGGCTTGCTAGCATTAGCTAACTAGGGTTATCACATGCCTAGTTGTTAACAAGATACAGTTGAGATATTCCAGCAGTCACAAGCCCTGCAGACTATCCAGGTTATCCAGGCATGGTTACAAGAGTTATCAAAAATCAAAAGAATTATTAAGTGACTTAGAGTGCAACACATGACAGTGTGCTGAAAATGTGCCCTACTCGTCGGTAGGCTACAAGTCCACTGGTGTGGCCGGGATAACGGGATCGCCTGTAACTAGAAAAATCTCTATATAAACTACTTGATCAATCTAGTTGTTAACCTAGTCAGATTCAGTACGAATCCCTGACCGTGGTAACCATGAATCCATGTCCTAGACATGATGCAAGACAGGACAGGTAGCATTGTACATGCACAATCAAGAAAATCAACCACGGTGTCAAGATAAGAGTTACACTAGCAAGACATAAATAGTTGTCACAACAGCAATCAAGATTATACATGTCATGTCAGGTTTACTTGTCATGTCAAGAGTACTTGTCAAGAGTGTACCTCGATGGGTTACTCTCACGAACATCAAGACGGGTTCATGTTATCATGTCCAAGTCAAGTCAAGTTCAATACTAGCAAGTCGTAAACATGCTTAAACTCTATCGTGCTCAATATTAACAAGTTATCATGCTGGGTCGCCACAAGTTAGGCCAAGTACAAGATGCATGCAAGGTCAAGACATTACACTAAGAACTATATGAACAAGCATGGAGATATGGGACAAGGGGTATCATGGCAAGAATGGCACTGGACAAATGGCGCTGGGCCAAATGATGCTGGGTGGCCCTGGGCCAAATGATGCTAGGTAGAGTGCGACAAGTGGCGCTGAGCCAAGTGGCGCACGACTGAAGAGCGCGATGCTAAATAGCGTGCGGCGCTAGGTGGCGCTCGGCTAGAAGCGCGGGGTAGCAAGTGGCACTAGGTCAAGTGGCGCCACGGATAGCACGACGCTAGGTGGAGCACGCTCACTAGGATGGCGTGGCGCCAAGTGGCGCGCGCAACCGAGATGGTGCGGCGCTAAGGAGTGCACGCAACCGAGATGGCGCGGCGCTAAGGAGCGTGCGCAACCGAGATGGCCAAAAGCTTGGTTGAACCCATGAACTCCAAAGGCCATAACTCCCTCAAAACAAGTCAAAATCGAGACATCCAAGGGTCCAAATTATGTAGAATTGAATTTCTCACAACATAGAACCATTAAATCTTGAAAATAACAAGGTTTAAGAGATCAAAATCAAGAAAAAACCGAGAAAACTATAAATTTAGATCTACCAAAATTCATCCATCAAAACCAAAAATGCAAGTCCTAAAGAAGTTTAGAATCATGCAAGGAAGAGAATGGAACAATAAGACTTGAGATCCATCATGAAGCAAGTTGCACTTGCCTAGGGTTTCTATGTAGGTGGAGAGGAGTAAATGAAAAAGAAGAATAAGAAGAAATAAATGGGAAGTAATGGAGGAGAGAGAGGAGTTGACTTATATATCAACCTCTCCATCTCAACCCAAACCAAACCAAGAAAATCCAAGCCAAGTCGAACCAAAATAAACCAACCAAAGTTAAGCAAGACATGTCAAAGCAGGGGTCACCTGACAATGTCATAAATTCGTACACGTATACTGGAAATACATATAACAGAAAACGGGAGTGACACGTGTGGAGATCTATAAATTTTAGAAAACGCTTGCTACAGTAGAGAAGAAGTGGTAAAATTAATGTATCTCGTGTAGCCCATCAGGTTGTAAATAATTTCTAAAGAAATGATATTGTATACTTTTATCTGGATACCTAAGGTAAAGAATGACAAACCCAATTAACCCTAAAAAAACAAATGTTTCTCAAGAACTCAAGAAGGCACCATACAAGCTGTAGTCGCATTCATAGCCTACATATTCATTGAAATGGTTGGCAATGTCGTAGCTCTATAGATATACGATCCATACTCAAGATCGATGAAGTAGAGCTTCTCTGGAAGTATGTAACAAAAATAAATTATAAATCCTCGTTTTAGAAAATTCAAACACAAAGGGAATTGATGGAGTGCAATAACAAGAATTAGCACAGAAATGTAGTAAGTACCGACTGCTTTAAGGAGGCATATAGAAAAAACAAAAATATGAGAGTTACCATCCTTTTCATTTAGCATCAAATTCCCAAAAAGTAGATCATTTTGGGAGAAAACCAAAGGAGCATGTAAAAGGTCCGATAGCTCCTATTGATGTCAGAAGCACAAGATTGATCAGAATAATTTGATAATTCTAAAAATTGTGGAAAAGAAGCTCCTGTTGACGTCAGAAGAATATGATCGAGTCAAGATTGTGTAGTATGACATGTATGTGTTATTTTGAAATGTGTGAAAGACATTTATGTGTAGTCTTGTCATTGAGTATTGTTGGTTTTATTGCTTTTAATGTATAAGAATTTGTTAAGCTTGCTATTTTGGTTAGCTTCATGCCGAACAGGTTAAATGACGATCGTGACCCAGGTTGGACGTGACAACATGCAATTCTTGTCATGATCAACTGAGTATAACTTCAAGCTTTGTTCATTAGATATCTCAATCTTAGGCTTTTTACTCAGCGATACCGAATAGAAAGTGATATCCCCTAATTAATTGATGAAATCATAGGTAACAACATATCTACAAAGGGACAATTTCAAATGCCAAACCTAGAAACATTATATCCGTGATCACAACCGGACATTAACATGTAGGGAAGAGCCAAATAATCTAACTATTGAGTAGGTTTGTAGTATCGGCCGATCCGTGTCTGTATCGGCCAGATCAGATCGATTTTGGACTTGACCGATCAGACACAGCAATAAATTATCGGTATCTGAATAGGCCAATACGTATCAGATACGGACCGATACAAATCGATTTTCAGCATCAAACAGTTCATAACAATTCAAAAAAAAGAAAAGAAGAATCTTACGAGTTTCGAGTTTGCAAAAATTGAGTCGTCAGTCGTCAAATCGAGGAAAGAGAGGGAATCAAAGACTCTCAGGAATTCGAAGTCACGTCCAGAAAAAAGGAGGGCATAAATAATTGAAAAATATAACAGTAAAAAAAGATTCCAATTATTAGAGACCAAAATATCTATAAACAAGATGAAAATGAACTCACTCAGCATTCCAATCCAGATTCCAAACCAAAATCAGAAAGTAATTGCTTAGAAATTGTTCTCCAATACCTAACCGTAGCCCCCTTCCTTTGCCGCCTCCGCGTTCTTAGCTGTCGCCGGCGGCGGCTGTGCTCGTCGAGGAGAAGGAAATGGAGGCGGAGAGAGAAACGGAGGAGACAGACACACACTCACTCTCTCTCAACTTTTGTGTTCCTCTCATGAAGGAATAGAAAATGGAGGCAGAGAGACTGGAGAGTGGAATTAGAGGCGGATAGACTGGAGAGAAACAGAGAAGACACACACATCACGACTTGTAGAAGTCGAAATCGAGTGTAGAAAGGGGGAAGAAGATGACCTAAAAATGCGAGGAATAGGGAGAAACGAGAGAGAAAAGGATAGGGAAAGAAGAGGGAAGCATGAAAAAGAGTTCGGGAAATTGGTTATTCCCTTAATGAACAAAATGAGGGGGTTCATATGCAAATTGGAACTTCTTTTTTTTTACCAAAGTATGTAATAGAACATAAATATGAATGTTTATTGACTGTTTCAAAAAATAAAATTTTAATCTAATTTTAAGTAAATTAAATTTAGGAATATTTTAGCAGTTTGGAACAAATAACAAGTGTTCCAAGGTCTAGGAACACCTATATAACGTTCCAAAGTCGAAAATGTTAAATGTTTCAAATTATTGTTTTTAATGTAGTATTTGCTAGAAGGATTGTGGGTGCTTCTCCTAGTCCAGGATCCCAACTTTCTTGTTTTACTTGTTTGATAACCCCTTTTTGATGGATTTGAAGGTGTTGAAAATGGTTCTTGAAGGTTGGATGATAAAGGTGGACTTTTTGGAGGTCTAATATAGTTTTGGTGGAGAGTTGAGTTAAATAAAAGACTTTTACTTGATGTAGATGGATGAGAAGTTGTATGGAAGGGTTGGAAGGAGAAGGGATGATGAGGGGCTGCTATTTTCGAAAAAATTTAGGGAGAGGGCTGTTCGACCTAATGGAAGATAGAAAATAGGATTTTAGGGTTAGGGTTTTGGGTTATATAGTGGTATATATATGAGAATATATTTTTGTAGCTTTGGGCTTAATTTGAATGGATTTATGGGTGTTTAATTGGCCCAAAAGGAAGGGGCAGATCTTAGGGTGTTCGACCATGGCAAGGATTTCCATCTAGGTTCGGGTTTGTTTTAGGTAGGATGTTGGATGGTTAGGATAGTTAATGCCAACTAGGTTTATATATATATATATATATATATATATATATATATATATATATATATATATATATATATATATAAAAATAGGGAGAGGATTTATATAGGGAGGATTTATATATATAGGGAGGATTTATATATATATAAAATATATATATAGGGAGGATTTATATATATATATATATATATATATATATATATATATATATATATATATATATATATATATATATATATATATATATATATATATATATATATATATATACAATAGATATACTACATGTCTAAGTAGGATTGGGTTTGAATTTGGGTCAAATATAAACTAATGCCAACTAGGATTACACCTAGGACAATTTATATAAATAAAAAATTTCCAAAATTAGAAACATATTAATTTAAATAAAGTATATATATATATATATATATATATATATATATATATATATATATATATATATGTGTGTGTGTGTGTGTGTGTGTGTGTGTGTGTGTGTGTGTGTGTGTGTGGACGCACTACATGTACATGGGTTTAGGTTTGGTTCGGGACAAGTTTGAGCTAGTTTGGTACATTCGGGTCTCCTAAAAAGTCAAAAGTCTTTATAATTAATTAATTAAGCCAAAAATATGGTTTAAGCCACAAATTAACTTATTACCATACAAGGGATGTAAATATGTCTAGGTCATCCCTACCATGGCTAATATGCTAGTCATGGCACATGAGTACACTAGTCATGCCATAACTCATAGTAAATATGCATCTGCAAACTTAACTATGATTAAGGCTATACATAATAATAAATATTTGTTTTAAAAATGTATAAAAATCCAAAAATCACTATTTAATCCAAATAAATAATAAAAATAATTTTAAAAAAACTTGGGGTTTATATTCTACCCACCTTAAAAGAATTTTATCCTCGAAATTAAAATAAGCTTGGAAAAAAGGAATAAAGATGCTCACTACAGAAGAAATCAATTAAGACTAGTCGTACCATTCTATCGTAGGCGTAGTATTATCAATCTATATTATTACTAGACCTCTATAGCTCCTAGAAATCACTCGTGATAGGCTCTATGTGTTTGATATCCAGACACTCATACTCGACTTATAACTTACTAATATCCATCTCTAAGAAACTTGTCCATTTTTTGCTACCCCAAACATCGCAATCATATCAATCACCTAGTTTAATTATACTCTATAATATAACTATAAAGTGTGTCTAGTTTAGCCATTTAAGAGGTAGAAGGTAATAGAAAACTAAGGCTGAGTCAACCAAACCATACCAATATCAAACAACGGTAGGTTCAAGCAAAGCAGGAAGGAATGCCGAAATATTTCCAAGAACTGTATGAGGCCAAACGAGATGCATAGGATGTAGTCTAGGTAAAACTCGAGAATCATATACCTCCGTGATTATGTCACTTGAAGTTACTGCCATGCTAGTGTACATCTGGCTGTAGATAACTCCTTTGTTCCATAATACGACGGATGGCTACAATGCACATCTGCCACACCAGATAATACAGTCCTTGAGGTTATCTTGGCCAAATCCATAAAACATTTTCAATTAACTTTTTGCGAAATACAGGAGAAGAGGTCAATCAATATGCATATAATATAGTTCAAGTAAAATCTGAGAAACATATGTAACCATGATGCCATCATCTGAAGTCCTACCCTGCCAGTATTTTTTGCTTACAAAAACTCACGATTCCGTGATACATGGATAAAATATAAATTCTCAAACTTTTCTTTGGACCAATCCATAAGGCATTTCCAATAATTTTAGCAAAATAGATGAGAGTAGTCCATCAAGAAGTCAATTGAGAAATGTATAGTCAAATCATAGGAAAGGAAGAACATGAAAGCAATCATGTCGGAAAAGAAGTCAACACAAAAGCAATCGTGCTGAAGAGTCATAGAGAAGCCTATGATCCAAATTGTGGATGTATTCTCAAATCATATTCCTCAATTGGTTGCAGGCTCACAGTAGTACGACTATCCTAGGTACCACCACGACTTCGTATACTTTACGAAGTTTTGACCTGCATGGACCACTACAAAAATATGTAATGCCCAGTCCCACAATACATAGGACTGAGATACGTAAACATGCCAGCTACATATTTAACCAGACTTTAGTCTGACTCAAATACGTATAAGCTGTGTAAATCAGAATAGGTGTCCATGTAGTCATAATAACATCATCCACAACACTAACTATACTATGAAATAAGAAAGGAAATACTATAAGTAATAACAGAATAGATGACATCAACTAACGATACCTGAAGATCCCGAAGACGTAGCTCCCACTATGCCTATATTAGATTTCAGTAATAACCCGGAGAGATCACCAAGTCCTCAGAAAGAACGTAGCAAGATACATAATATATATGCCAAATGTAACAGTAAATAACATGTATGGAAAGACAGAAAAATAACATGCACAAATACTTGTCCAATTCGTGCTAATTTTGTGAAGACCAAAAGTCGTATCCAAACCTCGGTATGAATTATAGTTGCCACAATCCTCAAAGAATCTACCAGAGCCCGAAACAGACAACCAAAAATTACATACCACTCATGCATCTAATCAAGTCCTTATTTTGGTTTACTTATGAAAAATAGTTTCCTCCGTACAATCGATATATATTAAGACACTCATTTTGATTATTATAATTACACCGATAACACTTCTAAATACAAATATAGATATAACATAAGTTCGTAGATAATATTTTGAAAGCAATTAAAGTTTTTTTTTTAAAAACAGTTTTATTTGGAAAATTAATGTCTTTGATAATACGTATATCCCTAATGTAGATATTTTAGCTTACTAGATTTTAGACTGAAATTCATATAAAAAAATAACCATGTACTTAATTATAACCTTATTGATATACAAGGCATACGTACATAAGATCATTTATAAATATTTATCTTTACAAATATTTCTATAAACATTTAATTAACTACTTTAAATATTTAACCAATAAACTTATAATATGACTAAATTATCTAAATTATTATTACTAACCATAAATAAAAATGTTCAAATATCTCATGGAACCATTAAATTCATACACAACAACACACATGTTTCCATGAGATATCGGGACCTAGTTTTATGGTTTTTGACTTTCAAAATTTTCGGTTAAGTCCCTACTTCAAGGACATGCATATAAATCATCTAAAATCATAAAAATAATGTTGTAAAATATAAATTATATGGAATTAACCTCTAAATTTTATATTTAGAATTTTAAGAAAAATTTATGGCTAGTTGACTTCTATGTTAGCTAGTCTACCCGATACTTGTCCGGAACATCACCAAACTTCTAATATGACTTAAATACATGAAATAATATTTTAAGACATAATTAATTCTGATTATTTCACAAAAAGTAAACTTGGATTCAGCAGCCAAATTAATCACTAAGTTTTATCTATTCTATGTTAGCAACTTACCCGATAAGCTAGTATTTGACCCATATTTTTTCGATTTGATCTAAGATGATAAAATCATAAAAAGTTATTTGAAAATCATATTTTACAATAATTAACCTACATTTAATTCAATTTTTAAAAATTCTAACAATTTTCTAAAATTTCACATTAATGGTGCTCAAAACAAGCTCTACCGTAACCCAAATTTTCAACAATCCAACATGCAACTTCTAGAGATGAAAATATAGGACAAAAGACATCAAAATATAATTTATATGATATTAAACTCATATTTTTACAGAATTATAAGCATGGGATTTGAGATGGAAAAAGATGAAATATTTACAAAAATTCTTTGCTACAAGGGTTGTGGGTGCTTTTCCTTGTCCAGAATTCCAACTTTCTTACTCTGCTTAATTGATAACCCCTTCTTGATGAGTTTGAAGGTGTTTTTAATTGTTCTTGAAGGTTGGATGGTAAAGGTGGGCAACTTTAATAGAGTTTTGGTGGAGAGACGAGTTAAAGGACACACACACACACACACACACACACACACACACACACACACACACACACACACACTCCAATCACAATATATAACCCCCCCATATATATACATGAATATACAATAGATACACAACATGCCTAAGTAGGATTGGGTTTGACTTTGGATCAAATATAAACTAATGCCAACTAGGATTACACCTAGGACAATTTCTATAAATAGAAAATTTTCCAAAATTGGAAACATATTAATTTAAATAAAGTATATATATATAAGATATATATCTACATGGATGTATTTGGATGCACTACATGTCTACATGGGTTTGGGTTTGGTTCAGGACAAGTATGAGCTAGTTTGATACAATCGGGACTCCTAAAAAGTCAAAAGCCTTTATAATTAATTAAGCTGTCACGACCTGCACCCGAAGATCGGGCATGAGTCGTGGGTATGTCTAGCCTACGTTGCAGCATCAGCAATAAAAAGATATCTAACAACATATAATATCCCATCCACACAATAATGTATGATCATCTCATAATGATAAGATCTAAAACTAGAGATAGGAATAATATGAAATGGATACTCAATCACATCAATCTAAGATAAAGAGTTCTATAATATAACATAAAACACAATCCAGAGTTAAATCACAATCCAGCAAAACCAAAAAAAATCACCAAATATAATATATACAGCCCAAGTATGGATTTCGGAGATAAATCCGGATCAGAATATGCCAAATATAAACTAAGTTAGAGCTAAGCATCCTTTGTTGCCGTCGCGGCCTCTACAACAGCCTGGTCCTCCAGAATACCCAACTCAGTCTCCAGTACTAGATCCTCTGTCAGTTCATAATAGGCAGAACAATAAGACTCTAACTCATCGCCTAAAATATGGTTTTCCAATCAAGATTGGAGCAAGTACAAACACTGAATGACAGTTCATAACATGATAATGACTATATAACAAGAGTTAGGATATATGAAAATAAAGTAATCAGGTAAAGATGTAAGTCTATACTAACAACTAAATGGAAACAGGTAAAAATAGGGAATGTGAGAAAAAGATAATAATGGTGTGAACAGGTAGAGAACAATGTCAAATCCCTAACTTCTAGGTGTTCTTGAAATACCAGGTTCGACATATGAATGGCTCGGGTAATACGGTAAAACACACACGATAATGTGCGATTGCTATCCACATGATACGACAAATCGTACGTGAGATGTGTGATTGCTATCCACACGACTAGATACGGAGAACAGATAGGGTGTTCACACATCTACTAAGGTATTTTTCTGCCCGACACTAGCATTCATAGATTTAATTCACAAAAGATGCACGAATCACGGTAATCACGATAAGATACGAATCATGAGTAATAATAAAGTAAATCTATAGAATACTAATCACGTGTAATGAGAGTGACATAAACACGATAGAAATATCTAAATCATAAAATAGAGACAATATTAGAAAACGAAATAAAATTACTGCATGTACTTGCTTGTACTCCAATCTGAAAACTTGATAGAACCGGTGTCCAGGTCGATGCCCAGTGAACCTA
Source organism: Iris pallida (assembly GCA_029216955.1). Classification (NCBI taxonomy): domain Eukaryota; kingdom Viridiplantae; phylum Streptophyta; class Magnoliopsida; order Asparagales; family Iridaceae; genus Iris; species Iris pallida. The sequence continues at coordinate 9,475,437 of JANAVB010012000.1, read as the reverse complement.
TATTAATAATGTCAATGGAATCAATATTAAGAGTAAAACTGAACACCTAGCCTATTTCTAGGTTATATGGGATTTTCTAGGTACTGGCTAAACTAGGAATTGCTTTGCTATTTGGGTATCTTCTAAATTCTAGTGTATAGTTATTTACCCTCACCCTTATCCCTATTCATGAATCCTATATGTTGTACCCATATAATACTATAGGGTATTATATCTATATAATTGCCCATTCAAAAATCCCTATCCCATATATGGGTCCATTTTTCATATCCTATTTACCATAACACTACATGTGTTCATAGATGTATACAATACCTCTATCTCTATTCATTCCTTACCTTTATTATCTGCCCTCTACCCACTCTAACTGTTACCTACATGTATCAGCCCCAACACATAGGTATGACCTTCTACTCTATTTTTTCGATCAATAGCCTTACCTATCACCACTCTCTCATGCTCCCATTCCTCTACTTCCACATACACACACACACACACACACACACACACACACACACACACACACACACACACACACACACACACACACACACACACATACACACACACACACACTCATCTACACCTAACACACACTAGTTTACCATCAACCCCTTACCCCTCTATACTCACATAGGTAGGCCTATACTGCTATGCTGCTATTTTCCAACACTACACATGACCTCCTCTCTCTCACATACTCACTCCCTGATATCTGTACACATAACCCCCAACACACACATTACAATATGCACACAAAGCCAACAAAAAAATCCTCCTGCCTAGCCTACTAGCTGTACCTAATTCCTGCACAACTGCAGTAAGAAGAGTTTCCCTTTCTCTGGTACACACCACAGCTTTACACTCATAGTGTGCACACAAATCCTGACACAAAAAATGATATGCCTAACTAATATACTCACTGGTATCAGCCACTGTCACACATGGGTACAACAAAGGAATATATTTCCCACATAACCATTCTGCTACACTCATTGCACACTAATATGTACACCTACACAATGACACACACACACACTACACTAACTCTCCTAGCTACATGCATACTATACAGGCACAACATGACACCCTATGAACACACACTCACATAACTAACTCCCCAACTGCACACAAGTTTCCTACATTCACTCCTATCTACTGGGATTCCTACAGAACTACACATCTGTGCACACATCCACTGGCCAGAGACCTGCACACGCAGGCATCCTTATCTTTAATACACTAGTGTGTATCATCCTGCCATAGGACTCTTCCTCACAGACCTTACACCCCTTCCTGCTATACCCTGCCCTTACTCAACTCTCACACAAATTGACACAAACACACTCATGACACTCAAACACAGATCCTGTGTATATATAGGCCCTCTGCATATTACACACACAGATTTTCTACTACCTATTCTAGACTGATACACAACAGCCTACACACATGCTTGAACTCCTCCTAGGCTTGTGCACAACCCCCTGCCCAGAGCTCCTGCACTCTATGCACACACATATAACCTGGTTACAGACCAGCACTTATACACTACCTACACAGGAAGTGATATACTCAAACTCTATGACACACACTTCACCTACTAATACCCCTTCCCTAACCAACACTGCTCTGTACACAAAAATTGCACAACTACACTCAGCCATGCCTGCTACTGGAGTGTCCATGTACAAAAGTGGGACACATCACATATATGTGCACAAGATTACACATACACTTGCACTCGAGTACTTTATACTGCTGTTAATAGGCCCTACAAGTTACTTGTTACACACAGGCCTCTCTGGCATATACTTACCCTGATTCTTCCCACTTGATGCACACACAGGTATGTAAGGTTTTCCCCAATATCCTACTACTAGCAGGGAACACACGTCCATAAGCATACACTCTCGATTTGCCCAATAGACAGCCCATTCACATACCTACAGCCCATTCACATACCTATCACTCCAATACATGCATATAAGCAACCTACACTATAATCACATATATATGTCCTACTATATCTATATTCATGATATATAAAGATATATAAATAATACACAAGTGTACATGATACATATGACGTAATTATGATACAAAAGGCTTATCGACACATGGATACACTTCACCATCCCAAGCCCCTACGTTAATGTGGCAACAGCCATTGATATGGTATTGAGCTCATTTAGAGACACATTACATGTAGGGATTTGTCCAATTGGCTAAGCGTATCACCTCGTGTCATGACATAACCTTTGATATCGTAATTAGGACACATGGACCAAAGCCTACACTAAAATATAACATAAATCCCCTATGAGAACTTGTATCAAACACTTGGTGATCACATCCCGTAGCTACCCAAATGTTACCATTCTAAACCATAGATCTACTTGGAATGAGTCCTCTAACTCCTATTTCACCACCTAGAAAGTTAGATCTAGCCATTAGAGGGGAATGGTGCCTCCTCATTGAACTACAAATTTAGGGAAGGAGGAAGAATAAAAGGTTTCCAAAACCTTGCTAGAGCATCCGCTAAGCTTCCTTGAGCTCCCCAACTCTTTAGCACACCATGGAGAAAATTGGTAAGAAAATTTGGAGGAGTATGGAATGAGAAAAATGATGAGAACCCTATCTGTCGGCCAAATGGGTCTTGTGGGTGGGCGTAATTAGCTTTAAATAGGCTCTAGACATCTTCATGTCAATTATTAGTAAGAAGACTTTAAGGACCATAGGTGGTTTGGCCCTAATTTGATGGTTGCAACTAAACTAGCCATGACTAGGGTTCAACTAAATAGGAATTCCTAATCTATGAATTTAATTAATTATCATGCTAATGCACACTAATAGATTTTGTTTTTTAATTTTGGTCGAAAAAAATCCTATCCAAAAATATGGTAGTGACATAAGCCAAAAATATGATTTAAGCCACAACCTAACTTATTACCACACAAAGGACATAAATAGGGCTAGGTCATCCCTACCATATCTAATATGCTAGTCATGGCACACGATTACACTAGCTATGCCATAACTCATAGTCAACATGCATTCCCAAACTTAACCATGACTAAGGCTATACATAATAATAAATATTTGTTTTAAAAATATATAAAAATCCAAAAATAATATTTAAGCCAAATCAATAATAAAAATAATTTTAAAAAAATTTGGGGGTTTACAAAATAAATAAGTTCTATAGTAAGAACGCGTAAGACGTAAAGGTTCTAAATATTTAGCTCTCCAGAATAAGAGGTCGAATAATACTAAAGATAAGATTCAACTCTCTAGAAGAAGAGGTCGAATAATATAATACACCCTAATGCTCTTGAAGAAGCAGCTCACGAATAAGCATTTCCTGTAGAGAAAAAGTTTATGACGATTCGGAAGATGTCATGACCCAAAAATCAAATTTCTCAAAGTATATCGCTCTGGTAGAGGATGTACCTCAGATTCTAGAAGAGATAGAAAAAAGGTACCGGTACCCATGAAATCTATATTTTATACAAAGTTAAGAGAAATTTAGAATCAAGAAGTTTGTCATAAATGATATTATCAAATAAGAATAAAAATGGTGATAAAATTAAAGGATAACAGTAAACCCCAAATAATCTAATAAAAAGTTATGATATCTCTCTAAAAGCTTAGAGTATTCAGTCCTATAGTACAAAACTATCACTCCCCGTTCTCGGTGTACGTATTTGCTACATAAATCTTATATATAGTATTTTAACTTGTACACCATTTAATGTGTTAATTATTAGTTGTAGCATGTAACATTTAAACATGTCATTAGTTACATGTTAGAGCATGCTTAAGATTAGGATTTGGTAGAGCCAACCCTCACCCACTATAAATAATCTCTTCCACACTCACTTTCCTCATTCACTCTCTCATTCATTTCCCTCAACCACCAACCCACTTAGGCAAGTACATCTTGCACAAATGAGAGACCACTTGCATTTTTTATTTCTGATTATTTCTTTGATATTATTACTCTAGATTGTTCATCTCTTCATTCTCTACAAGTTTAGTTCTTGGTGTTTTTGATTTTAATGGCTACTTTTGTGTAGATCTAAGTTTCTAAAAATAGAGGTTAATGGATTTTTGTGGTTTTAATCTATCAAACTTGGTTTTTTTTTCCAAAACTAATTGTTTTATGTTGTAGAGAATTTGATTTCATACAGTTTTGGCTTTTATTTTGCTTGATTTTGAGTTCGGATGAGGAACTTATGGCCATAGCAAGTTTTTGGAACTTTTATGGCTGAACTTGCTGTTTGGGGACGACGACCCCCATGCGTCGGGATTGTCCATGAGCCAAAAATTTTATGCGTCCGGGAGGCCATGTGCCGAGAGGCCATGCGCCGAGAGGCCATGCGCCGTGAAGTTCCCGACAACGCATCCTTTTGAATCCGTGCGTGTCGTGCGCGTAGGTTCCCTATGCGCATGAACAGAAGACGCAAAGTGAGTTTTATCCATGTGCTGGAATTCTCATGCGCTAGAATTTTCATGCACTGGTATTTTTATGCGCTGGAATTTTCGTGCACTGGAATTCTCGTGCGCTGGGATTTTCATGCGCTGGGATTCTCATGCGCTAGAATTCTCATGCGCTAGAATTTCTTGTGCTGGAATTTCATACGCTGGGATTCTCATGCGCTGGAATTCTCGTGTGCTAGAATTCTCATGCGCTGGAATTCTCATGCGCTAAAATTCTCTGGATTTACTGTTTTTGCCTTTTTAAGCTATTTTGTAGCTATAATCTTATAAAACTCAAAATATGAAAGTTGTAGATCCTTGTCTTGGTTTCAAGAATCTTTCTGTCTTGCTCTAACTGGAGTTTATATGCGATTGATAGTTTCAATTCCCCCAAGGATGTTCTTGATTTTCCTTGCATATTTTTGTGTACTTGACCTTTATTCCCGACCTGACTACCTATGCGTGTGCTGTTTAATCCTATACGAGTACTGAGGTACAACCTATGTGAGCACCGAAGTGCTATCTAATGCGTTAAGTGTTTCTACGCGATATATGTTAGTACATCCAAGTGTCCAGCACGGACATAGTGAATGGTCGGTAGCAATGACGTGGTGTGTTTGCATGTTGCATTACACTAAAAAGGGATCCTTATGTATGACTCCTTGAGCCAGTACGGATCCTTTCTAGGGATACTCATACAATGTACGGCATCTAGAGGAATGAGCATGTGACCACGACATGTGAAATTCTGAGATTAACCTAGGGTTTAACTAGGTAACTAAATTTAGTAGATGCATTGGGAGGGAAGAATCTCAAGATCGTGCCATACTAGCCGCCCCAGGTCCCGTCCTGACGTGTCAGGTTGGTTGCCACAGATATGGTTTCATCCGCCTATGGTAGATGTCTATATCTGACTCTTATGTGCTATGTGTTATATGTTTTAGTACGGTAGCCTTACGGGAGACCGGTGCATAATCAATGTGCTACATGTTTGTATATATAATAGATTAGCTAGCCCTGCTCGAACGACACGATCTGAGGATTCCTATAATTAGCATTGCGGTGATAACTTTGCCAATATAGAAAGCCGTAGGAATGGTTGGCCGCTTGTAAAATGACTTGTGTGTGCCTTGCGCCTTCCGCTAGAAGCCCAGGGACATGGACTGTCATGGTGCGTGGTCCAACCCATGTCCTTGTTTGGTTGTTGGGTTGGGCTATCGTGCTGCGACAGGCTATAGACCGAAGTTACGACCGGAAGCTTTTATTATTATAATTATTTGTTTGGGTTTTATCTCACTCTTTTGTGCTCCCTTGTGGTACTTGCTATTCGGGGCTGACCCCGCTGGTTTTGTTTGGCCATATCACGTAGCTGAGCTCGATGATCCATCCTTCCTCCCTAACGTCAATGGTGCATACTAGGAGCATGGCTGGCGGGGGACTTGAGTGGGTTTTGTAGCATTTGGGTTCCTAAAATTTATCTTCTATTTTGGAGATTTTTTTTATTATTTTATTTTAGTTAGAATTTAATTTTGATAATTAGGAATTGATTTGGGATCACAAGGGTGCGTACCTAAGCCTATAGCTTAAGTATAGTAAAACTAGGACAAATATGGTCTCCAGGGTCCCCAGACAGCCTCTAGAGTATTATTTTATTATTTTAGAATTTCTTGGATTTTTAGGAGATTTTTAGATAATTTTTATATATGGTTTTATTATTTCTTAAGCTTCTAGGAATTGTTGTGAAGGCATCCGAGAGTATTTTTGAGGTCAAATAAATTATTTGGGCTCTAGAACCCTCAAACAATTTTCTAGAATTTTCTAGGAATTTTTAAGAATTTTTTGGGATTTATTTGGAATTTTTAGGATTTTTCTTGATTTTTATTTAATTTTTCTGTAATTAAAAATCTATTTCCTATATTTATATACACAGTCAGCCGCTCAGCCAAAGGGGGGGACCCACCCGTCAGCCGCAGAAGCGGGGAGGGCGGGCCCACGTAGCAGTGAGAGGGGGCGGGGGAGCTCGGTCTCCGAGCCGTAGTATTAATCCGAGTCAAGCTCGGAGCCGCCAACCGAAGCCGGCCCAATCTCAACCGCAGGATCTGGGCGGGGATCACAGGATGGTGACACATGTCACCTAGCAACCGACTTAGCCGCCTCAAAGCCAGCCACCGACTCTTATATTCCCTATATATATATTAGTATAATTAGGTTTTCCGAAAACCCTATTTTATTCAGCAGTTTTTTTGTGGGAGAGTTCGATAGGGATTCTTCGACTTAGCGGAGGGTTTGTCGTTGATCTAGACGTCCTTTTTGTGCGCCATTTTTTTTGTTAGAAGCGTATTGAGGTTAGGTTTCTGAATATATAATTTATTTTCTAGTATTTTGATCTTGAATTTCTGAATAATTATTTGAGTGTCGGTTGTCCAAAAATCAACACATCGCACGGTTTTCGAGATTTCGAGCAATTCCGAACTCTGTTTCGCGATCCGTTTGAAGTTTTGGAAAGCTGACACCGAGCTCTACAACTTATAATTTTTCCAGAAATTTAGAGTTTCATCTAGTATTTTATTTTATTCATAGAAATCAGTTTTGGTCAACAATTCATCGATTTGGTCATGGTTAGCCATAATGGCGATAACTTTTGACCAAATCAGGATTTTGTGGCACGGTCGATTCTAGTACATTCATGGCGCTGAAATCTACCATGTTGCACACTCAAACTTTTGAATTCATAATGTTTGACTAGTTAGTCAACAGTATGTCTCGATTTGCGTGCCACGGGTCCCGAATTTGGAACCGTGAATTTCCTTGGCCAAATATTTGCGTTTAGATTGTTATTTCAGAATTAAATAGGTTAAAATAGGATTTTAGATGATTTATTTCAGAATTAGAATAGTATTAATTAGTTTAACCCATTAGCCACTTTCTAGGATTTTTAGAGTGGGAATTGTATATCTAACTTGTGGTTGTTTGTGCGATGGGGTTCGTGGGATGATTGCTTGATTTGATAGCTTCTAGGCCAGAGTTCATATTGTCTTCAACTTGTGAAATCAATCTGTCCAGGAGTTCAGGCAAGTACTTGTTGACACCTTCATGTGCATTTACTTTATATTGTCGTATTTCACTTATACATGCTATCTTCCGTGTCTTGACTGTTACACACACGAGAATTGAGTGTTGACTATTGATCATGTTTTCTCATTGTTAACGTGATCGTTATCGTGATCGTGTTTTCGTGATTGTGAGGTATGGATATTGGAGGGGTACAATTACTAGGCACGTAGACAAAGCCCAGATTGTATTGTTGGCAACTCTCCCGGTTACGGGGGCGGGCCTTATAACCTCATCGATCGCCCAAGCCGTCCATGTGTAGGAACGTTGTACTTCTCACGACACGTGCACTACGAGTGTTTATATGAGTCTCTTTACTTTTCATGCTTGTTACTTTCCTTATCAGTTTCTTCCATCTCATGATTTCTTGTTCATATTGTTCATTGTTTCCATTGATCATTATTTTCCATGTTTAGTGTTTTATTACTTTATATTGTACTTGTATCATGGTGGTTAGACTTGTACTTGTTCCAATCCTGACTGGATAACCATTTTTCAGTTGTAGACGACGTGATCTGTCCAGAGGTTTACGGTGAGTATATTGGAGACACTGACGTCACTGGCGTACCCGGTTCCAGCACTGATGCGAATTAGCATATTTTCTTCCTTATGGATTCGCATTAGTTAGTAGTTATAGTTATGGAGTTAGTTGTCTATTTTAGTTTCTGTTATCCGGGTTTGTTCCCAAGACTTTCTGAGTTGTAGTGGATTTTTTTCATATTTATACTATTGGGACTATTGGATATTTTGGTGATTATTGCTGGCTTAATTGTGGATGATATATATGCGTGTTGTGCTTGTTGTGTGTCACGCCCCAGTACCGGAATACGGGGACGAACGTAGGCCAGCTACACCGTATAAGGTACGAATACGCTATACGGCGATGACGGCTGTCAAGTCTTGCTGGGTATCCTAGCATGCAATCAATCTATGGCCTAAATTCGATCTCATGTCCACAGGCAAATCATAATGAAACAACATCAAGAGAGATAATCATATGGAAAGCAGGAAATACTTATATGAAAATCAGGAATCTACAGTACAGGATAATAATACAGACTAGTATACCTTCCCACAGTCCCTAACATGGTCTGGAACTGAAGCACATCCCCCAAGTCAAGTCTGGAAGATCCACAGGGTCGGTCTCAGGCAATCTGGGAACAATCCAAGGTTGGTCAGGCCAACCGTAGCAAGTACCAGAAAGGAAGGCTCAAGGACGGACGAAGAAAAACCAGCAGGATAAAATATAACAGGAATAGCATCTAAAAACAGTAAATAAAGTAAGGGATCGTGCGGTACCAACGCACGATAACAATCCATGACTAGTGTAAGTAACCAACAATCATCACAGTCATCCTAACATCCACTAATGCTTGCATCGCCAACTGGAACTCGTAGTCTGTCATCGGAACAGTAACTCACCCCTACATCAAACAAAAGCAAGGGAATAAATTACCGTACCAGGACAGCGTTACGTGCCAGCCAGTTTAGCAAGCAACAAGCCATACAATTTAGGTGAATAAGCGGCCACTCAAATGTCTACGGCTGTCTATGTGGAGGTTGGGTTACCCCAACAATACAATATAGGAATTCTCAGATCGTGCCGTCCCAGCAGGGCTAGCGGGGCCAAGTATATCAAGACTAGATGAGCGCCGGTCCCTCGCAAGACCACCGGGCTCTGCATGTCACCACCGGTCCCTCGTAAGGCCACCGTGCCGAGCATGCCATGTATATAATGTATAGTACATAAAGTAGCCGGATATTGCCATCCACTAGTACGAATGGTAACAATATTCGTGGCGGCCAGCCTACAGGTCATGACTAATGTCTGGGATAAGGCTGGTAATGCACGATCTCGGGATTCCGTTTCCCCCCCAATGCTTCTACCAGTTTAAGTTACCTAGATTGTCCATACATTTATCCGGAATCACATGCCGTGGTCACATGATCATCCTCCTAGATGTCGTACCTCAGTACGAGAATGCTAAATAAGAATCAACCTCGGCACCTATAGTCCCAGTTGTGATCCATCCTTAGTGTTATGCAACAAGCAAGCAAGCGATCCTGACCACGCTAAGACTATAGGCCAACTACCAGATACCCGTGCAGGTAATCATATAATATAGCTAGAAATATCAAGATGGCATCGCAATGCCATATAATCATGGAAGTAGCACCTCAAAGTGCCAGTAGACAAGGAGCACCGCCGTGCAAAATCAGGGCCAGTACCTCAAAGGGTAAGCTGGACTTATAGCACGGATACAAGTAGTCATGTCAGGAACAAGGATAAATCTGTCAGTCACAAGAAATCATCTGCCCACATCGTGGCATGGATATCAGGTCAAGTACAAGATCAGAATCTCTACCACAATATCATCTCAAACATATATGGGAGCCTACAGCTCCAATCATCAAGTCGGTCCATCCACCAGATCAATCTAGCAAGAGTCACCCTCTACGATGGAATCAATATCATGTCGGGAAGGTCAATAACCAAATACCAAGCTAATCACTATAAGCAATGCTAGACCCTCTAGCTCACAAGAATCCTCCTAGTCAATGATCATAAGCCACTAGAAAACAAGCCCCTCAACTACCAAGACATAGCAATCAAACCAGGTTCCCCAACTACCGGAATACACAAAGGTACCAGGTTTTGGACGTTTGGAAAGTCGAATAAAAATCATATAATAATATCTTCGATATTCTCCTCGTTCCACAAAATATTCGTGATCATCAAAATCCAAGAATTCACAGTCAGGCCCGGTCGAATTAGAACATCCTCAAAAGGAATAGCAATAATATCCAAGAGTCCACGTGAGTCTACCAACTGAACATCTCGAGATCTTACTCCATATAATACTCAATCCTCATATATCCAAGGTCACAATCCCGATACATAGGACAACTGTCCGCCCTATCTCGCTAGACTAGGACAACTCCTAGAATGAATGGTCAGGGTACAAGTGTTTATTAATTAATGCCGCCAGAAATGGCAAGGATTGCATGAACCACTCTGGAGCAGATCCACAACCCTTAAACCAAACAAGGACCAGGGTTGCAGATCGTCTCCCGAGTAGAACCGCTCTCCTTACGCTATCCGACGGACAAGATATGTCAAGACGCTAGGCGACTAATCTAGCCGGGAGTCTACCTGGCAGGCAATGGGATCAGGTATACCATACCAAGATGAACATGTACGAGCCCAGTCCAGCAAACCAAAGGAATGGTTCTGCCCAATCCTTCGAACCGAATTCCCGATCGGGAATTCTGGAAAAATCTGGCAGAGTCTCCTTTGTATTTTGGACGGGAGCACCCTACGAATTGGGGCTAAAATCCACTCGGCGCAACCCGCCGCAGAATCGCAGGCTGAGAACACTAAGTCTCAGCTTCCAGCAGCGCTACCATGCGTACTGGAAACCTAACCACAGCCGAGAACACTAAGTCTCGGCCTCCAGCAGCACTACGATGCGTACTGGGCGCCAAGCCAACACATGCAACAAGAATCGCCACGCAGGGCGCACCAAGACTCACAGTCATGTCCAAGCCACAAACACAGTCACCAAAACAGTTAGCCAAGCCGTTACCCGACCGCGAGTCGGACACGGGGCATACGGGGATAATCCGTACAAGTGAGTCGTGCTCGTGTCCTCGGAGGTGTGGATGACCCATCCGAGTTGTCCGATACGGTCTATCCCGGTATCGAACCAAGCTATCCTAAGTTATCATCATGGCAGTTCTACTACTAGGCTACACTAATCATGGTTATACAGTTTACAAGTACAAATTAATTAAATGCAATAAAATCCAGGAGAGAGGGCAAGAGCCGTCGATGAGCAAGGGATACTTGCCTAGAGGACTCGGCTAGGTAAGCAAGTCTTCGGCAGTCGCGATCCAAGCTAGCACGCCAATCGAGATCCTCAGAACACAAAATAAACAATTATTAGAATTAAATAATAAAATAATGACAAAATCACGAAGAATGGCACGAGGCTATACCGTGTGGGTTCCGCAAGCAGTGCAGGGATCGGGCACGGAAACCGAGGTACGCGGATCGATACGGACACGGAAACCGAGACGTGCACGTATATCAAGATGCACACTAGAATCGAGATGGCATGAATATCGAGATAAACGGGAAACACGTGCACGTAAATCGAGACGTGTACGTAGATCGAGAAAATCACGAATATCAGAATGGTCTACGAATCATGTGACACGCAAATCGAGGCGAGCACGTAAATCGAAACGACCCAAAGTCCAAGGAGCACGTAAATCGATTTGGCACACAAATTGAGGTGTGCACGTAAATCGATACGGTACGGAGTCCAACGCGACATGCAAACCGAGACGGTCATGCAAATCGATGCATGCACGTGAATCAATGCGGCACGAAAATCAAGAAAGGCACAATGACCGAGGCAAGGAAAACGAGACGGTGCGTAAACCGAGATGGCACATCGCCCGAGGCAGCGCGGGGCTCGAGGCGTCCCGCTGCCCTAGGCAGCACGTAGACCGAGGTACACGCAAAATGAGGCGACACGTACACCAAGATACACACGACCCGAAATTATGAGGAACGAGGAAGCGCACCAACCGAGGGTGCGCTGCCCGAGGTGACACGCTGTACAAGGCAGCGCACTGCTCGAGGCAGCACGCTGCCCGAGACGTGCCGATCGAGGGGCTCACTCTCCGAGGAGCTCACAGCCCAAGGGAAGGGGAGAGAGGGTACGGAGGAGCTCGGCCATGGTCGGGTCAGACTACTGGCGGAGGGGGAACAGAGGGATAAGGGAGAAGGAGCTCACCAAGGGGGGGTGCTCGGCCAGGTCGGGTCGGCCCCCCGGTAGAGAAAGGACGGCGGCGGCAGCAGCTGCGCCAAGGGGCAGGGGAGATGGCGGCGCTGGCATCGACGGAGGTGGTGGCGGTGGTGATGACGACGATGATGGTGGTGGCGCTGAAGATGGCGATGATGGTGGCATCGGTGGTCGTGGCGGCCGGTGGAGGAGAACGAAAGAGGGGGAAGTGGTGGTGGCGCTGGCCGAGAGGGAGGTGGCCGGAGTCCATGGCGGTGGTGGTGGTCGCAGAAGTGGTGGTGGAGACGGTGGCGGCTCCGGAAAGAGGGAGCTCAGGGAGGAGGCGGCGAAGGCGGTGGCGGTGGCGGTGCTGGTGGGTGATGGTGGTGGAGGGATGAAGATGATGATGGTCGTGGCGGTCGCGGGGGTGACGGGCGGCCGGAGGTCGGAAGAGTGGCCGGGAGAAGAGTGTGAGGGAGAAGAGAGCTGAAAGAGAGGAAGGAATTGGGAGAGGGGTTGTGCGGCTGAAAGTGGGTGAGGGGTTAGGTTAGAGAGAGGAGGGGTAGGTGTAGGTAAATAAAATAATAATAACAATAACAATAATAAAAATAAACAAATAATAATGAGGATAAACTCATATCCAAGTAAACAATAACAAAATTTTAAGAATACCCGAAATTAAAATCCTCAAAATATACCAATACAGTCATATACCTATTTCCAAAATAGGGATCTGACATTGTGGACCATTGTTATCATAGACAGCGTACTACCGTCGATGCTGCGGCGTAGGCTGGATTTGGCCACGTACTCGTATCCCAAAATTGGGAGCGGGTCGTGACAAGATTTTATGGTGGCCCATACAGGTCCAATTTCGCAAAAGACTGCGAACTCGTGGTAGTGCTTAAGTTAGTTGTACTACTACGAGCCTGCGAATAGATTTGAAGTTAGGAGGTTATATCATCCACAAAATATAACTTCTAACCTTATGAGTCTATTTTATCTTAGGATCGTATTGTCTCTTAATTTGTATCTTGCTTGATTCCGTTCATGATTTCTTCGATATGTTTGCATCTACCGTTCTATCCATATCCTTTCTTTCCTTTTGGTTTGTAATGGTTGAGACAAGGCGCAGTACGATCTATAAGGGAAAAAGGGTAGCTAACCCTTTTGTTACTTGTGATGTTTTGATTTTTGAGGACAAAAATCTTTTAAGGGGGATAGTTTGTAGCATTTGGGTTCCTAGAATTTATCTTCTATTTTGGAGATTTTTTTTTCTATTATTTTATTTTAGTTAGAATTTAATTTTGATAATTAGGAATTGATTTGGGATCACAAGGGTGCGTACCTAAGCCTATAGCTTAAGTATAGTAAAACTAGAACATATATGGTCTCCAGGGTCCCCAGACAGCCTCTAGAGTATTATTTTATTATTTTAGAATTTCTTGGATTTTTAGAAGATTTTTAGATAATTTTTATATATGGTTTCATTATTTCTTAAGCTTCTAGGAATTGTTGTGAAGGCATCCGAGAGTATTTTTGAGGTAAAATAAATTATTTGGTCTCTAGAACCCTCAAACAATTTTCTAGAATTTCTAGGAATTTTTAGGAATTTTCTGGGATTTATTTGGAATTTTAGGATTTTTCTTGATTTTTATTTAATTTTTCTATAATTAAAAATCTATTTCCTATATTTATATACACAGTCAGCCGCTCAGCCAAAGGGGGGGACCCACCCGTCAGCCGCTGAAGCGGGGAGGGCGGGCCCACGTGGCAGTGAGAGGGGGCGGGGGAGCTCGGTCTCCGAGCCGTAGTATTAATCCGAGTCAAGCTCGGAGCCGCCAAACGAAGCCGGCCCAATCTCAACCGCAGGATCTGGGCGGGGATCACAGGATGGTGACACGTGTCACCTAGCAGCCGACTTAGCCGCCTCAAAGCCAGCCACCGACTCTTATATTCCCTATATATATATTAGTATAATTAGGTTTTCCGAAAACCCTATTTTATTCAGCAGTTTTTTTTTGTGGGAGAGTTCGATAGGGATTCTTCGACTTCGCGGAGGGTTTGCCGTTGATCTAGATGTCCTTTTTGCATGCCGTTTTTTTTTGTTAGAAGCGTATTGAGGTTAGGTTTCTGAATATATAATTTATTTTCTGGTATTTTGATCTCGAATTTCTGAATAATTATTTGAGTGTCGGTTGTCCAAAAATCAACACGTTGCACGGTTTTCGAGATTCCGAGCGATCCTGAACTCCGTTTCGTGATCCGTTTGAAGTTTTGGAAAGCTGACACCGAGATCTACAACATATAATTTTTCCAGAAATTCAGAGTTCCATCTAATATTTTATTTTATTCATAGAAGTCAGTTTTGGTCAACGATTCATCAATTTGGTCATGGTTAGCCATAATGGCGATAACTTTTGACCAAATCGTGATTTTACGGCATGGTCGATTCCAGTGCACTCATGGCACTAAAATCTACCATGTTGCGCACTCAAACTTTTGAATTCATAATGTTTGACTAGTTAGTCAACAGTATGTCTCGGTTTGTATTCCACGGGTCCCGAATTTGGAACCGTAAATTTCCTTGGCCAAATATTTGCGTTTAGATTGTTATTTTAGAATTAAATAGGTTAAAATAGGATTTTAGATGATTTATTTTAGAATTAGAATAGTATTAATTAGTTTAACCCATTAGCCACTTTCTAGGATTTTTAGAGTGGAAATTGTATATCTAACTTGTGGTTGTTTGTGCGACGGGGTTCGTGGGATGATGGCTTGATTTGATAGCTTCTAGGCCGGAGTCCATATTGTCTTCAACTTGTAAAATTAATCCATCCAGGAGTTCAGGCAAGTACTTGTTGACACCTTCATGTGCATTTACTTTATATTGTCGTATTTCACTTATACATGCTATCTTCCGTGTCTTGACTGTTACACACACGAGAATTGAGTGTTGACTATTGATCATGTTTTCTCATTGTTATCGTGATCGTTATCGTGATCATGTTTTCGTGATTGTGAGGTATGGATATTGGAGGGGTACAATTACTAGGCACGTGGACAAAGCCCAGATTGTATTGTTGGCAACTCTCCCGGTTACGGGGGCGGGCCTTATAACCTCATCGTTCGCCCAAGCCGTCCATGTGTAGGAACGTTGTACTTCTCACGACACGTGCACTACGAGTGTTTATATGAGTCTCTTTACTTTTCATGCTTGTTACTTTCCTTATCAGTTTCTTCCATCTCATGATTTCTTGTTCATATTGTTCATTGTTTCCATTGATCATTATTTTTCATGTTTAGTGTTTTATTACTTTATATTGTACTTGTATCATGGTGGTTAGACTTGTACTTGTTCTAATCCTGACTGGATAACCATTTTTCAGTTGTAGACGACGTGATTTGTCCAGAGGTTTATGGTGAGTATATTGGAGACACTGACGTCACTGGCGTACCCGGTTCCAGTACTGATGCGAATTAGCATATTTTCTTCCTTATGGATTTGCATTAGTTAGTAGTTATAGTTATGGAGTTAGTTGTCTATTTTATTTTCTGTTATCCGGGTTTGTTCCCGAGACTTTCTGAGTTGTAGTAGATTTTTTTCATATTTATACTATTGGGACTATTGGATATTTTGGTGATTATTGCTGGCTTAATTGTGGATGATATATATGCGTGTTGTGCTTGTTGTGGACCATTGTTGTCATAGATAGCGTACTACCGTCGATGCTGCGGCGTAGGCTGGACTTGGCCATGTACTCGTATCCCAAAATTGGGAGCGGGTCGTGACAGGTTTCTTCTCCACCACTCTAGTATTCATCACTTATGTTCTGGCGTTTAGCCACCGACACCAGTTTAGCTGATTAATCTGGATATTTTATCTTTTGCATAATTATAATTAAATCAGACTGCAGCTGAATACGATTATGTACCTATGACTCTCTAGGCTAGCTAACTTATAAAGCTAGTTCCCTTTGATCATTTTGATGAAACATCGGGGATGCCTTACTGCGTTATCTCATATGCTCATTAATTGCTGTTTTCTTGCTTTGAATGATTGAAACATAGATGCTCTGTGAGACCATAGGAGACTTGATTGTAGCATGCACTCCCTTGTCTCTTGACAGCTACGATCGCCGTATGACGTTTGTATACCTCATATGGAGTAGCTGACCTAGTCCATCTCCGTGTTCCGGTACTGAAACGTGATAAGGTTTTAGTGGTGGCCCATGCAGATCTGATTTTCAGACTTGTGGGGTATTGTTACCACAGGAGTCTCATTCAAAACTTGTTCCTTTTGATCCCTTGCTCCGTCTTTTCTTCCTCACCTTGATTGATAGCTTGAATTACATCCTCGAATTTTTATCGTCCGGTCAATTGATATCATATATCTTTTCCTATAGGGATGCTTCTTTCTAAGTAGCTGGCGAGGCCCATATAGAACAGCAACTAGCAGAGCATGGCTCGACAGGACAACAACAGGGAGGAGTACCTTCCCCTAGGCAGATTCGAGTAGAAGTGTTGTCAGAGCCGGTGGGACAACATATACCAGAGAATCCTGTACCACCGGCGGTACTGGTAGCAGCGACAGTACTCGATGCTGCAGCTCTCCTGGAGGTTATCCGGAGATTTTTGGCCACTCAACAGCGTCAGGTGGCAGCCCATCAGCAACAGCAGACCCAACAGCAGGAACAAAATGTGCTACTGAACCAGAGGTTACAAGTAGCCCTTGAAAGGAGTGTCAGGAATAATTCGAGAGCGTCGGGAAGGTTTTGTCGACTTAACCCGAGGTACTTTGACGGTACGGAGGATGCCATCAAGACGGATGATTGGCTTCAAGATATTGAGGCTATATTGACAGCAGCAAAGGTTCCAGCAGAAAAAAATGGTTGACCAAGTCAGACTATTACTTCAGGATCTCGCCCGTGACTGGTGGACATTGGAAGAGGTTGGAATAAGGCGTCCTGTTCCTTGGGATAGCTTCAGTACCAGATTCAAGGCAAGTACTTCGACGTGGTAGCACGGTATGAGCTACAACAAAGGTTTATCAGTCTTAAGCAAACTGGTAAGACGGTGAATGGATATGCAGCAGAGTTCTGCAGACTGAGTCGGTTTGCAATGACGATGGTGGCTACAGAGCCAAAGAAGACTATGAGGTTCCAGCAGGGACTTCATCTAGAGATTTTACAACTAGTAGAAGGGCGTGACTATCAGACTTTTGATATTGTTTTAACGATAGCTCGGAGGCCTGAACTTACCCAATAAAGGTTGGCAACTAGGACTGGGGGCCAGAAGAGGTCTCATTCCTAGAGTGGAGGTAGAGAAGCAGTGCAACAAACATCGGCACTAGCACCCGGTGTCTGTATTCATATTTCGGGAGCACCGCGGAGGTCGACAATATCAGAAATAATAGCACCAGTTCGGCATCAGCAACCGAGGAACCAGTAGCAGCACAGGGGGTGCCCATGGGATGTACTTACTGCGGTAAGGGAGGACACACTAGGGATATATGTCATTCGGCTAATGGGTTGTGCATGAGATGTGGCAGTCTACATCATAGGATTGCCAATTGTCCTATGATACAGAGGCCAGGAGGGCCAGTTCAGCAGTTTCCATCATTTCCAGCTCCGGAGGCAGCACCGAACAGAGGACCAGCATTAGCAGTAAGGCCACTAGCCCAGCGTCTACCGACGCAGGCTCAGATGTTTCGCCAGACGCAGAACCAGGGAGGCCAGCTGAGGCCGCAGCAACAACATGGTCAAGGAAGACAGCAGGGAGCTCAGCAAGGCTAGGGCCAGGACTTCACCTTATCTCTGGAGGATGCACTAGCTTCAAGTGACGTGGTTACAGGTAATATTTCTGTTACCTCTTTTCCTGCAGTAGTATTGTTTGATCCGGGGCTACCCACTCTTTTATATCTGTACGGTTTGTGACACGTATTAGATTAGAGTTCGAGGTATTGCCAGAGAGGATGAATATACTCACTGGTAATAGGCTCGTAGGAGTTAGCAGAGTGTGCTTAGCGTGTCCGGTCGTAGTGTGTGGGCGATTATTGCCCGCATCTTTGATTGAGTTCCCTATGGACAACTTTGACGTTGTCCTAGGCATGGATTGGTTGAGAGACAGTCATGCGACGATAGATTGTCGAGGAGGTAGGGTAGTATTTAATATTCCTGGCATTGAAGAGTTCGCTTTTATTCAATTATTAGAGGATCGGCCCGGGGCCATAATTGCAGCAGCATTGGCAGAGCATGAGTAGATTCCAAGAGTGGTTAGAGAATTTCTTGATGTATTTTTAGATGAGCTTCCAGGTTTACCCCCCGTGAGAGATATGGAGTTTTGCACACTACACCAAAATGGATGATTTACGACAATTAGAGTTGTCTATAAATGACGTATTAAAACCGTCGTTTCATTATTGACGGACTAAAACCGTTGTTTAACATCAAAATCCATTTCACCAAAACAATAAATTTATATTTGACGGACTAAAACAATTGTTTAACATCAAAATTATATTGAATATTTAGCCTCCCTCCTTCGTTGGAAATTTTGGCTCTTGATTTTTCACTAAGTCTCGCGCCCATAAGTTGGAACCATTTTCTAAAAATCTCAAAACCCGTGTATACTTCCTCCTTCTCAATTCCTCTCTCCTTAAAATCCCCAAAATCCCCAAAGAAATCATGCCAAACCCTAATTTTTTATTTCAAATTGTTTTTTTCCTCCAGAGAAGAGAGAGATGAGGAAAAAGCAGCACAGTAAGGACCGGATGTTCATCACGAAGACAGAGTGGGCCACCGAGTGGGGAGGTGCCATGTCCAAGGAGTCCGCCTGCTTCAAGCGTCTCCCCTTCTACTGCTGCTCGTAGGTTTTCAATTTTTACAGAAAAACCCTTATTTTTCTGTGAATTTGCCCAATTTTTATTTTTATTTTTTTGTTTCTGCAGGCTCACTTTTACTCCGTACGGGGACCCGGTGTGCACTAGCGACGGCAGCGTCTTTGATTTAATGTTGGTATACTGACTCCATAGTGGCTGCATCTAAAGCTTGAATTTTAGTTCTTTTTATGTCTGGAGGTTTGAGTTTTGACTTTTGGGTTTGCTGGTGAAGGAATATAATGCCTTATATTAGGAAGTACAGGAAGCATCCGGTCACCGGAGGACCGCTCAAGCCAGAAGATCTCATCTCCCTCGTCTTCCACAAGAACCAAGTCGGTATGGTTTTTTTGGGGGGATCAATTCATCGAATTTATTTTCTAGTAGATTCATTGTGCTCAATTGAGATAAAGATAAACAAATTGATATGGAACAATAATTTTATGGCAACACTTATTCTCATTATAACCTATAGTTACCGGGGATCGTCTTCAACCAATGTTGCCTCCATTATTACTACAATGAAAGGGATTGGAGGTAGTTTTGTTTCCATTTAATATTTGCTCAATGTTGTGTATATTGAAATGAGTTCACTGAAGTTGTTAATTTATACTCTAATTATTCAATTTGTTCATGTCATACAACTACATAATATTATTCTATCATTCTTATCAAATAGGACCTTCTCTGACACATGCACTTGGTGAACTTGCAAGTTTACTGGTATGACAAGATTATGAAAGATTACCTGAAAAATCTCCGAACGATCAAGTTTCTCACAACTAGGACATCTTTCATCGTCCTCTAGTCGGTCCTGCAATTTCTCTATTGGCTATTTACCTACAGATGATAAGAAAAAAAATACCTTATCAAGTTTCTACACCAGGCTGCTGGTGAAGATTGCGGCTGGAGTGGACGAGCACGAGGGGCTGATCGCGTACGCTTGCTAAATCAACTACACTATCTTCTTGTTTCTCATCGTATTTTGATCTATAGTGAGTTTGCATTCTTTCTCATTTTGTATAGCCGTTCCAAAGTTGGGCCACGGAATTTGTGGTGCTCCAACAACATTCATTACACAAGGTTGTCTATCGATTAGATTCAGTGGTGATTAATTGGTAGCATAATCTGATTAATTAATTGGTGCTTCATTCTAGATTGTATTAAATCTGCCTATACTTTGCAAGCGGCGAACCTTTAATCTCATCAAAGAAAAGGTTCAAAATCTATTTCTAGCATGGGAGATCCCACACTTTTATTTCTTGATAAAATCATCTTATATTGTTACTTATTCTTTCTAGTACTACTGTTATGCTTTGGTTGCTAACTATACAAATTTTCTTAACACTTGTACAGTATCACATAATTGGAAAAATAGCGCTCAATGAAGCACTATCTCCTCTTAGATCACGTTTGCTATCTTGGCAATTATGCATCTCTATTATCCAAATTGTTTGGTGTTTTCTGTTAACTTTGGCTCCATAATTGTCATCTCGACTGTGGTTGCTATATGACATGCATAATCTCTATTGTCTAGTTATAACAGGTAACTGGTATTTCCATATGCCATCTATTTTTCCTATGAGTATATGTATTTTTCATGTGACATCTATCTACTATTAAATCCCTTATGTGCTTGCAAAAGCTAAGATCATTTCTTTTAAGAGGCTAGGGATTACAAAAGATATAAACTTTCCAAATCATGCTTGTCTGATACGATTTGCTTTTGCATCTCCGTATTCTCATTGTTCTTTAATGGATGTAGTGATCTGATTTATTTTCTTATGTTTCATGCTTGAGTAAGATTTATGTAATGGTTCCAGAAAGTTGGGTGCTTTTACTACCACTTAAAGTATTATACTCGACTACCCTATTTACACATGCCATATATTTCCTGCTAGATTATGGCTTCTCTTATATTCCTATGCTATACTAGAGAATATGAGGTTCTAGGAAAGTTTACTTTTATTGACATTGTCTGCATGAGAAAGGGTTAGGTCAATGTAAGGATAGTACCTATTGGTTTCTCCATCTGCTGTCCATATATATGAATGATGTTGGGACATACACAATTTAATGTTTGATACCCTGTCATATTCAAGAATGCCAATCTTTGTGTTCTCCATGTTCTGAGAAACTTTTTTAGGACCCAATATATGTCATGTACATATATGTATTATGAGATTCCTATTTATTTGCATATTTTTATGGTACTAGCTACTCATAATGTAGTGCAGCCAAACGTCAATTATCAATGTCCTTAAGATGCCTCAAAGCAATAGGATGATAGCCTGCATGTTTTAAACAACTCCAACTATTATCTTATGAGCCAAATACCTTGTTTTAATTTTTTTCCTCTCTGTTTCTTCACGCTACATCTCCATTTTCTTTCCAGTTCTCTATAAATGCCCAAAATTGATTCTTCAACACAAGCTATTATGATTTCAAATATCTCAAGCATGCATAATATATATAAAATTGATTATGAACTTGAATTTCAAAGACGATTACGATGAATTTCTTATTTCCTTATCTTTAATTAGTGACATGATGGCAAAAATTTTTCTAAAAAAAGAATGGTAGAATAAGTATCCTCACTTGTCGTTTGATAATTTCTATAAATATATGATTTGCAATTGTATATATGTAGGTTATATATAGTTTTCTGATACATCAATTTTTTTTGCGGAAATCTGATACTAAGTATCCTCACTTGTTGTTTGATAATTTCTATATATGTATGATTTGCAATTGTATATATGTTGGTTATATATAGTGTTCTGATACATCAATTTTTTTTTTGCGAAAATCTGATACTTTTCGACTTTAATAGATATGATGTTGGCGTCGTCAAGGAGGATTCAAAACATTGAGGATGGAGATGTTCTAATTGGTCATCTGTCAAGTAATGTCCATTCTAATGAATTTTCTCTTGTATGAAGGTTGGTGATTAAGTCAATTTTCTTTTTGTTGCCATATTAATATCAAAATGAATGGTTAAACATGTATTCTAGATTAATCTTATCTTTTATATTTATATCATGTACAGTTGTCCTTTTCAACGATAATAATAGGTTTTTCTGAATACTAACAAGGTTTTGGCACAAAAGGGAAACAAGAGGAGAGATTATTATAAAGCAGGCAAGTGAATATATAGTGCTCAATGCTATGGTCAAACCTACAGTTGATTTTTTTCATATGGTTTAAATGCAAATAGTGCAACTGAAATTTATAGGAGCACTGCCAGAAAGATGTATTCAAATGCACTTCTTTTGTGATCATAAAGTGATAAAGACCTATTTTTATGTGGTACCACACATGTGTCTGCTGGAGGAATAAAATTCAGAACAAGTTGTTGATCATGAATTTATTCCTAGTACTTTTTTGGCTGTATTTGGATCGATGGCTTGTTACTGGTCGATATGGAAATTAGAATTTGCATGCATGATAGTGAAGGCCCTGAGTTGAAATTTCTGTTGGTAGAGTTTTTTTTTAAGATCTTGACCTAATTTTTTAATGTCAAATTATAACCTTGTTTGTCAAAATCAATACCTTATCTTGAAATATACCCCATGATGCAAAGGTAAAGGTACCTGCAAGTTAGGCAACCCCATGATGCAAAATCAATGGATTCTTTAGAAAATTCTAACAACTTGTTGTTAGAACCAATTTTATTTGTTTTCTACAAAATGATATACTACTTATTGACTTTGTTTCTAATGGATTCTTTAGAAAATTCTAACAGTGAAAAACAATCATGCTTGTGCTTGCAATTTTGTAAATCCTGAATCATATTTATCTAAACAAATTTTTAGATAAATATTCTAACAAATCAAATCAAATTGTAAGATACACCTACAGGTTTCCTAATTCTCAACAATGACTTCAAAGTCAGAGTTGAAGACTTAAAAGGCATCTTCTGGAAATCTTTTGAATACCACAGTTGTTGATCTTTTCAGTTAGCTTTCGGAATTGTGATATTCGTCCAAAACTGACATCTATGCAGAATGATAGGCTTCATCTACTACAAACTGTGCAAAGCTAATCCAAATATGTAACAAATGGGAATAGCAACAATGTTACACAAAATTGGAAGTAGCAGTAATTCTAATATGCAGGTAACTTACAAATCCCTTGGAGCAAATGTTATTTTTTAAGCAGGTAACTTGACAACTATTTTTAGTTTTCGGTGAGAACTTAATTGTCGGACTTTTTGTAAATTTTAATTAAAATACTTCATACTTTGTGATGCTGCATCAGTTCACATGGCTTGTATTTTAATGTACTTTTCCTACTTTTTCCGCTTCTCACAACCCAACAGCAAAGTTTTCAACAATTTGCTACATTCTTTTTGGGAAGGACATACTGAGGTACTTCATATATAAATACCATTTCTATCTTCATGTGCATGAGCCAATAGATTATTTAACATTTAATTGAATTTTTCTTCTGCAGGAAGATTGAAGAAAAATTAATGAGGAGTGACTGTCGCTAATGTTGGTGAATACCAATTTGAATGTACTGAACAAGCTACTGTCACTACCAATTTGAATGTACTGAACTACTGGTTTTGACCATTCTGCACCAACTCTTATGTGTACTCTGGGTGTTGCAATGCCATTTTTTAAGGAGGCAACTTGACAAGTATTTTTAGTTTTCAGTGAGAACTTAATGGTCTGACTTTTTGTAAATTTTACTTAAGATACTTCATACTTTGTGATTATGCATCAGTTCACATGGTATGTATTTTAATGTACTTCCTCTACTCTTTTCGCTTCTCACAGCCCAGCAGCAAAATTTTCAACAATTTGCTACATTCTTTTTGGGAAGGACATACTGAGGTACTTCATATACAAATACTATTTATATCTTCATGTGCATGAGCCAATAGATTATTTAACATTTAATTGAATTTCTCTTCTGCAGGAAGATTGAAGAAAAATGAGGAGTGATTGTCGCTGATGTTGGTGAATACCAATTTGAATGCACTAAAACTCTTTTTGTACTGCACTTAAGATTGTAAGCTAACAATAACATTATCTTCTTCTTTTTATTATGAGAATGAAACCGTTGTGAGCTAGCAACATTGGAGTTACTTTTTGTTGTTTTGATGGAATATTACTATGTAAACTCCGTACATTTATTAATTAATTCAAGTTGATTGAGTTTTTTTTTTATTGTTGATTATTATTGATGTTTATATGAACTTTCTTTGTAAGATGTATTTCAATTTTATATAAAAGGATAAACATGATTAAATATTTCATATGGATCAATTGAGTTTTTTTTAATTCGATTTTCATCAAAACGACGGATTTGACCTGTTGAAAAAGTAAAAATAATGGCAGACCAATTTACAACTTGTTTGACAGTTTTAGTCCGTCATATTTATTTGACAGATAAAAACTGTCATTTTATTTAGATATACAACGACAGTCCAAAACTGTCGTTTAAATTTTGGGACGCGCTATTAACGACGGATGTTCTGACGGATCAAAATTATCGTTTACTATGATTTACGACAGTTTTGGTCTGTCAAAAAATACATATTTTGGCGTAGTAGCATTGAGTTGAACCCTGGAACGGAGCCTAAAGCCGACAGAGTTTACAGGATGTCATAGTCAGAGTTGGAAAAATTGTACCAACATGAAGAAGAACTAAAGGCGAAGTAGTTTATCTGAGACAGTGAATCGCCCTGGGCAGAACCGGTGATTTTAGTACCCAAGAAAGATGGATCGACGCGAATGTGTATTGATTATCGGCAGTTGAATGCAGTAACAGTGAAGAACAAGTATCCGTTACCAAGGATTGATGACTTGTTTGATCAGTTGAGTAAAGCCTGCGTCTTCTCTAAGATTGATCTTCGATCCGAATATTATCAAGTGAGGGTCCGGAGCAGGACATACCTAAAACAACATTTAGATTGCGGTATGGGCATTATGAGTTTCTGGTGATGCCATTTGGACTGACTAATGCCCCAGTAGTATTCATGGATTTGATGAATCACATCTTTATGCCATATTTGGATAAGTTTGTAGTAGTGTTCATAGACGACATCCTCATCTATTCCAGCAATGAAGAAGAGCATGAGAAATATCTTCGGACAGTTTTGCAGACCTTGAGGGAGCATCAACTTTATGCGAAGCTTGGTAAATACGAGTTTTGGTTGGATCGTATTTCGTTCCTGGGACACATTATTTCTGGAGCAGAAGTGTCAGTAGATCTGAAGAAGGTTGAGGCAGTAGAAAATTAGCCGGTTCTGAAGATAGTAGCAGATGTGTGTAGTTTCCTAGGATTGACAGGTTACTACAGAAGGTTCGTGGAAGACTTCGTCTGGATTTCGACACCCTTGACGCGTTTGACGCACAAGGATATAGAGTTTATTTGGTCAGCAGAGTGTCAGATATCATTTGAAGAGTTGAAAAGAGATTAATCTCAGCCCCGATCTTGACACTTCCAGTAGGATCGTGAGGGTTTACAGTATATTATGACGCGTCTGGGAAGGGACTTGGGTGTGTATTGATGTAGCATGGTAAGGTGATAGCATATGCGTCTCGATAGCTTCGGGACCGTGAGATGAACTATCCGACTCATGACCTGGAATTAGCAGCAGTGGTATTTTCGCTTAAGTTATGGAGGCACTATTTATATAGAGATCGAGTGAAGATCTACACTGATCATAAGAGCTTAAAGTATGTATTCACCCAGAGGGACCTGAACATGAGACAGAGAAGATGGTTGGAGTTACTGAAGGACTTCGATGTGAATCTTCAGTGTCATCCAGGCAAGGCGAATGTGATAACAGATGCCTTGAACAGGAGAGGTAGTGCATTCTTTTTAACCTCACAAAGGCATATTTTGGAAGATCTTCAAGAAATGGGAATTGAAGTTATTTTGCCGCAAGATACGAGAATTATGGCCAGTTTGAAGATTCAGTCTACTTTAGTGGAGAGGATCAAAGCAGCCCAGGCAGAGGATCCGCAGATCCAGAAGCTTCAATCAGAGTGTAAGTCAGGTCTCAGGAAGGAGTTAGTAATCCATGAAGATGGTATACTTAGGTTTGAAAATCATCTTTATGTACCAAGTGGAGACCTTCGACAGGAAGTTATGTCAGAGGCTCATAGTTTTTCTTACTCCATTAATCCTGGAGGCACAAAGATATACCAGGATATAAAGCAGCACTTTTGGTGGAATGGCATGAAGAGGGAGATAGCGAGGTTTGTGTCTAGATGTTTGGTATGTCAGCAAGTGAAGGCAGAGCAGCAGAGGCCAGTAGGATTATTGCAACCGCTTCCTATTCTGGAGTGGAAGTGGGAGCACATCATAATGGACTTTGTGACCGGTTTACCTAGATCTTCGACTGGTCGAAATGTAATTTGGGTAATTGTGGATCGGCTCACGAAGGTTGCTCATTTTTTCCTTTCAGAGTAGGGCAGTCTACTGAACAGTTGGCAGAAATATATATGAAGCAGATAGTGAGGCAGCATGGTATTCCAGTCAGCATAGTATCAGATTAAGACACACGATTCACCTCTCACTTTTGGCAGAGTTTGCATCAAAGTTTGGATACCAAGTTGAGGTTCAGTACAGCCTATCATCCACAGATGGACTGGACAGTCAGAGAGAACCATTCAGACATTGAAAGACATGTTGCGAGCTTGTACCTTAGACTTCGGCTGAAACTTGGAAGATTATCTTCATTTAGTAGAGTTCTCTTACAATAACAGTTACCAGACAAGTATCCAGATGGCACCGTTCGAAGCATTATATAGAAAAAAATGTAGGTCCCCTCTGGCATGGGATGATATGGGAGAACGAAAAATTATTGGAACCTAGAGATGATCACACAAACAGTGGAGACAGTCAAGTTGATCAAGAGACGACTTCGACTTGCGCATGATAGACACTGATACTGGGCAGATCAGCATCGTAGGCCTCTAGAGTTTGGTGTTGGTGACCAAGTGTTTCTACAAATTTTGCCTACTCAGGGTATCATCAGATTTGGAACCCGAGGAAAGCTTAGTCCGAGATACGTTGGTCCATTTGATATTCTCACTCGGGTAGGCGATGTTGCTTATCGCCTTGCCCTTTCCGCCTTCGCTACACTGATGTATATGATGTGTTTCATGTATCTCAGTTGCGTAGATAAGTCCCGGATCCGAGTCATGTCCTCGATAATTCTGAGCTGGTCGTCGGTACCGACCTGACTTATGAGGAACAACCTATTTTCATTTTGGATCGACTGAGAGAAGGTACTCAAGAACGGAACTATTAGTCTTTTTCGCGTCGCTTGGGGCCATCACTCGCCGAGAAGAGTCGACATGGAAGCAGCGAGGACGAGATTAAATCTCGATATTCGTCACTTGTTCGACTCAAAAGGTATGTTTGTCCTTATGCCTTCGTAATATGTTTTCATGTTTGTATTGCACCTACTAGGGTTGATGATTGATCTCTAATGCCTGCTAAGAATTGATATAATTGCATGTGTAGTTAGATTTGTAATTAGTATCTTGCTTGCCTTAATTTCTCTATCTTGTCTTGGTTGAAATTTCGAGGGCATAATTTTTTCTAAGGTGGGTAGAGATGCCACTCCCCGTTCTCGGTGTACGTATTTGCTACATAAATCCTGTATATAGTATTTTAAACTTGTACACCATTTAATGTGTTAATTATTAGTTGTAGCATATAACATTTAAACATGTCATTAGTTACATGTTAGAGCATGCTTAAGATTAAGGTTTGGTGGAAGCCAACCCTCATCCCACTATAAATAATCTCTTTCACACTCTCTTTCCTCATTCACTCTCTCATTCATTTCCCTCAACCACCATCCCACTTAGGTAAGTACATCTTGTACAAATGAATAGACCACTTGCTATTTTTCATTTCTTGTTATTTCTTTGATATTATTAGTCTAGATTGTTCATCTCTTCATTCTCTACAAGTTTAGTTCTTGGTGTTTTTGATTTTAATGGCTACTTTTGTGTAGATCTAAGTTTCTAAAAATAGGGTTTAATAGATTTTTGTGGTTTTGATCTATAAAACTTGGTTGTTTTCTAAAACTAATTGTTCTATGTTGTAGAGAATTTGATTTCATGTAGTTTTGGCTTTTATTTCGCTTGATTTCGAGTTCGGATGAGAAACTTATGGCCATGGCAAGTTTTTGGAACTTTCGTGGCTGAACTTGCTATTTGGGGACGACGACCCCCATGCGCCGGGATTGTCCATGCGCCAAAATTTTCATACGCCCGAGAGGCCATGCGCCGTGAAGTCCCAGCAATGCATCCTTTTGACTATGTGCGTGTCATGCGCGTAGGTTCCCTATGCGCATGAACTGAAGATGCAATGTGAGTTTTATCCATGCGCTGGAATTCTCATGCGCTGGAATTTTCATGCGCTGGGATTTTCATGCGCTTGAATTCTCGTGCGTGAGCCCCTGTTTTTCAAAATTTATTTAATTAGTGTTAATTAATTATTAATGTCATATTTAGCCTTAAAATATTTATTATGATTTTTTCTAGAATTTTTAAATGATTTTTACATGAGTTTTAAATACAAAAATATCATTTTACAATTATTTTAAATGTTTTAATATCATTCTGTAATTTTTAGAATTGATTTTATATCATTATGTAATTTATTAAATTGTTAATATATCAGTTTGCAATTATTCAAATATTTTAAATTGCGAAATGCAAATCCTAATTTGCATTTATCTACTTTAGGGACCATTTTGTAATTACCTAAAGTCTATGGGCCCTATTGCTAAACCCTAATCTACCCACCCCGACTGACCGACGACTGACCGGCGGGCTGACCCCGCCATTTTCGGCCAGCTCACCGCCCACAACCGACTTCCCTTCCCTATAAATAAAGCCCTAGACCAAACCCTAATCCTAGAACGACCCCACGACCACCCAGCCACCCACAACCGCCTTACCGACAACCCCAAACCCTAACCCTAAACCCTAACTCCGACGAGCCTCGTCCAGCCCCCACGACGAGCGCCACCGCCCACAACCACCATCATCCGACGCGCCGCGACGAGCCGCACCCAGCGCCACCCGAGTGCCACCGCCCCGACCACTCCTCCGCCGTCCAGTACACCAGAAACCCCCTATCGAAGACGGACACGTGAGTGGCAGTAATAAATCGTGTCGTACGTGTCTCGAATCCACGTATGTGGTTCGCCAGGACACGGGGACCCTAGTCCAGTACTTGGACACGTGTTTCATGACTCGTACGTGTCGTGCATAGCACAGACACGTAGACTCTGTGTCCCAAACTGTCAGGACACAGAGTGATATTTCGGGCTACTGTTATAATCTAACTTAAACCTAAATAAATTAAACCCAAAACCTAACTCTAACACAACGAGCGGGCTGACCCCCGGGCCAGCCCGACCCAACTCAGGAACTCGGCTCAGTGGCCCGAATTCGAGCCCCCCCATGTTGTTTATGTTTCTTTTTCTTTTTCTTTTTCTTTTTCTTTTTTTGTTATTTATATATATATTTATATATATATATGTATATACATGTATTTGTATATATATATATATATATATATATATATATATATATATTATATATATATAATATTATATATAATTATTATATATATATATATATATATATATATATATATATATAATATATATATATATATATATATATGCAGTATTTATCTATATATATAAAATTTATATTTAGTACTTTATTATATTATGTATGTATATATATATATATATATATATATATATATATATATATATATATATATATATATATATATATATATATATATATATATATATATATTATAATATATGTATTTATGTACATATGGGTATATATGTATATATGTTCATGTGTATATATATTATTATATATATACTATTATATATATGTATACAATATTTGTATATATATATATATATATACATATATATACTATTATATATATGTATACAATATTTTGTATATATATACTATATATATATATATATATTATATATATATAATATATATCTATATATATATAATATATATATATGTATACAATATTTGTATATATATGTATACCAATATATATGTATACATTATATATAATATATATATTATATCTATATATATATATATATATATATATATATATATATATATATATATATATATATATATATAAAAATATATATATATATATATATATATATATATATATGTTTTTATATATATATATATATATATATATATATATATATATATATATATATATATATATATATATATATATATATATATATATATATGTATTTTTAACATATGTATGTATATATAAAAATTGTAGATATACATTTTATATATGTATTTCACTCTACCTAGTGTAAATTATTTTTATAAAATATACTTGTCATATCTATATGACCATTATGTATAATTTTACCTATTAAAATATTAGTATTTATTATGTATTTTTATGTCTTTGTATTTTTGTGTATTTAAATTACTGCAACCATTTGGTGTCCAAACCTAGCATGGGTTTTTGGGCCCAAATGTATTTTCACACATTCAAGACCTGTACAAGTCATATTGGACTTGATTCATGGCCTTGGGTCCTGTATTTGAACTTTGGTTCAAATTATGTACATAGACAAAATACGCAGATAATTAATTATTTACTTTCAATTGTGTATAATACTGTTTTTGAATTTCTAAAAATACTTTAATTGCTGTTAAAATTCTGGAAAAATAGTATTTAGATAGAATGTTAATTTAGCTAATTTAGTATAATTTTTATAGTATTTAATTTATAGTTTTGCCACTATCTTGGCATATGAAACCAGAACTCATTTTCTGTGTACTTAGGAAGACTGATTTTTATAAAATACTTGTACTAGTTAATAAATTCCAGAAAAATTATAATAAATTTCTATAATTAACAAGGATCATTTTGGTACTTTATTTTAGGTAAAATTAAGCTTTTTATCTACCTCAAAAATTGTTGGAACACAATGTTCATTTGATTTATTTATTGAATAGTTACGACTTGTAACTTTTTGTGTTATTTTGAATTATAGCCGTATTGAACCTCACCCCTCACTAGTGTAAAGACCCTAGTATTCTAATTATAGTATTGTGTCACCTCACATTGGACTCCTATGATAAAGTCATCATTTTAGCTAGGTGTCCAGTCACAAGTCGTGTTTCACAAATTAGTATCTTAGCATTTTAGCTTAGTGTAAAAACTAAGTTTATGTATTTATTTCTACAGTGACGAGTTACCAGACATTTATAGCACTTTTATCGCAGCTTGCTTTGCTAGAGGCAAGTACTTTCTACAAACTTTACATACTGTTACATAAATGAACTGCAATTCCAACCATGTTAAATGCTGATCCTTGGGGTAGCAAGTTAAAATGTCACATGTTGTACTTTCCATTACTACCATGCTTAGAACAGTTTTTATGTATTGCTCACATGATTAGAATATGGGTTTTGGGGAAACTGACAGTTTAGTACGTGATCATGCCCCCCTATAGTAGCGAGCGAGGTCGCATTTTATATGCATACCTTGCCGCAGGCCATTATCCCGCATTTCTTTACGGATGTACACCTATGCTTGTTGACTTGTACGTATGTAAATTTTATTTACATGTACTACAGTATATTGTACACCTATTGACGATCACGTACCTGCTACAGTTTTAAACATTACATATACATCTGTCTTTATGACATATATGTCCTTGCCATGATAGACTATGTGATGCCATATTTCCAGTTATTCCTCTTATGTTCATTTTCATGTTTCATATGCTAGTTTGTTAGATTCAGTACTTGCTCCCGTCCTGACAGGATAACGTTGTAGGTGTCCTTACTGAGGAGGAGTTACTCTGCGACTCATATTATGGAGATACTACTGAGGACCAGGCTTTGCTTTACGAGGATGTTCCTACGGGAAAACTCGTCTAGTTTGCATAGCTGCTTGGAATATTTAGTGTAGTCATGTATTAGGCTACGTGTTTTGTAACTGGACATGTATCCAGTTTTATATTTCAGACTTGTACTTGGACTTATTTCTATATGAGACAACTTTTGTGTTTGAAGCATTTATGACTTTTATTCACTTATAGAACTGTTAGCACATTTAGTCTTATCTTGTGATCTCTAGAACAGCTTACTGTGCTTTATCTCAAGCGCAGGCTGGACATGACTCGGCCCGGCCCAACAATTTGGGTAGCGGGTCGTGACATGTTTTTAGTGGTAGCCCATGCAGGTCCTGACTAAATTGTTTGGTTACGTTATTATACCAAGCATGCCTGCAATTAGGAACTTAAGGTAATTAGACAACATTAGGAATGACGCTTAGAACACCTAGAGGAATGCCAGGATTGCAATATAGGAAATACATCACATGCTTGCTATTATAATTAGATTTTCTTGTCTATGATTATTTATTTTAAAAGAGTCCTTATAATTGAAATTAGATGGTGCTTACTCGTTCATCCCAGTATGTTACACCTGAGAATGGCGCACTCCATATCCAGTCAGCTGACCAGTTGAATGATACACCTCCACCTCCACCTACCACATTCCCCTACTCCACAAATCCACCAACCCAGATGCCTCCACCACCGTCCACATCGCAGTCCCAGCAGGACCCGATACTTCCACCACCCCCTATCACTATACCTACCCAGGCTTCCGTCACACTTGACGGGAACCAGCTGCTCACTCTGATCCAGGGGTTCCTAACAACCCATCAGGAGCAGACTATCCTACTCCGCCAGAGCATGGAGCGTTCTGAGGAACGTACCATGGTCCCACCACCTGTAGAGCCACGGCAGAGAGCGGGGACGATCAAGGACTTCATGGGTCTGAATCCCAAGGAGTTCTCAGGGACTGAGGGCATAGTAGTAGCAGATGACTGGCTAGACTCAGTAGAGAGGAAGCTCCTTGGAGTTAGGATGCCGGATGACCTCCAGGTCGAGGCAGTGGGATTTCTGCTGATAGACTTGGCATGAATTTGGTTCCGGAATGAGCCGTTGTTTGCGAGAGGGAGAGCCACTTGGGATCAGTTCAAGACCCAGTTCAAGAAGAAATTCTTCTCGACCACTGCTAGAGTAGCCATGGGGCAACGATTCCAGAACATCCAGCAGGGAAACCGTTCTGTTGACGAGTATGCGGCAGAGTTTAGTCGCCTAAGCCGTTTCGTTCCTAGTCTGGTTGCAGATCCAGAGGAGATGACCCGTAGGTTTTGCCTTGGTCTAGTTCCAGACATCGGCATTCTTATAGTGGCGAACGGTACGACTGACTACTACCAGAGCCTAGAGTTGGCCCGGAGCATCGAGGAGCATCTTCTGTCTAGCAAGAGGCCGGCTTCTGTACATCATGAGGGACCGTCCAAGCGTCAGGCTTTCCAGCAGAGAGCACCGACGCCGCCCCAGCAGACTTACCGTCCCCCTACATCACATCACCAGACCCCGCCAGTTAGAGCCCCGGGACCCCGACATCAGCAGCAGAGGGGAGCTATATGTTCTTTCTGTGGAAGACCAGGGCACGACAACTCCATCTGCAGGAAGAGGTTGAAGCAGTGCTTAGTTTGTGGGTCTGCCACCCATCAGATTCGGGACTGCCCAGCAGCCAAGGGACCTAGAGGACCGCTTATGACTCAGCAGCAGAGGTTTGGGCAGCATCTGTAGCAGCATAAGGGACCTCAGGGGAAGTTTTATAGCCTAGCCCTTGAGCCGGAGCCGGAGCAGGTTTTGGAGCCAGATTACTTAGCTGACGTCATCACAGGTCATGTTTATTTGCATACTTTTCTAGCTCTATGCTTGTTTGATTCTGGTGCATCTCATAGATTCCTTTCATTATAGTTTATGCATGAACATCACTTAGTATCTACACCTACTGTGGAGATTAGTAGAGTAATGACGGGAGGAGGACCAGTGCCTATTAGAGCTAGCTATAGATGCTCTATTACTATAGCCGGAAGAGAGTTTGAGGGGCGATTCTTTGTGATACCACTCCCCGGTTATGATATCATATTGGGGATGGACTGGCTTAGCTATGCCCATGCATCTATAGATTGTCATGAGGGTAGTATTTTGTTCAGTCCCCCAGGCACAGCACCATTCAGAGTCAGAAGGACAGGGCCGGAGATCAGCCTAGAGCCGAACTGTTGTACGACAGTTGGGGACCTAGCACCGCCACACCCTATCATTAGGGAGTTTATAGATGTATTCCCGGAGGATCTTCCAGGACTTCCGCCTGACAGAGATGTGGAGTTCACTATAGATTTAGTGCCGGGTTCATCACCAGTATCCCGGGCTTGCTATAGAGTGAATCCCAAGGAGGCCGTAGAGATGAAAGAGCAGATTGATGACCTGTTGAAAAAGGGTTTCATTCGATCTAGTGCTTCTCCATGGGGAGCGCCAGTGCTCTTTGTGCCTAAGAAGGATGGTACAGTTCTGTTGTGTATTGACTACCGGGCCTTGAATGCTATCACCATCAAGAACAAATATTCTCTGCCCAGGATAGATGATTTGTTCGACCAGTTGAGTGGGGCAAAGGTGTTTTCCAGGATAGACTTGAGATCCGGGTACCACCAGGTGAAGGTTAGGGCAGCAGACATCCAGAAGACGGCGTTCAACACGAAGTACGGGCAGTACGAGTTTCTGGTGATGCCATTTGGTCTCACAAATGCGCCAGCTGTCTTTATGAATTTGATAAATAAGACATTCCACCAGTATCTGGATAAGATCGTCGTAATGTTTATCAACGACATCCTGATATACTCGAAGACGCCGGAGGAGCATGCAGAGCACTTGCGGATAGTTTTGGGGATTCTGAGGCAGGAGAGATTGTTTGCCAAATTGCCGAAGTGCGAGTTCTTTTTAGACCGAGTGGAGTTTCTCGGCCATGTAGTTACTGGAGATGGAATCTCGATGGATCCCAGGAAGATTGCTGCAGTTGAGACATGGAAGGCTCCGACGTCAGTTTCAGAGATCAGGAGCTTTCTGGGTTTAGCAGGCTATTATAGAAAGTTCGTCAAGGACTTTGCTAGGATAGCTGAACCCATGACGAAGCTGACGCGGAAGGACGCAGAGTACATCTGGTCAGAGGACTGCCAGGCAGCATTTGAGAAGCTGAAGAGGAGGCTGACGACCGCTCCAGTTCTGACATTACCTTCAGGTTCTGGAGGTTTCACCATATACAACGATGCTTCTGGGAAGGGGCTAGGATGTGTCCTACAATAGCATGGGAAAGTGATTACTTATGCATCTAGGCAATTGCGGACTCATGAGCGAAATTATCCTACCCATGACCTAGAGTTAGCTGCGGTGATCTTTGCACTCAAGTTATGGAAACATTATTTATACGGAGAGCGTGTGAAAATCTTTACTGACCACAAAAGCTTGAAGTATGTGTTCGCGCAGAAAGAGATGAACATGAGGCAAAGACGATGGTTGGAGTTGATGAAAGACTTCGACATCGATTTACAGTATCACCCCGGAAAGGCAAATATGGTGGCGGATGCGCTGAACAGGCATCCGATGGCATGGTACCTGATGATTGATCGGCATTTACGGGAAGACCTGGAGAAGCTCGGTATCGAACTAGTTCGGCCAGGATCAGTGATACAAATGATGGCGCTTGACATTCAGTCAGGTTTGATGGAGCAGATCCGGGAGGTACAGTCTACAGATGAGAGCCTTCGCAGACTTTGAGCCCAGGCTTTAGCTGGATTGCTGGATGACTTCACTATAGCAGAGGATGGATCCTTGAGGCATGGCAGCCGATTGTGCGTGCCGAAGGGAGAACTGGTAGAGGCAGTCTTGCAGAAGGCGTACAGATCGAGATATTCTATTCATCCTGGTGCTAACAAGATGTACCGTAACTTGCGGAAACATCTTTGGTGGCACGGGATGAAGAGGGATGTATCACGTTTTATCTCGAGATGCCTAGTTTGCCAGCAGGTCAAGGCGGAGCGCCAGAGGCCAGCTGGTTTGTTGCAGCCGTTACCCATTCCCGAGTAGAAATGGGAACATATTACGATGGACTTCGTCTCAGGGCTTCCTCGTTCCCAAGGAGGGAAGGATGCCATTTGGGTCATCGTGGACAGGCTGACGAAGTGTGCGCACTTCATACCGTTCAAGGTGGGGCTTTTCACCGAAAAGTTGGCAGAGCTATACATGCAGCAGATAGTTCGCCTACACGGAGTGCCAGTGAGCATCGTGTCGGATAGAGATAGCAGATTCATGTTCCACTACTGAAGGAGCTTGCAGGAGGAGTTGGGCAGTAGGCTCAAGTTCAGTACGGCGTACCACCCACAGACAGATGGGCAGTCCGAGAGGACGATACAGACACTGAAGGATATGCTGAGGACCTGTGTACTGGACTTTGGAGGATCTTGGGAGAGCTATCTGCACTTGGTTGAGTTTTCATACAACAACAGCTACCAAACCAGTATCGGTATGTCTCCTTTCGAGGCACTTTATGGACGACGATGCCGTACACCGCTCTTTTGGGATGATGTTGGAGACAGAGTTATGCTTGGGCCAGAGATGATCACGGATGTAGCAGAGAAGGTCGGGATGATCAAAGACAGGCTCAGAGTAGCCCAGGATAGGCAGAAATACTGGGTTGATGCTAGTCGCAGACCGATGGAGTTCGCAGACGGTGATATGGTGCTGGTGAAGATATCCCCTACTAGAGGGACGATTCGGTTCGGACGAGGAGGGAAGCTGAGCCCCAGATACATCGGGCCGTTCGAGATACTTGGCAGGATTGGAGAGATAGCTTACAGGATTGCACTTCCACCCAACCTAGCAGGAGTTCACGATGTCTTTCACGTATCTCAGCTGAGGAGATATGTTCCAGACCCCAGTCATGTGCTAGATCACTCAGAGTTGGAGGTCGGACCGAGCCTTACAGTTTCTGAGCAGCCAGTGGAGATATTAGACAGGAGAGAGAAGAGGCTGAAGAACAAGGTTATACCCTTAGTACGAGTAGCTTGGAGCCGTCACTCTCTGGGTGAATCTACTTGGGAGAGGGAGTCGGACATGAGGGAGAGATACCCTTACTTGTTCGATCCAACCGCTGCGAGGGAACCACCCGTTCCCGCTTGATACCTTAGAGGTTAGTTTCGATAGTAACCTTAGTCATTTGTTGTATTGTTTGCTATGTAAGAAATTGTAGGATCTTCAATCCTTGTGAATTTCGAGGACAAAATTTTTCAAGGAGGGAAGACTTGTGAGCCCCTGTTTTTCAAAATTTATTTAATTAGTGTTAATTAATTATTAATGTCATATTTAGCCTTAAAATATTTATTAGGATTTTTAGGAATTTTTCTAGAATTTTTAAATGATTTTTAAATGAGTTTTAAATACAAAATATCATTTTACAATTATTTTAAATGTTTTAATATCATTCTGTAATTTTTAGAATTGTTTTTATATCATTATGCAATTTATTAAAATGTTAATATATCAGTTTGTAATTATTCAAATATTTTAAATTGTGGAATGCAAATTCTAATTTGTATTTATCTACTTTATGGACCATTTTGTAATTACCTAAAGTCTAGGGGCCCTAATGCTAAACCTTAATCTACCCACCCCGACTGACCGACGACTGACCGGCGGGCTGACCCCACCATTTCCGGCCAGCTCACCGCCCACAACCGACTTCCCTTCCCTATAAATGAAGCCCTAGACCAAACCCTAACCCTAGAACGACCCCACGACCACCCAGCCACCCACAACCGCCTCACCGACAGCCCCAAACCCTAACCCTAAATCCTAACTCCGGCAAGCCTCGTCCAGCCCCCACGACGAGCGCCACCGCCCACAACCACCATCATCCGACGCGCCGCGACGAGCCGCACCCAGCGCCACCCGAGCGACACCGCCCCGACCACTCCTCCGCCGTCCAGCACACCCGAAACCCCCTATCGAAGACGGACACGTGAGTGGCAGTAATAAATCGTGTCGTACGTGTCTCGAATCCACGTATGTGGTTCGCCAGGACACGGGGACCCTAGTCCAGTACTTGGACACGTGTTTCATGACTCGTACGTGTCGTGCATAGCACGGACACGTAGACTATGTGTCCCAAACTGTCAGGACACAGAGTGATATTTCGGGCTACTGTTATAATCTAACTTAAACCTAAATAAATTAAACCCAAAACCTAACTCTAACACAACGAGCGGGCTGACCCCCTGACCAGCCCGACCCGACTCAGGAACTCGGCTCAGTGGCCCGAGTTCGAGCCCCCCTTGTTGTTTCTGTTTCTTTTTCTTTTTCTTTTTTTGTTATTTATATATATATATATTTATATATATATATGTATATACATGTATTTGTATATATATATATTATTATATATACTGTATTATATATATATATATATATATATATATATATATATATATATATATATATATATATATATATGCAGTATTTATATATATATGCAGTATTTATATATATATATAATTTATATTTAGTACTTTATTATATTATGTATGTATATATATATATGTATTTATGTACATATGTGTATATATGTATATATGTTCATGTGTATATATTATTATATATATACTATTATATATATGTATACAATATATATATATATATATATATATATATATATATATATATATATATATATATATATATATATATATATATATATATATGTATTTTTAACATATATGTATGTATATATGTTAAAAACAATATATGTATGTTAAAATATATATATATATATATATATATATATATATATATATATATATATATATATATATATATATATATATATATATATATATATATATATATATATATATATGTGTGTATGTATTTTTAACATATGTATGTATATCCATTATGTAAATATCTATATATTTATATGTATATATAAAAATTGTAGATATACATTTTATATATGTATTTCACTCTACCTAGTGTAAATTATTTTTATAAAATATACTTGTCATATCTATATGACCATTATGTATAATTTTACCTATTAAAATATTAGTATTTATTATGTATTTTTATGTCTTTGTATTTTT
Source organism: Iris pallida (assembly GCA_029216955.1). Classification (NCBI taxonomy): domain Eukaryota; kingdom Viridiplantae; phylum Streptophyta; class Magnoliopsida; order Asparagales; family Iridaceae; genus Iris; species Iris pallida. The sequence goes on along the minus strand of JANAVB010012000.1, from coordinate 9,436,086 downwards.
GTGTATTTAAATTACTGCAACCATTTGGTGTCCAAGCCTAGCATGGGTTTTTGGGCCCAAATGTGTTTTCACACATTCAAGTCCTGTATAAGTCATATGGGACTAGATTCATGGCCTTGGGTCCTATATTTGGACTTTGGTTCAAATTATGTACATGGACAAAATACGCAGATAATTAATTATTTACTTTTAATTGTGTACAATGTTGTTTTTGAATTTCTAAAAATACTTTAATTGCTGTTAAAATTCTGGAAAAATAGTATTTAGATACTATGTTAATTTAGCTAATTTAGTATAATTTTTATAGTATTTAATTTACAGTTTTTCTACTATCTTGGCATATGAAACCAGAACTCATTTTCTGTGTACTTAGGAAGACTGATTTTTACAAAATACTTGTACTGGTTAATAAATTCCAAAAAAATTATAATAAATTTCTATAATTAACAAAGATCATTTTGGTACTTTATTTTAGGTAAAATTAAGCTTTTTATCTACCTCAAAAATTGTTGGAACACAATATTCATTTGATTTATTTATTGAATAGTTACGACTTGTAATTTTTTGTGTTATTTTGAATTATAGCCGTATTGAACCTCACCCCTCACTAGTGTAAAGACCCTAGTATGCTAATTATAGTATTGTGTCACCCCACATTGTACTCCTATGCTAAAGTCATCATTTTAGCTAGGTGTCCAGTCACAAGTCGTGTTTCACAAATTAGTGTCTTAGCATTTTAGCTTAGTGTAAAAACTAAGTTTATGTATTTATTTCTACAGTGACGAGTTACCAGACATCTATAGCACTTTTATCGCAGCTTGTTTTGCTAGAGGCAAGTACTTTCAACAAACTTTACATACTGTTACATAAATGAACTGCAATTCCAACCATGTTAAATGCTGATCCTTGGGGTAGCAAGTTAAAATGTCACATGTTGTACTTTTCATTACTACCATGCTTAGAACAGTTTTTATGTATCTCTCACATGATTAGAATATGGGTTATGGGGAAACTGACAGTTGAGTACGTGATCATGCCCCCCTATAGTAGCGAGCGAGGTCGCATTTTATATGTATACCTTGCCGCAGGCCATTATCCCGTATTTCTGTACGGATGTCCACCTATGCTTGTTGACTTGTACGTATGTATATTTTATTTACATGTACTACAGTATATTGTATACCTATTGACGATCACGTACCTGCTACAGTTTTAAACATTACATATACATCTGTCTTTATGACATATGTGTCCTTGCCATGATAGACTATGTGATGCCATGTTTCCAGTTATTTCTCTTATGTTCATTTCCATGTTTCATATGCTAGTTTGTTAGATTCAGTACTTGCTCCCGTCCTGACAGGATAACGTTGTAGGTGTCCTTACTGAGGAAGAGTTACTCTGTGACTCATATTATGGAAATACTGCTGAGGATCAGGCTTTGCTTTACGAGGATTTTCCTGCGGGGAAACTCGTTTAGTTTGCATAGCTGCTTGGGATATTTAGTGTAGTCATGTATTAGGCTACGTGTTTTGTAACTGGACATGTATCCAGTTTTAAATTTCAGACTTGTACTTGGACTTATTTCTATATGAGACGACTTTTGTGTTTGGAGCATTTATGACTTTTATTCACTTATAGAACTGTTAGCATATTTAGTCTTATCTTGTGATCTCTAGAACAGCTTACTGTGCTTTATCTCAAGTGCAGCCTGGACATGACTCGGCCCGGCCCAACAATTTGGGTAGCGGGTCGTGACATCGTGCGCTAGAATTCTCGTACGCTGGAATTTTTATGCGCTGGAATTCTCATGCGCTGGAATTTCTTGCGCTGGAATTTCATGCACTAGGATTCTCATGCGCTGGAATTCTCGTGCGCTGGAATTCTTGTGCATAGAAATTCTCCGAATTTACTATTTTTGCCTGTTTGAGCTGTTTTGTAGCTATAATCTTATAAAACTCAAAACATGAAAGTTATAGATCCTTGTCTTGGCTTCTAGAATCTTCCTGTCTTGCTCTAACTGGAGTTTATATGCGATTGATAGTTTCAATTCGCCCATGGATGTTCTTGATCTTCCTTACATGTTTTTGTGTACTTGACCTTCATTCCCAACCTGACTACCTATGCATGTGCTGGTTAATCCTATGCAAGTACTGAGGTACAACCTATGTGAGCACCGAAGTACTATCCAATGCGCTAAGTATTCCTACACGATATATGTTAGTACATCCAACTGTCCAGTATGAACATAGTGAATGGTCGGTAGCAATGACGTGGTGTGTTTGCGTGTTGCATTACACTAAGAAGGGATCCTTATGTATGACTCCTTGAGCCAGTACGGATCCTTTCTTGGGGTACTCGTACAATATACGACATCTAGGAGAATGAGCATGTGACCACGACATGTGAAATTTTGAGATTAACCTAGGGTTTAACTAGGTAACTAAATTTGGTAGATGCATTGGGAGGGAAGAATCTCGAGATCGTGCTATACTAGCCGCCCCAGGTCCCGTCCTGACGTGTCAGGTTGGCTGCCATGGATATGGTTTCATTCGCCTATGGTAGATGACTATATCCGACTCTTATGTGTTATGTGTTATATGTTTTAGCGCGGTAGCCTTACGGGGGATCGGTGCATAATTAATGTACTACGTGTTTGTATATATAATGGATTGGCTAGCCCTGTTGGAACGACACGATCTGAGGATTCCTATAATTATCATTACGGGGATAACTCCGCCAATATAGAAAGTCGTCGGAATGATTTGGCCGCTTGTAAAATGACTTGCGTGTGCCTTGCGCCTTCCGCTAGTAGCCGAGGGACATGGACTGTCATGGTGCATGGTCCAACCCATGTCCTTGTTTGGTTGTTGGGTTGGGCTATCGTGCTGCGACAGGCTGTGGACCAAGGTTATGATTGGAAGCTTTTATTATTATTATTATTATTAGTATTATTATTATTATTATTATTATTATTATTATATTGTTTGGGTTTTATCTCACTCTTTTGTGCTCCCTTATGGTACTTGCTATTCGGGGATGACCCCACTGGTTTTGTTTGGCCAGATCACGTAGCTGAGCCTGAGGATCCATCCTTTCTTCCTGACGTCAATGGTGCTTACTAAGAGCATGGCTGGCGGGGGACTTGAGTTGGTTTCTTCTCCACCACTCTAGTATTCATCACTTATGTTCTGGCGTTTAGCCACCGGCACCTGTTTAGCCAGTTAATCGAGGTATTTTGTCCTTTATATAATTGTAATTAAATCAGACTGTAGCTGAATACGATTATCTACCTATGACTCTCTGGGCTAGCTAACTTATAAAGCTAGTTCTCCATGATCATTTTGATGAAGCGTCGGAGACGCCTTACTGCTTTATCTTATATGCTCATTAATTGTTGTTTTCTTGCTTTGAATGATTGAGACATAGATGTTCTGTGAGACCATAGGAGACTTGATTGTAGCATGCACCCCCTTGTCTCTTGACAGCCACGATCGCCGTATGACGTTTGCATACCTCATATGGAGTAGCTGGCCTAGTCCGTCTCCGTATTCCGGTACTGGAGCGTGACAAAAACCCAAAAGAAATAAACCCGATAGATTTTGAATGGGTGTTTGTAACAAACAAGAGATCCAAATGTATTGAGCATAGCTCAAGGAATATTGAAATGATCATGAGTAAAATATGAAGAAATATATTCCCCGGTCATGATAACCTAAATGATAAGATATGCATAAAATCCCCAAAGGATTTAAATTTTTTGGTATATCATTGAAGAATTTAAAATTACCATATTATCCCCGAAGGATTTGCAAATGAGCCATATATAGACTAAAACTATCTGGAAGAATATGATGGACTCACTGAGTATATGTTTAGAAAAAGATATAATAATAAATGTAGAGTCATATATATGAAGAAATCCCTGAAAGAAATCCCTGAACGGATTCGTCAAAACGGTCGTCTATTTACACGAAAGTACCTCATGAAGAAAAAATATCCTAAAGAGATATAAAATATGACAATATCTCCTGAAGAGATTTGAAATCTCTCTCAAAGAGATCAAACTCTTTTGAAGAGATCGGAATCTCTGGAAGAGATCTCATGTAATCTAATGAAAAGATGAATCTCTAGAAAAGATCTACTATAATTTCCTGAAGAGATAATATTAATCTCCTTTAGAGATAAATCTCTTAAAAAATATAATATAGGTAGCTATCATTTACTCAATAAACTATAATGGCCCAGTCAATGGGATCCGTTACAGTCGAAAGAATGAAAGTGCATATTTTGGGTCCTGAAGTACCATGCTTAAAGAATATAAATACAAAATTTTTATTGTCATTCACTCAGCACAATTTTTATGTGAATCCGCTGATATGCATATACAAACATACTGGAATGCCATTAGGTACATAATTTTTTCTTGATGAACTTTTGATTTAATGAGATATGCAGATGAATGATATTTATCTGATACTCATTAAAGGGATACTACAAACAAGGTATGTTTTATAAATAGTGTTGCAAGTATTTTAAAGAGAATTAAATCAAATCATTGCGGCAATTTTATTAAAGCAAACAAGAGAACGTGCAGGGCCATGATTTCAACAGTTTAACATATCAGAGGGAGTTGCAAGCTTTCAGGAGTCACAAATAAAGCCTGCAATCACTTCATAAGGATATTAGTATAAATGTATAGGCAAATAAAGTATTGGATGAGATGTAATATTTAAATTATATTGGAGGCTAATTTTTCATTTTCAATTGATGTAAGAACAAGAATATAATTTTTATAATTTGAGGGAGAGTATGCTAAAGATGCATGCATCCCGAAGATGCTCATGGAGCATCTCAAAGTATGTCTTTGCACGTTGTACTCTTTTCCTTCGTTGGGGTTTTTTTTTACGAGTTTTTCCTTCGGAAGGTTTCTAACGAGACAATATAAGTTGCACTCACTTGAATTCCTGAATAATCATATTCGAATCATATTTTTAAAGTATATTATTGTACTCTTGTAATTTCTATTAATTTTTCCTAAAGTATGAGATTTTCCTTAGAAAGGTTTTTAATGAAACAATAATTAAAGTGGACATCCGGGGGGGTGTTATGATTTGGATAACCAAAATATAGATGCCCTTATTCATATACATAACAAACCCTATCTTATTCTCTCTTATATATTATCAATGAGAAAAGCTATGTATTATTTTCATCCAGCAACCCGTACTCCTATTTCTTTCTCATTTTCACAACAATCTTCATATTATATTTTTTTCATCGATAATGATACAATAGTATTTGCAACCCAAAATTCAAGAAATAAACATAATAAATAAGATTTAATATCCAAAAAAATATATGTTACAATGAGATACTAATAAAACTGAAGATATTCTGAACCCAAAAAAAGTGGCTTATCTAGATACGAACGCTATGCAGTCAAATAAAATTATCATAGTTTTTCAACAATAATAATAATTAACGATAAATAAACAATCAACAATATATATAAAATATTTTATTTTTAGTTCCTCTAAGTTGATTTCAATCTCAATAGGAATAACTATGTAATCAAATGACAAACATATTTTTCCAATAAATTGGTCTACTACATATAAAAATAATCAACAACATTATATATATATATATATATATATATATATATATATATATATATATATATATATATATATATATATATATATTATATATATATATATATGAGTGCTCTAGAACCAATCGGCTGGTTTTATATCATGAAACCAACCAATGTTAAACATGTTGGATTGTAATTGAATGGTTGAGATTAGATAACTTAAAAATGTGGTGGGTTCTACACCTTTTAATCACAACTACTAAATTCCAATCCAACCCATGAAACATGGGATGGATTCATAATCCAAAACCAGTCGACTGGTTTTGGAGCGTTTTTGTATATAGGAGTGCTCTAGAACCAATCGGGTGATTTTGTATTAAGAAACCAACCTATGTTAAACATGTTGGATTGGAATTGAATGGTTGAGATTATATGACTTAAAAATGTGGTAGGGTCTACACCTTTTAATCGCAACCACTAAATTCCAATCCAACCCAAAAAACATAGGGTGATTTCATAATACAAAATCAGCCGATTGGTTTTGGAGCATTTCTGTATATAGGAGTGCTCTAGAACCAATCGGCTGGTTTTGTATTATGAAACCAACCTATGTTAAACATGTTGGATTGGAATTGAATGATTGAGATTAGATGACTTAAAAATATGGTGGGGTCTACACCTTTTAATCGCAACTACTAAATTCCAATCCAACCCATAAAACATTGGGTGATTTCATAATACAAAACCAGTCGGCTATTTTTGGAGCGTTTCTGTATATAGGAGTGCTCTAGAACCAATCGACTATTTTTGTATTATGAAATCAACCTATATTAAACATGTTGGATTGAAATTGAATGGTTGAGATTAGATGACTTTAAAATGTGGTGAGGTCTATACCTTTTAATCGCAACCACTAAATTCCAATCCAACCCATAAAACATAGGGTGGTTTCATAATACAAAACCAGCCGGCTGATTTTGGTACGTTTCTATATATAGGAGTGCTCTAGAACCAATCGGCTTATTTTGTATTATGAAACCAACCAATGTTAAACATGTTGGATTGGAATTGAATCATTAAGATTAGATGACTTAAAATGTTGTGGGGTCTATACCTTTTAATCGCAACCACTAAATTCTAATCTACCCATGAAACTGAAGAACCCTAGGGGGGTGAATAGGGTAATAAAATAATTACCAACAATTAAAAGCAATTTAAATGATAATAAAAGAGAGAGAGATTCAAACACTCGATGTATCCTGGTATCCTCCCAAGGGGCACTCCAGTCCCGGAACTCTCTCCGGCTTTAATTCACTATTTGAGTAAATAGTTACACACAAGTTTGGATCCGAAGAACTCGTCAACTTCAACACGAGTTTGGATCCGAAGAGCTCGTCAACTTCTTACACATGAGTTTTCCTACGAAGGCTCGTCAACTTTTTACAACACGAGTTTTCCTCCGAAGGCTCATCAACTTCAATAAGAAAGAAATGAGGCTTTTGATCTTCTACAACACTTTGAAGATCAAAGATTACAACTCTTGAATACTCTAGCACTTTTGGTTGGATGACAAATTAAAACTTTAGATAGAGTAGTAATGGTGAGGCTCTTGGTAGTTGAGAAAATTTAAGGCTCAAGTGGATGGATGGTTTAAAAGAGAAGACACAACCACCTTAAATAAATCACCAAGAGAGCTAGTCATTTAATGCTCCAAACATGCAGCTGACGAAATTCCGTCAGTACGGAACGACATTCCGTCGGTGTACCATTCTGAACAATAACGATAAAAAATCAAGCCGTTGGAGCATTTAATGCTAAGATCTGTGCATTCAAAAATTAAAAAGAAAGCAGACAAAATTTCGGTGATACCGATCGGTATACCGTCGGTATACCAATTATCTTTACAGAACTATTTATGTGCATCGATATCGGTGTACCGTAGGTATACACGGCATGCCGATTATCTTCACAGAACTATTTCTGTGCTTGATATCGGTGTACCGTCGATATACATCGATATGTCGTCGGTATGCCATTTATCTTCACAGAACTATTTCTGTGGTTGATATCGGTGTACCGTCGGTATACGTCGGTATGCCGATTATCTTCACAGAACTATTTCTGTGTAAGAAATTAGTATACCGTCGGTATAAGCCGGTATGCCATTTATCTTCATAGAACTAATTCTGTATAAGAAATCGGTATACCGTCGGTACCTATCGGTATACCGTCGGTCTTCCGTTAGATATATATCAAGTGATTTTCGAAAGATATTTTATAAGGGCTTTTGGTTTGTCATCCACCTTAAACGTTTCATAGTATGTCCTAGACCTAGTACAGACTCTAGGACCTTGAATCTTTGAGTGCAGGCTTTGAGTATGCTGTGGCTTCTCTTCAGTCTTGCTTTAAGTCAATCCTTAAGTCTTCCGTGTGGCTTAATGAGTGAATTTGATAAAATAATCTTTTTGTAGCAGCCTTTGGGAAGCTTGATGGTATATCTGTTTGCTGAAAAGATAGAGAAAACTAAAACACGAAGATACAGTTAAAGTTATCAAAATTAATGTGCCAACAATCTCTTCCATTTTGATAATTGACAAAAAGAATGTATCATCGTGGTTTTAGAGAGTATCTCCCCCGTAGCTAGATTACTCCCCCTCAACACATTTTCTCCCCCTTTGTCAGTTATTCGAAGATGGTGGAATGTATAAAAAAAAAGAAGTGCAGACATAAGAGGATGAACAAGGCTATGCATATATTAGATTAAAAAATCAAGAGTACATGCTTGTTTAAGACTGATATAGGACTGAGACTAAGATAAAATATTTCGATCGGAAGACACCACTAACAACTTATCATGAAACAAAAGGTCCCCGAAGGACCGCACAGGACAACAAACAAACCAACAAAGACAGAAATTGGTCCCCGAAGGACCTCAAAAGATAGACTATGACACTGACACCACTCATTAGACCATCACCAACAGAGATAGGAGTTTTACTGGTCCGTCGGATCATCACCCGGGTTCCCTTGGAAAGCCCTAAACGTATCAATGCCATCGGGATACATAAATTCATAGGCATTAGGATCAAAGAAACACGATGCTTGGAAGTTGCGATCCTGAAGGTCTGGATCAAGATAAGCATTACAGTCCTGAAGAGTTTGCTGGATGAAGTAGCACTGAACATGTATATGACTATGGATTAGGTTGCCAAGGCCTCTGGTGTTGGTCCTCATCTGCTCCTCAGCTTGGGCCATGCGTATGTCAAAATAATGTTGAGTGAGAGGCATATAACGACCATAGGAAGGAGGGTTAGAAGGAGCATCAACAGCGGTCTGAGAGCTAGATGGACGGGCTGAGCAAGATGATTGGCCAGAAGCAGAATAACGTGAGACAACCAAGAAGGAAGGAGCACCATCCGTGTGGCAAAGACTGAGGTCCACACCTTTGGCTTCCAGGATTAGCATGATGAACGTATCGTAATTGAGGGTATGCCGTCCCGCAGAGTGAATCGAGGAAAAGGCATTCAACAGAGTTTTTGCGAAGGACCAAGTCATAGAGATAATACATGCAAATAAGGGCGTCGCATGTGATGGCATCGTAGTTGCCAGACTTGGGAGTCAAGGAGTAGCAGATGATGCGATCCAATTTGTAATAAAATAGCTCCAGTTGCTTGAAAAGTGCTGGAATGGGAGGAGCATCAGGGCCTTTGTAAATAATGCCAAAGAACTCTTCAAACGATACATTGACGGTAGGATTCAGACCGGCGAGAGCAGGCAGAGCATCCCCTCGATTTGGAATGTCGAGAATCTCAATGAGATTGCGGGCGGTAAGGCAAAGTGGAGATCGTTGACGAGAATTTCGATCATATTGTTGGCCATGTCGGGGACAAGATTGCAGTAGCACAGGCAAACTGCAGCATGATATACTGGAATTTGACGGCTCAGAAGTTTTGACAGTCCCGCAAACTGAAACAGCAGGAGATGGCTGAAAAAGATATTCCAGTTGATCGGCCTTCCCTCGAACACTGGGTGGTGTTCAAAGGATTGGAACCAAGCGTCAGCAGCAACACTGGATTTAAAAAAATTTCGGTCGTAGGCGCCATTCGAAAGTGGTACCGGCATGAATGGATTAGAAGAGGAGGAAGAATGCGGTCGCTTGGCATGGGCTATGGTGAAAAGCAACGGTTTTAGGTAGAAGAGACTGGTAGAGGCAAAAGTTGTATGTGTATAGAAGGAAGTGAAAGAAGGAGGAAGAAGGAGAGAGGTTTACGATAAGTGGAAATATTGGGAAGTGGAAGAGTTTGAAGAGAAGTAAAGAGATGGGTTTTAAAGGAGGATTTGATGTGTGAATGGATGTGAGGTTGGTGAAAAGATAGAAGGTAATAAATGAAAGGGATATGAAAGGATGGGAGGGAGTTAATGAAGGGGATTTGAAGGGATATGTGAGATGAAAAATGAGATTTGGTGGGGCCCATTAAGGAGTAAAGTACAACGTTTTGCAGTCTTCACCAAAAATGGTATTCCGTCGGAGTTTCGAACGGTTCCGTCGGTACGCGGATTGAATGAACAGAACTATTCTGTTGAACATATATCAGTATACTGGTGGTGTTTCATAGAATTTTGTCGGTATTCCGTTGAACAGAGAAACTAGGAGTCAAGATTAAGAATGCGCAATTCTTGGCAAAAAAATACAAACCGATCCTCCGGGAGAGGCTTTGCGAAGATATCCGTCAGTTGATAGTAGTATAAATAAATTCAAGATGAATGTCCCCCTTTTGTTGATAGTCACAAAGAAAATGGTGTCTAATCTCAATGTGCTTGGTGCGTGAGTGACAAATTGGGTTTTTTGTAAGATTTATAGAACTAGTGTTGTCACATTTAATGGAGATACTGGTAGAAGAAATGTCATAGTCTACAAGTGTTTGTGTCATCCAAAGAATTTGTGCATAACAACATCCAGCCGTAATGTATTCGACTTCAGTGGTGGAAAGAGCTACAGAATTTTGTTTCTTACTAAACCAAGATACCAAAGATTTCCCAAGGAATTGACAAGTGCCGCTAGTGCTTTTCCGATAAATCTTGTATCCGGCAAAATCTGCATCCGAGTAGCCTACAAGCCCAAAGGATGGAGATTTCGGATACCAAAGTCCTATGTTTATGGTGCCTTTGAGATATCGAAAAATGCGCTTAACGGCACATAAGTGTGATTCTTTGGGGTTTGCTTGGTATCGTGAACAAAGACAAACACTAAACATAATATCAGGATGACTAGCAGTTAAGTAAAGTAAGCTACCGATCATACCTTGATACTTATGAATGTCAACAGAAATACCATTCTCATCATGATCAAGATTTATTGTTGTGGCCATAGGAGTTCTCATTGATTTGGATGTGCCAAGCTCAAAGCGTTTGAGGAGATCCTTCGTATATTTAGCTTGATTGATAAAAGTGTCGTTTGGTCCTTACTTGATTTGTAATCCAAGAAAGAATAAAAATTCTTCCATCATATTCATTTCAAATTCATCCTGCATAACTTTGGCAAATTCTTCACATAATGTCTTGTTAGTGGAGCCAATATCATCAACATAAATTTGCAATAATAGAAGTGTGCCATTAAGAGATTTAATAAAAAGTGTTGTGTCAATTTGCCTTTAGAAAAGTTATGAGAAATAAGAAAAGTGCTAAGGCGCTCATACCAAGCACGAGGAGCTTGCTTGAGGCCATAGAGGACTTTGTGTAGTTTAAAAACATGATCAGGAAATTAAAAATTCTCAAAATCAGGAGGTTGCTTGACATAAACCTCTTATTTGATAAATCTATTTTAAAAGGCGCTTTCGACATCCATTGGAAAAAGCTTAAAATTATTAAAACAAGCAAAAGCGCAAAGCATTCGAATGGATTCAAGACGAGCAACCGGAGCGTAGGTCTCTTCGTAGTCAATGCCTTCCTCTTGGTTATAGCCTTGAGCAACCAATCGAGCTTTGTTACGAGTGACAAAACCATCTTCATTAAGCTTGTTTCAAAACACCTACTTTGTTCCAATAATGGGATAGTTGTGAGGCTTAGGAACAAGTTCCCAAATAATATTTCGCTCAAATTGATTTAGCTCTTATTGCAATGCAATCATACAAAATTTATCATTGAAAGCATCATTAAAATTTTTAGGCTCTATTTGGGAAATAAAAGTCACATTTGCACAATGATCCAGCGTAACGGATCTAGTGCTAACTCGTGAGGAGGGTTCACCAATAATAAGCTCCTTCGGATGATGGGGAACAAATCTCCATTCTTTAGGAAGATCCTTTTGAGGAGGCTCTATTGGTGGAGAGTCTTCGGGTGGAGTAGTCTTGTCACGCCCCAGACCCAAAACACTGGGGGACGGGGACGGACCTGGCTAGTTACGTATTACGGATAGAAGAAATACCGAATAATACGATCTGCAGTAAACTAGACAAGGGGGTGCATACTACATACAAGTCTCGCTAGGGTCATATGACATCTATTGTCTCAATCAATGAATAAAGTAGCAGTAAATAAAGAGCATATATGATAAAGCAGTAAGGCGTCCCAAATGCTCGGTCAAAATGTTCTTGAGATCTGGCTTTACAAAACATAGCCAGATGATATGATAAGGTATACACAATCGCTATCAGCTGCAGTCTGAATTAATTACAATTATGTAAAAGCAAGTGCTAGACAGTCCGACTAACAGGTCGGTGCCAAAACGGCAAAAGTAAAGTAAAAAACAAGACGAGTAGGGAGTCAAGGAACCCACTCGTGGCCTCCTGCGGTCATCCTTCTAGTATTGACCATCTTGAGGGTAGAAGTAAGTTGAGTCCTCGGAAGCTGGCTCTAGATCTGGCCATGCAAAACCAGAGAGGTTAGACCTCCAATAGCAAGCACCACAAAGGAAGCACGACATGAAAAATTAAAACCAGCAATAAGAGTTAAGTATATAAATAAGATAAATAGATCTTTGCCTCTTACTAAGGTACGCCTAGCGTCTTGACATTCCGAACCAACTCCCCAACCAAACAAGGACAGAAGTTGGCCCGTCATGTCAGTACGTTCAGCTTACCTCAATAGTTGGCAAAGTAGGATACAACCCACAATCAAATCAGTTTAAGCGGCCAGGCAATTATTACGGCTTACTACTAGTGAGCTCCAAGTTACCCTGGAACCATGCATTAGGGAATTTCTCAGTTCTTACTATAGACAAACAAGGCTGGTCGATCCAATAATCAGTTGCGACATGCGGGAAAACGAGTCCCAGCGGGACGCTCATCGATCGGGAAAAGTAAACCGGATACCACTCCCTGCCCGTGTGGTAGATATGTAGTATCCGTGGGAACCAGCCGGCGTGTCGGGATACTATTTGTCCCAAGGACGACCGTCATGTAAGAACTCGAAAAACCATTCTCTCCATGCAGTAATTATTTTATTTAGCTTAGTTGGCCCTATGTTAATTGAAATCTCATGCCGTGGATCATGAGTATCTCGCATGAGTACTTTCGTACAAGGTACGATATGCGTAACTCTACAACGATGCCAGTGCGGTTAGGTTGTAGGTCCTGCATAGCGTAATGCAACAATCAAACCTATCCACGGGATAATCATGCATTGACAGTAGGATACACGTGCTGCTTTTGTAATACGAAATTAATTATCGGTGCCATAGTACCTACTCAATATTATGTAAATTCATGTACATAATTATAAGTTGGAAATCAGCACGGGTACATTATCAATGATCGGGATCAGCCAGTCGTTCTCAATGGTTCATACATGAACGTGTCCCATTCAGTTCTATAAGACGACTAGCCAGTCTCTTAGTTCCAGACATAGGAACGCATGATCAATATTAAGTCAGGATAACAATTATTGTCAATTCGTGACAAGGCATGGTATCCAAAAGTTCTATATCAAGAATAAGAGAAACTTGCATAAAATAGTTGGTAACATAGTCTTGAAGCCAAGAAAAAGATCTACAACTTTCATGTTGGAAGTTAGGAGAAATTCGGGCCAGAAAACAGTCAAAAAGAGCATCAAACGATCAAAATCAGCCAAAATCAGCCTCATGCGGCTCAACACTATGCAGCTCATGCGGCTCAAAAATGCTCATGCGGCCATAAATGCTTATGCGGCTCAAAAATACTCATGCGGCCAGAAATGGTCATGCGGCCAGAAATGCTTATGCGGCTCAAAAATACTCATGCGGCAAGAAAAATACTCATGCGGCCAGAAATGGTCATGCGGCCAGAAATGCTTATGCGGCTCAAAAATACTCATGCGGCCAGAAATGCTTATGCGGCCAGAAATTCTTATGCGGCTCAAAAATGCTCATGCGGCCAGAAATGGTCATACGGCCAGAAATTCTTATGCGGCTCAAAAATGCTCACGCGGCCAGAAATAGTCATGCGGCCAGAAATGCTTATGCGGCTCAAAAATGCTCATGCGGCCAGACACTATTTATCGTCCCTGCGAGAATCAGGACAGATGAACATAGAAGTTTGACCAAAATTGTTTTGGCCATAACTTCCTCAAATCAAGTCGAAATCTAACTTTTCAAAAGCCAAAATTGGATTGAATTGAATTCTCTACAACATAGAACAATCAAAACATGGAAATGATGAAGTTTGATAGATCAAAACCCAAGAAAACCGAAAAGGAGAAAAAACTTAGATCTACACAAAGCTAACCATGGAAAACAAAAACTACAAGACCTAAACATGTAGAGAAAGAAGAGACAAACACAATGGACTAAAAATAAATAGGGATGCATAAAATCCTCCATGATGTGCAAGATGTACTTTCCTCTCACAAGCGGGTTAGGGTTTGGTGGAGAAGTAAATGTGAATGAATGAAGAGAGAGAATGAAAGAAGAAGTTTTATATCAAGGTCAAGTGGATCTCCACCATTCATTCTCTCCACCAAATCCAAGCCATCCATTCCTTTCCATGTTGAACCAAACCAAACCAAGTTGGTTTACCATGAACCGAAATAAACCAAGAGCCAAGAAAAAGCAGAAAATAAAATACAGAAAAATAATTATCATGAAATTAAAAGAATTAAATACAAAATAAATGCATGACAGATACTAAATAAATTCGGGCAAGCGGTATACGTATAAAGATACGTATTCCGGGAACGGGAAGTGACATCTCTACCCACCTTAGATAAATTCCGTCCTCGGAATTTCAAATCCAAGCATGTTAGAAATATGAGGGCCAGGCACAAGCAATACAGCGAGCAATCAATCACCCTATGATACCAATCAACCACTAATCTGTAACTATACTATCAATCCATGAAACCAAGCTACTAATCATACGGGGATATGTATGTGGAATCAAGACAATCAAGGCATATGGAAATGAAATATACCTTGTGAGTCAAACAAGTGCGGGTACCACGATCAGATATCATCCTCCTGCTCCCACATTGACTCTCCTAAGGAGTGATGGCCCCAAGAAACACGAACAAGGTTAATTGTTCGGTTCTTGAGTATCTTCTTCCTTCGGTCCAAAATGGACACATGCTGCTCCTCATAAGACAGGTTGGTACCCACAACCAGCTCAGAATGATCGAGAATATGACTTGGGTCCGATACATACCTACGTAACTGAGATACGTGAAATACATCATGCACCTCTCTTAACGAAGGCGAAAGGGATAAACGATAAGCAACATCGCCTACCCTATCAAGGATAACAAATGGGCCCACGTACCGCGGACTCAACTTCCTGCGAACACCAAATCTAATGACTCCTCGAGTAGGCAAAATCCGCAAGAACACGTGGTCCCCAACAGAAAATTCCAACGGCCTACGATGTTGGTCTGCCCAATGACGATGTCGATCCTGTACAACTCGAAGTCGCTCTCTAATTCCCTTAACAACCTCAACTGTCTGGACAATCATCTCTGGTCCCAACATCTTCCTTTCCCCAATATCATCCCATACCAACGGCGATCTATACTTCTTACCGTACAGTGCCTCGAACGGAGCCATTTGAATACTGGCCTGGTAACTATTATTATATGAAAATTCTACTAAGTGCAGGTGACTCTCCCAGGATCCTCCAAAATCTAAAGTGCAGGCTCATAACATATCTTCTAAGGTCTGAATGGTTCTTTCTGATTGTTCGTCCGTCTGCGGGTGGTAAGCCGTACTGAATCTTAACTTGGTACCTAGGCTCTGATGTAAACTCTTCCAGAAATGTGACGTAAAATGGGTATCTCTATCCGACACAATACTGACAGGAACTCCATGCTGCCTGACGATCTGCTGCATGTACATCTCTGCTAGCTTTTCTGTAGGCTGCCCTACTCTGAAGGGAAGGAAATATGCTACCTTTGTAAGTCGATCCACTATAACCCAGATGGCATCCTTAACACTAGGTGACCTCGGTAATCTAGTCATAAAGTCTATTGTGATGTGCTCCCACTTCCATTTCAGGATAGGAAGTGGCTGTAATAATCCTGCTGGCCTCTGCTGCTCTGCCTTCACTTGCTGACATATCAAGCAACGGGAGACGAATCTAGCTATCTTCCTCTTCATTCCGTTCCACCAGAAATGTTGTTTAATATCCCTGTACATTTTGGTACCTTCCGGGTGAATAGAATACTGAGAACTATGGGCCTCTGCCATAACCTCCTGTCTGATATCTCCACTAGGCACACATAGACGTGATCCATACCTAAGTGTTCCATCCTCATGAATTCTCATCTCCTTCCGGAGTCCTGACTTACATTCTGTCCTGAGCTTCTGAATCCTTGGGTCCTATGCCTGAGCTGCCTTGATCCTATCTACCAAGTCAGATTGAACTTGTAGACTAGTCAAGATCCCTACATATCCAGGAAGTATAACCTCAATGCCCATCTCTCGAAGATCCTCTAAAATCTGCTTCTGTGATGTCAACATGAATGCACTGCCCCTTCTACTGAGGGCATTCGCTACTACATTAGCCTTGCCTGGGTGATACTGAAGCTCTACTTCATAATCCTTGATCAATTCCAACCATCTCCTCTGTCTCATATTCAGCTCCTTCTGAGTAAAAATATACTTTAAGCTCTTGTGGTCGGTGAATATATCTACTCGATCGCCGTATAGGTAATGCCTCCAAAGCTTCAAGGAAAATACTACGGTCGCCAACTCCAAATCATGAGTCGGATAATTCTTCTCGTGGTCCCGAAGTTGTCTAGATGCATACGCTATCACCTTCCCATGTTGCATGAGGACACATCCAAGTCCCTTACCTGACGCATCACAATATACAGTAAAACCTCCGGGTCCAACGGGCAATGTAAGTATAGGTGCCGAGATCAATTTCTGCTTCAAACTCTCAAAGGATGCCTGGTACTCTGCCGACCAGACAAATGGCACATCCTTGCGTGTCAAACAGGTCATGGGTGCTAAAATTCTTGCAAAATCTGACACGAACCTTCGGTAATATCCTGCCAATCCCAAGAAACTCCGTACATCTGCTACTGTCTTAGGTACTGGCCAACCTTCCACGGCCTCCACTTTCCTAGGATCCACTGATACTCCTGCCCCTGATATGATATGCCCCAGGAATGAAATTCGATCCGACCAAAACTCACATTTACTGAGCTTGGCGTACAACTGGTTTTCTCTCAAAACCTGTAATACCTTCCTGAGGTGACCTTCATGCTCTTCTTCGCTGGCTGAGTAAACGAGAATGTCATCGAGGAACACAACGACAAATTGATCCAAGTATGGCTTAAAAATACGGTTCATCAAATCCATAAATATTGCTGGAGCATTGGTCAATCCAAATGGCATAACTAAAAATTCGTAATACCCGTACTTCGACCTGAATGCTGTCTTGGGAATATCCTCCTCCCGAACTCTAACTTAATGATATCCTGGCCGAAGATCTATCTTGGAAAATACTCTGGCTCTGCTCAACTGATCAAACAAGTCGTCGATCCTCGGTAGTGGGTACTTGTTCTTTACTGTTGCCGCATTGAGTTTCCTATAGTCAATGCACAATCGGGATGACCCATCCTTCTTCCCTACAAGTACTACTGGTGCTCCCCATGGTGATTCACTATCCTGAATGAACTTCTTCGCCTTTAATTCTTTTA
This sequence comes from Iris pallida, assembly GCA_029216955.1. Taxonomy (NCBI): domain Eukaryota; kingdom Viridiplantae; phylum Streptophyta; class Magnoliopsida; order Asparagales; family Iridaceae; genus Iris; species Iris pallida. Next base: position 9,418,379 of record JANAVB010012000.1, on the reverse strand, counting down.
TATGCTGGTACACCTTGGCCTGCTCTGAATCTGGCATTCTGTAAACTCGATCCGACACCGGTTCGGTCCCTGGCACCAATTCTATACTGAACTCGACATCTCTCTTCGGTGGTAAACCTGGTAGTTCTTCCGAAAATACATCAAAAAACTCTTCCACTACCCTCGGGACTTGAACTCTTTCCAATGCTGCTACGACTCCGCCTCCCAACTGTTCTGTTCCCGGCCTGACCAAAGCGAACTGTCCCATGCCTGGAATATCAAAAGATACGCTCCCTCTATGGCAATCTATTGTAGCATGACTGTCTTTCAGCCAGTCCATGCCAAAGATAACATCAAAATTTCCCATAGGAAATTCTATCAACCTAGCGGGTAAGGAACGCCCGCACACTACGACTCAACATGCTGGAATAATCCTACTAACTCCTACAAGCCTATTACCAGTGAGTATATTCAACCTCTCTGGCAATGCCTCAAATTCCAATCCTAGTCGTGTTGCAAATCGTGTAGATACAAATGAATGTGATGCTCCTGAATCAAACAATGCTACTGCAGGAGATGAGGAGACGAGAACGTTACCTGCCACAACGTTCCCCGATGCCAATGCCTCCTCCAAGGACAGATTGAACGCCTGCCCTTGGCCTCCATACTGATTTCCCTGCTGCGGCCCTGCCCGATGTTGCTGCTGGCCCTTGCCTCGATGATGCTGGGGTCGTCCCTGGTGTTGCTGCTGTATCGGCAGTCCCTGCTGCCGAAATATCTGAGCTTGTGTCAATAACGGGCGTTGAGCCAACGGTTTTACTGCTACCGCTGGCCCTCGATACTGGCCTGCCCCTGGTGCTGGCAGGGCAGGAAATGGTTGTACTGGCCCTCCTGGCCTCGAACTCATGGGGCAAGTGGAAACCCGGTGATCCGGACTCCCACATACCAAGCATAACCCATTAAATGCCCGGCATATATTCTTAGTGTGCCCTGCCTTCCCACAATAAGTATAACCCGCGGGTGGCTGCTGATTCTTCCTCTGCTGCTGTTGCTGTCTGGCTGGTGGTGCTGGCCCTCGTACCGCCACATCATGAATGCGGACGCCAGGAGACGGTGCTGTCGATCGGGGTGCTGCTCCCCCTCCTCCTTCCATCTGGTTGTGAGACCTCTTCTGGCCCCCAGCCCTAGTCGCCATCCTCTGGATAGTGATCTCATGCCTCCGGGCCGCCGTCAGTACCTCATCAAAAGTCTGGTAGTTATGCCCCTCTACCAGTTGCAGGAGTTCAAGATGAAATCCTTGTTGAAACCTCATGGCCCTCTGGCTCTCCGTGGCTACCATCTCCGGGACAAACCTACTCAATCTGCAGAACTCCGCTGCATAAGCATCCACGGTCTTCCTAGCCTGCTTGAGGCTGATAAACTTTTGCTGTAGCTCGAATTGAGCTACCACTCCATAGTACTTGGTCTTCAATCTGGTAGAAAAATCGTCCCATGCAATAGGACACTGGCACCTACTTCCTCTGATTCCTACCAATCACGGACGAGATCCTGGAGTAACAACTTTACTTGGTCCACTTGCTCCTCCGCTGGAACTTTGGTTGCCTTCAAAATGGCCTCAATATCCTTGAGCCATGCATCTGCTGTGATAGCATCTTCTGTACCTTTGAAACATCGGGGGTTGTACTTGCAGAATCGGGTCGACGCACCTGAATCAGTCCTCACTCCTCTTTCTAATGCCGTCTGCAAGCCTTGATTAAGTAACACATTCTGCTCCTGTTGCTGGGTATGCATCTGTTGCTGGACCAACATCTGATGTTGCTGCATGGCCATCATCCCTCTGATGATCTCTAGGAGGGCTGGTGTATCTACTGCCCCCGGAGTGGGTGGAATCATCAGTGAGATCGGAACCTCCGGATATTGTGCCCCAACGGCTGGCTCTACTATCACCTCTGCTTGGACGTGCTCTTGGGGAAGCACTGACCCTTGCTGCTGACCAACATGGTCCTGTTGCTCTGGTTGTTGCTGCTCTGACGCGGACGAGGAGCCCCTAATACAAGGGACAAGAGAACAATCAAACGACCGGACAGGAAAGATTAACGAAGTCAAGGGATACCGGGGTGCCAAGATGGGATCGAGAGCAACGAATCATGAGATCAAGGAAGAACATGTGTGATTGAGACCTCCTATAAAATAAAAGCACCCCACAAGTCTGAAAACAGACCTGCATGGGCCACCACTAAAACCTTGTCATGCCCCAAACCCGAAATACTGGGGGACGGGGACGGACCTGGCCAGCTACGTATTACGGGTAGAAAAAATACCGAATAATACGATCAATGTTGTAAACTAGACAAGGTGGTGCATACTACATACAAGTCTCGCTAGGGTCACATGACATCTATTGTCTCAATTAATGAATCAAGTAGCAGTAAATAAAGAGCATATATGATAAAGCAGTAAGGCGTCCCAAATGCTCGGTCAAAATGTTCTTGAGATCTGGCTTTACAAAACATAGCCAGATGATATGATAAGGTATACACAATCGCTATCAGCTGCAGTCTGAATTAATTACAATTATGTAAAAGCAAGTGCTAGACAGTCCGACTAACAGGTCGGTGCCAAAACGGCAAAAGTAAAGTAAAGAACAAGACGAGTAGGGAGTCAAGGAACCCACTCGTGGCCTCCTGCGGTCATCCTTCTAGTATTGACCATCTTGAGGGTAGAAGTAAGTTGAGTCCTCCGGAGCTGGCTCTAGATCTGGCCATACAAAACCAGAGAGGTTAGACCTCCAATAGCAAGCACCACAAAGGAAGTACGACATGAAGAATTAAACCAGCAATAAGAGTTAAGGATATAAATAAGATAAATAGATCTTTGCCTCTTACTAAGGTACGCCTAGCGTCTTGACATTCCGAACCAACTTCCCAACCAAACAAGGACATAAGTTGGCCCGTCATGTCAGTACGTTCATCTTACCTCAATAGTTGGCAAAGTAGGATACAACCCACAATCAAATCAGTTTAAGCGGCCAGGCAATTATTATGGCTTACTACTAGTGAGCTCCAAGTTACCCTGGAACCATGCATTAGAGAATTTCTCAGTTCTTACTATAGACAAACAAGGCTGGTCGATCCAATAATCAGTTGCGCCATGCGGGGAAACGAGTCCCAGCGGGAGGCTCGTCGATCGGGAAAAGTAAATCGGATACCACTCCCTGCCCGTGTGGTAGATATGTAGTATCTGTGGGAACCAGCCGGCGTATCGGGACACTATTTGTCCCAAGGACGGCCGTCATGTAAGAACTCGAAAATCCATTCTCTCCATGCAGTAATTATTTTATTTAGCTTAGTTGGCCCTATGTTAATTGAAATCTCATGTCGTGGATCATGAGTATCTCGCATGAGTACTTTCGTACAAGGTACGATATGCGTAACTCTACAACAATGCCAGTGCGGTTAGGTTGTAGGTCCTGCATAGCGTAATGCAACAATCAAACCTATCCACGGGATAATCATGCCTTGACGGTAGGATACACGTGCTGCTTTTGTAATACGAAATTAATTATCGGTGCCATAGCACCTACTCAATATTATGTAAATTCATGTACATAATTATAAGTTGGAAATCAGCACGGGTACATTGTCAATGATCAGAATCAGCCAGTCGTTCTCAATGGTTCATACATGAACGTGTCCCATTCAGTTCAATAAGACGACTAGCCAGTCTCTTAGTTCCAGACATAGGAACGCATGATCAATATTAAGTCAGGATAATAATCATTGTCAATTCGTGACAAGGTATGGTAGTCAAAAGTTCTATATCAAGAATAAGAGAAACTTGCATAAAATAGTTGGTAACATATTCTTGAAGCCAAGAAAAAGATCTAAAACTTTCATGTTGGAAGCTAGGAGAAATTCGGGCCAGAAAATAGTCAAAAAGAGCATCAAACGATCAAAATCAGCCAAAATCAGCCTCATGCGGCTCAACACTATGCAGCTCATGCGGCTCAAAAATGCTCATGCGGCCAGAAATGCTTATGCGGCTCAAAAATACTCATGCGGCCAGAAATGGTCATGCGGCCAGAAATGCTTATGCGGCTCAAAAATACTCATGCGGCCAGAAATGGTCATGCGGCCAGAAATGCTTATGCGGCTCAAAAATACTCATGAGGCCAGAAATGGTCATGCGGCCAGAAATACTTATGCGGCTCAAAAATACTCATGCGGCCAGAAATGCTTATGCGGCCAGAAATTCTTATGCGGCTCAAAAATGCTCATGCGGCCAGAAATGGTCATGCGGCCAGAAATTCTTATGCGGCTCAAAAATGCTCATGCGGCCAGAAATGGTCATGCGGCCAGAAATGCTTATGCGGCTCAAAAATGCTCATGCGGCCAGATACTATTTATCGTCCCTGCCAGAATCAGGACAGATGAACATAGAAGTTTGACCAAAATTATTTTGGCCATAACTTCCTCAAATCAAGTCAAAATCTAACTTTTCAAAAGCCAAAATTGGGTAGAATTGAATTCTCTACAACATAGAACAATCAAAACATAGAAATGATGAAGTTTGATAGATCAAAACCCAAGAAAACCAAAAAGGAGAAAAAACTTAGATCTACACAAAGCTAACCATGGAAAACAAAAACTACAAGACCTAAACATGTAGAGAAAGAAGAGACAAACACAATAGACTAAAAATAAATGGGGATGCATGAAATCTTCCATGATGTGCAAGATGTACTTGCCTCTCATAAGTGGGTTAGGGTTTGGTGGAGAAGTAAATGTGAACGAATGAAGAGAGAGAATGAAAGAAGAAGTTTTATATCAAGGTCAAGTGGATCTCCACCATTCATTCTCTCCACCAAATCCAAGCCATCCATTCCTTTCCACGTTGAACCAAACCAAACCAAGTTGGTTTACCATGAACCGAAATGAACCAAGAGCCAAGAAAAAGCAGAAAATAAAATACAAAAAAATAATTATTATAAAATTAAAAGAATTAAATACAAAATAAATGCATGACAGATACTAAATAAATTCGGGCAAGCGGTATACGTATAAAAATATGCATTTCGGGAACGGGGAGTGACAAGTCTCAACTTTATTGCTAGATGAAGGAGTACTAGTATCTCCAAGAGAAGAGTTTTTCAATCCAAAAGAGATGTCATCAACATCATTGGAGGAGGAGGATGTAGAAGAGTTCAGTTCGTCAAAAGAGACATTTATTTACTCTTCGACAAGAAAACTTCTTTTATTGAAAGTACGAAAACCTTTGCTGTGCATAAAATAGCCAAGAAAGATGCCTTCGTAGGCTTTTTCTTCAAATTTGCCTAGGTTATCCTTGGTGTTCAAAATATAATATTTGTATCCAAAAACTTTGAAATATTCAATAGAAGAAGTTTTGTCAAACCAAAGCTCATAGAGTTTTCTTGGAAATAGGTCGAATCAAGGCCCTATTTATAATATAACATGTCGTGTTAACGGCTTCCATCCAGAAGTATCGGGGAAGCTTGTATTGGTTTAACATGACCATTGCCATATCGCCAAGGGTATTCTTTCTCTCCACAACTCTATTTTATTGTGGAGTTCTAGGACAAGCAAAATCATGACCCAAACCATGCTTTCACAAAATCTTTTAAAATCAACATTATCAAATTCTCTCCCATGATCACTTCTAATTTTGTTGATCATAATGCCTTTCTCATTTTGAACATGTTTACAAAAAGCAACAAATTTACGAAAGGTATCTGTCACGACCCGCACCCGCTTTTAAAAATACAAGTGCATAAGCAAGCCAGCTACGTATCAAGCAGACTCCAGCCCGACTCTAATACGTATAAGCTGTCAAGAGCATGGTATCATGTCTAATATGATAATCTAAACTATATCTTAATCCACAAGATGCATATAAATCAAGAATGAACAAGTATGGTTCATGGTCTGCAGCCCACTAGCATATTATCCGATTAGACTCTAAGAATAATATGAGTCTATAAAACTAGGCTAACAAACAGGATATATCATAAGAGCACGAGAAGATAATAAAGTAATATCACTAGCAAAATACCTAAATCATGCAGATGTAATCGACTACCATATGCTCAGCTAACTAACTCCGTGCAACCAGCTACCTGAAGAGATCATCAGGTCCTCAGGGGACATAGCAAGATACATAAAAATATGCCTATCTAACAGTTCTATCATGCATAAGAATATAAACAGGCTATAAACAAAAAATAAGACGAAAATTGATAAGTGGCTACTGACAGGTGACTATGAACACGGATACAGGAAACAACTATGCATAAATAAACTGTTGGGAGAGAACTGGTGAACAAGAGATCAAAGGATGTCAAACCCTCGTCCCGAGTGTGGACTCGATAGTTTGAACTAAACACTAACCCTCGCCCCGAATGTGGACTCACAGGTTAGTTCACGACAAACACCCTCGCCCCGAGTGTGGACTCACAGGTACAAATAGATCAAGACAAACACCCTCGCCCTGAGTGTGGACTCGCAGGTGCAAATGGTCAACCCTCACCCCGATTATGGACTCGCAGGTTGAAAAAAGAAACAGTAATTAGCAGTTCAGTTACACGCACTCACTCCACGATATGATACGACTCAGTCAAGGTACATATAAGGACAACTCTCGTATAGTTTATAATGTCAAACTTTGGACAATGACGGTATATAGACGAGACAATAACTAATATACATGATAAGAAGAAAAGCATACCAATCAAACCAATCCAACTAACTGATGGCATATAACTACTAGATAAAGAAATAAGCATGCAATAAACTGTAGAGGGAGGCAAGGTATACTTGCCTAATTTTGCGCTCTTAATATGAAACGCCGCTCCCGCGTCCACGCCTCCGGAACTTGACGCTCCTAGATAATTAATTAGCCAGTTTAAGTCACTACTCATGAAACTTATGATACAACTTAATTAGTTAAAGTAATATTTTAAAATTATATTAACTATATTCAAATCTTCCGTGGAACCATTTAGATTCATTAAATCACACAGGTTCCACGAGGCATCGAAACACAGTTTTAGGGTTTCCAACTCTCAATTGGTCGGTTATGCCCCTACTTCAATAACGTACTTAAAAATTATATAAATTTCATAAAAATAATATTTAAACAAATTTATTCTGAAATTCCAGAATTAATATTTCTAAAGAAATTTATGAGTAGTTGATTACTAAGTCAGCTAGTCTACCCGAAACTCGTCCGAAACATAGTCAATTACTCAAAATTGCTAAAATAACCAAAAATATATTTTAAACAGAATTAAAATATATTATTTCTCAGAATAATATTATGGGTACAAGGGTTAAGTTATACTACAAGTTTGGGACATCCTAGGTCAGTCGATTACCCGAAATTAGCTAATTTTGACCTATAATATTTTTGACCAAATTTGAGTTGATAAATTCATGGAAAAAATACTTAAACATCCTAATTTATATATATGAACACACATAAAATTCAGTTTTGAAAATAACCACCAATAACTTATAGTTTCTTCACAACGGGATTAATTTTGATCCTACCGAAACATGAATATTACGACTATAAATCATAAAACTTTTATAGATGATTATACATAGCAAAAGCCATCAAAATATGATTTCTATAGATTTAATAACATATTTTCTACAGAAATTTAGTAAGGTTTTGAGATTGAAAAATTAGGGTTTCTTACCAAAAGTCCTTGCTAGAGAGGTTGTGAAGACTTCTCCTTACCAAAGCTCCAACTTTTCTTGCTATCTTTGCTTGCTAATCATCTCTTGGTGAGTTTGGAAGGGTTGTCAATGACTATAGATGGTTGGATGGAGAAGATGGAGTTTTTAGGGTTTATTTTGAGTGGTTGGATGGATGTATGGTGGAGGAGATGAGTTTTTGTGAAGGATGGAGAGATGTGCAATGGAGAAGATGATGTATGGAGGGCTATGGGAGAGAGGTGCTGCCAAATATAAGGGGGAAGTAAGGGAGTGGTCGACCAAGAAGGAAAAAGAAGAAGAAATTAAGTTAGGGTTAGGGTTTGGGTATGAGTTGATGTACATATATGGGCCTTTTGGGTTGCATGCATGAAAAGGAGTAGGAATCCTATTCCTAATATGATGCTTGGCCGAATATCCAAGGAAGGGGCTGCTTTAGTGGGCCAAGAGTGCTCCCACTTGGTTGGGGTGGTGGTTTGGTGAGTTGGCTAATTGATTGGATTGAGGATTAAAAAGGTCTTTCCTAATATAGACTAATTAAATCTATCTATATAAATACAATCCAAAATCTGAATTAAATACAAAATATATGTATTTATTTATATTTATTAATGTCCAACATGCCTACTTAGTATTGGGTTGGACTTTGGGTCAAATATAAAGTCATGCCAACTAGGATTACACGTAGACACTTTCTATAAATAGAAACTTTCCAAAATTAAAAACATATCAATATTAATAAAATATATATCAACATGAAGGTATTTGAGAGTACTACATGTTTATTTAGATTTGGATTTGGTTCAGGTCAAGTCGGGGCTAAATTGGTACAACCGGGTCTCCTAGAAAATCAATAATCTAATAATTAAATAAATAAATCATCGGTGGAGGTTAAGTCGCAACTTGGCCTGGTTTTTCTAGTTAGAACACACCTATGGCTCGGCCTTCCCTACCATAGCTAAAATACTAGTCAAGGCATCCAACTACACTATTTGTGCCAAAATTCTTGGTCATCTTGTACTCCAAATTTAATCGTGACTAAAGGCATCTACCGTAATAATTAACTAATTAATTATTTATAACATTCAAAAATCACCATTTAAATCAAATAAATAAATAAAAATAATTTAAAATTTTTGGGAAGAGGAGTTACAAATCTACCCACCTTAAAAATAATTTTGTCCTCAAAATTCTAATTCATAACTATTCCTTAAAATTTAAAAAGAAAGTCTACCTTAAACTTAATCTTCTTAAATTTCAATTCCTCAAAAATAGTTTATATCCTTCTCCTAGTCATTTTGTAACTACAAAATCTCGAGGACTTCTACCCACCTTTGGTCATACTACTCCCTCAAAGGTATGTCACTAAAACTTTATAACCTTCCATCTAGTTGCTAGAATTATTACCCATAGATATCTAAGACATATGGCATCTATAATCCTCCCATATCTATCTAACAACCAAAAATTAAATAATTAAGCAATGTTATACTATAACTTAAGAATTTTTGATAGATTCTAGACAGCACGATCGTTCGTCACTCCGAAATAGGAAGAGACAAAAATCAATGGTTCGGAAGGCAAAGAAGAATAATCAAGAACAAATATAAAATTTCAAGGACGTAGAGAAATTTCTAGGAGAATTTTCAAGGCAGTATGGATTGAGATTTCTAAGGTTTAGTCCTAGTCGCAGGCTCGTATCAGTACAGTTACGTAACCGATACGATATGCTCTGACCTGCATGGGCCACCAAAAAATTTGTCACGACCCGCACCCGCTTTTAAGGATGCAAGTGCGTGAGCAAGCCAGCTACGTATCAAGCGGACTCCAGCCTGACTCGAATACGTATAAGCTGTCAAGAGCATAATATCATATCTAATATGATAATCTAAACTATATCTCAATCTATAAGATGTATATAAATCAAGAATGAACAAGTATGGTTCATGGTCTGCAGCCCACTAGCATATTTTCTGATTAGACTCCAAGAATAATATGAGTCTATAAAATTAGGCTAACAAGCAGGATATATCATAAGAGCACGAGAAGATAATAAAATAATATCACTAGCAAAATACCTGAATCATGCAGATGTAATTGACTACCACATGCTCAGCTAACTAACTCCGTGCAACCAGCTACCTGAAGAGATTATCAGGTCCTCAGGGGACATAGTGTCACACCCAATTTTCAAGAACATGAGTATTTTGGTCATTTTTCATTTTAGAATATTTTTTGGATTTATTTTAATATTTATGATATTGTTTTGGGGTTATTTGAGTCGGGTTTGAATTTCAACTCAATCCGACTTGTATCGGAGACCCGGGGTAGCTTTGACTCTAGTGGGATCCATTCATTAGTTAGACATGGCCCACTTATGACAATATTTAAGTTAGTATGGTTAGACTAAATTTCATGACTAGGTTGGGTTGGTTAAAGACTCAAACTAGTCTATTTTAGCCCCAAACCAAACCTAACTTAAGTTGAACCTAATGAGACAAGAGGGGAGGTATTTTAGACATTACAAAATGGGACACCTAGCCATGCTATGGCCGGCCATAAGAGGGAGGGGGTGAGTCACCTAATTTTCATTCTTAGCCACAAATTTCTCTCTCCTTTGTTCTTCCCCAAATTTGAGAAGAACCTCCATTGATTTCATCCCCAAATCAATCCTTTCCTCCATCAAAATTTCATCATTTCTTCTCTGCTCCATGAAAAGAGGGTGCTAGCCAAGTTTGGGAGGATTTGGCATTGGTTCGTGTCCATTTTGAGATCCCTTCGTGTCGGTGCCGTATCTGAAGGAGTTCCTTGAGATTTCGCCTCCCGGAAGGTAAAATCTACCCTCTAAATAGAACTCTCATGCATTTAGGAATATTTTGAACCCATAAGAATCACCCCCATGGTTGTGTCTCCATTTGTGTCCATTTCGTGTCCATTTGGAGATATTAGGAGTGTCCTTGATGTGTTGTTGTGTCCATGTGGAAAACCCCCAATATTGGACACACTTGTGTTTGACTTTATGTTTAAATAATTTAATACATGTTTTAATCTCAGATTTTTGATGTTATAAATGTTGTTCTTGAGTGTCCTTACATATTCATTCATGTATCTTATATATATATATAAGTTGTGTGTGTGTCTCTTTATATTTGAGAGTATATATATATGTATTGGTAGATGAGTGTGTGTGTCTATATTTTCTTGTGTTCTTGATATATATATATATATATATATATATATTATATTGAGTGTCTCTCTCTCTCTCTCTATATATATATATAGGTGTGTGTGTATATATATATATATATATATAATATATATATATACACACACACCTATATATATATATAGAGAGAGAGAGAGACACTCAATATAATATATATATATATATATATATATATATATATATATATATATATATATATATATATATATATATTCATGTGTATATGTGTGTGGAGTTGAGAGTGAGAGAGCGGTGTGAGGGTGTGATTTAGAGAGTGAGTTAGAGAGATAGATAGGGAGGAATGGAGAGTGATGTATTGGAAGGGGGAGCTGCTGCCCTTGGCAGCTGCAGGTCAGCCTATAGTTGTTGTCCTCTCGACAGCAGCAGCAGTATAGATAGAGGGCAACAGTAGCTGCCAATACAGCAGCAGCACGGCATTGTTGCCCTGTTTGAAGGACAGCAGTATATTCACCCATCCCATTCAGTTATTACATCCAGTCCATCCTATATCAACCCTCCCATTTCCATTTCAAATCAGCCATATCTACCCCCATTCATTTCAGCATTTCATTTCAAACCATTCATCCATTCATCCTTCCAAATCCTATATTCACCCATTTCATACATATTTCATGCAAGAATCCATAAATCATGTCCATTTTAAACTATTCATCCATCTAATTTGAGTACAAATCAGTCCATGAAATCATTTCAGTCCATTCTCATCCCATTTCCGACATTCATCCATATATACATCCATTCCAATCCACTTCACCAATTCATTTCACATTCAAACCGAGTCCATACATTCAACCCATTGATTCATGTGTTTGAGTGTGGGTGAGTTGAGTGAGAGTTAGTGTATCTATGTTAAGGAAATTGATGTTAGCAAGATAAGATGTGGGATATGTTAGAATGTTAAGGTATTTCATATTAGAAGGTAAGGTTTTGATTAGAAATGTTACTAGATATTAGAGTATGATAATTAGATTGTTAGATGTTAGTTGTTAGAGTTGTATAAGTTAGTAGAGGGTTTTGTTAGTGTGTTAGTCTAGATATTAGAGTTAGTATTGAGTGGTATCGTAGGATACCAATTTAGTATTTTAGGGTAAAAGGGATTTACCCTATTTTGAGTTTAAGGTATTAAGATATGAAGTTAGAGTATTAAGATACCATGGCATGGTATCGAGATACGAGGGCATGGTATTAGGATACCATGTTGAGGTAGAAAAGTGCCTAAAAACTAAGGTAGAGGCTTGGTAGTGGGTTTACCTTGGTAAAGGTAATAGGTAAGGTTAAGGTAATTACCTATAAGCTAAGGTATGAGTTTAACAGTTTAAGATGTAATTATAATTTGTTTTCCTTGGTTGGTAATGGTCAGAATTAGTGCTCTTAGACTATTTTTGACCTCGGTTGACCGTTTTGACCAAAAGTCAACAAAAGTCAACCGAAAGTCAAACTTAGCCTAAAAGTGACTAGAACTTGACCGAACTCAACCAGAGTTGACCAGTTGACCAAAAGTCAACTGTTAGTCAAGTGCTCTTAGACTATTTTTGACCTCGGTTGACCGTTTTGACCAAAAGTCAACAAAAGTCAACCGAAAGTCAAACTTAGCCTAAAAGTGACTAGAACTTGACCGAACTCAACCAGAGTTGACCAGTTGACCAAAAGTCAACTGTTAGTCAACATTAGACTAGTTTGACCTAAAGTTGACCAGAGTTGACCAGTTGACCAAAAGTCAACTATAAGTCAACCCTTGACCCAGATTGACTTGGATTGACTTCATGTGACCTTGTTTGTTCTAGTATGACTCTGTGTGATCTAGTTTGGCTCAGTATGACCTCGTTTGACCTAGTTTGACTTAGACTTGCATATCATGACTAGATTAGTTTCCCTTTCATTATTAAACCCTGTTTTGACTTATGATATCTCATCTTTAGGTTTGTGATTACTCTGAGCATCTTTTTACCTTATCAGCTCAGGACCACAGGCGAGTACATTCATTTATAGTTTTTATTGTCTTAATATCTGCTATATTCGATTCAGTTGTAGTATCTTACTTAATTCCTGACACGATGGTTCACGGACTAGTATACGTCGGACCCTGTCATGAGATGTTGTTCCTGGATTACTTGGTATATTGGTACATTACTCGACCTGTTACCTGTACTTGTATAGACATGGACTTGGGAGTGGGCTGGCCTCCTACTCTTGAGTCCCGTATCATGACGTGTCATGTCCGGATCCATTATACTATTCGGGGATGGGGAGTTATTAGTGGTTTTGTGATCAAATCCCTACTTGTTCTTCACACTTGTACCTGTTACTTGTTCATAGCTATACCTTCGCCTCATGACGAGTAAAGCCTGACCCTACTTGTTCATAGCTTTTCATGGTGGTCGGCCTGATCCTGCTCTTGTGTACACCTGTTCATAGCCGGTCAGATGGAACAGCAAGATCTGGACTTAAGCCGATCACATAACGCACTAATAATTTATGGCACCTTTTATGTTTACTTTTATATATCATATATCCTACTCAGTTCTACATTCAGTACTTTTCTCACCATGTTATGATATTCAGTACTCATATTCTGTTATATATTTCCTGTTGATTTTGTCTGGTATTTCATTATGATTGTCTCTTATAGAATTTGTCAATTCATATGGAACTGCTGTTAGTGTTTTGTACTTGCTCATTTTCTTGACAGGATATCGTTGATATATTACAGATGATTCAGAGGCAGACTGCTCGACCTACTATAGGGTCGGGGCAGATGGAGACTTAGGCCAGGACTGTGACCTGGCAGTTGAGCTACTAGACTTTGTACACCTGGACTAGTATAGCTTAGTTAGGTTTGCCTGGACTGCGATCCAGCTAGTATTTTAGACTTTAGTTTTTATATTATATTTTGAGTTTCTGTGATGTGTTTATATCTCTGAGCTTGTGTTGGATCTTGAACTCATTTTCTGTTTTTACTTCTATCATATTTCCATTTCGTGCTATCTATCCGAGTTATTCTTGTGATTGAGTTATGCCATATTATACCTCCATACGGAGATGATAGGTACCCTTATATTTTGTCTAGTTGTAGTATTTATAGATGACCTATACAGCATTCTACTGCCGATTCTGCGGCGTAGGCTAGACGTACCCACGTTCTCGTGTCCTTCCTCAGGGTACGGGTCGTGACACATTTTTGTGGTAGCCCATGCAGGTCGATATCACAATTAGTGCGATCTTGTAATGGTGCTCGACTTAGAGTACTAATTACGAGCCTGCAACTAGGACATAAGATCTAGGATATGATAGGAGTTACTCAATCACATTTTAGGAAAATTCTGATCTTTTGATTACCATGACAACTTTTCTTGCATTGAATTCAATTGTCCTTCCTTGATATTCCTTATCATGTTCCATATTGATTCCTTGTTTCAATCTATCCTCAGGATGACGATTACTCGCTCTCAGGCAGCAGGACCTAGTGTTGTTCCAGAGAGGCCCGATCCGGTAGGACCTCCACCTTCGGCTGCGGGAGCTGTAATTGAGGGGGCTGTTACCTCAGTTCCTGCCCTTCAGGTGGGAGTAGCAACGACAGTCCCACGAGGTCTTCCACCTCCAGCTGTGGGACCGTCTATAGTCATTCCTGAGACTCTTCTACCGCTACCTCTACTACCGACAGATGCACAGCAGATGATGGCCCTTCTACAGCAGATAATGCAGACCCAGAGGGCCCAGACAGAGGTACAGCAGCATCAGGCTGACGCATCCTACCGCCAGACAGAGGAACTACGACAGAGTATAGATAACTCTCACCAGCTGGCGATGGCAGCAGTTGAAAGGGTAGTCTCGGGTACAGTTCAGGGTACCCCAGTTCAGCAGCAGAATCAGGGGAGGCCTGGCACATGTCTGGATTTCAGGAAGATGAACCCGAGGGACTTCAAGGGTACCGAGGGTATCCTGTATGCTGATGACTGGTTGGAGGACGTCCAGAGGAGCCTGGAGTTAGCAGAGGTTCCGAGGGGATTATGGGTGACGTCTGCGGCTAGCCAGTTGTTCGACATCGCTTTGACATAGTTTCAGACAGACCCTCAGGTGTTAGTGAGAGGTATATCATGGAAGAACTTCAGGCGGCTCTTCAAAGAGAAGTTCTACCCCGATGTGGCTCTTACAGCTCTGGAGGCCCAGTTCATCGAATTAGTGCAGGGGAACTCGTCGGTGGACGAGTACGTAGCGGAGTTCTTCCGTTTGAGTAGGTTCGTACCAGATCTGATCCAGAATGAGGGGTATATGGCCCGCAAGTTCTGGAGAGGCCTTATTCATGTGGTTCGTACTCGTACTTCCGGGCGACGCGATGTGACCTTCAAGCCGATACTGATAGAGGCACAGATAGATGAGGAGGACTTCGTCCTCAAGCCGAAGAGGGGCAGTGACATTCCTGGAGCGAGTTCTAGTGCAGGGCCGGCCAAGCGCCCTCACTTTCAGCAGAGGTAGTTTCAGCAGCAGCAGCCTCAGTTACAGCTTCAGTAGGCACCAGCACATGCCCACAAGCAACAGGGTCAGGGCCAGAGGCAGGCCATATAGTGTGCTTTCTGCAGGAAGCCGGGGCACACCCGGGAGGTTTGCAGGATGAGGGTGGGAGTTTCTTTATTCTGTGGAGCTTCAGATCACCAGATGAAGAACTGTGCTGCTCGTGCAGCCAGACAGGCAGGCCAGGATAGAGTATAGCATGATAGGGGAGGCCAGCAGGGACGAGCTTTCGCCATGACAGTCGAGGACACACAGACAGTAGCAGGGCAGATTACAGGTTCCAATCTTTTGATCTCATTTTTGCATTTGCCTCCTTATAACTATCTTGAAATTTAATTCTATCTGTTCCTTGTTAATTGATCAATTTTGTTCTGTTATTCTTGTGATATGATTTTGATTTTCCTCTGAGATAAGTCGTATGGGCTAGGTCGCCTCGATTATGGGATTTTAGAGTCTTCTATGGTCATGTTAGCAGGCATAGTGAGGACATATAGTCGGATTATGGACGTATTTCTCGGGTGTGGGAATTTAAGGTTTTCGTGGCCAAGCATACGGCAATACAAAAATTTTAAATACCATGATTCTAGAGGTATGTACCTTATTCGAGGACTCTGTGATTATCGTAGCCTTGCTCACTAGCATGACGAAGATTCTGAGTATCATAATTTTGGACAGACGTTTATGATTATCGAACTGTATGCTTTTGAGACTATGTTTGTGGGGTGTTTGACCTATAAGGAGAACTAGCATCTTAATTCCGAGGAACTTGTAGCACCCAGTTTCTAAATTGAGGGTAATTTTGACTTTTGTAATTTTAATCATTTATTTATTGACATTTAAGTCATGATATAATTTTGGAGTTTTTTTATTATCATTTTAAAACTATTAAAGCCATGACTTGTAATTTTGATATGTTGCTTGTGAAACCCTAGAGACTGCTTGACCTAGAGCCTAACCATGTGATTAGGATATTTTTAATGTCATTACTGGCCTAAGGGTATTTTGGTCATTTGACCTCTTTGAATTATTTTGATATTTATTGCATTGGTGATTGTTAATTTTGACTTTTCATAGGAGTGATTTTGTATTGGTTTCGTGTCCGTATCGGACACGTATCAGTTTTTATTTACAAATGTTTGATGTGCCTCAAAGATATTTTTATTTATTTGCTGATTTTTTTTGAAAATGTATTTGAATGGGATTGTTTTCTGCATGTGTTTCCTGTGATTGCTTTGTTTTAATTTCGAGGACAAATTTTTTTTTAAGGTGGATAGATTTGTCACCTCCAGTTTTCAAGAACAGGGGTATTTTGGTCATTTTTATTTTAGAATTTTTTTGGATTTATTTTATTATTTATGACATTGTTTTGGGGTTATTTGAGTCAGGTTCGAATTTCAACTCAATCTGACTTGTATCGGAGACCCGGGGTAGCTTTGACTCTAGTGGGATCCATTCATTAGTTAGACATGGCCCACTTATGACAATATTTAAGTTAGTATGGTTAAACTAAATTTTATGACTAGGTTGGGTTGGTTAGAGACTCAAACTAGTCTATTTTAGCCCCAAATCAAAACCTAACTTAAGTTGAACCTAATGAGACAAGAGGGAGGGTATTTTAGACATTATAAAATGGGACACCTAGCCATGCTATGGCCGGCCATGAGAGGAGGGGGTGAGTCACCTATTTTTTATTTTTAGTCACAAATTTCTCTCTCCTTTGTTCTTCCCCAAATTTGAGAAGAACCTCCATTGATTTCATCCCCAAATCAATCCTTTCCTCCATCAAAACTTTATCATTTCTTCTCTACTCCATGAAGAGAGGGTGCTAGCCAAGTTTGGGAGGATTTGGCATTGGTTTGTGTCCATTTGGAGATCCCTTCGTGTCGGTGCCGTATCGGAAGGAGTTCCTTGAGATTTTGCCTCCCGGAAGGTAAAATCTACCCTCTAAATCGAACTCTCATGCATTTAAGAATATTTTGAACCCATAGGAATCACACCCATGGTTGTGTCTCAATTTGTGTCCATTTCTTGTCCATTTGGAGATATTAGGAGTGTCCTTGATGTGTTGTTGTGTCCATGTGGGAAACCCCCAATATTGGACACACTTGTGTTTGACTTTATGTTTAAATGATTTAATACATGTTTTAATCTCAGATTTTTGATGTTATAAAAGTTGTTCTTGAGTGTCCTTACATATTCATTCATTTATCTTATATATATATATATATATATATATATATATATATATATATATATATTATATATATATATATATATATATATATATATATATATATATATATATATATATAAGTTGTGTGTGTGTCTCTTTATATTTGAGACTATATATATATTTATTGGTAGATATGTGTGTGTCTATATTTTCATGTGTTCTTGATATATATATATATATATATATATATATATATATATATATATATATATATATATATATATATATATATATATATATATATATAGGTGTGTATGTTTATATATATATATATTCATGTGTATATGTGTGTGGAGTTGAGAGTGAGAGAGTGGTGTGAGGGTGTGATTTAGAGAGTGAGTTAGAGAGATAGATAGGGAGGAATGGAGAGTGATGCATTGGAAGGGGGAGCTGCTGCCCTTGGCAGAAGCAGGTCAGCCTATAGCTGCTGTCCTCTCGACAGCAGCAGCAGTATAGATAGAGGGCAACAACAGCTGCCAATGCAGCAGCAGCAGCAGGGCATTGTTGCCCTGTATGAAGGACAACAGTATATTCACCCATCCCATTCAGTTATTACATCCAGTGCATCCTATATCAGCCCTCCCATTTCCATTTCAAATCAGCCATATCCACCCCCATTCATTTCAGCATTTCATTTCAAACCATTCATCCATTCATCCATTAAATCCATTCATCCTTCCAAATCCTATATTCACCCATTTCATACATGTAACTCCACTTTCCGATTTTTGAAAAAAATAAAAATTTGATCTTAATAATAGCAATTGATTTATTTGGGTTTCAATTAAAAAGTTAATCTTTATTTATTTTAATTAATGATATGGTGATTAATATTTTAGAGGGAAATAAATTGGGAGCAATTTTTAAATTTGAAAGGTTGTTACAACCAACTTGTGGTCCCCTCATATTTTTTTCAAAAGTTTTAACAGATTTTTGTAGCCTTTTTGTAATAATGAAAAGGCAGAGGTTATTTTCATAAATATTTTCGGGCGGAGGGACTTACTAAAGAACTTTTCGGACGAGGGGTGTTTTCTGCAAATTTACCAAACATTTCTTATAACCGAGCTGGGAAGAGAGAGAATTATTCAGAGTTATAATTTTTCATTTCCTTTCTTCTTCTGTTCTCGCATCCCCAATTTTCCCGAGCAACCCTAAATCGACGACGGCGATTTCAACGGCGACTCGAGCGGCGGCTTCGACGGCGACGAGCGGCGACTAGGAGGTGGAGACCCTTTCAGTAGCAGCGCTTGTGCAGCAGTGCACGCAGCATCACTCTTCCGACCAACTGCAGGAGTGGATCGTCGTCGATCTTCTCTCGACGACTTCGAGATTTCGGTGAGTCTCCATTGTTCTCCTGTCTCCTCTTTCCCCTTGTTGAAACGAACCCCTTACTTGATTCTCGAACTGAAATTCTAGAGCCGCGAATTCGACCTACTTTTGGAGATCACTGACGTTCTTCACAATTTGTGTTTCTCAATTTTCGACTCGAGATTTCGGTGAGTGATTTATGAATCTAAGTCATGGTTAGATGAATCGATTTAGTTTTGGCTCGATAATATTTTGATTCGCATTTCTTCACTCAATCCAGGTTCGAATATTGTTTCCGTTAGATCAGCTTTGAAGGTCAGTAGATCGAAGGATTTGGTAAGATGTTCTGATCCTTGACTCGTGTTTTCTGTAGATTTGAATTGGATTTGTTTTTCCAGTGAGCAGTGTGATAGTTTGGTCGATCCATTATGATTTCGGATTGAATGTGGTCGAGTCAGTAGAGTTTCGGGTTTGTGTTGCAATCTGAGTTTTGGGAGAACAGTGGGATGCAGGGGATTTTATGCATATTTCTGATCACTGTTGGTGTATGTCCACACCAGGAGATCGACTGATTTCAAGTCTTCACTGAGACCATCGGGACTTGAGAGGTGGTGTCCAACGCATCAGGTCGAGTTTCCAGTTTTTGGTGAATTTATCAGGTAATTTTGTAACTCAATTCTATAGAGTAGTTGCTTTGATTTCGTATGTGTGTGTGTCCAGGAATTGTAGAGTCCGTGTGTGCGTGACTGTTCGTGTCCTGATTTGCTGTGTCGGCCGCCTATGTTCATGTCCTGCATTCCTTTTTTATTTGTTTTCGAGAATCACAAATTTTTGCATGTTCATCGTGATTTGATACTAATACCTCCTGAGTATTGCGTACGTCTCCTAAATCAACCCTTCGAGATATCGTTTTCTATTTCGATAAACTTGTTTCAGATCCCCAAATCGATAATTGTTTGAAATTCATTATTCGATACCATTGGCATATTCACATTCCTGACCTTGTTTCCTAGTGATGGCTCCTATTTGCAAATTTTGTTCATTTATCAAACTTCGTGTTAATTGATATTTAATCATTTCTCGAGATTTTATTTCGAAATCCTGTTCCTCATTCGAAACTTGTTTAAAGCTCCGTCCTATGCAGACATTGTTGTAAATACCTTTGAGGGTTTTGAAGATTTTGTTTCCTACTCGAGACTTGTTTCCTCATTCATGACTTTGATTTTCTAGTCGAGAGTTGTTGGTCCACTATTTTTGTTTCGATCTTGTCTCCTATCCAAGTTTTTGCTTGTTTCATGGATACTTGTTCCTACTCGTTTATTGATATTCTGTTCGCTAATCGAACTTGTACTATTCCAGAATTATTCCTACTTGAAATATCATTCTGAAACCTTGTTTGAACCTTCGCTTCTATTGATGCTTGTTTGAGATTCTATTTCCTATTCTTGGCTTTATTCGGGACTTGTTCTCTATTTAAAATTTTGTCGCTATTGAGATTCGCTTGTTTTATGTTTATAATCCAATACCTTGTCTCCTATTAGAACCTGTTTTCTAGTCACTATTCTAAACCTTGTTTCCTCGTCAAGATTTTCTAGTCGAGATTTTATTTCCTAATCATGACCTTGTTGATATTGGTTCTCTAATTGAGGCCTTGTATCCAATGGGAGGTTGTTTTCCCTTCGAAACTTTGTCTGAGGTTTCGTTGTTAATTGAGATATTGTTGAACCTTGTTTCCAGTACGGGATTTTATTTCTTATTTTGAAACTTGTCTCTTGTCTAATACCTTGTCTCAGTTCATCCTTCGAGACTCTGTTATCTTTTCGGGATAACGTCCCATATATGGAATCTTGTTACCATTCCAGATATCAGTTGATATTCCGTCATAATTTGAAACTTCGTCCTGTCTGAAATTTTAAATCTCCCTGGTTGCCCTTTTGTACTCACCGATGGGATCCCTTGTCGTCTCTTAGTACCTAATAAATCCTTGTATTCTAACAGTCAGGTAACTTTACCATTTCCGTGACTTGGACTACTGAAACTCATTTTGAACTCCTTGAAACTCTTTTGAAATTCCTAGGGATAAAGTTGAGAGGCTATTCGATGACCTACCATGGCATGACAGTTGCGCGCTGCAGCCATTAGCTGGATTATGGAGACTGAAGGTTCACTGCAGCCAGTAGCGCACTGGCGAGGCAGAAACTTTAAGTTGAAGTGATTTCAGACAATCATAGGTTTTCGAGTACTATCAAGACTTATCATATTCTTCATACCTTGATCTCTTGGGTTGCTTCGTCAATGATTGTTGGAAAATGGATAAGGTTGACAGATTATTCGGTGACATATTGTTATTTGAGTCACGGAGCCAAAAGTCCACTGCAGTCAGATATATACTGGCGGGGTAGGAATCCTAGGCAAAGTGATTTCGAATAGCTATATGTTCCCGGATACCATGGAAACTATATTCCTTTTTTATTTGTTTTCGAGAATCACAAATCCTTGCATGTTCATCGTGATTTGATACTAATACCTCCTGAGTATTGCGTACGTCTCCTAAATCAACCCTTCGAGATATCGTTTCCTATTTCGATAAACTTGTTTCAGATCCCCAAATCGATAATTGTTTGAAATTCATTATTCGATACCGTTGGCATATTCATCATTCCTGACCTTGTTTCCTAGTGATGGCTCCTATTTGCACATTTTGTTCATTTATCAAACTTCGTGTTAATTGATATTTAATCGTTTCTCGAGATTTTATTTCGAAATCCTGTTCCTCATTCGAAACTTGTTTAAAGCTCCGTCCTATGCAGACATTGTTGCAAATACCTTTGAGGGTTTTGAAGATTTTGTTTCCTATTCGAGACTTGTTTTCTCATTCATGACTTTGATTTTCTAGTCGAGAGTTGTTGGTCCACTATTTTTGTTTCGATCTTGTCTCCTATCCAAGATTTTGCTTGTTTCATGGATATTTGTTCTACTCGTTTATTGATATTCTGTTCGCTAATCGAACTTGTACTATTCCAGAATTATTCCTACTTGAAATATCATTCTGAAACCTTGTTTGAACCTTCGCTTCTATTGATGCTTGTTTGAGATTCTATTTCCTATTCTTGGCTTTATTCGGGACTTGTTCTCTATTTAAAATTTTGTTGCTATTGAGATTCGCTTGTTTCATATTTATAATCCAATACCTTGTCTCCTATTAGAACCTGTTTTCTAGTCACTATTCTAAACCTTGTTTCCTCGTCAAGATTTTCTAGTCGAGATTTTATTTCCTAATCATGACCTTGTTGATATTGGTTCTCTAATTGAGGCCTTGTATCCTATGGGAGGTTGTTTTCCCTTCGAAACTTTGTCTGAGGTTTCGTTGTTAATTGAGATGTTGTTGAACCTTATTTCCAGTACGGGATTTTATTTCTTATTTTGAAACTTGTCTCTTGTCTAATACCTTGCCTCAGTTCATCCTTCGAGACTCTGTTATCCTTTCGGGATAACGTCCCATATATGGAATCTTGTTACCATTCCAGATATCAGTTGATATTCTGTCATAATTTGAAACTTCGTTCTGTCTGGAATTTTAAATCTTCCTGGTTGCCCTTTTGTACTCCCCGATGGGATCCCTTGTCGTCTCTTAGTACCTAATAAATCCTTGTATTCCAACAGTCAGGTAACTTCACCATTTCCGTGACTTGGACTACTGAAACTCATTTTGAACTCCTTGAAACTTTTTTGAAATTCCTAGGGATAAAGTCGAGAGGCTATTCGATGACCTACCATGGCATGACAGTTGCGCGCTGCAGCCATTAGCTGGATTATGGAGACTGAAGGTTCACTGCAGCCAGTAGCGCACTGGCGAGGCAGGAACTTTAAGTTGAAGTGATTTCAGACAATCATAGGTTTTCGAGTACTGTCAAGACTTATCATATTCTTCATACCTTGATCTCTTGGGTTGCTTCGTCAATGATTGTTGGAAAATGGATAAGGTTGACAGATTATTCGATGACATATTGTTATTTGAGTCACGGAGCCGAAAGTCCACTGCAGTCAGATATATACTGGCGAGGTAGGGATCCTAGGAAAAGTGATTTCGAATAGCTATATGTTCCCGGACACCATAGAAACTATATTCCTTTTTTATTTGTTTTCGAGAATCACAAATCCTTGCATGTTCATCGTGATTTGATACTAATACCTCCTGAGTATTGCGTACGTCTCCTAAATCAACCCTTGCTAAATTTTCTAATATTCCTCAAATAGTATATTACCAGATTGTGATTCCGTAATTCGTTGTGACTTGTCTAAACTTCGATCTTAAGTCATGTCTATCTGACCATGATTTTCTATCTTGTTCTAGTCTACCTGTGTTAAAATATCGATTTTTGATCGTACTTAATAATTGTGCCTTCATGATTTTGCTCCTCTAAACTGTAATTGGAACTTCATTCTATCTCGTGCCTATTTGATTCTTGATCGTGTTATTCCAACTTCTTATGTGTAATTATCGTACGGGATCTCAAGGCTTTGGGAGCATCTCAGAGTTGCACAGGATCGACATAAGCACTGGACGGACAACAGCAGACGGCCACTAGAGCTCGCTGTTGGAGATAGAGTGTTCCTGAAGATCTCGTCGACTAGGGGCGTCATTCACTTTGGCAGAGGCAGGAAGCTCAGTCTGAGATTCATCAAGCTTTCGATGTGACGACACTGATTGGCGAGGTAGCATATCGACTAGCGCTTCCAGCTAGCTTGGAGGGAGTTCACGACGTTTCCCACGTGTCCCAACTTCGCCGTTACATTCCAGACCCGAGCTATGTGGTGGACTATTCAGAGCTAGAGGTGGGTCCGAGCTTGACCTACGATGAGCAGCCGGTGGAGATCCTTGATCGGAGAGAGAAGCGCTTGCAGAACTAGACCATTTCTCTTGTCCGCGTCATGAGGAGACACCACTCCCCGGGAGAATCCACATGGGAGCGCGAGGACGAGATGCGGGAGCGCTTTTCCAGTTTGTTTGTTTGAGTGTACTTTGATATTGAGAATTTTAATATAATAAATAAATTGTGTTGAACCTTCTTGAGATTTGCTTTGAGTTTATTTTGTTGCCCTTCGAATTTCGAGGACGAATTATTTTAAGGAAGGGAGATTTATAACTCCACTTTCCGATTTTTGAAAAAAATAAAAATTTGATCTTAATAATAGCAATTGATTTATTTGGGTTTCAATTAGAAAGTTAATCTTTATTTATTTTAATTAATGATATGGTGATTAATATTTTAGAGGGAAATAAATTGGGAGCAATTTTCAAATTTGAAAAGTTGTTACAACCAACTTGTGGTCCCCTCATATTTTTTTCAAAAGTTTTAACTGTTTTTTTAGCCTTTTTTGTAATAATGAAAAGGCAGAGGTTATTTTCATAAATATTTTCGGACGGAGGGACTTACTAAAGAATTTTTCGGGCGAGGGGTGTTTTCTGCAAATTTGCCAAACATTTCTTATAACCGAGCTGGGAAGAGAGAGAATTATTCAGAGTGATAATTTTTTATTTTCTTTCTTCTTCTGTTCTCGCATCCCCAATTTTCCCGAGCAACCCTAAATCGACGACGGCGATTTCGACGGCTACTCGAGCGGCGGCTTCGATGGCGACGAGCGGCGACTAGGAGGCGGAGACCCTTTCAGTAGCAGCGCTTGTGCAGCAGTGCACGCAGCGTCACTCTTCCGACCAACTGCAGGAGTGGATCGTCGTCGATCTTCTCTCGACGACTTCAAGATTTCGGTGAGTCTCCATTGTTCTCCTGTCTCCTGTCTCCTCTTTCCCCTTGTTGAAACGAACCCCTCACTTGATTCTCGAACTGAAATTCTAGAGCGGCGGATTCGACCTACTTTTGAAGATCACTGACGTTCTTCACAATTTGTGTTTCTCGGTTTTCGACTCGAGATTTCGGTGAGTGATTTATGAATCTAAGTCATGGTTAGATGAATCGATTTAGTTTTGGCTCGATAATATTTTGATTCACATTTCTTCACTCAATCCAGGTTTGAATATTGTTTCGGTTAGATCAGCTTTGAAGGTCAGTAGATCGAAGGATTTGGTAAGTTGTTCTGATCCTTGACTCGTGTTTTCTGTAGATTTGAATTGGATTTGTTTTTCCAGTGAGCAGTGTGATAGTTTGGTCGATCCATTATGATTTCGGATTGAATGTGGTCGAGTCAGTAGAGTTTCGGGTTTGTGTTGCAATCTGAGTTTTGGGAGAACAGTGGGATGCAGGGGATTTTATGCATATTTTTGATCACTGTTGGTGTATGTCCACACCAGGAGATCGACTGATTTCGAGTCTTCACTGAGACCATCGGGACTTGAGAGGTGGTGTCCAACGCATCAGGTCGAGTTTCCAGTTTTTGGTGAATTTATCAGGTAATTTTGTAACTCAATTCTATAGAGTAGTTGCTATGATTTCGTATGTGTGTGTGTCCAGGAATTGTAGAGTCCGTGTGTGCGTGACTGTTCGTGTCCTGATTTGCTGTGTCGGCCGCCTATGTTCGTTTCCTGTATTGCTGTCTTGCATTGCTGTCCTGAATTGCTGTATCGGCAACCTGTGTTCGTGCATATGCAGACCAGTAGCTCGTGTCTGGGTAGCTCGTGTCCAGTTTCAATATGGTTGTGACCTGAATGCAGGCTTGAAGGCTGATAGCTGGTTAACTCATAGATCTATATCAAGTTTCTATAATTGATTTTGTATTGTATTTTTGATCGTATGTACAATATTTTGGATCCTTAAGTTGATGTTATTAAGCTCGGGATTGAGCATCAGTGTTAGCAACTTTTGTCAGGAATGCTTGGTCAGATTTTGTACTCAGTTGAGTTGGCTATTCTGGGCTGTTGGGATTTTTTTTTCTATGCTAAGCTTGGTGATTTTCAAACTGAATTGCAGATCTCTATCCTTTGCATCATAGCTGCATATGGGAAGATAACTCTTCTTATTGAGTAGGCTATTTTATCCTACAGTTCAGGAGTTTAGTTTTTACTACAAGCTATCTCAGTACATTTTTTCTATTGATACGAGTTAAGAGTGTTATATTGGAAGGAATGATAATTCCTATAACCTTAGATTGTTAGTTTTTCAGAGTAAGCTAGTATTCTGGACCATGTCAGCCTAGTAAAGCTGATTATATCAGTTTTGGGTTAAAAAACTGATCTGTGTGTCCTATTAAGGACTGACTATATCAGTATTTAAACTGAGACTGATTTGTATCAGTTTTATTGGACTGACTCCCTTGAGGAGTATACTTCTGGAAATAGGAACCTGAGAATTCTTATAGCAGTGTTTTGGTTGATGAACCTGAGATTCCAATCTCAGTGCACTGGTCAAGAGGAGGAAAGACCCTGTTTTCAATTGAATTCTTTTGTGTTTAGGAATAGACACTAGTGTGGAAACTTCTCGATTATATTTAGCATGAATTGATGACCAACTTCTTCTTTAAATTTATGGGATACTTTAAGGATTACCATAGAGTGGGTTGGGAGTATTTTAGTGAACTAATTGGTAAAAAGGATAAATAGTTTAACTTAAAAACCACTAGTATATTTCAAGTATATTAGAGTACTTAATAAGTAAATTAGATTTTGTTAGAAATTAACCAACTTGTACTAAAATTCAGGTGAACATAGAGACTACTATCTTCCTATTCCCGTTCTTCCCGGAGCAAAGGCAAGTACATTCTATGATCTTGTGCATTTTATTATATCCTGTGCTTTCTTGATTGACACGCTGCAACACGACATGTATTTTCTGGTGCTCATGTTCCTTGTTCTTATTACTTGTACCTAGGGTGGGGAAATATACTATTTTTGTGACCAAACCCAAGAAACAACTCATGTGTGTTTAGCTTAGACCCCGCATCGTGCACGCGGGTCCTAAGCCGTACCATTCATGTGCTTTCATGTGCTTACCCCTAGCCGGTCACATACTTAGTTATATTTTAAATATTGTACACACATATTCAGGAGATATATTATGTACTTAGTTCCTGTAATTCCTGAGATACCATGTTCTTTCATGTTCTTACACACCATGTTCTTTCATGTTCTTACATACCATGTTCTTTCATGTACCTATACACCATGTTCTTTCTTGTGCTTTATATACCATGTTCCCTTGTACTTTCATATCATGATGTCTTGTTCATTACCTAGAACTGTACTTGCTCCGCTCCTGACTGGATAAGTTGCAGGTATACTTGCAGGATTATCATTCTACCTTATGGGCCAGAGCCCGGGATCTTAGCTGAGCAGGATGGTCATGACTTAGCTTGAGGTTTCAGGTTTAGACTATTAGCCTTACTTTTAGATATTGATTTAGAATTCCTAGTACATTTTATTCTTGATGACTCGTACATATATATACATAGAATTGTGGATTATGGTGATCATTCTGGGATACGTTTTAGATGCTGTGATTATATACTTTCATGTTTATCTGGTTAGTTTTCTCTAGCTTGGTACAGCTTACTTCGTCGTGTCTAACGACGAAGGCTGGGCGTGTCCGACTGGTGTCCGATTATTCGGGAGCGGGTCGTGACAATACATATTTCAAATGCAAGAATCCATAAATCATTTCCATTTCAAACCATTCATCCATCTAATTTCAGTACAAATTAGTCCATAAAATCATTTCAGTCCATTCCCATCCCATTTCCAACATTCATCCATACATACATCCATTCCAATCCACTTCACCAATTCATTTCACATTCAACCCGAGTCCATACATTCAACCCATTGATTCATGTGTTTGAGTGTGGGTGAGTTGAGTGATAGTTAGTGTATCTATGTTAAGGAAATTGATGTTAGCAAGATAAGATATGGGATATGTTAGAATGTTAAGGTATTTCATATTAGAAGGTAAGGTTTTGATTAGAAATGTTACTAGATGTTAGAGTGTGATAGTTAGATTGTTAGATGTTAGTTGTTAGAGTTGTATAAGTTAGTAGAGGGTTTTGTTAATATGTTAGTCTAGATATTAGAATTAGTATTGAGTGGTATCGTAGGATACCAATTTGGTATTTTAGGGTAAAAGGGATTTACCCTATTTTGAGTTTAAGTTATTAAGATATGAAGTTAGAGTATCAAGATACCATGGCATGGTATCGAGATACGAGGGCATGGTATTAGGATACCATGTTGAGGTAGAAAAGTGCCTAGAAACTAAGGTAGAGGCTTGGTAGTGGGTTTACCTTGGTAAGGGTAATAGGTAAGGTTAAGGTAATTACCTAGAAGCTAAGGTATGAGTTTAACAGTTTAAGATGTAATTAGAATTTGTTTTCCTTGGTTGGTAATGGTCAGGATTAGTGCTCTTAGACTAGTTTTGACCTCTGTTGACCGTTTTGACCAAAAGTCAACAAAACTCACCGAAAGTCAAACTGAGCCTAAAAGTGACTAGAACTTGACCGGACTCAACCAGAGTTGACCAGTTGACCAAAAGTCAACTGTTAGTCAACATTAGACTAGTTTGATTTAGAGTTGACCAGTTGACCAAAAGTCAACTATAAGTCAACCTTTGACCCAGATTGACCTAGTTTGACTTGGATTGACTTTATGTGACCTTGTTTGTTCTAGTGTGACTCTGTGTGACCTAGTTTAGCTCAGTATGACCTAGTTTGACTTAGACTTGCATATCATGACTAGAATAGTTTTCCTTTCATTATTAAACCCTGTTTTGACTTATGATATCTCATCTTTAGGTCTGTGATTACTCTAAGCATCTTTCACCTTATTAGCTCAGGACCACATGTAAACCCCCTAAATTTTTACTACAATTTTTTTTAAATAATTTTTGTATTTATTTTGTACTTCGTATCTGCACGTCGCATACGAGTTCGCATTGTTGTATTTGCGTAGTGTGCGAAATTTGTGTTTCGTATTTGCTCGACGAGTGCGAATATGTATCGAGGTACATATTTTAGAAAAACATTTTTATTATAAATTTTTTATAGGAAAGTACATGTTCAAATAAATGTGATAAATATTTTTATTGGTATAAAAGAGTTATTTTATTCGTCATTTAAAAATAAATAGTGATTTAAAAATTTTGGGTTTATAGGAGATATATTCCAAATATTTTGCGAAATTTGGAATTTGTTTATTAACATATTTTGTTATTTATAAAAACTATTTTATGATTTAATATTTATGTAATTAGCTTGATTTTTGAAATTAATTAATGTTATATTTTAATATTTATGAAAAAGATATTTAAAATTTTGTTTTATTTAATAATTGAATTATTTTGATAATTTAAATTTGGAAAAGCTTTTATAGACATTAAATTAAAGGAAGTTATCTAGATTGATTTGATTTAGATTGTTTAAATTCTAAAATTGATTTAAATAAAAAGATGGAATTATCCATCGGGGTTTAAACCATTGCAAGTCCTTATCCAACTAGGAATTTCCACCTCTTATATAAGGAGAGGTACCCATCCATAAATTCTACCATCCACAGATGTGCATTGTGTCAGTGTCCACCGTCTTATTCTATACTTTATACATGTACAATAATTCTCGTGTCGGATACACCCCCGACACAAAATCAAATCCCTAACCTAACCCTATTCTAAACCCCCGTACAGCCTGCATCGTTCCCGGCCACAACAACCCCTTCGCCACCATCACCTCCGCTCTTCCAACAACTCTCCCGCACATCAGCACCACCGTCATTGCCGCATACTCGATGTCGCCTCCCCGTTCCTTCGACTTCACCGATAAATTTCTTCCCCGACCCTTCCCTTCTTGCCACCATGACTGCCACCAAACCACCACTCCCAGCTGCCTTCCAAACCACCGATGCACCCAGCCAGAATCTGCACCATTATCAACTCCTCCACAACCATCACCGTCACCTTCGTCGCCAATACCGTCACTGTCGCCATCGTCATCAACCACCCGAGGCCACACTCGGCCAACACCGCCACCGCCGCCAACATCCCATAAACCACGACCATCAAAAGAAGAAGAAGGAGAAAACCCAAACCTCACCTGGGGTCCCACCGCGCCAGAGCCGACGACCGCCACGCCGGCCGTTTTGTTCCCCCGTTTGGCTCGATCTCCGCCACTAGTTTCCCCAGCCGCACGCGACAGCCGAACCACCGCCTTCCGACCCGCCCATCCACCCAAATTCCGGGCTCGCCAAGACACTCGTGTTGCGTCCCTCTACAGATCTGGACTACTGCAGACGACGAGAACCCCGTCGCACGAGCATGCAGCCTCCGCCGTCGCGACGTCCCGGGGCCTTTCCAGCGCTGCGTGCGAGAGCAGCCATCTCTTCCCCCGGAGCCATCGAGCCTTGCACAGATCCGTCGCCCGCTCAAGGCCCTCGTCCTCCGCGTCCGGCCTTGGCCTCCGTGCCTGGCGCGCCGCCCTCGGCGCCGACCACTCCTCTGCAAGCCGTGCGCCCATCCGCCACGCCGGAGCCACCCCGGTAAGCCCCCTCCACTCCTCACCTGCTCTCTCTCTCGCGTGTATTCCCCCATTTTTAGGAAGGGGAACACAGCAAGTGCTGTGATTTGTTGGGGAGGATTTGTATACTTTTGTTTTTTTCTTTCTTTTTTCTTTTATTTGTTATTTTAATTTTTGTAAACCAGTATACAGTTAAACTTATAGATATGCAAAAAAAATATTTAGTAATATTTTGGTTTATTATTATTATTATTATTATTATTATTATTATTATTATTATTATTATTATTGTTGTTGTTGTTGTTGTTGTTGTTGTTGTTGTGTTGTTGTTATTGTTGTTATATTAAAATTTATATTTGACAAAAATATGTTTTGTAACAAAATTATATTGAGCTTAGGCCCTAACTGTATTATTATATTATGATGTGAAATTTTAAAATCTTTATACTATTATCTAATCTTAATTATAGTTTTACCTAAATAGTGTATTTTGATAAAACCAAGTTTACAAATGATTTCTTTTACTAATCAAGATATAGCTACCTACCTCAAAATTTTATTTTTACAAACTTGAGTTTAGCCCACAAGGGTTTGATTTTTCCATGTATTTTCTAAAATTATTTTTGACTATTAAAATCCAATTTTTTCGGTAATACAAATATTTTCTAACAAAAAAAAGAGTATGAGTATCTACCCTACGCCAATTCCTTTTTGTGTCATCACTAATCATGACTGATCGGTCGTTTCTACTTCCTGTGAATTTGGACCCTTACACGTCGACCTCGACAATTGGACAAAACAGGACTTGCTCGATCATCGCACCACTCCAGGAGACACACCAGGCAAGATACCTTGCCATTATACTGTTTATATTCAGTTTGCATTTATTTATTTACATATCACTGTTCTTTTATTTCTAGTTCTTACAGTTCTAGATTTACTACATGTTCAGTGATATTAGCTTATTTGTTATTATCCTTTGATTCCATGTGGACCTAGAGTTATGGAACTACCGTTTGTAGTGTATTGCATATCCCTTGACACAGTTATACCACGAGGATGTATGAGATGAGTAGCATGTAGAGGTCCTTACGTGTGGGCTGATCCCCCATGTGCATGCGTTAAGACTAACTGCTAATAGAGGTATGTTAGGAGACTTAGCAGTTAGTAGAGAAACATGGTCGTGGATGCGACTTGGTAGGTGCATTGCATGGGGAGAACAATACCTGACGTATGGGCTTCGATTGCACTTCCCTTATAACCCGGAAGCTCCGCTGGAGATACGGGTATGATTAGCCTCTCAGGTTTGCCACTGTCGTTTTCCTACGTCATGCGCTTAGGTCACTGGTGCCCAAGTGGGGACTATAGCAGATCCCATTTACAGCCAGGGCTCATGCGTCGAAGGATTGTTTCTCAATTGCATGTTCACTTTAGTTTGGTTAGATTACCTTATTTATGTCTTGTCACTTTCATTGATTGTGGCATATTTTATATTCAGTATTTATATGGCATGTTTATTGTATCTTGTTACGTCCCTCTGAGGACCTGGCTATCTCGTCAGGTGTGTACTCTTGTCTTTTGCAGGTGTTCTAGCCGTGGCCATGATCATCTCTATTTCTTCGAGGATGATTGCACTCGATCGTCTTTGCTTCGCTCGCCTAAATATTTCTTTTATTATGTGTTTCTTTTCATAGTTGGTAGTGGATTTGTCTCCGCCCAACGATTGTATACATGACAAATTCAAAGTTGCTTTTATATCATTATTTATCTTTGTGGATGAAATTTAGTGCCTTGGTTACAGCATTTTACAGCTTATGTATATATACGACAGTCCATATACTTCGTATGTATGCAGCTGGCATGATTACGTTCTAGTCCTTCTATTTTTCGGACTGGGGCATTACATGTTTTTGTGGTGGCCCATGCAGGTCAAGTTTATCGTTTCGGTTACATGACTGTACCGAACGGGCCTGCAGTATAGGATTAGAGTCTAGAATCTCATCCACTTACTTGACATCCTTTCTTGACATCAAATTCCGAACTCTCGTTACCATCCTTGATTTGCGTCCTGCTTGAACTCTTTCTACCATAAATTCTTATCTTTCGTGCTTAGTGACAGTTAGGAGGATGACTACACTATTATATGCTCATAGGTCAAACACATGGCTAGGAAGATTACATTGACAATTAGTATACATTGAGGTCTTATTTGAGTTATAAAGACATTTTTCCTAAAAGTATGATTTTAAGGATTAGTTAATACCAAGTTGGGTAGTAGCATATTACCGCCTTCAAATGATAGTTGGAATTTTATTTTGCTATTACAAGGTGGTATACACAAGTGGATAGCTAGATCGAGAAAATAAATTTATGATTTATGATTTTTGGAAATTACGAAATAGTTTATGATTTATTGGGATATGAAACCGATTTGAGAAATATCTTTAAATTGTGACACATGATTTACGGTTAAGTTCAAGTTTGGATTTTAATATGTTAAAATTTATCTCAAAATTATTAAAGAGTTTAAAATTATAAGTTATGATTTCGTAAGCGACTAGAGAATATGAATGGTTTATGATTTATGGTTTATTAGAGAGCTTGAGGTTTTAAATTGCGCGTACGATTTATAAGTTTATTTAATTTTGAGTTTGAAGAGATAATGGTAAAAATTTTGTTTAAAATATTTTGGAAGATATAAAATCGACTTTGAAGGAAAAAAAATTTAAATTTCAAATTGTATCATATGATCTATCATTTATAAAGTTATTTAGATTTCGAGTTTAAAGCCTTGATGATGGGTATTTAAATTGGTGAAAAAAAAAAGATAGGGTATGTTCAATTTGCGATATACAAGGACTATTTCGAGATTGATTAGAGATTTAGATTTTGATTAAACTTGACAGCCTAAGATAATTAGAAATTTTGGTGGAGTATCTTGAGAATTTTATTGAGAAACTTTTGAGGAACTTAAATTTTCTAGATTAGATCATATATTGGTGAAGGACCAAGAAACAAGCAAGGTCACCCTAATGGGATACAAGTATTCCAACTGTAGGTTGCCATACCACCTATGATTACGATATGACATATACACCAGTATAGTTAGTCATCAACCTGTATAACTATACCTTTATCTTGACCAACTCGACCTTCCCTCAAATCTAGATCTTTATCCTGACCATCTAATTGTTTGAAACTTAGAAATGATTAAAATCATTCCCTTAACCATACCCTTATCTATGAGACTATTTTTCTCTCTAGAAACTATGTCTCTAACTTATCTTAACTTAATCTACGAGATTTCCTAAATTATCTTTATTTCGTGCCTTAACCTTTTATTTTTGTGCATTAATTAGTACATTATGAAAACCCACTTTCTATTTTGATCATTTGGCGTTCCCTATCGTGACTTTGATATTTGAAGCACCACACTAGACTTTTCCTTTCAACAAATTTTACATACAAGACCTAGACGAGCTCACCTTCATGTAGGTATATCATGTCCCACTAAAACACGTCCTTTTGTACTTTATTTTTATGATACGACTTTCGAGTCAAAATGGCTAGCTGTAAACCCTACCATGATAACATTGTCCTTTCAGACTTCATCTAGAGACCAAATCTTGACTCAAATCTTTCGACCCAATATATGATTGTGATCTACTTAATTTTTTATTATGCATAACTTGTGTGCTTAACCCTTGTCCTTTTATTTCCGTGCCTTATCTTGATTTACTCCGACCAATAACAACTTTTACTTTTCGTGTGATATTAGCAACCCTTACTCTTCTCCCTTCTCACTAAATTGCTCGTCATATTTTACCTTGATTCCTATGTAGTTTATGTAATTTCGCTCATGTTATGATTTTCTTGCTCGAAGATGAATTTGATCATGACATCCTTTGGTTGGAGAGAGGTTAGATTAGAAAATCTCTAGAGAAAAGTGGTAAAGTTGAATAAGATAATTGAGTATGCATAAATAAAATTTTACGGTAAAACCTATGAGACGAAGTATATTTTATGATAAAGGGAGAGTAGATTCTTGTTTGACAAATTGAGTCTTTATTTTATGAGATGATAAATAGTGTTTGAAGAATTCAAGAAGAATGTAATTTCTTAAATCCTTAATTATCAAGAATTTAACTATGGGATGATTGTAAATATAAAGGTCATATGAAGGTGAGATTGAATTTACTCTTGACTAATTGAGTGAAGAAAATTTATTTTAAGGAAAAAAAATTGCATGGAGAAATTAGCTTGAGAGAAAATATGTAGGAAGAAGAGTATTAGATATTATTTAAATTGGAAGTTGAACTTATCAAATTTTAAGATTTTAGACATAATTTCATATTGAAGTAAGATTGAATTGATCTTCGACTAATGGATTAAAAGGTTGAGAAAATTTTCAATTATGATGGTGTTATGAAGATATGATCCACAAATATTGAAGGGATATTTTATTTTGGGGTAAGTACAAATTTTCTACAAAGAATGTTGATTCATTTTTGACTAAATATCGATTACCTACTCTTGGAAGAGATTAGGAACGAGGAAATCTATTTTGAGGGAAATAATTATATTTATAGATATGTTGGAACGGTATATTAGAGATTCATTGGAGTTGAACTTGTTGAGCTTGTTGAATTCTCCTTGTGAAACATCGAAAATTAGATATATGCATACATTTTGGAATTCAAAAAAAAATGTGAGGTAAATGATCGAAGTAATTAAAAATGAAGATAAAGATGGAATATAAACTTGCGGACAAAACAAAGTGAGAAAGGTTAATATGACTAATTGGTAAGGACGATTTAAGATTTTAACGATACTGAAAACGTGCACTGAAAGTTTGAATTGGGGATATTGATCTAGTGAGCAAAATTTATATTGAAAACTACTACCTATTTGGGAGCTTGCACAAATGATAATGAATGATGGATTGTAGACATTAAGGGGTTGTCATACACATGATCGTATTAGAACTATTGAATCTTCTTATCCTAATAAATGACTTACTGCCGTTGAAATGTCGTTTCCTTCTCGTCAAACAATTGATTACCTTTCTGTTCAATATGAATCAAATTCTTATCAATTAAACTGCTTCTATCTCCTTAAGCCTACCTACCCTAATTATCTCTAAATTTTGAGGACGAAATTCTATTAAATTGGGTAGAATGTAAACCCCCTAAATTTCTACTACGATTTTTTTTAAAATAATTTTTGTATTTATTTTTTACTTCGTATCTGCACGTTGCATACGAGTTCGCATTGTTGTATTTACGTAGTATGCAAAATTTGTGTTTCATATTTGCTCGACGAGTGCGAATATGTGTCGAGGTACATATTTTAGAAAAATATTTTTATTATAAATTTTTTATAGGAAAGTACATGTTCAAATAAATGTGATAAATATTTTTATTGGTATAAAAGAGTTATTTTATTTGTCATTTAAAATAAATAGTGATTTGAAAATTTTGGGTTTATAGGAGATATATTCCAAATATTTTGCAAAATTTGGAATTTGTTTATTAATATATTTTGTTATTTATAAAAACTATTTAATGATTTAATATTTATGTAATTAGCTTGATTTTCGAAATTAATTAATGTTATATTTTAATATTTATGAAAAAGATATTTAAAATTTTGTTTTATTTAATAATTGAATTATTTTGATAATTTAAATTTGGAAAAGATTTTATAGACATTAAATTAAAGGAAGTTATCTAGATTGATTTGATTTTGATTGTTCAAATTCTAAAATCGATTTAAATAAAAAGATGGAATTATCCATCGGGGTTTAAACCATTGCAAGTCCTTATCCAACTGGGAATTCCCACCTCCTATATAAGGAGAGGTACCCATCCATAAATTCTACCATCCACAGATGTGCATTGTGTCTGTGTCCACCGTCTTATTCTATACTTTATACATGTACAATAATTCCCGTGTCGGACACACTCCCGACACAAAATCAAATCCCTAACCTAACCCTATTATAAACCCCTGCACAGCCTGTATCGTCCCCGGCCACAACAACCACGTCGCCACCATCACCTCCGGTCTTCCAACAACTTCCCCGCACATCAGCACCACCGTCATTGCCGCATACCCGATGCCGCCTCCCCGTTCATTCGACTTCACCGATAAATTTCTTCCCCGACCCTTCCCTTCTCGCCACCATGACTGCCACCAAACCACCACTCCCGGCAGCCTCCCAAACCACTGGCGCACCCAGCCAGAATTTGCACCATCATCAACTCCTCCACCATCCCCGTCACCTTCGTCGCTAACACCGTCACCGTCGCCATCGTCATCAACCACCCGAGGCCACACTCGGCCAACACTGCCACCGCCGCCAACATCCCATAAACACGACCATCAAAAGAAGAAGAAGGAGAAAACCCAAACCTCACCTGGGTCCCACCGCGCCGAAGCCGACGACCGCCACGCCGACCGTTTTGTTCACCCGGCTGGCCCGATCTCCGCCACCAGTTTTCCCAGCCGTGTACGACAGCAGAACCACCGCCTTCCGACCGCGCCCATCCGCCCAAATTTTGGACTCGCCAAGACACCCGTGTTGCGCCCCTCTACAGATCTGGACGACTGCAGACGACGAGAACCCCGTCGCACGAGCGTGCAGCCTCCGCCGCCGCGACGTCTCGGGGCCTTCCCAGCGCAGCTTGCAAGAGCAGCCATCTCTTCCCCCGGAGCCGTCGAGCCTTGCACAGATCCGCCGCCCGCTCAAGGCCCTCGTCCTTCGCGTTCGGCCTTGGCCTCCACGCCAGGAGCGCCGCCCTCGGCGCCGACCACTCCTCTGCAAGCCGTGCGCCCATTCGTCGCGCCGGAGCCACCCAGGTAAGCCCCCTCCGCTCCTCACCTGCTCTCTCTCTCTCTCTTGCGTGTATTCCCCTATTTTTGGGAAGGGGAACACAGCAAGTGCTGTGATTTGTGGGGGGGTTTGTATACTTTTGTTTTTTTTTCTTTCTTTTCTCTTTTATTTGTTATTTTAATTTTTGTAAACCATTATACAGTTAAACTTATAGATATGCAGAAAAAATATTTCGTAATATTTTGGTTTATTATTATTATTATTATTATTATTATTATTATTATTATTATTATTATTTTTATTATTATTGTTGTTGTTGTTGTTGTTGTTGTTGTTGTTGTTATTGTTATTGTTGTTATATTAAAATTTATATTTGACAAAAATATGTTTTGTAACAAAATTATATTGAGCTTAGGCCCTAACTGTATTATTATATTATGATGTGAAAATTTAAAATCTTTATACTATTATCTAATCTTAATTATAGTTTTACCTAAATAGTGTATTTTATAAATCCAAGTTTACAAATGATTTCTTTTACTAATCAAGATATAGCTACCTACCTCAAAATTTTATTTTTAGAAACTTAAGTTTAGCCCACAAGGGTTTGATTTTTCCAAGTATTTTCTAAAATTATTTTTGACTATTAAAATCCAATTTTTTCGGTAATACAAATATTTTCTAACAAAAAAAAGAGTATGAGTATCTACCCTACGCCAATTCCTTTTTGTGTCATCACTAATCGTGACTGATCGATCGTTTCTACTTCCTGTGAATTTGGACCCTTACACGTCGACCTCGGTAATTGGACAAAACAGGACTTGTTCGATCATCGCACCACTCCACGAGACACACCAGGCAAGATACCTTGCCATTATACTATTTATATTCAGTCTGCATTTATTTATTTATATATCACTGTTCTTTTATTTCCAGTTCTTACAGTTCTAGATTTACTACATGTTCAGTGATATTAGCTTATTTGTTATTATCCTTTGATTGCATGTGGACCTAGAGTTATGGGACTACCATCTGTAGTGTATTGTATATCCCTTGACACAGTTGTACCACGAGGATGTGTGAGATGAGTAGCATGTAGAGGTCCTTACGTGTGGGCTGATCTCCCATGTGCATGCGTTAGGACTAACTGCTAATTGAGGTATGTTAGGAGACTTAGCAGTTAGTAGAAAAACATGGTCGTGGATGCGACTTGGTATGTGCGTTGGATGGGGAGAACAATACCTGACGTATGGGCTTCGATTGTACTTCCCTTGTAACCTGGAAGCTCCGCTGGAGATACGGGTATGATTAGCCTCTCGGGTTTGCCACTGTCATTTTTCAACGTCATGCGCTTAGGTCACTGGTGCCCAAGTAGGAACTATACCAGATCCCATTTACAGCCAGGGTTCATGCGGCGAAAGATTGTTTCTCAATTGCATGTTCACTTTAGTTTGGTTAGATTACCTTATTTATGTCTTGTCACTTTCGTTGATTGTGGCATATTTTATATTCAGTATTTATATGGCATGTTTATTGTATCTTGTTACATCCCTCTGAGGACCTGGTTATCTCGTCAGGTGTGTGCTCTTGTCTTTCGCAGGTGTTCTAGCCGTGGCCATGATCATCTCTATTTCTTCGAGGATGATTGCACTCGATCGTCTTCGCTTCGCTCCCCAAACTCTTTCTTTTATTATGTGTTTCTTTTCATAGTTGGTAGTGGATTTGTCTCCGTCCAACGATTGTATACATAACAAATTCAAAGTTGCTTTTATATCATTATTTATTTTTGTGGATGAGATTTAGTGCCTTGGTTACTACATTTTATAGCTTATGTATACATACGACGGTCCATATACTTCATATGTATGCAGCTGGCATGATTAGGTTCTAGTCCTTCTATTTTGGGACTGGGGAGTTACACCACATGCGAGTACATTCACTGATAGTTTTTATTGTCTTGATATCTG
This sequence comes from Iris pallida, assembly GCA_029216955.1. Classification (NCBI taxonomy): domain Eukaryota; kingdom Viridiplantae; phylum Streptophyta; class Magnoliopsida; order Asparagales; family Iridaceae; genus Iris; species Iris pallida. Next base: position 9,379,120 of record JANAVB010012000.1, on the reverse strand, counting down.
CTATATCCGATTCAGTTGTAGTGTCTTACTTGATTCCTGACACGATGGTTCACGGACTAGTATACGTCGGATCCTGTCATGAGATGTTGTTCCCAGATTACTTGGTATATTGGTACATTACTCGACTTGTTACCTATACTTGTATAGACATGGACTTGGGAGTGGGCTGGCCTCCTGCTCTTGAGTCCCGTATCATGACGTGTCATGTCCGAATCCATTATACTATTCGGGGATGGGGAGTTATTAGTGGTTGTGTGATCAAATCCCTACTTGTTCTTCACACTTGTACCTGTTACTTGTTTATAGCTATACCCTCGCCTCACGATGGGTAAAGCCTGACCCTACTTGTTCATAGCTTTCCATGGTAGCCGACCTGATCCTGCTCTTGTGTACACATGTTCATAGCCGGTCAGATGGAACAGCCTGATCTGGACCTAAGCCGATCACATAACGCACTAATAATTCATGGCACCTTTTATGTTTACTTTTATATATCATATATCCTACTCAGTTCTACATTCAATACTTTTTTCACCATGTTATGATATTCAGTACTCACATCCTGTTATATATTTTCTGTTGATTTTGTCTGGTATTTCATTATGATTGTCTCTTATAGAATTTGTCAATTCATATGGAACTGCTGTTAGTGTTTTGTACTTGCTCATTTTCTGACAGGATACCATTGATATATTACAGATGATTCAGAGGCAGACTGCTCGACCTACTATGGGGTCGGGGCAGATGGAGACTTAGGCCAGGACTGTGACCTGGCAATTGATCCACTAGAATTTGCACACCTGGACTAGTATAGCTTAGTTAGGTTTGCCTGGACTGCGATCCAGCTAGTATTTTCAGACTGTAGTTTTTATATTATATATTGAGTTTCTGTGATGTGTTTATATCTCTGAGCTTGTGTTGGATCTTGAACTCATTTCCTGTTTTCACTTCTATCATATTTTTATTTCGTGCTATCTATCCTAGTTTGTCATGTGATTGAGTTATTCCATATTATACCTTCGTTCGGAGATGACAGGTACCCTTATATTTTATCTAGTTGTAGTATTTATAGACGACCTATACAGCATTCTACCGCCGATTCTGCGACGTAGGCTGGACGTACCCACGTTCTCGTGCCCTTCCTTAGGGTGCGGGTCGTGACACATAGCAAGATACATAAAAATATGCCTATCTAACACTTCTATCATGCATAAGAATATAAACAGGCTATAAATAGGAAACGAGACGGAAACTGACAAGTGGCTACTGACAGGTGACTATGAACACGGATACGGAAAATAACTACGCATAAATGAACTGTTGGGAGAGAACTGGTGAACAAGAGATCAAAGGATATCAAAACCTCATCCCGAGTGTGGACTCGATAGTTTGAACTAAACACTAACCCTCGCCCCGAATGTGGACTCGCAGGTTAGTTCACGATAAACACCCTCGCCCCGAGTGTGGACTCACAGGTGCAAACAGATCAAGACAAACACCCTCACCCCGAGTGTGGACTCGCAGGTGCAAACGGTCAACCCTCGCCCCGATTGTGGACTCGCAGGTTGAGAAAATGAAACAGGAATTAGCAGTTCAGTTACACGCACTCACTCCACGACACGATATGACTCAGTCAAGGTACATATAAGGACAACTCTCGTATAGTCCATAATGTTAAACTCTGGACAACGACGGTATATAGACGGGACAATAACTAATATACATAATAAGAAGAAAAGCATACCAATCAAACCAATCCAACTAACTTACGACATATAAATACTAGATAAAGAAATAAGCATGCAATAAACTGTAGAGGGAGGCAAGGTATACTTGCCTGATTCTGCACTCTTAATATGAAACGCCGCTCCCGCGTCCACGCCTCCGGAACCCGACGCTCCTAGATAATTAATTAGCCAGTTTAAGTCACTACTCATAAAACTTATGATACGACTTAATTAGTTAAAGTAATATTTTAAAATTATATTAACTATATTCAAATCTCCCATGGAACCATTTAGATTCATAAAATCACACACAGGTTCCACGAGACATCGAAATACAGTTTTAGGGTTTCCAACTCTCAATTGGTCGGTTATGCCCCTACTTCAATAACATACTTAAAAATCAAATAAATTTCATAAAAATAATATTTATACAAATTTTCTACATATTTATTCTGAAATTCTAGAATTAATATTTCTAAAGAAATTTATGACTAGTTGATTACTAAGTCAGCTAGTCTACCCGAAACTCGTCCGGAACATAGTCAATTACTCAAAATTGCTAAAATAACCAAAAATATATTTTAAACAGAATTAAAATATCTTATTTCTCAGAATAACATCATAGGTACAAGGGTTAAGTTATACTCCAAGTTTGGGACATTCTAGGTCAGCCGATTACCCGAAATTAGCTAATTTTGACCTATAATTTTTTCGACCAGATTTGAGTTGATAAATTCGTGGAAAAATACTTAAAAATCTTAATTTATATATATGAACACACATAAAATTCAATTTTGAAAATAACCACCAATAACTTATAGTTCCTTCACAACGGGGTTAATTTTGATCCTACCGAAACATGAATATTACGACTATAAATCATGAAACTTTTATAGATGATTATACATAGCAAAAGTCATCAAAATATGATTTTATAAATTTAATAACATATTTTCTACAGAAATTTAGTAAGATTTTGAGATAGAAAAATTAGGAATTCTTACCAAAAGTCCTTGCTAGAGAGGTTATGAAGACTTCTCCTTACCAAAGCTCCAACCTTTCTTGCTATCTTTGCTTGCTAATCCTCTCTTGGTGAGTTTAGAAGGGTTGGCAATGACTATAGATGGTTGGATGGAGAAGATGGAGTTTTTAGGATTTATTTTGAGTGGTTGGGTGGATGTATGGTGGAGGAGATGAATTTTTGTGAAGGATGGAGAGATGTGCAATGGAGAAGATGATGTATGGAGGGCTATGGGGGAGAGGTGCTGCCAAATATGAGGGGGAAGTAAGGGAGTGGTCGACCAAGAAGGAAAAAGAAGAAGAAGAAATTAAGTTAGGGTTAGGGTTTGGGTATGAGTTGATGTACATATATGGGCCTTTTGGGTTGCATGCATGAAAAGGAGTGGGAATCATATTCCTAATGTGATGCTTGGCCGAATATCTAAGGGAGGGGCTGCTTTGGTGGGCCAAGAGTGCTCCCACTTGGTTGGTGTGGTGGTTTGGTGAGTTGGCTAATTGATTGGATTGAGGATTAAAAAGGTCTTTCCTAATATAGACTAATTAAATCTATCTATATAAATACAATCCAAAATCTGAATTAAATACAAAATATATGTAAATTATTTATATTTATTAATGTCCAACATGCCTACTTAGTATTGGTTAGGACTTTGGGTCAAATATAAACTAATGCCAACTAGGATTACACGTAGACACTTTCTATAAATAGAAACTTTCCAAAATTGAAAACATATCAATATTAATAAATATATATACAAAATATATATGAACATGAAGGTATTTGAGAGTACTAAATGTTTATTTAGATTTGGATTTGGTTCGGGTCAAGTCGGGGCTAAATTGGTACAACCGAGTCTCCTAGAAAGTCAATAATCTAATAATTAAATAAATAAATCATCGGTGGGAGTTAAGTCACAACTTGGCCTGGTTTTCCTAGTTAGAACACACCTATGGCTCGGCATTCCCTACCATAGCTAAAATACTAGTCAAGGCACCCAACTACACTATCCGTGCCAAAATTCTTTGTTATATTGTACTCCAAATTTAATCGTGACTAAAGGCATCTACCGTAATATATTATTTATAACATTCAAAAATCACCATTTAAATCAAATAAATAAAAATAATTTAAAATTTTGGGAAAAGGAGTTACAGTATCACTTTTACTAGCAAGAAAAATAATCCAAGTAAATTTCAAGAAATCATCAACTAAAATGAAAGCATAAAGTTTACCACCAAGACTAGCCACTCTGCTGGGACCAAAGAGGTCCACATGAATAAGTTGAAGTGGTCTAGTATTACTTACCGAGTTGATAGATTTGAAGGAAGATTTTGTCAACTTAATTTTTTCACATTCTCCACATACCATGTCTTTCTTGAAAGGAATGCTTGGAAGTCCTCTAACTAGTTTTTTGGTGGCAAGTCGGAAGATGGTGTCCATGTTGGCGTGTCCAAGTCTCATATGCCAAAGCCAACTTTCATCATTCTTTGCTACTAGACACCTGTCATTATTAGTACTTTCAACAAGATAAAAAATATAGATATTATTTTCTCTAATACTTTCATATACTGTAGATCCACTAGTGCTATCGGTGATAAAGCACTTGTGTTTAACAAAGTTAATATTATAGCCATTATTCGTAAGATGGCTAATGCTAAGAAGGTTGTACTTTAGATTAGTAACAAAACAAACATTTTTAATGTACGGATAAGGAGGGGATCCGGTATTACCATTTCCTATGATGTACCCCTTTAGATTGTTGTCGAAGGATATGTGTCCTTCTTTCTTCATCGATAGCATTGCAAATAGTAAAGCATTACCGTTCATGTGCCATGAGCATCCGCTATCGAGAATCCATTTGCTCCTAGCATGCGAAGGAGGATTCACCTACAACACAAGTTCAAGATGAAGACTTTGGTACACAAGAATATTTGGGTCCTTGATTGTTAGTTTTAGGAACCCATTTAAATATTTTCATGTCAACATGTTTTCTCATTGATAATAATGAGAAGTATGTCCAAGGAGACCACAATAATGACACATCTTGGGTAGTATAGGTCTAGAAGGGAGTGAGTGAGTGTTATTTATATGTGGAATTCTAGTATGATGAGGAGTTTTGACATGATTGTTGTGGTGATAGTAGAAAGCACGATAAGAAACATTTTTCTTTATGGAGGGTCCTTTTTGTGTATGCATTTGATTAGGATAGGACCTATGTGAAGTGTTCTTGTGAGTGATATGCCTTTGTGCCTTAGTGTGAACTATATCTCTATCCACTTGTTTCTTGCCATTTGTAAGAAGGTCATTGTATTTGATAGATGTGGCATATTCTCTTTGATTTGCAGCAAGTGTCTTGTGCATAGAAAATTCATATCCTTCTTTGAGGGATTGAATTTTGACGTCCTTTTTCTTGATGACGTCTTGTGATTCTTGGAGTTTTAGTCGTAGAGACTCTATCTCATCCGTGTTAGAAGTAAGAGATTTTCCTTTTATATCAACAATAATGTTAGAAAGTTGTTCTACTTCTTGTTTGTGAGCAACAATCTCTTTGAGAGACTTTTTATACTTATTTCGAATGACCTTGTGTTTATCGTTAATTCAAGAATGGCATTTTCTAATTCGTTATAAGAAAGAGCATTCATTGAGAGGTCATCGTACCTCAGTTGCCATGAGACAAATGTTTGCGTTATGTCTATATTCTGTGTCGTTGTCTGAGTCGCTAGCATCACTCTCACACCAGATAATAGTGTTGGCGTATTTCCTGGAAGATGAGCTCCTTTTGTTGGATTTCTCGTATTTGTTTGACTTTTTTATTTCTATGGGACAGTCTCTCTTGATGTGTCCGGTTCTTCTGCAGTTGTAGCATAAGGGCTCTTCATCGTTGTCCCGTCTTGTATGGTTTGCTTTGTTGAACTTGAGAAACTTTCGGAAGTGTTTGGCGGTGAGAGCTATTTCTTCATCGTCCGATTCATCATCATCGGAGCTATCTTTGAAAAGGACTTCGTAGTCTTGAGAGCAAGAGACCTTTCCTTTTCCTTCGTCTTCTTCTTCTCTTTTTCTTGAACGGAAGATTCCTCTTGGTCCTTCATGTCCAACTCGTGAGTCATAAGCTTTCCCATGAGGGTTTCAAGATTCATAGTTGTTAGATCGTTCCCCTCAATGATGGCGGTAGCTTTAGGATTCCACCCTTTGGTTAATCCCCAAAGAATTTTTTTAATCTTTTCATGAGTGGGTTATTCCTTGCCAAGAGAAGAGAGAGGGTTAACGATATCACAGAATCGAGTAAATATAATCGTAATAGACTCATCTTGTTTCATTTTAAAAGATTCATATTCTTGAGTGAGTCTACTAATCTTGGATTCCTTCACTTGAGGGGTTCCCTCATGAGTGACTTCCAAGAGTCTCTAGATTTTATTGGAGGTCTTGCAAATGGATATTCTATTGAATTCATTACTATCGAGGGCACAGTAGAGAGCATTCATAGCCTTAGTGTCCCGACTAGCAATCTTCTTACCGTTCTCGGTAAGTTTATCTCTAAGAGTTTCTAAGACTACTTCCTCAATAACCATGGAAGATGTAGGAATTCCATTAACGACACAATCCCATAGATGTAGTCTAGAGATTTCAAATAAATATCCATCCCAATTTTCCAATAGTTATAGTTAGTTCCATCAAATAGAGGAGGTCTATTTGTGGACTGTCCCTCATTGTGGAATGAGTTGGTACTAGGGTTAGTGGCCATGGATCTCTCTAAGGATGTAAATCCAAATCAAGAGACAAGGCTTTGATACCAATTAAAGAACCCTAGAGGGGGGTGAATAAGGTAATAAAATAATTACCAACAATTAAAAGTAATTTAAACGATAATAAAAGAGAAAGAGATTCAAACACTCGATGTATCCTGGTATCCTCCCAAGGGGCACTCCAGTCCCGGAACTCTCTCCGGCTTTAATCCACTATTTGAGTAAATAGTTACACACGAGTTTGGATCCGAAGAACTCGTCAACTTCAACACGAGTTTGGATCCGAAGAGCTCGTCAACTTCTTACACACGAGTTTTCCTCCGAAGGCTCGTCAACTTCTTATACACGAATTTTCCTCCGAAGACTCGTCAACTTCAATAAGAAAGAAATGAGACTTTTGATCTTCTACAACACTTTGAAGATCAAAGATTACAACTCTTGAATACTCTAGCACTTTTTGGTTGGATGACAAATTAAAGCTTTAGATAGAGTAGTAATGGTGAGGCTCTTGGTAGTTAAGAAAATTTAAGGCTCAAGTGGATGGTTTAAAAGAGAAGACACAATCACCTTAAATAGATCACCAAGAGAGCTAGTCATTTAATGCTCCAAACATACAGCTGACAAAATTCCGTCCGTACGGAACGACATTCCGTCGGTGTACCATTCTGAACAGTAACGGTAATAAATCTAGCCGTTGGAACATTTAATGCTAAGATCCGTCCATTCAAAAATAAAAAAGAAAGCAGAAGGAATTCCGGTGGTACCGATAGGTATACCATCGGTATACCGATTATCTTCACAGAACTATTTCTGTGCATCGATATCGGTGTACCGTCGGTATATACAGTATGTCGATTATCTTCTCAGGACTATTTCTGTGCTTGATATCGATGTACCATCGGTATACATCGGTATGCCGTCGGTATGCCGATTATCTTTACAGAACTATTTCTGTGGTTGATATCGGTGTACTGTCGGTATACGTCGGTATGTCGATTATCTTCACAGAACTATTTTTGTGTAAGAAATTGGTATACCGTCGGTATAAGCCGGTATGCCGTCGGTATGCTGTTTATCTTCACAGAACTAATTCTATGTAAGAAATCGGTATACCGTCGGCCTTATATCAAGTGATTTTTGAAAGATATTTTGTAAGGGCTTTTGGTTTGTCATCCACCTTAAGCATTTCGTAGTATGTACTAGACCTAGTACAGACTCTAGGACCTTGAATCTTTGAGTGCAGGCTTTAAGTATGCGGTGGCTTCTCTTCAGTCTTGCTTTAAGTCAATCCGTAAGTCTTCCGTGTGGCTTAATGAGTGGCTTTGATAAAATGATCTTTTTGTAGCAGCTTTTGGAAAGCTTGATGGTATATCTGTTTGCTGAAAAGATAGAGAAAACTAAAATACGAAGATGCAGTTAAAGTTATCAAAAGTAATGTGCCAACAGAAACATAGGGTGGTTTCATAATATAAACCAGCCGGATGGTTTTGGAGCGTTTCTGTATATATGAGTGCTCTAGAACCAATCGGCTGGTTTTATATTATGAAACCAACTTATGTTAAACATGTTGGATTAGAATTAAATGGTTGAGATTAGATGACTTAAAAATGTGGTGGGATCTACACCTTTTAATCGCAACCACTAAATTCCAATCCAACCCATGAACATAGGGTGGTTTCATAATATAAAACCAGCCGACTGGTTTTGGAGCGTTTTTGTATATAGGAGTGCTCTAGAACCAATCGGCTGGTTTTGTATTATGAAACTAACCTATCTTAAACATGTTGGATTGGAATTAAATTGTTGAGATTATATGACTTAAAAATGTGGTGGGATCTACACCTTTTAATCGCAACCACTAAATTTCAATCCAACCCATGAAACATAGGGTAGTTTCATAATACAAAACCAGCCGACTGGTTTTGGAGCGATTCTATATATAGGAGTGCTCTAGAACCAATCGGCTGGTTTTGTATTATGAAACCAACCTATGTTAAACATGTTTAATTGGAATTGAATGGTTGAGAATAAATGACTTAAAAATGTGGTGGGGTCTACACCTTTTAATCGCAACCACTAAATTCTAATCCAACCCATGAAACATAGGGTGGTTTCACAATACAAAACCAGCCGACTGGTTTTGGAGCATTTCTGTATATAGGAGTGTTTCTGTATATATTTTAGAAACACCAGCAGAAATATATATTAATAAATTATAAACCTCATAACAATCTATATTATTATATACAAAGACCTGCGGATAAAAGGAAGGGAGGGTTGATTCCTTATTTCTTTTGCTTCTTAAAAAGTACTCCAGTCTCGAGAACAGAGTGTCACTACATGTGACTCGTTTCTTTATAATAGAAAAAAGATAGAACTCCATGAACAGTAGCCACATGAGTTTCCTTCCTAATAAAAACCTAAAAAACTTGGAATCCGGTCGGGTCAATGGATGATATGCTATAGTGGGCTGTGGGCGGACTTGCTTGTATAAAATTAAAACATAACTCAGCCGGGCCCAAATACCATTTGCTATATCTACTAAAAAAAATTGGTGCCCGCTATATTTTTGGGCCCAAGGCAGCCTTGCCTAACTTTTTTACTCGACAATTTGATACCATAAACTATTGAATATGTTTAACTTGATACCCAAAAAAAAAAAAATTATCCCTCCTTCCACACCCAACCACAACCCCCTCCCTCCCACCCTCTCCGGTCACCTAGTTGACTCTGTCCCTCTACCTCGACTGCTCTGTCCCCGCTCCTCCTACCCCCGTCTGCACTACTCCTGCCCCTCTCTCTGTGGTGCCATCGCCACTGCCCCACCACTAGCTGCACGCGAGTGGTGAGAAGGGTGGGGCGGAGGGTGGTGCAGCCGGAGGGTTGGGAGAGCGGTGGCGGGGGCATCCAGGGTGACGGGGGTGGCGGGAGGAGGGCGGGGGTGTTTAGAAAGGGGACGGGGGTGGCCGGATGGGCGGAGGGGTGGCCGGAGGGGCGGAGGGGCAGCCGAGAGGGAGGGTGGGAGAGGGGGAGAGAGAGAGAGAGAGAGAGAAATTAGGTTTGTTTTTTTGGTCTTTTTCTAGGTATAAGTTGTTGGAAAAAAAGTGGAATATTTTAGCACATGCTCCCATTCAAATTATTGAAACTAGTATATACCCTCACTTTAAAAAAAAATAGCAAAATTTTCCATTCCTTTGTGTGAAACAAATAACATTCTAAGATATACCCCTACTATTTAATCAAAATTTTGGCTGATTACAAAGGAATGTGGGCATTTGTTAGTTTTTAAAAAAATTGGGGTATATATTAGTTTGTATATTTTGAATAGGGTCATTTGCTAAAATATTCTTTAAAAAGTTTAAGGTATAAGTTAAAAACAAGAATAATTAAGGGGTATCAAGTTAAAATTAAGTCTTTTTAAGTATAGAAGAGATACAATAGTTATGGAGGAATGTCTTTATCTTGAATACACAATACAGTACTATTGTTGCAACTATTATTTAACTATTCCTAATCTTATAGTGTTGTTCAAGCTTGATAAGGAATATAATTCGGTATAACCTAGTAGCGGAGCTAGCATCTAAATTTTGATGGGTGCGCGAAAGCATTTGCCAACTCACCTAATCAAACCGACCCCCGTCTAACGGACGTCAAGCACAGATAAAGACAAGTATATGGCGGTGACTACGTCACCTAGACAAATTTTCACTTTTATAACTCAGATAAAAATTACAAGATTGACAAAAACTAATGTTGAATCATTTGTCCTAATAGGTTCAACCTCCTCACCACTCTTAAGAGAAAAAAAATAAAAGATTACAATTGAGATCATTCACTAACCCGTAGCAATCTCTCTAACCAGAGTTGACGACTCCTTGATTAGATCTCCTTCCTCCTTCTGTCTTGGATGGTGAAGTCCTAAGAGTAAAGCACGAATTTTCTATTAGATTTTCTTATGGACGAGCACTCCGAATCTCCACTTTGGCCTCATTTGGTTCGCGGAATGGAAGGGAAAGGAAATTAATTCCTTGGCATTTTCTTTTCTTTGGGAAATTACAATTCACATTGATTTTTCTTTCCGGTGTTTGAAAATGCCAAGGAATTTGGAAAGGAAAGTGAATATTTCAATGTGGGAAAGTGATTCCTTGCTTGGATGAATGGAATTACTTTTTTTCCGAATTTTCCTTCCATTGGAAATCACTTTCCTTTCCTCCTCAATTCCTTGGCATCCAAACATAGGAAAGTAATCACTTTCCTTTTCCAACCCGATAATTCTGCAAACCAAACGAGGTGCTGTGCTTTGTGCCTCCACCCTCACCCCATATATATAGGATAAGAAAAATTATATTCTAGTCATAATAGGATTTCCTAAATAGGAATAAAATATGAATCCTATTATGCCTAAAATATTCTATCAATATCCTATTTTAGATCATAATAGAATTTCCTAAAATATGAATTTTATTATATCTAAAATAGCACAACACCAATTATGGACATCCAAATATAATCAAATCAAATATTTAATTAGATTTGGATTCCACAAATATGTTGTTAGCAAATCCAGACTGGACTCCAACAAAATTATGGAAACTGAATTTTAGGTTTAGCTTGAGTGACACGAGAACACTATCATAGCTCTTCAGAGAGAAAGAGAGAAAGAGAGAGGAGATTATATTTTTGGGTGGGTGGGATACACATATGGAGCTTAGGAGTTTATTTTAATTTTTTTTCAAAATTTTGGACCGAGTTGCAGTCCACCCATGCCTTGCCTGTCCTGCCTGCCCTGCTCTGTCCTGCCCTGCCCTGCCCTGTCCTGCCTGCCCTACCAATTTGCAATCAAATTATAATAGTATAGTAAGACTTTTTTTTACGCAATAAAAAAAAGAGAAGAATGATAGACCAACCAATAGGAATAAAATAATAAAGAAAAAAGAAAAGATAATTTTAATTTTAAATTCATTCATATTCTTCAATTTAACTCGGAATTGAACAGTCTAATCACATTTATTTGAGCTTGCTTAATCAAAAACCATGGAACGATTTTCTCTTTTTAAAAAAAAAAATATTCTTTTTATTTTATTTTTGTTTTTGTTTTTGTTTTTGTTTTTGTTTATCACAAGAAATGTTTTTGTTTTTGTTTTTGTTTATCACAAGAAATAGATGCATCTGGAGTGATCCACAAGCTTCTTCTACTAAAGAGGGCCACAAATTGGCCAACCAAGTCTTCAGCTTGCATGGTTGCAACTTGCAACAACATGCACCACCGATAGCAAAGTTCCCGTGTCAACTTCGTGTGCAAATTGATGTTTGACGGATGACATATTTCTAGTTGCTACTAAATTGTACGCGTCCTTAATTTTAGTTGCTACTCAATTGTAAACATCCGACCGAATATGACTTTGTGGTTTCGAAAAGAGATATAAGGTTTTAACTGGATAGTAAAAGATTAGTAAATTCAGTCAATAAGACATGTTATTTCTTTTATTTATAATAGTGGTAGAAGTGGGAACAGTAGGCCCAAAATATATACAATAGAGCCGTGCGTGTCGTCGGATATCTCAAAAAAAAATTTGTAAACATCCGCATGAAATACTCAGTACATTTATTATTGATTTTTTTTTAGGTATCATTTTCTCCTGACTGACGAGCCAAGGAGGATTCGAACCGTGTTCATCCTCCGGACCCTCCGGTATACCCAACGGACTACCCCCACGGACATTTATTATTATTATTATTATTATTATTATTATTATTATTATATATGTACGTGTTTTATACGTATTTTATAATATTTGGAAGAGCAAATAAAAGGTTTCTTAATTTATTTCTTCTATAGGTAATTAGTATCATATTCGAGGGCTTTTTTGGAACAAAAACGTGAAGTGTACTTTTCTCATTATATAGTATAATAGTATAGATTCTATAGGTAATTAATAAGCATAGATGAAGACATTTTTAAAACAAAAATTTTTATGGTGAAACATACTTTTTTTTTTCACTATATAGTAGTATAGATGATGATTATTATTATTATTATTATTATTATTATTATTATTATTGTTGTTGTTGTTGTTGTTGTTGTTGTGGATGTTGTTTCTATTTTATACAATTTTCTACTGGATAAGGCTATTTTCGGGCCTCTTTGGCCCATGGATCATGAAATGGGTTAAGTTAGTCCAAACCTGGCACGTGTATACAATAAAGTGTATTATACAGTACCTGGCAAAGTAAGGCCTAGTTTGGGATTCATGACATTTACTAAAAAAAAAGTAACACAAGGAACTACTGAAAGTACCCTCATTTTTGTTAAAATTATGCTAAAATTCAACCATTTTTTTAATGAATTATTGTTAACAAACAACTTAGATTTGGTGCTTTTATATATAGTAGTCATTTTCACACACGAAACAAAAAAATACTATAGTATTATTTAAAAATTAGATAAAAAATTAAATTATATTTAAAAAATAAATGTGATTTGAATATATTATAATTAGAATTTGTTATATATATGTTTTTTTTAGAATTTTGGATATGCCTTTAAGTTATTTAAATATAATATGGAATATATTTTAGAATTTCTTAGATATTTAGGTAGTCAGAAGGATTTTAAAAGTTTATTTTTCTTAACTACCTGAGAAGTTACATCCGTTGTAGTTTAAGTGTTTTTTTTTAGAGTATATACATATGATTTGGACGACTCATTTTTAAACCGTTCCCAAGAACATTATAATAAGTAGAAATAGAGAGCTAAAAGAAAGCCAATAAAAAAGTTTTTGATAGCAACTTTCAAAACTTGTCTTAAAAGTGAACTGATTTTCTTTTCTTTTTTTTTTTAGTAAACAACTGTTATCAACAAGGCCGGCCCTAAGTTCATGGGTTCCAATCGTCCGAGACAAACTTTCGAAACGAGAACTTCATATATATAATGTGTAAAAAAAATTGCCACATATCGTGTGTAAGTCTAACATTATAACCACTATGGCATAGCTTTTTTGAGTTAAAAGTAGTCCAGTATCCCCGGTTCTATTTTAGATATGTCTGCGATGATGTTCCTTTAGTCTTTAGGTCATGGATCGTCGTCGTATCTGTCCTCGGCCAGGATTGCCTCTAGTTACCAAACATATTTTGCTAATGTTTTTCAAAGAAGATGAACACAAAGATGCAGGATTTTCAATCCCAAAACCAGCCTTAGCGAGAAGCAAACGTGGTGAGCACAAAGCCAGCCCATGGACAAGGAGACAAACCCCATCTTTAATGGATGTCACCAAGTTGTGGATCATGGAGAAGAGGAGCATAACGTGGTCGACCACTCACGATTGTCATAATTGCCCCGCCTAACAATTGGGCCTAAATTCGGGTTTGATCAAATTCTGAGCTTATGGTGTCCCTGACTTGAGAACACAACTTAAGAAAGAACCTCAAGGGACTCCATTTGTGTGATTAGATTGGTTCTCATCTGAAATGGACCAAAACGAACTAATGATATTTATTTCTAATTAATTTTGTATACCGTTGATTTTTTTAAACTCCTCTGGACAACTTCAAATAGTGGCATTTCACAACCACACTTACAACCAAGTCGGTCCGGAGGTAAGTCAGATAAAATTTCTAACTTGGACAACTTTCTTCTGCTTTGGACAACCTCCAGACACGACGTGATTTCAATAGAGATGGGGATTGCAGGTGATCCTTCAGAATCGGCCTATAATAAGGATAAACTAGTTCCGGATAGGACAATCCAACTCTTGGATCTGTTGGGAATGAAACGCGAAAACCGTTCCCCCAAACCAGAAAGTCCTGCGAGAGAACCGAACAAGATGTAATCCCCCTAAAATTTTAGGAAATTTTTGTTATTGTATTAAAAAAAAATTAAAGATTTAAGAGGTTCATTTATGATATATTATTAATGAGCAATTTTAATAAAAAGGATTTTAGTATTTTACTCTACTGTGTAATTCAGTAAGATTAAATACGTAAAAAATATATGATAATGTACGAGAACTTTATAATAAATAGATATAGTTGTAAAAAATATTTTAGTAAATTTGTATTGAGTCATATATTTAAATATATATATATTATTTATTTTTATTTGTAAAGGTAGGAAAAAATATATACATTATAAATGATAAATTTTAGAGATTATATATTTTGTACCACTTTAAGGAATTTTATGAGTATTTTGATTTGGGATATATTATATTTATATAGTTATATTAGTTTTTTTAAATAATAAAGAAATAGAAGTGAAAGAAAAGAAAAAAAGAGAGCAAAAGCCATCGAGTACTGTTCAAATGAACAGTACTCTTAGCCAGCCGAGCCCATAAGGGCCCTATGTAAAGAGAGCGGAACTCTCTCCGAAGAGGAATTGAAACCCCAAAGTCCGAACCATGCATCCTCCCTCGCGAAACCATATCCTCGCGCGCATCCTACCCCTGATGACCACCCAGCCCTGCGCGCGCCGTCGCAGCACCGCCGGGCTAATGAACGACAACAGCAGTAGCAGCGGAACCTCAACTTCGTGACGGATTTTCTCCACCATCCTTCGATCTATTTTCGATTCGTCTTCGCAGTTTCGATTACAACACGACCCTCTACAACTCCATTCAATTAGTTCGTAATCAACTGCTGTAGATTGCTCGTGAAGTCGACTCAAAGTCGACAAGAAATCATGTTCACAGATAGGTTAGAGTACAGTCCCACACCCTATATTGGAAGGCTATTTGTAGACAAACCGTCGACAGTTTCCAAAAACTGTTTGAATAGACTTGCAGACAACCTATAGGATATTGAAACCCATCTTATATATTCCTTTTTCATCTACTGTAGAGAAACTAATTCCTCGTTAAAGTTTAGGAAAAACCACTTTTAAAACTGTAAAAAAATTTAGAAAACTTTCCGATACGGCATGCGCCCCAACAAATCGGGTGACATGGTCATGAACCGAAAACATCGAAAGGTGCGTATCAACTTCGCGGACGTGTGGACTTTGACGGAATTTAAATTGGTTGCGTGTGCGCGACGAATTTGATGCGTATCCGTCAAAATTTACCGTATCAGCCCTTTTGCAAAAACTCTAATTACTTTGTGCACATTCGTCAAATCGAGACAAAACTTACGTCAATAGGACCGTATCATTTTTCTGGTCCTGTATGCCAAGTTTGGTCCGATTCTAAGAAGGTAGACTGAAACGCTATTTTGGCGGGCCTATGACCAGCTCCAACGGGGAAAATTGTGTACGGCCTACCGAAATCCAACTTTGGACATACGGTTGGGTACGTCTCCTTAAACCAGACTCGTAGACATATAATTTGACAACTTTAGAGACCATAGGTACTGGCACGCATTTCAGTACAAAATAGATCCAACAGCGGACATTATTTTAACCCGAAATTACGATTTTGTCCCTGTTCCGGAATTAGACTTTTGGACAGGCGTTTCCTAGGTATTTCTTTTATTCCAAATCTGTTCGTGATATTTATTTCAGCATCTGAGGTCGTTCGTAAAAGTTGGCTTTCGTTGCTTCACTATTCTGATGATTTGAGTCATCGGACGTCGCCTTTTTGCACACAACCTCCAGGCAAGATACCTTGCCTTATTTACTGTCTATAATTAGTTGCATCTTTTTTTATTTATTGTATATTTATTTCTTGTTTATTTTCAGTTGGATCCATGACTTGTTGTTCATAGTTACTTTATTTTGCTTTCAATAGTTTTTTTTGCTTGTGTTTTAATATGCATGTGGACCTAGTCTTAGCGGACTACCTTTTGTTAGTGACCCTTGGGAGGGTGAAGACAGTTTGATGTTTGGGCTACCAAAAACCAAAAGCCGTAGTAACTGCGTACTACGGTAGTCGTGTCGCGAGGGTCACTAGCCTCGAGCTATATGGATTGATGGGTCACGTGGGCCGCTAGCCTCGAGTTATGCCGGCTGATAGTATTGGTACTTGACGTGTACAGGTTGTGAGTTGTTACCTTGTCCTGGGGGAGTCAGCCTTTATATGCTCATACATTGAGATGTCTTCTAAATTGCATACTAGAATGGTTAGTTGACCTTAGTAAATGTCATGCCACACTTCGTCCTAGTCATGGTATGGGACAATGTCACATTGCAGAATAGTGCGCTGCCCCTTGTTCTTGTTTGGTTGTAGGGATGTCTACTATTTCGATAATGAGATATTGGGCCGTGTTATGGTTGGGACACTTTCTTTTACTTTGTGACTTTATGGCATATTTTATATTCAGTATTTATGGCATGTTCTTCTTGTATCTTGTTACATCCCTCTGAGGACCTGATGATCTCTCCAGGTGTGTGCCTTTGTGATGTTTCGCAGGTGTTCTAGCCATGGCCATGATTATCTCTATTTCTTCGAGGATGATTGCACTTTGATCGTCTTCGCTTCGCTCGCCAAACTCATTTTATTTTCCATGTATTTCTTCCCTTACTTGTTGGTAGTGGATTTGTCTCCGCCCAACATATTGTACAAAAATATTTCAAAGTTGATTATATGATATCTTTTATACTTTCATTTTATGGATGAGATTAAATTACTCTTGGTTTACTGCATTTTACAGCTTATGTATACATACGAGGTATCCATATATTGGAGTATACTTCGTATGTATGCAGCTAGCATGTCTACGTACTTAGTCATAAGTATTTTGGGACTAGGGTGTTACATATTTTTGTGGTGGCCCATGCAAGTCGAGTTTATCACTTCGGTTACGTTACTGTACCTATGTGAGCCTGCATATAGGATTAGAATCTAGGTATCTCATCCACATGCTTGGTCTTCCCCCTTGATTCCAATTTCGAGCTCTCGTCCGTCCACCTTGACTTCCTTCTGCTTGATTCCTTTCCACTTTAATGCTTATCTTTCCCATCGTGCTTGATCAAGAGGTTAGGAAGACGACTCATACTAGTTATACATGTTATATTGTTCAATCACCCTATCAGTTGACTTTTATAAGTTGAGTAGTATGTCTCACGACCTATCACCCAGTGTTATTATAACCCATTAATGAAGTATAACCAGGTGGCACTGAATATATGCTATTATAGGAAGATATATTTACCTAAGAATATAGAGTTTTAGTAGCCTATACTTCATCGGTCAACCACGGCCTGATACAAGAGGCAGTAGGACGACTGTATAAGCAGGAACACCGGACAAGACTTAGATTCTTGTGAAAATTAAACTATTTATTACTGTTTTCATCATTATCTTTCGTACTTATACTTTGCAATATCATAAATGATGTTGCTATTTATAGCCTAGTTTTGTAAGCTTATTCTTTAACGAGCTTGTTCAGGACATATGTATACCGGGGACACCCACTAACATATTGTCTAATCAGAATCGGTGTATTATGGTCTGATCAATCTTGATGCATTTGGTTCGCTCTTTATTTGATTATCCCACGTGGATTGAGATATCAAGGTATCTAGGATCTCATCCGTGACTGCCTTAACAATTCCTCTTGAATTATATATTCGCCTTTGAATCCCGTAATTGTATTCAATGACATTTTTCTTGAACTCTTTATTTTTTTTTGCATATTTGGAAAGACGAAACGCTCGTATTTGATAGATAGATATGGAGTATCCTCTATGGCCTTGATAGTAGTGTACACCAGCATAGCTACCATCAGCCTGCTATGTGACTACAACCTTGTCTTGAGTTACTTCTCCTTCCCTCGGCCCTAAAATTAATATCATGACCTTCTAGTCGTTGGAATCTGAGAATGATTAGGATCTTACCCTTGATCAAAACACCCACCTAAGAGACTACCTCTTCTCCAAGGACCAATTATTGCGTGCCTCTAATTATTATTCTTGATTCTAGCTTGAACCAACAACCCTTTTGTCTTAACCCGCCCCTTACTAGACCAAGCCCACGATTTAGACATGAGAGGAATAGACATAAATAAAGACAAGCATTTACCATGACTATGATAGACCCCCATCTCGAGGTTGGAATCCAACAGATATTATTCTAGTATGAAAATTATGTTATTAAGACCTGACTTAGCATTGGGAGCATCACTAGCTTAGCCAATACCATAGCATAATACCCTGTCATATTATGATTTACTAGTTATCAACAAACCATGCATGAGCACCACATTCAACACCATTAGAAACCTCATGACTATAGTCTAACCGGCTTAACACAAATAGAAATTTATGACTTGGTCGTCAGAGGTCTTCATATGACGCGTCGTAGAGTTCGTTGCCCTCATCGATAACTCTCGTATACTATGGACGAGTGGATCATTCTATTTATCGACTCATATGCAATCGTTTGCCATTTATTAGAAATTAAGGAACGATCCTTGACCTTGATTCATATCTACCGTATCACCTTATACTGTGCCTTACTCTTTATTATCAAAGGTTAAGGTACAATATCACGACTTTGAATCTAACCTCAGTAACCCTAAAATCGTGTCCTAGTTTCCAAAGTAAATAAATTATAAGCCCTTTCTAAATTTTAGGATTTACTAAGATTATCGATTGACTAGGATAAGCTGATTTCCGTTAGGATGATAATTAGTGCCCCCATGAACTCCCACTTTCCATTTAAGATCATTTGGTGTCCCCGACCGTGACATTAATATTCGGAGCATGAGACCAGTTGTTACCTTCCAACGAATTTCACATACAAGAAATAGACGACTCCACCTTCATGTAGATATATCATGTCCTACTAAAACATGTTCTCTTGTACTCTATTTTCATGATATAACTTTTAGGTCAAAAAGGACTAGCGATAACCCTTACCATAACACAGATGTATTTCCGTCTGCAATTAGAGATCCAACATTGACTCAAAACTTTTGGCCCAATATATGGTTGTGATCTACTCGAAGCCCGCTACGCACATGCCACTAGTATACCACTCAATTGAGTCTCTTGTGCTACTTAAACACAAAAGTCACAGAGGGCGTAATCTCAGACTTTAGGAACCTGGTTAATCAACCCGGCTGAAAAATTAGCCCGACCATTTGACTTGGAACCTATATAAGATCACCCTAACCTACTGGGAATAGCTCAGATTAATTTCATAACATCTCATCCAGTCGATATAGATTAACACCTATAATTCATTCAATCAAAGATCGATATCCAATTAGAGAATCCATTAAGACCTAGTTAAACCCATCCTTGCGTATAACCATAGTTAGACTATAAAAGGAAACTTGAGGAAATAGGCCCTTACCCCTATTCTGTAGTCCCCCGTCTCTTGATCCACTGATTCTCCTTCCATAAATTTTGCAACCATATTGTTTGCCATTAAAATTGTTTAATTGAAAACTTTAATACAAACAGAACAGTGTTACAATGTAGGACTTAGATGTAGTCCTAGGAGTACACTTTTGTTTAAGCTGGGTCCTTAGTGCCAATGGAGCGAGTGGTAATGCGTTGACTCCGTTGAAGGGCTGACGACGGTTATCGATTCTCTGAAGGTGTGGATTGCTCTGGGTGCTGGAGCTTGCTGAGAGGAGGAAGACGTTGAGTGTCTGTATCTGCCTCTCTGATAATTCCTTGTATGTTTGTTGTAGATTCTGTGTGTGTGTGTGAAGGAGAAGATCCCTCTATTTATAGTTTTGCAGGCTGGCTGCTCACGCGCGCATGTAGGATGCACCGGTGTGTGGGGATGCCACGTGAAAGTTGCTGATGGGGGCGCACGGATGATGCGCCCTGATTGGGAGGTTGAACTCTTCATACTGCTGTTGTGAGCCGGCACGTAGCAGAAGAGAAGATCTTTCTGTTGCTGAAATCTTGGACGAGTTAAGTCAAAGGACACATGTCGTCGACTCATGGCTTGAAGATCTCGGATTTGGGGGGGTAGTGATCTGGTGAGCTGCGCCTTGGATCTGGGCGCAGGAGGAGGCTGCGGCTCATAACCTTTAGGAGTTACAAACTATTTAGGGCGCATGGCTTTTGAGGCGCATGCAGGTGACCTTCCTTCTGTCTTTCGGGATCAGAGATCAGTCTGGGGCGCATGGCTTTTGAGGCGCATGCAAAGCTTCAACTGGAGACTCTTCTTCTGTCTTTAGGGATCAGTGAAGGGTCTGAGGCGCATGGCTTTTGAGGCGCATGCTGGTTTGGACGCATGGCCGTAGAGGCGCATGGCGATTTGGACGCATGGCCGTAGAGGCGTATGCGGATGGCCACGTGGCAGTAGCCGTCGGAATAGAGTCATGATGATGCTGACGTTGCCGACGCTTCGTTCTCTGAAAAAGCTGTTAACTGTTCAGACTTTGGGGAGCGTGCTGCCAACTCTGGTGTCAGTTCAGCATTTAATGTTTGTGACGTTCGATGGACAGCTGAGTGCGTACATTGGTTGGTATTCCACTTGGCATGGAGATGTGAGGGGGGGCGCATCCTCTGTGATGTGCCGGGTACTGTAGGGCGCGTCTGTGTGATGCGCCTGATGCTGGAGGGCGTGTCCGTGTGATACGCTGTTTGGCTGGCGCATCCGACATGTCCTTTAATGACGCGGCTGTCTTACTCCTCGAGTGCTATAAATAGCCGTTTGGCTGAATTCGAGGCGTCCGGTTCATCCATTTAATGCAAATTCATTGCACAGAATTCGGAGAGTCATCCACTTGGCACATGGGTTTGATTTGCCCGACCTATAAATAGTGGCATAAAGAGAAGGTTTGCTCCTCATTCCCTCTCGTAATTCCAACATGAACTTGGATATGCGGGTGCATTCTGTTGACGAAGTGCTCCCGAGGGTGAAGATGAGACGTCGTGTTGTCTTCGATGCACTTGAAGGTGACTGTTACATCCAAAAGACGGAGTCGAGGACTTCTGAGACAGGCGGAAGGTGCATGTTGCATCCAAAGATAGGGATGTTCGGGCCTCGTCTCCGTTGTTCCGGAAGAGCCGTAGATCGGAATGGTGGTGCTAGGCTCTCTCTTCCTTCAAAGTGGGTGCCGCCCACTTTAATTGTGTTGAAAGCTCCTTGTGCCATGATTTCGATCACGGTCTTCCTTGGTCTTTGGAGGCTCTTTCGAAGCCTCCCCTGGCCACAGCTTTGCCGTGCTCTTCTCTTCCTTGGTTCCAGCCAGAGGGTTAAATGCTTTGTGTAATCGAAGCACTTATCAGGTGACCCTGGCTGGAAGAGCAGCACATAACTGGGCTCTGCTCGGCCAGGTGAGCCTGGTTGGAAGAGTTGCACATGATTGAGCTGCTGAAGGGATGCACATAACTGAGCTGCTGAAGAGATGGTAGGATGCGCCTGGCTGGAGGCGCATGACATCTGCTGTGCTTGGCTGACAGCGCATGGTGACTGCTGTGCCTATCGGAAGGCGCATGGTGGTTGTTGCGCCTATCTGGAAGGCGCATGGTGGCTGTTGGCTGTAGATCTAGGATCCTTCCTTTGTAGAAATTCTCCTTTGTACAACCTTTTCTAGACATGTAATAGACTTTTATATATATAAATAAAAAGTCCTTCTTCGAATGTCTATGGCTTATTTGATTAGCTATCTGAGTTCTGGCGCATATAATGCCTGGCGCATGGGCTTTCTGGTTGTGAAATTCCATGCTTCTACAAGACCCCCTTCAAAGTTTTCAAAACTTTTGAATAAGTTTTGGAATACTTTGAATAAGAAGCATGAAGGTCAGGGCACATGATTGTTGGGCGCATGCTTGTTCGGGCGCATGCTCCTTCCAGTTGATGATGATGACGCCTTGGTAACCCAAAAAGATAAATGATGATCTTTTGGTTGTATTTGCTGTTATCTCCTTACGAAATCCGAAGCGACGGCTGAGATTACACGTCATCGGTTCACGCGTGCGACCATGCCCTATAAATAGGTGAGGGTTGGAGAGAGAGAGAGTTCGTCTTCTCTGTGCCTTTGCTTTCTTTAGAGTTATTCTTCAAACCCTAACCTTTTCTTCTTTGAGAGAATGGCTCCCAAGACTCCTCGCGGTGGTGCCGGCAAGTGGAAGGAGAAAGCGAAGGAGCCTGCGAAAGTTGTAACGGCTGACGTTCCCCGACGGCCTGTCGAAGTTCGGCCGGAGGTGGTTGGTAAGTCTCGTTTTTCCGTACACCAACGCACATAGACCTTGGGTCTTTAATGATGTGCCGCAGTCTTTGTTCGCCGACACGCATGGGTTTAGACCCTGATGATGCGCCGAGGCTGCTGACGCGCATGGGCTTAAACCCTGATGATGTGCCGAGGCTGCTGACGCGCATGGGCTTAAACCCTGATGATGTGCCGAGGCTGCTGACGCGCATGGGCTTAAACCCTGATGATGCGCCGAGGCTGCTGACGCGCATGGGCTTAAACCCTGATGATGCGCCGAGGCTGCTGACGCGCATGGGTTTAAACCCTGAATGCGCCGAAGCTCTTCTTTCTCTTGTTGCTTCTAACATTTTTCTGATCTTTGCTAGTGTCAGTAGCGATCCCGCCTTTGAATGAAGTGTTCTTGGAGGCTGTCTTCAACCAGATAGGAGTAGAGTATGATGAGGAAGTGATAAACCCCACTCAAGAGGCTCTTATGCTGGATCAGCCTCCCGAGAGAATGACCCAAATCCGTGAGCAACAGTATGGGTTCCTCAAACGGATGATGGAACGTGGTGTTTTAAAATCTTCGACATCTGATAAATTGACCTTCTTGAAGCTTGAGTTCCTATTCGGAGATCGTCTCACTTCTACTGATGCGACGGTGTTGAAGGTCAAGGAGGACTGGTTCTTTACAGCGAATGGGGTGCATATGACTGTTAAGCAACTTGAACGTCAATGGCCTTTGACATCCTTCTGTCGCCTTGTTTCCCAGAGGAGGATGTCTTGGGATCTTACCCCTTCTCAGGGGGGAGCGGTGACTGGCGTCATCCAAATTGATTCTACCTTCGACCAAAGGGATATTTTGACCGCCACACGGTCTGGGTCTTCTTTCACCTGGCGGACTCTACGCCCCGGGAGCCTCTACAGTGACGTACCCATTGATACGTTTGCTTATAGTGCTTCGACCTTTACACATCGTATGTTTTTGATGGAACGCTCATACCCGAAAGGAGATTTTCGGGTAGAGGGTTGGTGCCATTACGTTTCCAAGTGGGATAAACTGACACTCTGGATCTTGTCACAGTTTCGGACCGAGCTTCGAGATATTGGGTTGACTGCCTCGATCCGTGCTACCCAGGCGGGTGTTGATCTCAACAGGCACATGTTCCTCGTACTATTGGAGATGTTTGATGTCTATACCGGGACCTTTTTTACTCTGGTGGGGGAATTAGGGTTCGCACTTCATGAGATGTACGAGGTGTCAAAACTCCCTTGGGGGTCGGAACCCTATGAAGAATACTTTCCCACCAACGAGGAACTTCAA
The DNA here is from genome assembly GCA_029216955.1 of Iris pallida. Classification (NCBI taxonomy): domain Eukaryota; kingdom Viridiplantae; phylum Streptophyta; class Magnoliopsida; order Asparagales; family Iridaceae; genus Iris; species Iris pallida. The sequence continues at coordinate 9,355,273 of JANAVB010012000.1, read as the reverse complement.
GTCCTGGGGGACAGGGCTGAGGAGATGACGGCTGTCTTCAAGGAAGTGGCGAGTCATCATTACTATATGCAGAGACGGAATAGGAACGGGACGCAGCCTCATGTGACTGCTTGGAGAGATTATGTCTTTAGACAAGACAAGGAGGATCCCTCACAATTTTCTACTCCATCGGCGTTCTCTCGTAGCGAAGTGTTGTCCGAAATGAGCAGGTTAGGGAAGAAAAATCCCCGAGGAAATGAGGACCAGCAGTCAGATGCACGTTCCTACAGCTGCTTCTGGCATCTTGCTTATCGGATGTCACCCAAGGCGGTGTTGGCGTCCTACCTGATGATATGGCTCCGGGATTGCGTGTTCGCGGGCGGGTCCGGTGCCGTAGAGAGGGTAACCCGAAACTTAATCCTGTCAGCCGTGAAGCTGGTCTTCGGCCGGCGTTTGGCTCTTCTCCCCGCAATGGTATGTAACCTGCAGCGAGGTTTGAAAGAGTTTGTTGGAAATGTGATTCATGACAGAGGCCGAAACAATAACTTCCCGCGTGCCGAACTGCCGTTTCACTATTTGATGGGATGGCTGATTTTGCATCATCCCAGTGTGATGAGTCCAGGCTCGGAAGAAAATTATAAGGCTGGAGATGCACTCCTTCGTCGTTTCAATCGGAGGAGCTGGTCACATACTGGTGTCCCTGTTTGTAGAAAGGTTTTATCCCGTCTTCAGGGTTGGGAAATTACCAAAGTTGGTCCAATCTACTTGGGCTTTGAGGCCAACGAAGATTTAAGGGATCTGGGCGAAGGTACTACCACTCTGCCTCAATGGGGATTCCACTGGTTGCAGAGTATCCGGCCATCTCATCTGGTATACCGGAACAGGAATCAGTGCTACCTGGAACCATATTTGCCAAGCCGCTTTGCGCGGCAATTTGGTTATGCCCAGATGATGTTGGATAACCCCAGTATTTCTCTGGGGTATATTGGAAGTTTGTTGGATGGTGCACGAGCTTGGCATTACTATAATGTCGGATGTACCGGAGCTCGTTTTACGTTGCCCGTCCCAGATCCGCGGCCGCCCATTCTTTACTCAGCCGCCAAATTTTACTGTGCTATGGCTGCTGCACCCTCCGGATATGACAGGGAGACCAGTCTTATTGCAGGCACCCAGTTAGCGATGACCGGGGACGTGCCGGTGAAGGCCCGATCGCATCGTCCGTCAGGGATAGCTCACCGGAGTGCCCCTTCCGCCTCTCAAGCAGAACCTTCGGGCGATCGATCAAAGCGATGTACAGACGAAGGGATTGAATCTCCTGTACCAAAGAAGCAGAAGAAGGCGTCGTCACCGACAGCATCATCGGATTCAACGTCCGCAGAGGTAAAGGCGTCCCACATAATCTGATTTTGGTTCCACTATTTACGAGGCTTCATCTTCTCTTGTAGGAACCGTTAAAAAGAAAACCTCGCACCCCAAAGTCAGGTAGGAGCAGGCGAGAAGGGACGGCGGGCTCGTCTGAAGTGCGTATCCCGTCGACCATGACGTCTCCCATGGAGGAAGATCCGGAGGATGCTGTTGACGTGGAGATTCCGGTATCCCCAGATTATGTCAGGAGGGAAACTGAGGGTGCAGCAGCTTCCGAGACGGCAAAGGCCAGAACGGAAGCTTCAAGTGCCGAAGGTTTAACAAGCACGCCGTTTCCTGGTGGTGAAGAAGAATGGAGTTCGTCGTCTTCCGATGACGTTGCTCCAGAGTTGCAAGAGCCTGTTGCGGAGGCAACAGAAGTAGTTGAGACAGAGGAGAGGGTTGATTCCCCTCCTTATCATGATAAGGGGAGGTCGGCTGTATCATTGTCGAGTCCTACCCCGGCTTCAATCGTGGAAGTTGAGGCGGCTACCGCTCAGAAGGTAGCGACAGATTCTGTCCCTGTTGATGATGAGACCCGTCTTCCGGTCGCGACCGCTGAGACGGGTCAAGAGACAAGTGATGATCTCCCTTTTCTGCCAAGGGAGGTATCAACTGTTGATAGGACGTTGGGGGTAGAAGAGGTGGCCGTTGACATCGGTGGTTCCTCCAGGCTTGAGAAGGATAAGGGTGTAGAACCCTGTATCGCTCCTTCTACTTGGGGGACCATCTCGACGCCTGTGCCGGCCCCTTTTGTTGCTTCGGCTCCTCGGGCTAGCAGTCCAGCCCCTGTTGATGAAGAGCCCATTGATGCCGAGGTTCAAGCCTCGCTGATTGAGGTTGGCGGATCTTCTTCCGGTCCGCAAACTGTAGTAGCTCCTCCAACTCCCACGATGACGCCGCAGGTCCTGGCGGATGCAGACGAGTATGTGAAATTCTTCGTCGAGGGAGTATACAAAATGCTGTAGAAGGGTGTATCTGCTGTGATGGATGCCAACAGGAGTTTTGCGACGACAAAAGCTTTGGCAATGCCCTGCATCGAGCTGATTCGTATTCACCAAAGCCACGACCACATGGTCGAAATTCTGGAGGCTTCAGTGATTGAGCTGGATGAGAGGCTCACGGAACTTCAACGCATCCAGCGAAACGACCTCTCTGTCCTGATAGATGCGAAGAAGGAGAAGTTGATTGCTGAAATCGAGTCTTCCCGCCAGGCCACTGTGAGCGATTGGGAGCGTGAGGTGGCTGTGACTGAGGCTGCGGTAGAGCAGTTGTCTCAGTCTATGAAGAAGACGACAGAGACGCGAGCTGCGTTGGATGCCAACATCGCGGAGATCGACACCCAGATGCGCCGCCTTGAGGATCAGCGGGCCCGACTCCAGTTAGAAGCTGAACGTGTCCGGGCTGAACACGTAACGTTCAAGCATGAGGAAGCGACTTTCACTCAGCGGACTCTTGCCTTGGCGCAGCAACGACAACAGCTTGATGAGAAGCATGCAAGTGATACTTCCGCTGGGGCCGTTGAATTGATGCGCCAAGAAGCAGAGCGACGAGTCCTGGCGACGGTGGAGGCCCGCGCAGTCGACTTAAAGCTTCGAGTCAGGGAGCTCTCAGCCCATCCTGGAAAGATTCAGGGACCATAGCTTTTCCCTTTTTCTCTTGTGTTCTTTTGCAACCCTTACTGGGGGATGATGTAGCTTCTTGTACTCCTTTTTTCAGAAGAATAAAGAAGTCTACAACCTTTTTTGTGATGTGTTCATCTTTTGTTGTCATGAACTTGATGATTTGTGTGGACCTATTATCTTTTGCGCACCTTGGTTTTCAGGTACAGATAATAAGTTTGAAGGAACCATTATGTTTGCTCAGAGGTAATGTGGACATGGCAATCATTGGGTTCGAAATGATAGAATCTCCCTACTCAGAGGTATTATGGACGTGGTAGGAATGATCTTGGGGGATACGCTGAACAACTCAGAGGTTATATGGACGTGGAAGTTCTGCGATCAATGTACAATAACGCAGGAGTTGTTTGTACAAGATGTTTACTCAGAGGTAATGTGGACGTGGTAAACATGAAGGGTAGCGTAGGCTTACGAAGTGTAAGATTCTGCTTTGTAGGGTGTAGAGAGACAACTCAGAGGTAATATGGACGTGGTTATCTTTCTACTGGAAGATGCCACGGAACAGCTGGGTTCCGGAGGCATATGAGTTTGTGGAAAGAGGTTATTTGGGGAAGTACATGTCTGGAGGATGTCAAGAATAGTACTTCTTTAGGAACTTGTCGTTGATGGGCATCATGAACAAGTCCCCATTGGGTTTGGCGAGGCGGTAAGCACCGTTTGAGTATACCGTCTCTATGATGAAAGGTCCTTCCCACTTGGGCTCGAACTTTTCTGGTGTCTTGTGGGTCAACACCATTGGTCTTCTGACTGCTAAAACCAGGTCGCCAACTTGGAAAGTCCTCTTTTTGACCTTCTTGTTGAAAGCCTGTGATATACGGGCTTGGTAGAGCTCGATGCGTTGTTGAGCTAGGTGACGCTTTTCGTTAAGTGCCTCCAGTTCCCGCAGACGACGATGTTGATTGTCCTCTTCTGTGAGTTTGTTTGTGATTGCTACGCGGAGCAAAGGTATCTGTATCTCGAGAGGCAGTACTGCTTCGCTCCCGTAGACCAGGGAGAATGGAGTGTTGCCTGTTGGGGTCCGTACCGTTGTGCGGTAGGCCCAAAGGCATTCGCCAAGCTTTTCGTCCCAGTCGCGTTTGTTGGATGACACGACCTTTTTAAGCAGCCTAACGATAGTTTTGTTGAATGCCTCAGCCAATCCGTTTGCTGCCGGATTGTAGACGGTTGAGGCCACGTTCTGAATGCGATTCTTGTCACAGAACCTGCTGAAAATGTGGCTGATAAACTGAGGACCATTGTCATGGATGATCCACCGGGGTACTCCGAAACGGTAAATGACATGGTGTTTGATAAAGCTGACCACCCTAGGGCTTTTTACTTCTGCTAGTGGAACTGCTTCCGCCCATTTGGAGAAGTAGTCGGTGATGGCCAGGATAAAACGGTGTCCTCTCGATGAAGGAGGGGTGATTGGCCCTACAATGTCCATGCCCCAGGCTTCGAAGGGCCAGGAGGCGACTGTAGGATGTAGCGGCTCCGATGGTGTATGTATGAAGTCTGCATGAAGTTGGCATGCGTGGCACTTCTTAGCATATTCGACAGCGTCGGCAGCCATGGTTGGCCAGTAGTAGCCCATACGTCACAGTCGATCTTGCAACTTAGGACCGGGTTGATGAGCTCCACAAGTTCCGTCATGAGCTTCTTGAAGAGCTTCGGCTGCTTCTTCGTTGGACAGGCATCGAAGGAGGAGCCCATCGAAGGAGCGTCGGTACAGCGTTTTGGTAGCTGTATCGTAGTAGAATCGAAGAGAGCATCTCCTGACTGAGACGGCTTCCTTCGGGTCCTCTGGAAGGATTCCGTAGACAGCGAAGTCGATGAACGGAAACCTCCAGTCTCGGACATTAACCCCAGTGTTCGTCGACATGGCGTAGGCCACTTGCAAGCACAGGTTGTTTCTGGGACAAATCAGGTCTCGGCCAGTCACCGTGACATAGTGTTGAGTCCCAAGGGGCGCTGCCAATGAGGCTGCGAGGCCTGCCAGAGCATCGGCCTCCAAGTTTTGTAAATGGGGGACATGTTCGATGAAGAACCCGGTGAAGGTTGAAATGATGTTCAACGCGACTTCATGATAAGTGATTAAATCTTCATGGCGAACCTCGTATTGTCCCCGAACCTGGTTTACGACGAGTTTTGAGTCGCCGTAGGCTTCCAGATGGTCGATCCCCAGCTGTTGTGCGAGCTGGAGTCCCATGACGAGTGCGTTGTACTCGGCAACGTTGTTGGAGCACGGCTTCGAAAGAGAGTACGTACGCTGGATGACCAGCTGATCGGGAGAGACTAAGACTACCCCCACTCCTGCGATGATTTGGCCTTTGGGGCCTGTTCTCGAAGCGCCATCGAAGAACATCCGCCAAACGGAGCTTCCTTCGGTGACGTTGGATTCTTGGACCTCATCCGGGATATCTTCATAGAGTTTTGAGGATTCTGGGATGGGGTGTGCAGCTAAAAAATCAGCCAGAGCTTGACCCTTGACAGCCTTTTACGGAACAAACACCATGTTGTACGGTGTTAGCAGGATTGCCCATGTAGCCAGTCGGGAGTTCAATGATCCTGGCTTTGTCATGAGGACTCTAAGCGGATTGACTCGGGAAATGACATGAATTGTCTGACCTGAGACATAATGACGAGTCTTCTGGATGGCAAACACCAAAGCCAAGCACTCATTTTCGACGGGATTGTACCGGTGTTCGGCCCCGATGAGTGTTCGACTGAGGTAGTAGATTGCTTGCTCGAAGCCTGTATCGCTGTTTTGAGCCAGCAGAGCGCCAAGAGAATGATCCATGGCACGGACGTAGAGGAGAAATGGTTTGCCGGCGACTGGCGCTACCAGGACTGGTGGGCTTGTTAAGTAAGCCTTGATGTCGTCGAAAGCCATTTGGCACTTCTCTGTCCAGACGTAAGAGACTCCTTTTTTCATGAGCTGAGTAAAGGGTTGACATCTACCGGAGAGGTTTGCTATGAACCTCCGGATATATACCAGACGTCCCTGTAGGCCCCGAAGTTCTCGAAGGTTCTTCGGAGGATCTATGTTGAGGATGGCTTTGGTCTTCTCAGGATCAACATGGATGCCTTTCACTGTGATGACAAAGCCCAACAATTTGCCGCTAAAAACCCTAGAAAGGATTTAGCGGGGTTCATTTTGAGTTGATGTGCCCGCATGAGATCGAAGACCGTCTTCAGGTACTGTAGGTGATCTCCTTTGAGGCGGCTCTTGACTGCGATGTCGTCAATATAGCATTCGACTGTCTTGCGAAGATGTTGACGGAAGATGGTGCTCATAGCTCGCTGGTATGTCGCACCGGCATTCTTCAAGCCGAAGGGCATTACTGTGTAGCAGAAAACACCCTTTGGAGTCCTGAATGACGTGTGTTTTACGTCATCGGGGAACATCTTGATTTGATTGTAGCCTGAATACCCGTCCATGAAGGACATGCGCTCAAAGCCACATGTGTTGTCGATCATCACATCAGTGATTGGAAGCGGGAATTCGTCCTTCGGGCAAGCAGAGTTGAGATCCCTGAAGTCGATACAGACTCGTATCTTCCCGTTCTTCTTGGTGACAGGAACGACGTTGGCTACCCAATCCGGGTGTTGTTCCTCACGGATGAAGCCGCTGGTCAAGAGTTTGTCTACCTCCTGATCGATGGCATTCATGATGTCCGGACGGAAGCGTCGCTGCTGTTGTTTGATAGGTTTGGCATCAGGTAAGATGTTCAACCTATGCATTGCGATCTGTGGATCGAGTCCCGTCATGTCTTCATAGCTCTAGACGAAGACGTCGATATACTCTTTAGCCAGTTGGATTAAAGATTCTCGATCTTCTCCTTCTAGCCTTTTACTGATGAAGATGGGTTTGGAAGAAGACCCATCCCCGAGGTCGATCTGTTCGACTTCATCTTCGGTGGGAGGTTCGCGTAGCTCAAAACGAGATTCCCATTGTTCTCCTAGGCGTTGGGCCCAGGGTTCTTCTTCGAAGGGTTCTGGCGCTTGGTCTTCGCCTTCACCTTTTTGAGGTTGTGCTGACGTCATGTTAGCTGACAGCACTTTCCTGAAGACTGATCCGATACTGGTATCGGAATCCCAAGTCGATGCTTCGGACGAGTGGGAATGTTCTATGTCTTCTGCATCTGAACTCTCTGGGGTTGATGGCGGCGTGACATAGCCTAACCCTCGTCCAGTCCGATTATAATAGTCCTGTGGCTTTCCATTGGGCATCAAAAGCCGGACAGGGAGATGCCGACCCTTACCGTAGTTTAAGCCTTTATTGCTTTTCAGGTCGTAGCCCATCTTTTGGATGATGTGCTTTGCCGTATCCGTGTACCGATAGACTTGTACTCTGCCGGTATCAGGTTTGGGCTCGATTGACGGGAGGTCTTGATGACGCTCGACTTTGCCCGAGATGATGGTACCTTCGTCTCGGCTCCGTGGAGGGACTATGAAGACCCCTTGAGACGGGACTACTCGATTATGATGGATGGTCGTTATTTGTGTTTGCAACGACCGTAGAGCGTTATCTAATGTATACATGGCATTCCAGTATGGAAGACAAGAATAATTAAAAGACACTCTATTATTGATAAAATACGAGATCTTATCCCGTGGGATTATATTGTCAAAGGAGGGTGCCTCTACGTCAGCCGAGATATATTCACCAAGCTCCTCGTCTGTAAGAACTGGGGGTAGACTAGGAGAGTCCACCACAGCTTTGATTCTGGGATCTGAGAGGGTTATATGAGCCTTCTCTGATACCTTGGATGACTGCGGCGGCTTGCCCTTGAGACACACTTTGAGAGACGCCTCGGCTGCGCCTCCGGTGAGTGGTGCCTTCCCTTGTAATTTTGCCACCAGGGGAGCCGATGTTTGAGGTGGCTTTCCCTTGAGGCGTATCTTCAGGGGTGCTTCGCGAGCCGGCGCTTTCCCTGATAGCTTGATGCTCATTGGAGGCGCCTTCTGGGGTGGTTTTCCCTTCAGTCGGATTTTCAAGGGGGCGTCGGGAGTCGTCTCAGGCTCCATGTCCGGCTCTATTGCCGTCTCTGCCTCATCATCAGCATCGTTGGCTTCCTCCTCGTCAATGGGTTTGTACAAGTCGGAATCGGTGAAGTAGGCTTCAATCCCTTTGAAAGGATCGATGTCTGCAAACTCCGTCCGGATGACGCCATTAGTGGATACATACTTCATGCACTGGTGGAGCGTGGAGGGCACCACCATGTACTCGTGTAGCCATGGTCGACCGAGTAGGATGTTGTAGTTGACTTCGGCATCTACCACATAACAAGTCACCTCAGTTTTGAGGCTGCCAATGTGGCACTTCAGTCAGATCTTGCCCAGTGGCTCGCTCTTGCTAGCATTGAAGCCACTGATGGTTGTATTGGAGGGCACCAGTCGGTACATCGGGATCCCCAGCTTAGATAGCAGCGCCTTCGGGATGATGCTTAGGGAAGACCCAGGATCGATCTGAATCCGGCTCACCTTGACCGAGCCAATGTACCCTGTATAATATAGCGGTCGGTTATGTCGGTGATGCTTGAGCAGCATGTCTTGTTAGGTGAAAGTTATGTTTGGAATAACTTCATCCTCACAATGACAGTACGCACAAGTAGTTGGGAGGTCTTCAGGCTGCTTGACCTGACTGAGAAAGGATTCAGCGTCCTTCAGAGCTTCGCAGAGAGCTTCTCGGGAGTCTTTAGAAAGACGCAGGAGCTCGAACAAAGACAGGCGTGCAGGTGTACTGGCTAGTTGTGCCAGAATGTCGAAGTTGTGAGGCTTGGACAGCCCCGAAGCATTCTTCTTTCGTAGAGGTCTGTCAAAACGGGCCTCCACCTGCTTCTGCTTATTGGCTGCTGGCTTAAATGGACCCTCCTCAGGGATGGTGCTAGGAGGCACCACCTCGGCGGCGGCTTCGCCGGATTGGGAGTTCTGTTGTGCACGTGTTTGCACTGGAAGTGCCTCTTCTGTTGAAGAAGAGACTGTACGGCAAGACTTGATCTTCCTGCCTTTTGATTTGGAGGTAGGGCGTACCTCCGATTGAGTCACCTCGGAGACGAGGTCGGGGTGAACCCAGAGGACCTCTCCTTGAGATGTGATGAGCGGGGTGAGTCCACTCACATTGTCACGAGTAGGTGGTAAGTTTACCACCTCCATTGTCGCCTTAGGGATGGGGACGACGCCATCTTGTGTGGTAGTTGGCGGCAAGGTGCCGAACTGAAGCGAAACCACATTGGCCGACACCGTCTTCTCTTCATAGTCGACGGAGATTATATTCGCATTGATCATGTGCTGGATGTAATTCTTGAGGACGTAGCAGTCCTTGGTCGGGTGTCCGACAAACCGATGGTAGTGACAGTACCTTGGGTTGTCCACTTTCCCAACTTCATCGGGCCGCTTTGGGTCCGGTAGCTTGGTCTTGTCACCCTGCTTCAGTATCTCGAAAAGTTGCAGGGTGTCGTCATCATTGAATGAATAAACCTCCTTGGGTTTCGGTGCCAGTGGAGGCTTCTGAGTAGGCGCAGATGCACCTTTTGAGGCATTAACAGTCAATGCCTGTTTCCCCTTTGCTTCTCGTCCGGAGCTGTTAGCTGCAGACTTTTTTCCTTTATCGTCAAAGGCGGGGAAGCTGACACCCAGAAGACGTGCATTGGCCGCCTTCTTTTCTGCAGCTTCAGCTTCGATGATCAGGGAGCTCCAGTCAGGAGGGGGAGTAGAGTTGAGCCAGAGCTTTACTGCAGGCAACATGTTCATGCTGCAAGCGGAGAGGAGCGCATGTTCTGGCATGCCTGGAGGTAGCCTGAAGCAAGCCTGTCGGAAGCGTTCGATGAACGCCCGAACCGTTTCCTTCTCCTTCTGACGTATCTCTATGAGAGACGCCATCGTCATGTCCTTCCCGCCGTCGTAGAAGCGGTCGAGGAAGAGGCGCGTCAGGTTGTCGAAGGATGATATGGAATTGTCGGGGAGGCTGCAGTACCAGTCATACGCCACTCCTTTCAGGGCCCCGACAAAGATACTGGTGAGGAGCACGTCCTCCTTCGGAAGATGCCCTGTCTGTGACTGGAAGTACGTCAGGTACCATCGCGGAGAGTCCTTCCCGTCGTATGGGGTGAGTGTTTGTGGTTTATACTTCGGGGGATAAACCACCTTGTTCCTCTTGCCTGTTCTTGGACTCGAAGCGCTCCCGCAGGTCTTTGATCATTTCGACCACATCCTCCGTAGAGCTAGGAGTCGGGGAAGAAGGTACCATCTGGATTGGAGCGTTTGAGGGCTCCGAGGTCCGAGGTGCTTCTGTATCTGAGGGCGCCCGTTGGAGGGGCACACTCGACTCCCCATTAGCTCCTGGGTCAGGACCAGTTGAAGGTGTCCTGATCAAGGCTGACCGTATCTCAAACGCTGCTTGGGTCAGTGCTTGCATAGAGGCAGAGAGGGTTTTGAGTCCTCCCTCCAATGAGTCTATGCGCTGGACTATGTCCTGTGACGGTACATCAGACTCGACATCATCCCCAGCCATGTATACTGTCCTGACACGGCCAGGAGTGGATGGATTGGTTGAGGCTTCGCTTTCGGCCTCACTCTCATACGGGGGAGTCACTTCTCTTGGTGTTGGGCCACCCCCAGCCACATTCTGGAGTTCATCTCCAATAGGCGCATCTGCAAGGGTCTGCTTGCCCTCAGCTCCGTCTTGAAGGCCCTCTTGGTTTCCAAAACTACCCCCGGCAGTGTCCTGGAGGACATCCTCATTTTGAGGGACTTCAGGGAGAGTAATCTCGCCTTGATGATGAAGATCCGCCGCAGCTGTGCTTTGGACATCTTTATCTTCGGAAGGAGGCTCAACAAGGGTCTGGCTACCCCCAGCTTCCTCCAAGGACTTCTTTCTCGACCGAGTGCCTTCAAACACTCCAGAGGTCGAGACAGCTGCCTTGGTTTTCCTCGGCTGGCTTTTGGATGAAGACGAGAAATTGGCAGTCGTCTTCCGGATTGATGAGGAGTTGGAGACCACGTTGCATGAAGCAACCTTTGGCTCCTCTTCTGCTGACACCTTCGTCCCAAGGCGACGTCGAAGAGGTGTCGATGATTGCAGTCGTTGGAAGACCGACTGTCTTGGTGGAGCTGCCGTCTTGCAACAGCAGTTGATGGTGACCGCCGCACAAGTATGCCCCGTAAGAGGTGCATCGTGCTTGTTGGTCGACTCTCCTGACCAGCGCTTGTGAGTGATCACGTTGCGCAGGTCGTTGGAGGAGAGTGGTGCCTTCACACCCCCTTCAGACGTATGGCAAGGCCAAACGCCGGGGTGGTCAGGTGAGTGCTGCGCCCCCTGATCTAATACCAAGCAGGCATCACGATCAGTAGTGGGGGAACCACAACATTTGAAGTGACTTGAACGGACCTCAAACGCACAACCAGAGGAGGCGCGGGAGTTCAAGACCACTGAGTTGCCTCTCTCGACTTGGTTGTGCACGCAGTAGATGCGCCCAAGCGAGATGAGGACTTTGAAGATCGACTCGTTTTTGGTGCAGAAGCACTTGAGTCAACCTTGTACAGCTTGCCATCGGCAGCGCACGTGATGACGAGCACGTGCCTCTGGCCGGCTGCTGGCATAGCACGTTTGTGGCGCATGGCCCGTACCGCCTTGGATTTCTTCGTACCAGCCCGCTGGGGCGCATAGTACTCAGCATCCAAATTCTTCTCGCCATTACAGCGAGTGAGTCTGTCAAAGACAGAGGCTTTTTGTGATGCATCAGAGGTGATGTGCGGGGCATTGGCTGCGCCCCTGCTCCGTCGACGTATCTTCCTCGCCTGAGAGGGAGATAGCTAGGGAACGTGGTCGGCCGCACGCTTTCCCAAGAGATGCGCTGCATCGGCAGACGTACCTTGGTTGCTGAGAACGTCAGCAGGAAGGAAAGGCTGGATTGCTGCATCCCCTTCAGTGGTGGTGCCCGAGGCGTCGACCTTGCGCGCCCAGGCCGTGCGAATCTTCTTCGGCTTTGGTAGCCGCTTCGAAGGACTCGCACTTCCTTCAGAAATGAACTCCTCGTACGCCTGTTGATTGAGGCGCACGACCAGTGTCTTGTGGGAGGAGCCCACCTTCACGTCGTCGGCCTGTGATACAACTTTCTCGGAAGAGGAGAAAGAAGTCCCCAGCAGAGTCGCCAGCTTGTTTGCCATTAAAATTATTTGATTGAAAACTTTAATACAAACAGAACAGTATTACAATGTAGGACTTAGATGTAGTCCTAGGAGTACACTTTTGTTTAAGCTGGGTCATTAGTGCCAATGGAGCGAGTGGTAATGCATTGACTCCGTTGACGGGCTGACGACGGTTATCGGTTCTCTGAAGGTGTGGATTGCTCTGGGTGCTGGAGCTTGCTGAGAGGAGGAAGACGTTGAGTGTCTGTATCTGCCTCTCTGATGATTCCTTGTATGTTTGTTGTGGATTCTGTATGTGTGTGTGAAGGAGAAGATCCCTCTATTTATAGTTTTACAAGCTGGCTGCTCACGTGCGCATGTAGGATGCACCGGTGTGTAGGGATGCCACGTGGAAGTTGCTGATGGGGGCGCACGGATGATGCGCCCTGATTGGGAGGTTGAACTCTTCATACTGCTGTTGTGAGCCGGCACGTAGCAGAAGAGAAGATCTTTCTGTTGCTGAAATCTTGGACGAGTTGAGTCAAAGGACACATGTCGTCGACTCATGGCTTGAAGATCTCGAATTTGGGGGGATAGTGATCTGGTGAGCTGCGCCTTAGATCTGGGCGCAGGAGGAGGCTGCGGCTCATAACCTTTAGGAGTTACAAACCATATAGGGCGCATGGCTTTTGAGGCGCATGCAGGTGACCTTCCTTCTGTCTTTTGGGATCAGAGATCAGTCTGGGGCGTATGGCTTTTGAGGCGCATGCAAAGCTTCAACTGGAGACTCTTCTTCTGTTTTTAGAGATCAGTGAAGGGTCTGAGGCGCATGCTGGTTTAGACGCATGGCCGTAGAGGCGCATGGCGATTTAGACGCATGGCCATAGAGGCGCATGCGGATGGCCACGTGGCAGTAGCCGTCGAAATAGAGTCATGATGATGCTGACATTGTCGACGCTTCGTTCTCTGAAAAAGCTGTCAACTGTTCAGACTTTAGGGAGCGTGTTGCCAACTCTGGTGTCAGTTCAGCATTTAATGTTTGTGACGTTCGATGGACAGCTGAGTGGGCACATTGGTTGGTGTTCCACTCGGCATGGAGATGTGAGGGGGGGTGCATCCTCTGTGATGTGCCGGGTACTGTAGGGCGCGTCTGTGTGATGCGCCTGATACTGGAGGGCGCGTCCGTGTGATGCGCTGTTTGGCTGGCGCATCCGATATATCCTTTAATGACGCGACTGTCTCGCTCCTCGAGTGCTATAAATAGCCGTTTGGCTGAATTCGAGGCGTCCGGTTCATCCATTTAATGCAAATTCATTGCACAGAATTCGGAGGGTCATCCACTTGGCGCGTGGGTTTGATTTGCCCGGCCTATAAATAGTGGCATGGAGAGAAGGTTTGCTCCTCATTCCCTCTCGTAATTCCAACATGAACTTGGATATGCGGGTGCATTCTGTTGACGAAGTGCTCCCGAGGGTGAAGATGAGATGTCTTGTTGTCTTCGATGCACTTGAAGGTGACTGTGACATCCAAAAGACGGAGTCGAGGGCTTCTGAGGCAGGCGGAAGGTGCCTGTTGCATCCAAAGATAGGGATGTTCGGGCCTCGTCTCCGTTGTTCCGGAAGAGCCGTAGATCGGAATGGTGGTGCTAGGCTCTCTCTTCCTTCAAAGTGGGTGCCGCCCACTTTGATTGTGTTGAAAGCTCCTTGTGCCATGATTTCGATCACGGTCTTCCTTGGTCTTTGGAGGCTCTTTCGAAGCCTCCCCTGGCCACAGCTTTGCCGTGCTCTTCTCTTCCTTGGTTCCAGCCAGAGGGTTAAATGTTTTGTGTAATCGAAGCACTTATCAGGTGACCCTGGCTGGAAGAGCAGCACATAACTGGGCTCTGCTCGGCCAGGTGAGCCTGGTTGGAAGAGTTGCACATGACTGAGCTGCTGAAGGGATGCACATAACTGAGGATGCACATAACTGAGCTGCTGAAGAGATGGTAGGATGCGCCTGGCTGGAGGCGCATGACATCTGCTGCACCTGGCTGACAGCGCATGGTGACTGCTGCGCCTATCGGAAGGCGCATGGTGGTTGCTGCGCCTATCTGGAAGGCGCATGGTGGTTGCTGCGCCTATCTGGAAGGCGCATGGTGGCTGTTGGCTGTAGATCTAGGATCCTTCCTTTGTAGAAATTCTCCTTTGTACAACCTTTTCTAGACATGTAATAGACTTTTATATATATAAATAAAAAGTCCTTCTTCGAATGTCTATGGCTTATTTGATTAGCTGTCTGAGTTCTGGCGCATATAATGCCTAGCGCATGGGCTTTCTGGTTGTGAAATTCTATGCTTCTACACATATCTCTTGTAGCTTATGTTATGAGATGAATGGAATCATGTTGTACCAACTTGTTTTTGGTTATGCTTGACTAAGACCTTCCTACTGTCTTGATAAAAATTTGGTCAATACATGGGCAATGATAAATAAGTAATACTTAGGCTTCCCATAGAGTCCATGACTACAATCAGAAGTAACTCATGTCCTCAACATCTTCTTGAAATTTGATCTTCTTAGAAGTCCTGTTATCGTGCTTTCTATGTTTAACCAATTTGTATAAGTTCGGTAGTACCTTGAACTTAGCATACTTTCTCTCTCTTAGATATAGGATAACATTTGTAATCGTTGTACCACTGTTTGGAGGCTATGACGTGATCTTCGTACTATATTTTGTATTCCTTACTCGTACGTTTAGATAACCACAACGAAAGATAGAAGCCTTGATTCTTCAAATTTCGTTCTATTATAGAATCGTGACTTTGTTTCAATTACGATAAAGGAATTTCCTTAAGGAATAGGCAAGCCTCTCTAGAAAGCGCAGTTCTTGAATTAGCAGATGATTGAGGTAGATCGATCCCACTTAGGCTAAAAATTCAGTGGTTCATAACGTCCATTTCTATCCGTACCAACTGACACCCTCTACCATGTCTTTGATATTTGAAGCACAATACTAGTCGTTTCCATCGAACAAATTTTACAGTCATGAACTAGACCAGTCAAGCTACACAAATGACGTACATATCCCACACAAACACACCTTCCTGTGCTCTATTTTAATTATGTAACATATATGAAATATTTTTTCCTTAGAACAAACCATAGATGTCCATTTCTGTTCCATTTGACCCTAACCATGCAACCTTGCCTCATTCCATTAAACAAACTAAATTGAAAACCCATGATCCAGGCAAGACGCAACACATATTTGATGAATGTATTCCACCCAAGCAAGCACATGCCTCCTATTCGACACCAAAATCATCATGGCAGTATCGAGGTTCCCTTAAAATCCGTGAATGCAGAAAGAAGATCCAATATTCCCGTGCCACCTTTAGAAATTGTCCACTTCAGGAGTCTAGTGACGAAGAGTATCACGTTTAGCCAACTTCTATAAGTTGGGTAGGCTCTTGAATGAAGATACACCATCTTGTAGAGTATGTGGCGTCAACTTGGATCCCCTTTTATTAACTACCTCCACCATCCTTTCAAAAACCATGTTATGATATGACGTACCTGCCCTCCCTTGTATTAAATCTTATTATTTTAATGTATTAAGATTGTTTTTAATTTTGAGGATAAAATTCTTATAAGTTGAGTAGGATGTAATTCCCCTAAAATTTTAGGAAATTTTTGTTATTATATTTAAAAAAATTTAAAAGATTTTAGAGGTTCATTTAAGATATATTATTAATGAGCAATTTTAATAAAAAGGATTTTAGTATTTTACTCTACTGTGTAATTCAGTAAGATTAAATACGTAAAAAAATATATGGTAATGTACGAGAACTTTATAATAAATAGATATAGTTGTAAAAAATATTTTAGTAAATTTGTATTGAGTCTTATATTTAAATTTATATTTATTAATTATTTTTATTTGTAAAGGTAGGAAAAGAAATATACATTGTAAATGATAAAATTTTAGAGATTATATATTTTGTACCACTTTAAGGAATTTTATGAGTATTTTTAAGATTTGGGATATATTATATTTATATAGTTATATTAGTTTTTTAAATAATAAAGAAATATAAGTGAAAGAAAAAAAAGAGAGTAAAAGCCATCGAGTACTGTTCAAATGAACAGTACTCTTAGCCAGCCCGAGCCCATAAGGGCCCTATGTAAAGAGAGCGGAACTCTCTCGGAAGAGGAATTGAAACCCTAAAGTCCGAACCATGCATCCTCCCTCGCGAAACCATATCCTCACGCGCACCCTACCCCTGATGACCAACCAGCCCTGCGCGCGTCGCCGCAGCTCCACCGGGCACAGCTGTGCGCGGCAAAGGCAGCAGCCGCAATAATGAACGATAACATCAGTAGCAGCGGAACCTCAACTTCGTGACGAATTTTCTCCACCATCCTTTGATCGATTTTCATTTCGTCTTTGCAGGTTCGATTACAACACGACCCTCTACAACTCTATTCAATTAGTTCGTAATCAACTGCTGTAGATCGCTCGTGAAGTCGACTCAAAGTCGACGAGAAATCATGTTCACCGACAGGCTAGAGTACAGTCCTATACCATATATTGGAAGGCTATTTGTAGACAAACCGTCGACAATTTCCAAAAACTATTTGAATAGACTGGCAGACAACCTATAGGATATTGAAACCCATCTTATAGATTCATTTTTCATCTACTGTACAGAAACTAATTCCTCAAAGTTTAGGAAAAACTACTTTTAAAACTGTAAAAAAATTTAGAAAACTTTTCGATACGGCGTGCGTCCCGACAAACCGGGCGACGTGGTCACGAACCGAAAACATCGAAAGGTGCATATCGACTTCGCGGACGTGTGGGCTTTGACGGAATTCAAATTGGTTGCGTGTGCGCGACAAATTTGATGTGTATCCGTCGAAATTTACCGTATCAGCCCGTTTGCAAAAACTTCAATTACTTTGTGCACATTCGTCAAATCGAGACGAAACTTACGCCAACAAGACCGTATCATTTTTTTAGTCTTGTATGCCAAGTTTGGTCCGATTCTAAGAAGGTCGATTGGAACGCTATTTTGGCGGGCCCACGACCCGCTCCAACGGGCAAAATTGTGCACGACCCACCGAAATCTAACTTTGGACATACGATTGGGTACATCTCCTTAAACCAGACCCGTAGACATGTATTTTGATAACTTTAGAGACCATAGGTACTAGCACGCATTTTGGTGCAAAATGGGTCCAACGACGAACATTATTTTAACCCAAAATTATGATTTTGCCCCTGTTCCGGAATTGGACTTTTGGACAGGCGTTTCCTTGGTATTTTTTTATTTCAAATCTTTTTGTGATGTTTATTTCAGCATCTTAGGTCGTTCGTAAAAGTTGGCTTTCGTTGCTTCATTATTCTGACGATTTGAGTCATCGGACGTCGCCTTTCTGCACACAACCTCCAGGCAAGATACTTTGCCTTATTTACTGTCTATAATTAGTTGCATCTTTTTTTATTTATTGTATATTTATTTATTGTTTATTTTCAGTTGGATCCATGACTTGTTGTTCATAGTTATTTTGCTTTCAATTGTTTTTCTTGCTTGTGTTTTAATATGTATGTGGACCTAGTCTTAGCGGACTACCTTTTGTTAGTGACCCTTGGAAGGGTGAAGACAGTTTGATGTATGGGCTACCCAAAACCAAAAGCTGTAGTAACTGCGTACTATAGTAGTCGTGTCGCGCGGGTCACTAGTCTCGAGCTATGTGGACTGATGGGTCACGTGGGCTGCTAGCCTCGAGTTATGCCGGCTGATAGTATTGGTACTTGACGTGTTCGTGTTGTAAGTTGTTACCTTATCCTGGGGGAGTCAGCCTTTACCTGTCCATACATTGAGATGTCTTCTAAATTGCATACTAGAATGGTTAGTTGACCTTAGTAAATGTCATGCCACACTTCGTCCTAGTCATGGCATAGGACAATGTCATATCGCGGAATAGTATACTGTCCCTTGTCCTTGTTTGGTTGTAGGGTAGTCTACTGCTTCGATGATGGGATATTGGGCCGTGTTATGGTTGGAACACTTTACTTTTACTTTGTAACTTTATGGCATATTTTATATTCAGTATTTATGGCATGTTCTTCCTGTATCTTGTTACGTCCCTCTGAGGACCTGGTGATCCCTCCAGGTGTGTGCCTTTGTGATATTTCACAAGTGTTCTAGCCATGGCCATGATTATCTCTATTTCTTCGAAGATGATTGCACTTTGATCGTCTTCGCTTCGCTCGCCAAACTCATTTCATTTTCCATGTATTTTTTCCCTTACTTGTTGGTAGTGGATTTGTCTCCGTCCAACATATTATACAAAAATATCTCAAAGTTGATTATATGATATCTTTTATTCTTTCATTTTGTGGATGAGATTAGATTACTCTTGGTTTACTACATTTTACAGCTTATGTATACATACGAAGTGTCCATATATTGGAGTATACTTTGTATATATGCAGTTCGCATGTCTACGTACTTAGTCCTAAGTATTTTGGGACTGGGGGGTTACAAAAGCACAAACCAAAAACGCCAAACACAATCGTAGGCACAGAGATTTTGGACGTGGAAAATCCTTGCGGAAAAAACTACGGGACGATCGAAGTCTAACCCTGAAGAACCTCCACTAATGGAATAAAGAGAATACACCATCTACAAGCTCCTCCCGATCCAACACGGATCACCACAACTCACTTGAAAGAAAAAAATTTAATTACGGACTCCAAAGAACAAGGGATGTCGAAAAATTATTCGAAGCAATCTCTCATTCACAATAGTCCTCAATCCTCTCTCCCTCTCTTTCTCTCTTTCTCTCTCTCACAAATATTGTAAAACACCCGTTTTCTTTTGAGATGTTTTTCAATTTGCATTCATCAACCTTTTATAAGTCATTGGTAATCTATACATGGAATGCCAATATATATGAAAACTTTTAATATGTATCAATCATATATTTAGTGGAAATCCAATCATAATTGGCTTGCCATAATTGAAAGTCCAATTATATAGAAAGTCAATATATGAAAGATCCAATCATAAATATATGATCAAAGTAAATATGGAAATCCAATCATATAATTGCTTACCATATATGTATCAAAATAGGATCGATGCACTCCCCGAGCTTCTCCAACACGTAGATGGCGCTCGTCGTACTCCGGGATATTCTCCACATAGGTTGGGAATCCCATCCACTCCAACAAATCTCCTCCTTCACAACTAGATGGAGGAACTCGTCATCCCGACGATCCGCTTGCAGTACTCAAACTTTTTCCTTGGTAGAACCTTCGTGAGCATGCCCACTCCATTGTCATCAGTATGGACTGTCACGATCCGCTACCCAAATTGTTGGGCCGGGCCGAGTCATGTCCAGCCTACGCTTGAGATAAAGCATAGTAAGCTGTTCTAATGAATAATAAGATAAGACCAAAGTGTACTAACAGTTATATATGTAAAGAAGAGTCAGAATTGTTTCCAAACACAAAAGTCCTCTCGTATATAAGTAAGTCCCAAGTATAAGTCCAAAATATAAAGCTGGATACAGGTCCAGTCACAAAATACATAGTCTAACAATATGACTACTCTCGGAACCCCGAGCAACTACGTAAACTAGACGAGTTTCCCCACAGGTACATCCTCGTAAGATAAAGTCTGGTCCTCGGCAGTAACTCCATAATATGAATCACAAAGCAACTCCTCCTCAGTAAGTATACCTACAACATTATCCTGTCAGGATGGGAGCAAGTACTGATTTTAGCAAACTAAATATACGAAACATGAAATAAACATAAGTGGAATAAACTGGAATCATGGCATCTCATAATCTATCATGGCAATGACACATATGTCATAGAGACAGATGTATATATAATGTTTAAAACTGTAGCAGATACGTGATCGTCAATAGGTGTATAATGTGCAGGGGCACATAATGAAATGTACTTCCGTACAAGTGATACGGCGATAGATGTACATACGCACAAATTTGCTTTGAGATAAAGGCCTACGGCGCAGTAATCATATAGAATGAAACTTTGCTCGGTAAATACATACGGAGAAGGGGCATGATCACGTACTCTACTAACAGCTTCTCCATAACCCAGATTCTAAACAAGTGAGAGATATATAAAGACTGTCCTAAGCATGGTAGGGACTGAAAATAATACAACATGTGGAGATTTTAACTTGCTACCCCAAGGATCAGCATTTAACATGGTTGGAATCGCAGTTCATTGTTGTAACAGTATGTAAAGTTTGTAGAAGTACTTGTCTTTAGTAAAGCAAAACAGTGATAGAAATGCTATAGATGCCTGGTGACTCGTCACTGTAGAAATAACACATAAACTTAGTTTTTATACTAAGTTAAACACTAAGACACTAGTGGTGCAACACGACTTTCTGACTGGACACCTAGCCAAATGTTGACTTTAGCATAGGAGACCAATGTGGGGTGACATAATACCCAAACTAACTTTCTAGGGTCTTTATACTAGTGTAGGGGGGTGGTCCAATATCACAATAACTCAAAACAACACCAAATATTTTAAGTCGTAATTATTCAATAAATAAATCAAACTGTACACTTTGTTCCAATAATTTTTGAGATAGACAAAAGCTCAATTTTATATAAAATAAAGTACCAAAATGATCCTTGTTAATTATAGAAATTTATACTAATTTTTTTGGAAATTATAAACCCTCATAGATATTTATTAAAAATCAGCAACCATATGTATCCTGAAAATGAGTTCTGTTTTCCTATTTTTATAAAATGCCAAAAGTTTTTACTAAATGCTAGAAAAAAAATTATAATAAATTAGCTAAATCAACATAGTATCTAAATACAATTTTTCCCAGATTTTTTCACCGATTAAAATATATATAGAAATTCAAAAAAAGCAAGTAACAATTTCTGAAAATTAATTAATTAATTATTTACAATTTTGTCCATGTATGCAAAATTGAACCGAAGTCCAGATACAGGACCCAAAGCCATGAATCAAGTCCAATATGACTTGTACAGACTCTGAATGTATTAGACACAATTGGGCCCAAAAATCCATGCTAGGTTTGGACATCAATTGGCCATAATTTATAAAATACAGGAATTTAAATACAAATAAAACATTTTAAAGGGGTAAAATATACAAATCATAAAACTACCTAATAAAATAACTTGTGAATTTATACACAACAATATTTTGTATAAAGTAGAATTTGAAATACATCTATAAATATACAACAACAATATTTATATTTATATATATATATATATATATATATATATATATATATATATATATATATATATATATATATATATATATATATATCTATATATAAAAAAAAATATATATATAGATATATAGATATTATATATATATAGATATATATATATATATATATATATATATATATATATATATATATATATATATAGATATATATATATATATATTTATATATATATATATATATATATATATATATATATATATATATATATATATATATATATATATATAATGGATATATACATATAATAAATATACATATATATATATAAAAATATATATATGTATATTTATTATATGTATATATCCATTTTATATATATATATATATATATATATATATATATATATATATATATATATATATATATTTTTTTATATATATATATATATATATATATATATATATATATATATATATATATATATATATATATATATATATATATATACAAATACAGTATAAATATATACATATATAACAGTATATATATAATAATATATATATACATAAATACATATACATATATATACATATATATATATATATATATATATATATATATATATATATATATATATATATATATATATATATAAATATATATATATATATATATATATATACATATATATATAAATACATATATACATATATACATATATATAATAAAATAAACCAAAACAAAACAAAACCAAAAGAAAGGAAAAGGGGGAGGGGGGTTCGAACTCGGCCAGGGGCGGGGGGCTTTAGCGCGCTCGGGCTGGCCAGGGGGTCAGTCCGAGTCAGTTGTTAGGGAATGGATTAGGGTTATATTTATTATGGTTTAAGTTAATGGATTTTTAAACCCGATAGCCCAAACTAAACCCGTTAACGTATTCTTCGTGTCCTGACAGTTAGGGACACGAAGAGCGTTCGAGTCTCGTGTCCGGGTCGTGCACGACACGCACGACTCGTGTTGGCCGTGTCCAGACTTACCACTAGACTCGTCGAGATTCGGCGAGTCACATATGTGAATATGAGTCGAGTCGGAGAAGAAAAATAAAGTGACACGTACGTGTCCGACTTCGGGTCGACGAACGGAGCTGCTGTAGGGCGGAGGGGTCGTCATCGTCGTCGGTGAAAAATGGAACGGGGGTCAGCGCGTCGAGACTCGTCGGTTGGCGGTGGTGGCTCGTCGGGAGGTGGACGGTGGTGAGGGGAAACCTAGATCTAGGGTTCAGGCGAAGTGGCCGGAGAAGATGAAGTGGAGGCGGCGGTTAGGCTGGGCTGGGTGGTTGGAAAAGTAGATTAGGGTTAGGGTTTGGGTCTGGGGCTATTTATAGAGAGGGTAGGGCGGTGAGAAGGGGGCTAGGTCGGTGTCGCGGTGGCAGTCGTCGCTCGGTCGTCGGTCGTCGGGGGCAGGTGAGAGAGGAGAGAGAAAGTCGGGGGGGGGTGACTGTAGGTTTTGCAGCAAGGCCCCCAAAGTTTAGGGTCTTGCAGATTTGCCCTATGCCTATCACTTATATAATTTGCAAACTGTAATTAAAAAAAATTATTAAATTACAAACTGATATAATAACAATTCGACAAATTGTATAATGATATTGAAACAATTAAAACTATTACAAATTGATATTAAAACATTTCAATTAATTATAAAATGATATATTTTAATTTAAAAATTAATTAAAAATCATTTAAAAATTCTAGAAAAAATCCTAATAATTATAATAATTTATTTTAAATCTATAAACACTATTTAAAAATTTATAAAAATAATATTTACAAACTAGGGGCTTACAAATCTTCCCTCCTTGAAAAATTTTGTCCTCGAAATTCACAAGGATAGAAGACTCTACAAACATTCTAACATAACAAGCAATGCAACAAATGACTAAGACTACTATCAAAACTAACCTCTAAGGTATCAAGCGAGAACGGGTGGTTCTCTCGCAGCTGTTGGGTCGAACAAGTAAGGATATCTTTCCCTCATGTCCGACTCCCTCTCCCAAGTAGATTCACCCGGAGAGTGACGGCTCCAAGCTACTCGTACTAAGGGTATGACTTTGTTCCTCAGCCTCTTCTCCCTCCTGTCCAATATCTCCACTGGCTGCTCAGTGACTGCAAGACTCGGTCCGATCTCCAACTCTGAATAATCTAGCACATGGCTGGGGTCCGGAACATATCTCCTCAGCTGAGACACATGAAAGACATTGTGAACTCCTGCTAGATTGGGTGGAAGTGCAACCCTGTAAGCTACCTCTCCGATCCTGCCAAGTATCTCGAATGGCCCAATGTATCTGGGGCTCAACTTGCCTCCTCGTTCGAACCGGATCATCCCTCTAGTAGGTGATATCTTCACTAGCACCATATCTCCGTCAGCGAACTCCATCGGTCTGCGACTAGCATCGGCCCAGTGTTTCTGCCTATCCTGAGCGACTCTGAGCCTGTATCTGATCATCCCGACCTTCTCTGCTGCATCCGTGATTATCTCTGGCCCAAGCATAACTCTGTCCCAAACATCGTCCCAAAAGAGCGGTGTACGGCATCGTCGTCCATATAGTACCTCGAAAGGAGACATACTGATGCTGGCTTGGTAGCTGTTGTTGTATGAAAACTCTACCAAGTGCAGATGGCTCTTCCATGATTCGCCAAAGTCCAGCACACAGGTCCTCAGCATGTCCTCTAGCGTTTGTATCGTCCTCTCGAACTGCCTATCTGTCTACGGATGGTACGATGTACTGAACTTGAGCTGACTGCCCAACTCTTCCTGCAAGCTCCTCCAGTAGTGGGACGTAAATCTGCTGTCTCGGTCCGACACGATGCTCACTGGTACTCCATACAAGCGAACTATCTGCTGCATGTATAGCTCTGCCAACTTCTCGGTGGAAAGCCCCACCTTGAAGGGTATGAAGTGCGCACACTTCGTCAGCCTGTCCACGATGACCCAGATGGCATCCTTTCCTCCTTGGGAACGAGGAAGCCCTGAGACGAAGTCCATCGTACTGTATTTCCACTTCCACTCGGGAATGGATAACGCCTGTAATAGACCAGTTAGCCTCTGACGCTCCGCCTTGACCTGCTGGCAAACTAGGCATCTCGAAATAAAATGTGATACATCTCTCTTCATTCCGTGCCACCAAAGATGTTCCCACAAGTCATGGTACATCTTGTTAGCACCAGGGTGAATAAAATATCGAGATCGGTGCGCCTCCTGCAAGACAGCCTCTATCAGCTCTCCCTTCGGCACGCATAATCGGCTGCCATGCCTCAAGGACCCATCCTCTGCTACGGTGAAGTCATCCAGCAATCCAGCTAAAGCCTGGGCTCGAAGTCTGCGAATGCTCTCATCTGTAGACTGTGCCTCCTTGATCTGCTCCATCAAACCTGACTGAATGTCAAGCGCCATCATCTGTATCACTGATCCTGGCCGAACTATCTCGATACCGAGCTTCTCCAGATCTTCCCGCAAATGCCGATCTATCATCAGATACCATGCCATCAGATGCCTGCTCAGCGCATCCGCCACCACATTTGCCTTCCCAGGGTGATACTGTAAATCGATGTCGAAGTCCTTCATCAACTCCAACCATCGTCTTTGTCTCATGTTCAGCTCTTTCTGCATGAACACATACTTCAAGCTCTTGTGGTCAGTAAAGATTTTCACACGCTCTCCGTATAAGTTATGTTTCCACAACTTGAGTGCAAAGATCACCGTAGCTAACTCTAGGTCGTGGGTAGGATAGTTCCGCTCATGAGTCCGTAATTGCCTAGATGCATAAGCAATCACTTTCCCATGCTGCTGTAGGACACATCCTAGCCCCTTTCCCGAAGCATCGCTGTATATGGTGAAACCTCCAGACCCTGAAGGTAATGTCAGAACTGGAGCGGTCGTCAACCTCCTCTTCAGCTCCTCAAATGCCGCTTGGCAGTCCTCTGACCAGATGTACTCTGCATCCTTCCGCGTCAGTTTCATCATGGGTTCAGCTATCCTAGCAAAGTCCTGGACGAACTTCCTATAATAGCCGGCTAAACCCAGAAAGCTCCTGATCTCTGAAACTGACGTCGGAGCCTTCCATGTCTCAACGGCAGTAATCTTCCTGGGATCCACCGAGATCTCCTCTCCAGTAACTATATGACCGAGAAACTCCACTTGGTCTAAAAAGAACTCGCACTTCGACAATTTGGCATATAACCTCTCCTGTCTTAGAATCTCCAAAACTATCCGCAAGTGCTCTGCGTGTTCCTCCGGCGTCTTCGAGTATATCAGGATGTCGTCGATAAATACTACGACGAACTTATCCAGATACTGGTGAAATGTCTTATTCATCAAGTTCATAAAGACAGCTGGCGCATTTGTAAGACCAAATGGCATCACCAGAAACTCGTACTACCCGTACTTCGTATTGAATGCCGTCTTCTGGATGTCTGCAGCCCTGACTTTCACCTGGTGGTACCCGAATCTCAAATCTATCCTAGAAAATATCTTTGCCCCACTCAACTGGTCGAACAAATCATCTATCCTGGGCAGAGGATATTTGTTCTTAATGGTGATGGTATTCAATGCCCGGTAGTCAATACACAACCGAACTGTACCATCCTTCTTGGGCACAAAGAGCACTGACGCTCTCCATGGAGAAGCACTAGATCGAATGAAACCCTTTTTTAATAGGTCATCAATCTGCTCCTTCATCTCTACGGCCTCCTTGGGGTTCACTCTATAGCAAGCCCGGGATACTGATGATGAATCCGGTACTAAATCTATAGTGAACTCCACATCTTTGTCAGGCGGAAGTCCTGGAAGATCCTCTGGGAATACATTCATAAACTCCCTAATGATAGGGTGTGGCGGTGCTAACTCCCCAACTGTCGCACAACAGTTCGGCTCTAGCTGATCTCCGGCCCTGTCCTCCTGACACTGAATGGTGTCGTGCCTGAAGGACTGAACAGAATACTACCCTCATGACAGTCTATAGCTGTATGGGCATAGCTAAGCCAGTCCATCCCCAATATGATATCATACCCAGGGAGTGGCATCACAAAGAATCGTCTCCTAAACCCTCTCCCAGCTATAGTAATAGAGCATCTATAAATAGCTCTAATGGGCACTGGTCCGCCTCCCATCATTACTCTACTCATCTCCTCGGTAGGTGTAGCTACTAAGTGGTGTTTATGCATAAACTCTAATGACAGGAAGCTATACGATGCACCAGAATCAAACAAGCATAGAGCTAGAAAAGTATGCAAATAAATATGACCTGTGATGACGTCAGCCAAATAATCTAGCTCCGAAACCTGCTCCGGCTCCGGCTCAAGAGCCAGACTATAAGCCTTCCCCTGGGGTCCCTTCTGCTGCTGCAGATGTTGCCCAAACCTCTGCTGCTGGGTCGAAAGCGGCGGTCCTCTAGACGGTGGTCTGGCACCTGGTACCCTGGCTACTAGGCACTCCCGAAGCTGGTGGGTTGCAGACCCGCAAGCTAAGCACTGCTTCAACCTCTTTCTGCAGACGGAGTGATTATGCCCTGGTCTTCGACAAAATATACACAGAGCTCCTTTCTGCGGCTGAGGTCCCGGGGCTCTAACTGGTGCGGTTGGGTGATGAGGTGTGGGAGGACGGTATGTCTGCTGGTGTGGCGGCGGTGCTCTCGTCTGGAAAGCCTGACACTTGGACGGTCTCTCGAGGTATACAGAAGCCAGCCTCTTGCAAGATAGAAGACGCTCCTCTATGCTCTGGGCCAACTCTAGGCTCTGGTAGTAGTCAGTCGTACCGTTTGCCACTACAAGAATGCCAATGTCTGGAACTAGACCATGACAAAACCTACACGTCATCTCCTCAAGGTCTGCAACTAGACTAGGAGCGAAACGGCTCAAACGACTAAACTCCGTTGCATACTCGTCAACAGAACGGTTCCCCTGCTGGATGTTCTGGAATCGTAGCCCCATGGCTACCCTAGCCGTGGTCGAGAAGAATTTTTTCTTGAACTGGGTTTTGAATTGATCCCAAGTGGCCTTCTCTCTCACAAATAGCAGCTCATTCCGGAATCAAACTCCTACCAAGTTTGTCAGCAGAAATCTCGCTGCCTTGACCTGAAGGTCACTCGACAACCTAGCTCCAAGGAGCTTCCTCTCTACCGAGTCTAGCCAGTCATCTGCTACAACGATGCCCTCAGTCCCTAAGAACTCCTTGGGGTTCAGACCCATGAAGTCCTTGATTGTCCCTGCTCTCTGCCGTGGCTCTACAGGTGGTGGGACCACGGTACGTTCCTCAGAACGTTCCATGCTCTGACGGAGTAGGGTGGTCTGCTCCTGATGGGTCGTTAGGAACCCCTGGATCAGAGTGAGCAGTTGGTTCCCGTCGAGTGTGACGGAAGCCTGGGCAGGTATTATAATAGGTGGTGGTGGGAGTATCAGGTCCTGCTAGGACTGTGATATGGAAGGTGGTGGAGGCATCTGGGTTGGTAGATTTGTGGAGTGGGGGAGTATGGTAGGTGGAGGTACATCGGTCAACTGGTCAACCGATTGGGTAGGAAGTATGCCATTCTCAGGTGTGGCATACTGGGATGAGCGGGTGAGCACCATCTAAATAAATAAAAAGACTTATAAGGACTCTTTAAAGTAAACAATCATAAACAAGAAAATCTAATTATAATAGCGAGTATATGATGCGATGCGTTTCCTATGTTGCAATCCTAGTATTCCTCTAGGTGTTCTAAGCGTCATTCTTAGTGTTGTCTAATTACCTTAAATTCCTAATTGCAGGCATGCTTGGTACAATAACATAACCAAACAATTTAGTCAGGACCTGCATGGGCCACCACTAAAAATATGTCACGATCCGCTACCCAAATTGTTGGTCCGGGCCGAGTCATGTCCAGCCTACGCTTGAGATAAAGCGTAGTAAGCTGTTCTAATGAATAATAAGATAAGACTAAAGTGTGCTAACAGTTATATATGTAAAGAAGAGTCAGAATTGTTTCCAAACACAAAAGTCCTCTCGTATATAAGTAAGTCCCAAGTACAAGTCCAAAATGTAAAGCTGGATACAGGTCCAGTCACAAAATACATAGTCTAACAATATGACTACTCTCAAAACCCCGAGCAACTACGCAAACTAGACGAATTTCTCCGCAGGTACATCCTCGTAAGATAAAGCCTGGTCCTCGACAGTAACTCTATAATATGAATCACAAAGCAACTCCTCCTCTGTAAGTATACCTACAACATTATCCTGTCAGGACGGGAGCAAGTACTGATTCTAGCAAACTAAATATACGAAAAATGAAATGAACATAAGTGGAATAAACTGGAATCATGGCATCTCATAATCTATCATGGCAATGACACATATGTCATAGAGACATATGTATATGTAATGTTTAAAACTGTAGCAGGTACGTGATCGTCAATAGGTGTACAATGTGCAGGGGCACATAATAAAATGTACTTTCGTACAAGTGATACGACGATAGATGTACATACGCACAAATCCACTTTGAGATAAAGGCCTACGGCACAGTAATCATATAGAATGAAACTTTGCTCGGTAAATACATACGGAAAAGGGGGCATGATCACGTACTCTACTAACAGTTTTCCCATAACCCAGATTCTAAACATGTGAGAGATATATAAAGACTGTCCTAAGCATGGTAGGGACTGAAAATAATATAACATGTGGAGATTTTAACTTGCTACCCCAAGGATCAGCATTTAACATGGTTGGAATCGCAGTTCATTGTTGTAACAGTATGTAAAGTTTATAGAAGTACTTGCCTTTAGCAAAGCAAAGCAGTGATAGAAATGCTATAGATGTCTGGTGACTCGTCACTGTAGAAATAACACATAAACTTAGTTTTTATACTAAGTTAAACACTAAGACACTAGTGGTACAACACGACTTTTTGACTGGACACCTAGCCAAATGTTGACTTTTGCATAGAAGACCAATGTGGGGTAACACAATACCCAAACTAACTTTCTAGGGTCTTTATACTAGTGTAGGGGGGGTGGTCCAATATCACAATAACTTAAAACAACACCAAATATTGTAAGACGTAATTATTCAATAAATAAATCAAACTGTACTCTTTGTTCCAACAATTTTTGAGATAGACAAAAAGCTCAATTTTACATAAAATAAAGTAGCAAAATGATCCTTGTTAATTATAGAAATTTATAATAATTTTTTTTGGAAATTATAAACCCTCATAGATATTTATTAAAATCAGCAACCATATGTATCCTGAAAATGAGTTCTGTTTTTCTATTTTTATAAAATACCAAAAGTACTTATTAAGTACTAGAAAAATAATAATAAATTAGCTAAATTAACATAGTATCTAAAGACAATTTTTCCCAGATTTTTACAGCACATAAAATATATATAGAAATTCAAAAACAGCAAGTAATAATTTCTAGAAATTAATTAATTATTTATTTACTATTTTGTCCATGTATGCGAAATTGAACCGAAGTCCAGATACAGGATCCAAAGCCATGAATCAAGTCAAATATGACATGTACAGACTCTGAATGTATTAGACACAATTGGGCCCAAAAATTCATGCTAGGTTTGAACATCAATTGGCCATAATTTATAAAATACAGGAATTTAAATACAAATAATACATTTTAAAGGGGTAAAATATACAAATCATAAAATTACCTAATAAAATAACTTGTGAATTTATACACAACAATATTTTGTACAAAGTACAATTTGAAATACATATATAAATATACAACAACAATATTTATATTATATATAAATATATAGATATTTATATATATATATATATATATATATATATATATATATATATATATATATATAGAATATATAATATATATATATATCTATTATATATATATATATATATATATATATATATATATATATATATATATTTTTTATATATATATATATATATATATATATATATATATTTTATATATATCTATATATAGTATATTATCTATATATATAATATATATTAATCTATATATTATATATATATATATATATATATATATATTATATTTCAGTGTTTATATATATATGTATATTATTATATGTATATACCATATATTATATATATATATTGTATATTATTATTAGGTATATATATATATATATATATATATATATATATATATATATATATATTATATATATATATATATATATATATATATATATATAAAATATATTATATATATATATATATATATATATAATGGATATATATTTTTTTTTATGATATATACATATAATAAATATACATATATATATAACACTAAATATAATATATTATATATAATATATATATATATATATATATATATAATATAATATATATTATATATATATATATATATATATATATATATATATATATACAAATAAAAAAAATATATATATATATATATATACAAATACAGTATATATATACATATATAACAGTATATATATAATAATATATATACATAAATACATATACATATATATACATATATATATATAAATACATATATACATATATTCATATATATAATAAAATAAACTAAAACAAAACAAAACCAAAAGAAAGGAAAAGGGGGGGGGGGGGGTTCGTACTCGGCCAGGGGCAGGGGGGGCTTTAGCGCACTCGGGCTGGCCAGGGGGTCAGCCAGAGTCAGTTGTTAGGGAATGGGTTAGGGTTATATTTATTATGGTTTAAGTTAATGGTTTTTTAAACCCGATAGCCCAAACTAAACCCGTTAACGTATTCTTCGTGTCCTGACAGTTAGGGACACGAAGAGCGTTCGAGTCTCGTGTCTGGGTCGTGCACGACACGCACGACTCGTGTTGGCCATGTCCAGACTTACTACTAGACTCGTCGAGATTCGGCGAGTCACATATGTAAATACGAGTCGAGTCGGAGAAGTAAAACAAAGTGACACGTTTGTGTCCGACTTCGGATCGACGAATGGAGCTGCTGTAGGGCGGAGGGGTCGTCGTCGTCGTCGGAGAAAAATGGAACGGGGGTCAGCGCGTCGAGACGCGTCGGTTGGCGGTGGTGGCTCGTCGGGAGGTGGACGGTGGTGAGGGGAAACCTAGATCTAGGGTTCAGGCGAAGTGGCCGGAGAAGATGAAGTGGAGGCGGCGGTTAGGCTGGGCTGGGTGGTCGGAAAAGTAGATTAGGGTTAGGGTTTGGGTCTGGGGCTATTTATAGAGAGGGTAGGGCGGTGAGAAGGGGGCTAGGTCGGTGTCGCGGTGGCGGTCGCCGCTCGGTCGTCGGTCGTTGGGGGCAGGTGAGAGAGGAGAGAGAAAGTTGGAGGGTGACTGTAGGTTTTGCAGCAAGGCCCCCAAAGTTTGAGGTCTTGCAGATTTGCCCTATGCCTATCAGTTTGCAAATATAATTTGTAAACTGTAATTAAAACAAATCATTAAATTACAAACTGATATAATAAAAATTCGACAAATTGCATAATGATATTGAAACAATTAAAACTATTACAAATTGATATTAAAATATTTCAATTAATTATAAAATGATATATTTTGATTTAAAAATTTTTTAAAAATCATTTAAAATTCTAAAAATTCCTACTTATTATGATAATTTATTTTAAACCTAAAAACACTATTTAAAAATTTATAAAAATAATATTTACAAACTAGGGGCTTACATGGACCTTCTCAAGCGTCGCGTCCTTCTTCTCAACCATATCCCGTATCCAATGATACCGAGTCTCAATGTGCTTGGACCGACTACGAAATGTCTGGTTCTTCACAAGGTGAATGACACTCTGGCTATCACAAAGTAAAGTATACTGCTCTTGCTTTAGCCCCACTTCATGCAGCAACTTCTTCATCCACAATAACTCCTTGCAAGCCTTCGTCTTCGCAATGTACTCTACCTATGTCGTCGACAAGTGTCACGATCCGCACCCGCTTTTCAGATACGAGACGTGTCCAAGCCCAGCCTACGCCGTAGTATCGGCGGTAGTATGCTGTCTATGATAAGCATTATCCATACAAGTACATAGTTCACATTTATCATCCACAACTTATAACAAAAGATTAAACTCAAGTCTCAATAAATAATTTAAGAAAGATCCACTACAACTCAGCTAGTCTCTGGAACGAACCCGCTAAAATAAATATAAAACCACTGAAACTAAAGTTCGCTAAGCTCACTAGCTAAGAATAACACGAAAAAGCATAAGAAAGAAATATGCTACTCCACATTAGTAGAAGTAACCGGCACATTGGTAACGTCAGTGTCACCAAGATACGCACCATAAACCTTGGGACAAACCGTGTCGTCTAAAGCTGAAAAATAGTTATCCAGTCAGGATTGGAGCAAGATCACCATAACACTACGCTACACAATATAATATACAAGCACGCAAAATAGAAATAAGAAAAAGATGAATATGATATGATACAACAGAGACCGCTATATCTTGGAAAACAGTTCAAGCGTATAATTATGACATGGAACAGTTGAAGGTATAATTAAGACACGAAGACAATACAAGAGAACGATGAATATAAGACAAACCATTGGGCAAAATGCCAACACAAAATAAATTACGTGTACTGTGTTTTAGAACACAAGTGTTCTGCATGTGGACGGGTTAGGACATCCGGCAGTCGGTACGTGAGGTGCAACGACTGCTATCAATATTGACATTGGGGAAAATTATACATTGCGTAGACCACATGCATACTAGTTGTATTCTCCCTTCCGACTCTCTCACAAGTAAACATGATCACTTTAACATTAAATTTAACATTAACTTTAACTTTAAACATTGAACATTGAAGATAGAACATTGAACGAAAATATTAAGTGAACATGTATGGTTATGGTAACAAGTATAACTCTCGTGCACCAATGATATAGAAGATAAGACTATCAATTTAAGGAAAAGAATAACATGTAGCATAAAATAAAGGCAACATAGGTCATAATGATACTTGCCTTGCTCTGCTAGATGATTAAGTCACAACTCAAACGTCGTAGATCGATCTACCCTGTCACATAAATAACCATAAGTTAGATTATGAAAATCCTACTCTAAAAACCCTAGAAAGTGGCCACTAGTTTAACATAACTAATCCTATTTAATTCTGAAATAAATCAACTAAAACCTAATTTAATATAATATAATTCTGGAATTAAAATTAAATACTAATTTTTAGCCAAGGAAGATCACAGTTTCCAATTTGGAACCCGTAACACGCAAATCGAGGCACATCGATGACTAAATAGTCAAATAACACAAACTCTATAAATTGATTGCGTACCCTAATAGATTTCAGTGCCACAAGTGCACTGGAATTGACCGTGCCACAAAATCACGCTTTGGTCAAAAGATATCGCCGTTATGGCTATCCATGACCAAATCGGTGATTTATTGACAAAACTAAGTTCTACGAATTAATAAAAATACTGGATTAACTAATTAATTTTTGGGAAAAATATATGTCATAGAGCTCTGTGTTAGCTTTTCGCAACTTCAAACGGTTCGTGATTCGGATTCCTGGTTCTCCCAGAATCTCGAGAACACCAAAACGTGTCAAATTTCGGACAACTAACACTCTACGATTTTCCAGAAATTTAGGTTCATAAATTATGAAAATAAATTAGATATTCAGAAAATATACCTCAATACACTTCTAATAAAAAAACGGCGTACGAAAATATCTTCTGGTTTGGCGGCAATCACTTCGGGAAGTTGAAGGACTCCTAGATGAAACCTCTCTCAAAATCGACAAAAATTTAATTAGGGTTTCGAATATAATAATATATATATATAGGAGAGAGAGAGGCGGTG
This sequence comes from Iris pallida, assembly GCA_029216955.1. NCBI lineage: Eukaryota > Viridiplantae > Streptophyta > Magnoliopsida > Asparagales > Iridaceae > Iris > Iris pallida. The sequence continues at coordinate 9,320,975 of JANAVB010012000.1, read as the reverse complement.
CTGACTCATTCTGGCGCCGACTGGTGGGCCAAGGGGTGGTTGACTGTGCTAATGACAGTATAATTAATTATTTAATTACAAAAAATTATTAAAAATTCATTTTAAGTCCAAATAAATCAAAATAAATTGCAAAAAAATCCATAAAATTCCTAGAAAATTCTAGAAAATATTTCTAAGTGTCTAGAATCTAAATAAAATATTTTAACACAAAATACCATCGTGTGACCTCGTAGTAAATTCCAAAAACCTATCAAATATAAATTCTATATGTTTTAATTATCTAAAATTTCTAAAAAATCCAAAAAAATCCTAGAATATTCTAGAAAATATTTATAACCTAGTAGAGCCTAAATAAAATACTGGGTCCCAAAAATAACTCCGAATGGCCATATGGTAAATCATGAAAGTCAATAAAATATATAAATCCTCACAAAATAAATATTTAAAAATTATCTAAAATATCTAAAAATCATAATAAACTATAAAATAGCTATAGAATGTTTATATAACCTACCTAGAGGCTATATAACCATAAGATGGTCCTAACTTAGTTGTGGGCATAGGCATGACATCCTATGATCATAGAAATCAACCATAATCTAATCAAATAAAATTAAAAAAATTCATAAATTTTTAATCGGGATGGCAGATGCCACAACAAGGTAACACACTTCTGCAACCGCGACTGCCACGATACCGTTCCACCAGCAAACATCATCACATAATCCGAAGTCGATCACCTCGTGTCTACATCTCCAGCCATATCAGCGTTAGTATACCAAGTTTGGCTCGTCACCACCAAAGGAAAGTCTCCAATCGGCAGTGCCCTGAAGATACCTAGAATCCACTTGACCATACTCCAATGTACCCTTCCAGGATTAAAAAGATACCTGTTAACGGTGCCAACTGTGGGCGATATCTGGCCTCTTACACTCCATTACATACATGAGGCTTCCCACAGCTGAAGCATATGGAATCTGCTCCATATCTTCTCGTCCTTGGTAGATGGACACTGCTCCTCAGTGAACTTAAAGTAAGCTGCAAGGGGGTTACTCACTTTCTTTGATCCGTCCATCCCAAAATGCTGAAGTACCCGGTGAATGTACTTCTTTTAGGATAAGTATAGCATCTTGGACTCTCTCACTCTCTCTTTTTTTCGGCTGATCTCTATCCTAAGATTAGCTTTCGCTGCGCCCAAATCCTTCATAGAGAAGGCTGTGTCCAATTGGCGCTTCAACTCTGCTATCCTAGTGGCATTCTGACCCACCAGTAGGATATCATCAACATAGAGCAGTAAAATGATAAAATCATCCTCGACAAAGTACCTGACGAATACACAGTGATCCGCATCGTTAGTGCATAACCATGCTCCCTATAAACGACTCAAACTTTCTGTACCACTGCCTCGGAGCCTGCTTCAGACCATACAAGCTCTTCCTCAACCAGCAGACCAAGTGTGACTTGTCCTTCTCACAGAATTCCTCTGGTGCTCCATGTACAACTCCTCCTCAAGATCACCGTAGAGGAATGCCATCTTCACATCCATTTTCTCAACCTCCAAGTCAAAATTGGATGCTAATGTTAGCACCACCCGAATAGACGACTGTTTGACGACTGACAAAAAGATCTCATCATAATCTACATCATTCCGCCGACCGTAGCCTTTAACTACTAACCTCATTTTGTATCGAGGGCGAGTAGCATCATCTGTCTGCTTCACTCTGAACATCCATTAATTTTTTAAAGCCTTCTTATCCTTTGGCAGCCGTACCAGATCATAAGTGAAGTTGGTCTGTAAGGAACTCATGTCCTCCTGCATAGCCTCCATCCACTCCTGTCTATGTTCATCGTCTATAGCCTCTGTAAAATTTTCAGGCTCTTTTCCGTCAGTCAGCAGCACATACTCACCCGGTGAGTATCTCGTAGATGGTCGACGCTCTCTGTCGCTCCTCCTCAATGGAACCACTGGTGCTGACTGTATACCAACAACCTCCTCCCCTTTAGGAACTACCTCCCTGGCATGCTCATCCTCCTGAGGGTTACCTTAACCACCATCAGTAGGCTGATGACCAAGGTTGGGAGCAACTCCATGTATTGGCTCCCCCATAACTAGATCCTCTGCGATGTCCTCTGGAAACTGCTCGAAGCGAAATTACTCTAACTCAGACAATTTCTTAGCCTCAGAAGGCATCTCAAAATCCTGAGTATTGGTCATGGTCTGATCCTCGACGAATACCACGTCCCTGTATCTGTAGAGCTTTTTTTCCACGGGATCGTTGAGTCTATAGCCAAATACATCCCGACCGTAGCCAACAAAGATGCATCGTCTCGTCTTCGGCTCAAGTTTGGATCTTTCATCCTTCGGTACATGTACGAAGGCCTTACAACCAAACACTCGCAGGTGATTGTATGACATCTTTTTGTCGTACCAAACTTTATCAGGTACATTACCCTGCAAAAGAGCACTAGAAGATAAATTTATAATATAAGCAGTTGTGTAAAGTGCATCACCCCAATAACTATCCAGCAAGTTTGCTTCTGATAGCAAACATCATACCCTCTCCATCAGTGTCATGTTCATGCGCTCCACTATACTGTTGAGCTGTGATATCTTTGGTGGAGTCTTCTGGTGTTGTATCTCTTGCTCTCTCCAATAAGCATTAAAGGGGCCATTGTACTCGCCGTCATTATCGGATCGACCACATAGTAGCTTCTTGCCTTTCTCTCTTTCAACAGAAGCCTGAAACTCTTTGAAAGTGGGCAGCATCTGATCCTTGGTCTTTAAGACATAGACCCAAACCTTCCTGGAACAATCATCAATAAATGTCACAAAATAAGAAGCACCATCAATAGATTTTACCTTCATAGGACCTCAGACATCCGAGTGAATCAAATCGAGCAACGCCGACTTTCTCGAACTTGGGTGACTTTGGAAAGACACCCTATTTTGCTTTTCCGCCAAATAGTGCATGCATCTCTCCAATTTTGTAGACTTTAGCCCTGAAATCACCTTCCTGTTCAGCAAGTAGCTCATCCCCTTCTCGCTGATATGGCCGAGCCGCCTGTTGTAGTGCCCCGCTTCTGATAGGCTACGAACTTCATAATATGCTTATGCTGAGTCAGATCGGTCGGAAACTTAGATGGCCATCTGACTCGATCGCTGAGCTTGGTAAACGATAACACCTTGCGGCATCGATCAAATCGATTTGGACGAATGTTACGAGAATCGATCCAACTAATAGAATGGCTTCTGTTGGAATAAGTCCTAGATGCAGCATGTTGTGTCTCAGTAAGCGAGCTCTATATAAGAGTCCCTTCGATGGGACTAGACAGTTGTATAGTTTTTTTGGAGTTTTTTTTGCTTGGTTTTGATGAATGTGTTTTTGCGTCGTTTTCTGAATGCATTAAAAAAGGAATTTTGACCAGGTGTTGGTGCCATTGTAGGAGCTCGTAAAACTGAAGCTTGAACATTCTGAAGCACTCCGACTATCGGCACGATCGAATACTTGGTGGGTGGTTCGGCCCCTTCTTTTCTACTCTGTTCTACAAACAAATTTTTTTTTGCCTCGAACTTATTCAAATCGACGATGCCAAGTTAAATGCATGCCAATCCAATAAGATCAAGAACTCGAAAAAAAACATATCGATTTAGAGTAAATTACTCTGACGATATAAGTTTCACATCGAAAAGAGAAAGTTTAAGGTTGAGAGATAGACTATTTCATGACATGCAAAATGAAACGATGAAACGTTGGTTGTGGCATACGGTGCCTCGAGGAAGTGCCTAAGAGACGCTAAATCGAAAGTACGACTTTGGAGAAAATGACTTAGTTGCATGAGTTAGGAAAAATGATAATACTGTTTAATAATGTCCACGCTATGCAATCCGTTTTATATGTTAAACTGTTCTCGCATTTGTATGGTCATGGACAACTTGTGCACAAGGATTTCCTCAAAACGGTAACCGAGGCATCGAAACCGAATCGACCTAGGAAAAATTTGAGATTTCGTTCTTAGCACGAGGCATTACGGGACCTCCAGCTAGGCTTGCAACCTAGTCTGATAGGGTACGTCATAATGCCATGATGAATAGTCCCTCGTGGTGATTAACATCGATGACCGCATATAAAATAGCATGCTCACCTATTGTCTTATGCAGGTGAAAATTATAATCTCTATTTTTATGTAGGGACGAGCACGGCCATGGTAAGAATGAGATAAACTACTATGATTTCTGTCTGCTTTACTATTTCCAATGGTAGGCTATCAATATGAACTAAATTCATTTAGTTCTAAATAGAAAGAAAACTCCAATGCATGCCTACCTACCTTAACAAATCAGAGTCGGTTTAGACGAGCGGATTTGTCCCGTCCACTTAGCAAATGTGCTAACCCCCTCCCCAACTCCCCATGTGCTGTGGGAGCTCTAGACTAAAGCAGAAATTTGGAGAGGCATTTTGAAGCTTTTTTATTCTGAAGTATTTTGAAGCCAATTCATCGAAGGCTTATGTATAAAAAGGCAAATGTATGGAACACAAGTATTAGTTCATGAAGCTTGTTGAGTATTTTCTTTTGTTTCAATCAATATAGCCGCAACGGCATCCAATGTAATTATGACTTGCACTTCGTTGCAAGCTATAAATGAAAAGCATATTTCTATCTTCCTATACTGCATGTTCAATTACTCTGAGATTTGTGATGTTTCAACTTGATGTTTCAAATAAGAATGATCAAATGTAATATTCTTGCCTTGTACGAGTGCAATTTTAGACTCGTACAACTTTACGCCTTAGCGAGGACGATCGATTTGACATAATATGAATGGGGACGAACGGTCCGTCGAATCGGGGCATAACAAATTGGTATCAAAGCACAATTATGTTTTCTCGAATTTTCGAAAAATGTTTCATTTTGGAATGTTCGTTGCGATTGCTCAATTGAATGCTTGTCGACATGCTGCGTGAAATAAAAGTTCCATACAGGTAAGCCCGTAGATATTTTTGAAAAATACTAACGGGTTTACTTTATTTTTGTAGAAATGACTAAGAAAAATAAAAATAATCCCGAACTATAACCAACGTTGCGGATAGTTCGTCGAGTTCAAAAGACGGTAGCCCTAGCAAGACTAAAATGAAAAAAATACTGCAATTAATGGAGCTGCAGCAGCAACAACTTCAGATGCAAATTAAAGCCCAATTCTGTGTGCAGCAGAAACAAATGGACGACCTAACGCAGATCATAAGCAATGTGGTACGCAATACCAAAGCAACAGTTGTGGCATCCGAAGAGAGGAAAGACGTACCAGAGGAAGTCGAGGAAGAAGTTCAACCATAAACGATGAACTCTTCTTCCTTGTACAAAGTAATGGAGTTCTGCAAGAATAACTTGCCTAAGTTCAATGGTCGAACAGAGCCTGATGTGATTGTGGGATGGCTCACAGAGATTGAGGACTTATTTAACCTTCTCGGCATCGAAGGGTCCCAGAGGGTAGCATGTGCGATGGTACAACTACAACTGAGGGCTTACAACTGGTGGGCCGCTAAAAAACAGGAAATCTATGAAGCCGACACCGACGCCCAGATTTCCTAAAAAATATTCAAGGGAGCTTTTTTTGAACAATATGTTCCTCGCGCCATCCGTCGACGGAAAGGGGACGAGTTCATGATGTTGAGGCAAGGGAGTATGTCCGTTGAAGATTATGACACAAGCTTCTCAAAATTTGCAATATTTGTCGGCGCCTTTCAACCCAACAAAGAAGAATGGTACGAGCATTTTCAACAAGGCCTGAACGACGAACTGCGTAGGGATGTCATGAATCATTGATGCTAAACCTATCGTGAATCCTATGAAGCCATACTTGATAGCGAGCGGATCTTTGGCCGTATGTCACAACGAGCTGTACCGATTGTCTGTAATAATTTTAACAAACGTATTAACGATGCGGGAGGCTCGGGAGTAGTAAAGCGTCCAAACACATTTGAAAATTGAGGCTCCTATAACAGAGTACGGTGCAACAAGTGTGACAAAAATGGACATCAGACATTTTAATGCATGGTGTCTGGATGCTTCAAAAGTGGTAAAATAGGTCATAAGTCTTATGATTGTCTCCAGGGGAGAACGACCCCCCAAGAAACGTTCCGAATCTATTTAGAAACAATGCTCCAAATCAGAATCGATCGCCTACACTACAAGGCGCAAATGCGGTGCCCGTGAACCAGCAGAATCAACGCCATGGAGCGCAAGGCCGAGTCTATGCATTGACTCGGGATGAGGCATTCAAATCCGATACTGTTGTAACAGGTATATTACTCTGTAAAAAAAAATACCTACTCGAGTACTATTCAATTCGGGGGTAACGCATAGTTTTATATCTGCTGACTATGCGAAAGAAAATAAAATTATAATGCAATCACTAGATATAAACATTAGCGTTAGCACTCCATCAGGATTCGATATGCCTGTGAACTTTATTTGTAGGAATGACCACATTTGCATCGGAGAAAAAATCTATCCTTAGAAGTCATCGTACTAGACATCAAAGAGTACGACATAATCCTGGGCATGGATTGGTTGGCCGCTTGTCATGCAACAATCGAGTACGCGAAGAAGAGAGTTGTGTTTCATTTTCCTGGCGAGACAAAGTTCTCATATTCGTGCGGTACGGTCTCGAAGACGGCCATGGTGGTATCGGTAATTTCGGCAAGGCGTATGCTGCATTCTTGCTGTGTGGGATACTTGGCATCAGTTCAAGATACGAGAAAGGATAATACAAACACAGTGCAGACTGATGTTGTGGCAGATTTTTTTGACGTTTTTCCTGATGAGATGCCCGGTATGCCGCCGGATCGAGAAATAGAATTCAGCATCGATACTTTCCCGGATACACGATCGACATCAAAGCGCCTTACCGAATGGCTCCAGCAGAACTGAAGGAACTGAAGGTATAATTACAAGAGTTGCTAGACCGTAGATTTATTCTCTCTAGCATCTCTTAGTGGGGAGCTCCCGTGCTGTTTGTGAAAAAGAAGGATGTATCGATGCGACTATGCATCGATTATCGATGTCACGCCCCAGAACCAGAACACTGGAGAGCGGGGGCAGACATAGCCAGCTACGTATAATGAAATGGGATCCACTCCACTATACGGTCATGGCTGTCTAGATATATGAGGGTTTATCTACAAGCCATCAGTCTCCTATGGTCAATAACAAGCCTAGTATCTCAATCACAAGTAAGCAATTAAATGTTACAAGATGTAAGATCACCAAATATACAATAGTAAGGCATCCCAAACATTACATATTCAGCTGATCATGAAGCTAGTCGTTACAAAATGTGAGGACTAGCAAGAGTTTGGTCATACATGATCAACCCTAGGTTGGCAATCATGTTACAGCCCGTAGGCAGACAGTAAGTAAAGGTGCAATACGAGCTAAACAGGTGCTCGTCGGCTAAATGCCTCAAAAGAATATTTTTACAATAAAGTGGGAGAGCCAAAAATAACCCACTAGTTGCCCTGGTTACGCCTGGTGTTCACCATCGGGCTGGAAAACTGGTAGATCCTCTGGAGCTGCTCTGGTATCTGGCCATACAAAACCAGCTGGGTCAGACCCCAGAAAGAGCAAGTGCCACAAAGGAGGCTTCACTTAGGAACTAAAACCAGCAATTAGCACAAGAATAAGATTACATAATAAAAGACAGTAATTAAAGGAAAGCAGGACAGGTGATATACGATGAGATAACCATGGGACTATTCAGATAACCAGGTTACAATCCGTAAACCAAACAAGGACCGGGGTTGTAACCCTTCGTCTGAACGAAACTTGGAATTCTCACCATTTATCGGCAAGATAATATAAGAAATCAGGACATATAACAATCTTGATATTGAATTAAAGTAAAGCACGAGTAATCATGTCATGTCATAACCTTATACAGGATCGGGATGAGACAAGGCTGGACTAGACTCCATCCAATCAATCACGGCCAAGCAAAGAGTACGGCTTGATAGTTTAACTAACAAGGGTTATCACAGGCCTAATTACTAGCAAGATGCAGTGAGATTATTCCACAGCCACAAGCCCTGCAGACCATCCAGGTTATCCAGGCAAATATTAGTACAATAAGGGTGCAACACATGACAGTGTGCTGGAAGTGTGCCCTACTCGTCGGCAGGCTACAAATCCACAAGCGCGCCCAGGTAACGGGATTGCCTGTAGCTGGGAAATCTCTTCATGACTACTGTGTTAATCTAGTTATTAGCCTTAGTCCATTTCAGTAGATACCCCTGACCGTGGTACTCAGGGGTCCCATCCTAAGCATGATGCAAGACAAGACTGGTTCATTGTACAAGCACAATCGTCCACGGTGTCCAGGTTATTCATACTTATCAAGTCATGTCATGTCATGTCAGGTTAGCCGTCGCAACAGCAATTCGAGGTATATCATGTCAGGTATACTTGTCAAGAGTGCGCCACGGCGGGCCACTATCAGGTCATGTCATGTCCACTTGGTACTTGTTAAGAGTGCGCCTTAACAGGCCACTATCGTGTTCTATCCTTACATTATCATGAATGAGAGAAACTTGCATAAAATAACTAGTGACATATTCTTGAAGCCAAGAAAAAGATCTACAACTTTCATGTTTTGAGTTTTTCAAGATTCTAGCTACAAAACAACTTAAACAGGCAAAAATAGTAAAATAGAGCAATTTCGGCGCATGGGATTCCTGCACAATCAGCGCATGGGATTCCTGCACAAATCGGCATATGAGATTCCTGCACGAATCGGCGCATGGGATTCCTGCATGAATCGGTGCATGAGATTCCTGCACGAATCGGCGCATGGGATTCCTGCGCAATCGGCGCATGGGATTCCTGCACAAATCGACGCATGAGATTCCTGCATGAATCGGCGCATGGGATTCCTGCACAATCGGCGCATGGGATTCCTGCACCAATCGGCGCATGGGATACTCACGTTGCGTCTTCAATACATGCGCGTAGGGAACCTACGCGCATCATACGCTCGGAGTTAAGGGATGCGTTGCCGGGACCTCACGGCGCATGGCCTCCCGGCGCATGGCCTCCCGGGCGCATGAGGTTCATCGTCCCCAAACAGCAAGTTCAGCCATGAAAGTTCCGAAAACTTGTAATGGCCATAACTTCCTCATCCGGAGTCGAAATCAAGCGAAACAAAAGCCAAAACTGCATGAAATTAAATTCTCTACAACATGGAACCACTAGTTTTTGGAAATACCAAGTTTTTAGAGATCAAAACCAAGAAACTAAACAAGAAGGAACTTAAAACTTAGATCTACAAAAATATAACCATCAAAACCGAAAACTTCCAGTTCTAAAGAGGCTTAGAATCTAGTAAAGAAGAGAATGGAACAATAAAACATGAGATCCATCATGAAGCAAGTTGCACTTACCTAGGCTCTCTCTCTCTCTCTCCCTTCTGGTGGTTGAAGAAGTAATGGTGGAGAGTAAATAAAGAAGGAAGGAAATAATGATGAGAGAGAAAAGGAAGGAGGTTATAAATAAGGAGGGTGGTGGTAGGTAGGAGGGTTCACCTTTGGTTCATGATGAACCAAAGCAAATCAAGTCAAGCCGAACCAACCCAAGAATAAACCAATCCATGAAATGCTAGAATAAATCAAGCAGGAAGACATGCAATACGGTTCAAAATACGTACACGTATTCTAAATACGTAATACGAGATATGGGCATTACAACTCTACCCACCTTAAAAGAATTCCGTCTTCGGAATTTAATTAAGAGGCTAGAGGGACAAGAACAAGCTATACTAATCTCAGGCAAGCTATACTAAGCAATCAATCATGCAATCATGTATGTAAGCAAGGAAATCGAAGGCACGAGAAAGAGGAAAGATATCCTGCTAGGAACCTCTCTGCCGGTTCTGAATCTGAGCTTGGACCAGGGCATACTGTTGGGGTCCTTGCTGCTGGAATACTTGGGTCTGAGGCGGCAATGGCCTCGGAGACAGGTACTGCTGCTGCACTGGTGCTGGTGCTGGTGCTGGTCCCCTTACCGAGGGACTAGTCTGCCCGAAGAGGAGGAACCAGCTCTATTCGGGCAGGACCCTATCATGTGGTCCGGTGCTCCACAAGCTAAACACAATCCCAGTGCTCTGCGACACTCCGAAACAACGTGTCCTGGCTTCCCACAATGAGTGCAGCCCATTGTGGAAGACTGCTTCTGCTTCTGTTGCTGAGGGGACATGATCGACGTCGCTGAGGCTGCCTGCCTCGGAGTTCCAATTGTCAAGGCCCTGACTGCTGGGGCTGGTGCTGTCGACTGGGTCATCTGGCCGTGAGATCGCTTCCGACCTCCGGTCCTGTCAACTATTCTGTGGGAGGTATACTCGTGCCTCCTAGCTGCCCTCAATACTGTATCAAAAGTCTGATGCTCAAACTGCTCTACTGCCAATAAAATCTCGAGATGGAGCCCCTGCTGGAACCGCTGGGCTCTGTCGAACTCGGTTGCCACCAAATTGGAGCAAACCGACTAAGCCTGGAAAACTCGGCCGCATATCCGTCGACCGTTCTGCCTCCTTGCTTCAGATTGGTGAACTTGGTCTGAAGATCGTACCGAGCCACCGCATCGAAGTACTTCGTCTGGAATCTCTCTCTGAATAGTGCCCATGGAATAGGGGCCACGAATCCCACGGCCTGTGCTGCCCACCAGCTGCGGACAAGATCCAGTAACTGTAGACGCACTACGGCCACCTTCTCGTCCTCCGGGGTTCTGGCTGCCTCTAGAATGACTTCAGTATCCTGGAGCCACGTGTCAGCAGCGATAGCATCTTCACTGCCATCGAAGAATGGAGGGTTCAGGCGCTTGAAACTGTTCGCTGCACTATTCCTTGGATGACCGCCTCTGTTCAAAGCATCTTCCACTGCCTGGTGCAATGCATCACCTCGGCGATCTTGGGAAGCTAACAATGATCTGATGAGACCCACCAAAGTGCCATCATCAGGCTCTGCAGGCTGGACTGGCAGAACTGGCGGCTCTCCTCCAGTGGGTACGACTCGGAAGGCTGCTCCTGAGTGCTGGGCCTGATCTTCTGGTTGCTGCTGGTCCACGGGAGGTGATCCGCCTTGCTGATCGGTAGGATCAGGAACAATGCCGCTGAAAAAGACGACACAGGGAAACAATAAGGAAGGACCAGGACAGATCAACGATACAAGCACATGATCAAGGCAAGAATCCAGAGATTCAGAGGATATGAACGGAGATCAAGGACGAGTACTGATTGAGACATCTATCGGTAAACCCTCACATTTCTTGATTGACAAGACCTGCATGGGCCACCACTTAAACCATGTCACGTCCCAGAACCAGAACACTGGAGAGCGGGGGCAGACATAGCCAGCTACGTATAATGAAATAGGATCCACTCCACTATACGGTCACGGCTGTCTAGATATATGAGGGTTTATCTACAAGCCATCAGTCTCCTATGGTCAATAACAAGCCTAGTGTCTCAATCACAAGTAAGCAATTAAATGTTACAAGATGTAAGATCACCAAATATACAATAGTAAGGCGTTCCAAACATTACATATTCAGCTGATCATGAAGCTAGTCGTTACAAAATGTGAGGACTAGCAAGAGTTTGGTCATACATGATCAATCCTAGGTTGCCAATCATGTTACAGCCCGTAGGCAGACAGTAAGTAAAGGTACAATACGAACTAAACAGGTACTCGTCGGCTAAATGCCTCAAAAGAATATTTTTACAATAAAGTGGGAGAGCCAAAAATAACCCACTCGTTGCCCTGGTTACGCCTGGGGTTCACCATCGGGCTGGAAAACCGGTAGATCCTCTGGAGCTGCTCTGGTATCTGGCCATACAAAACCAACTGGGTCAGACCCCAGAAAGAGCAAGTGCCACAAAGGAGGCTTCACTTAGGAACTAAAACCAGCAATTAGCACAAGAATAAGATTACATAATAAAAGACAGTAATTAAAGGAAAGCAGGACAGGTGATATACGATGAGATAACCATGGGACTATTCAGATAACCAGGTTACAACCCGTAAACCAAACAAGGACCGGGGTTGTAACCCTTCGTCTGAACGGAACTTGGAATTCTCACCATTTATCGGCAAGATAATATAAGAAATCAGGACATGTAACAATCTTGATATTGAATTAAAGTAAAGCACGAGTAATCATGTCATGTCATAACCTTATACAGGATCGGGACGAGACAAGGCTGGACTAGACTCCATCCAATCAATCACGGCCAAGCAAAGAGTACGGCTTGATAGTTTAACTAACTAGGGTTATCACAGGCCTAATTACTAGCAAGATGCAGTGAGATTATTCCACAGCCACAAGCCCTGCAGACCATCCAGGTTATCCAGGCGAATATTAGTACAATAAGGGTGCAACACATGACAGTGTGCTGGAAGTGTGCCCTACTCGTCGGCAGGCTACAAATCCACAAGCGCGCCCAGGTAACGGAATTGCTTGTAGCTGGGAAATCTCTTCATGACTACTGTGTTAATCTAGTTATTAGCCTTAGTCCATTTCAGTAGGTACCCCTGACCGTGGTACTCAGGGGTCCCATCCTAAGCATGATGCAAGACAAGACTGGTTCATTGCACAAGCACAATCGTCCACGGTGTCCAGGTTATTCATACTTATCAAGTCATGTCATGTCATGTCAGGTTAGCCGTCGCAACAGCAATCCGAGGTATATCATGTCAGGTATACTTGTCAGGAGTGCGCCACGGCGGGCCACTATCAGGTCATGTCATGTCCACTTGGTACTTGTCAAGAGTGCGCCTTAACAGGCCACTATCGTGTTCTATCCTTACATTATCATGAATGAGAGAAACTTGCATAAAATAACTAGTGACATATTCTTGAAGCCAAGAAAAAGATCTACAACTTTCATGTTTTGAGTTTTTCAAGATTCTAGCTACAAAATAACTTAAACAGGCAAAAACAGTGAAATAGAGCAATTTCGGCACATGGGATTCCTGTACAATCGGCGCATGGGATTTTTGCACAAATCGGCGCATGAGATTCCTGCACGAATCGGCGCATGGGATTTCTGCATGAATCGGCGCATGAGATTCCTGCACGAATCGGTGCATGGGATTTCTGTGCAATCGGCGCATGGGATTCCTGCACAAATCGGCGCATGAAATTCCTGCACGAATCGGCGCATGAGATTCCTGCGCAATCGGCGCATGGGGTTCCTACACCAATCGGCGCATGGGATACTCACGTTGCGTCTTCAATACATGCGCGTAGGGAACCTACGCGCATGACACGCTCGGAGTTAAGGGATGCGTTGCCGGGACCTCATGGCGCATGGCCTCCCGGGCGCATGAGGTTCATCGTCCCCAAACAGTAAGTTCAGCCATGAAAGTTCCGAAAATTTGTAATGGCCATAACTTTCTCATCCGGAGTCAAAATCAAGCAAAACAAAAGCCAAAACTGCATGAAATTAAATTCTCTACAACATGGAACCACTAGTTTTTGGAAATACCAAGTTTTTAGAGATCAAAACCAAGAAAACTAAATACGAAAGAACTTAAAACTTAGATCTACAAAAATATAACCATCAAAACCGAAAACTTCCAGTTCTAAAGAGGCTTAGAATCTAGTAAGGAAGAGAATGGAACAATAAAACATAAGATCCATCATGAAGCAAGTTGCACTTACCTAGGCTCTCTCTCTCTCTCTTTCCCTCCTGGTGGTTGAAGAAGTAATGGTGGAGAGTAAATGAAGAAGGAAGGAAATAATGATGAGAGAGAAAAGGAAGGAGGTTATAAATAAGAAGGGTAGTGGTAGGTAGGAGGGTTCACCTTTGGTTCATGATGAACCAAAGCAAACCAAGCCAAGCCGAACCAACCCAAGAATAAACCAATCAATAAATTGCTAGAATAAATCAAGCAGGAAGACATGCAATACGGTTCAAAATATGTACACGTATTCTAAATACGTAATACGAGATATGGGCATTACAATCGAGAACTCAATAAGACGACCGTGTGGAACAAGTATCCAATGCCACGAATCGATGACTTGTTTGACCAACTGTAAGTCACGTCAATATTTTCAAAAATCGATCTTCGTTCAGGCTACCATCAGTTGAAGATCAATGACGTATCAAAGTCTGCATTCTGCACTCGATACGGTCATTATGAATTCCTAGTCATGCCATTCGGTTTGACGAATACCCCAACCGGTTTCATGGATCTGATGAACCGAGTCTTCCGACCCCAAATCGATAAATTTGTGGTCGTGTTGATCGAAAATATCCTTATCTATTCAAAGAATCAAGAAGAGCACGTAGAGCACTTGAAGACGGTATTGCAGACTCTGTATGAAAATAAATTATACGCCAAACGGAGTAAATACGAGTTCTGGATGAGTAGCATGACGTTTTTCGGACATGTAATCTCTGCCGAAGGCATCGCGGTAGACCCAAAGAAGATTAAAGCGATAGTAGATTGGAAACAACCTATCTCGGCTAGCGACATTCAGAGTTTCCTGGGCTTAGCAGGCTACTACCGAAGATTCGTGTGGAGCTTTTCAAAACTAGTGTTGTCACGACCCGCTACCCAAATTGTTGGGCCGGGCCGAGTCATGCCCAGCCTACGTTTGAGATAAAACGTAGTAAGCTGTTCTAAAGACAACAGAATAAGACTAAATGTGCTAACAGTTCTATAAGTGAATAAAAGTCATAAATGCTCCAAACACAAAAGTCGTCTCATGTAGTAATAAGTCCAAGTACAAGTCTAAAATATAAAACTGGCTACATGTCCAGTTACAAAATGCGTAGTCTAATACATGACTATACTAAATATTTCAAGCAAATACACAAACTAGACGAGTTTCCCCGCAGGAACATCCTCGTAAAGCAAAGCCTGGTCCTCGGCAGTATCTCCATAATATGAGTCGCCGAGTAACTCCTCCTCAGTAAGGACACCTACAACGTTATCCTGTCAGGATGGGAGCAAGTACTGAATCTAACAAACATATAGTATTGATCATGTGATGAAACAAATGACATATCATGTTTATTCAGTTTTGGTTACATGGCAATAATTTATTGTTTTAAAGCTTGAAACTGTAGTAGGTGAGTGATCAGTCAATAGGTAATCAGGATTTACAGTGGTACATATCAATTTTCTGAAGTGTACATACGTACACTTAACGGCATCGGTGTACATCCATACACAAACGCGGGACCAGACATACGACACAGATACATATAGAATGTAACGGTGCTCGGTAAATACATACGGAGAAGGGGGTCATGATCACGTACACTACTAGCAGTTTTCCCTTAACCCGTTATTTAAGCATGTGAGAGATATGAAAAGTATCCTAAACATGGCAGAGACTGAAAGTAATACAACATGTAAAGTTCTAACTTGCTACCCCAAGGATCAGCATTTAACATGGTTGGTGAATCACAGTTTATGGTTTATAGCAGTATGTAAAGTTTATAGAAAGTACTTGCCTCTAGCAAAGCAAGCTACGATAAAAGTGCTATAGATGTCTGCTAACTCATCACTGTAGAAATAAATACATAAACTTAGTTTTTATACTAAGCTAAAACACTAAGACATTATTTGGTGCAACACGACTTGTGACTGGACACCTAGCCAAAATGATAACTTTAGCATAGGAGACCAAGGTGGGTTGACACACTACTATAACTAACTTTCTAGGATCTTTACACTAGTGAGGGGTGAGGTTCAATACGGCTAAAACTCAAAATAACACAAAAAGTTGCAAGTCGTAATTATTCAATAAATAAATCAAATGAACATTGTGTTTCAACAATTTTTGAGATAGACAAAAGCTTAATTTTATATAAAATAAAGTACCAAAATGATCCTTGTTAATTATAGAAATTTATTATAATTTTTCTGGAATTTATTAACTAGTGCAAGTATTTTATAAAAATCAGTTTTCCTAAGTACACAGAAAATGAGTTCTGGTTTCATATGCCAAAATAGTAGAAAAACTGTAAATTAAATACTGTAAAAATTATACTAAATTAGCTAAATTAACATAGTATCTAAATACTATTTTTCTAGAATTTTAACAGCAATTTAAGTATTTTTAGAAATCCAAAAACAGTATGGCACACAATTGAATTTTAATTAATTAATTATCTGTGTATTTTGTCCATGTACATAATTTGAACCAAAGTTCAAATACAGGACCCAAGGCCATGAATCAAGTCCAATATGACTTGTACAGGTCTTGAATGTGTGAAAACACATTTGGACCCAAAAATCCATGCTAGGCTTGGACACCAAATGGTTGCAGTAATTTAAATACACAAAAATATAAAGACGTAAAAATACATAATAAATACTAATATTTTAATAGGGTAAAATTTTACATAGTAGCCATAAAAATATGACAAGTAATATTTACATAATAATAATTTACACTAGGTATAGTGAAATACATATATAAAATAGTATATATATAATAATATATATACACATGAACATATATACATATATACATATATACATAAATACATATATATATATACACATATATGATATAATAAAGTACTAAATATAAAATATATATATATATATATATATAAAAATACAGCATATATATATATAATACAGTATATATAATAATACATATATATATACAAATACATGTGTATATATATATATATATATATATATATATATATATATATATATATATATATATAATAAAACAAAAAGAAAAACAAAAGAAAAGAAAAAGAAATAAAAAAACAACGCAGGGGGGGGTCGAACTCGGCCCTACGGGTCGAGTTCCTAAACTGGGTCGGGCTGGCCAGGGGGTCAGCCCATTCGTTGTGTTAGGGTTAGGATTTAGATTTATTTTATTTAGGTTTTAGTTGAAATAACAGTAAACCCGAAAAATCAACTCTGTGTCCTGACAGTTTGGGACACAGAGTCTACGTGTCCGTGCTATGCACGACACCTATGAGTATCGATTCACGTGTCCAAGCACTGGACTAGGGTCCCCGTGTCCTGGCGAACCACATACGTGGATTCGAGACACGTACGACACGATTCAGTGCTGCAACTTACGTGTCCGGCGATTGGTGAGGGTTTCGAAGGCCATGGACGGCGGAGGAGGCGATGGGGAAGCGGCGCTCGGGTGGCGATCGACTCGCCTCAGCGCGGCGAGTCAGTTGAGGGTGGTTGGGGGCGGTGACATTCGTCGGTGAGGCGGCACTGGGGTTAGCAGGAGTTAGGGTTTGGGGCTTAGGGTTTTGGTTGGAGAAGAAGAGTTACGGTGGCTGTGGGTGGTCGTGTTGGTGTTATTGGGTTAGTGTTAGGTCTGGGGAAGAAGGGGAGGTATTTATAGGTCGGTTAAGGCGGCGGGTCGGCCGGGAAAGGCGGAGAAAGGCGGCTGGTCATCGGGCCAGGTGGCCGAGGTCGTGGGGGGGGGGTGACGACGGTTTTGCAACTAAGCCCCTAGTTTTTAGGATTTTACAGTTAGGCCCCTACCAATAGCTAAATGCAAAAGCAAATTTGCATAACCCATCCCACACTGTTTATGTGCAAGTAAAATTTGCACATAACAATTGGAAAATTACAAACTGATATTTAAACAATCTAATTAATTGCAAAACCCAATTAAAACATTTTAGAAAATTACAAATTGATATTTAAAGCTTTAAAAATCATTTAAAAATCATTTAAAAAATTCTAGAAAATTCCTAAAAATTCTAATAACCTAATTTAAGGCTAAATATGACATTAAAAATTAATTAACACTAATTAAATAAATTTTGAAAATTAGGAGCTCACAAGTGTCGCCTCTGACTCACCTCACCCAAAAGGAAGTCGTATTTGAATGGAGTGACGACTGTGAATCCAGCTTTCAAGAGTTGAAGCAACGGCTCATCTCAGCTCCAATCTTTGCACTTCCAGATGGTCTATAAGGCTTTCAGATATTCAGTGACGCATGGCCTCGGGTCCGTACTCATGTAGAAGGACAAAGTTATCTTTTATGCTTTACGGCAGTTGAAGCAGCACGAAAAAAACTATCCGACGCATGACCTAGAATTGGCGGCGATCGTGTTTGCATTGAAACTCTATCGGTACTACCTCTATGGTATGGCTTGCAGAATCTATACAGATCATAAAAGTCTCAAATACTTGTTTACGCAACGAGAACTCAACTTATGGCAGCAACGTTGGCTCGAACTCATAAAAGATTACGAGCTAACGATCGAGTACACCTCGGGCAAGAAAAATATCATAGCCGACGTGCTGAGCAGGATGTTTATGGGATCACTGGCCCTAAATAATAAAATACGACGAGACCTTGAAGCGATGGGTATCGAACTCGAAATTGAGTATCGACATCTGTACCTAGCTCAGTTGAAGCTTGGATCGAGCCTGCTTAGCAAAATAAAGACAGTACAGAAAGACGATTCATTCCTGAAGAAGATGCGCGAGCTGATTCCAACATGAAGGGCGACTGACTTTGCAGAAGACGGAGACGGGACAATACGACTAAAAAGAAGGCTCTGCATTCCTGAAACTGTCGAACTCAAAAAAAAATTCTGACGGAGGCACATTATATGAAGTACTCGTTACATCCTGGGAGAACCAAGATGTACAAGGACTTGCGCACAAACTTTTGGTGGCACGGCATGAAGAAAGACATAGCTACCTTCGTGTCTCAATGCATGGCATGTCAAAAAGTAAAAGCAGAACACCAAAGGCCAGGCGGGAGGCTGCAGAACCTCGCCATTCCCGAGTGGAAGTGGGACAACATCTCGATATATTTTATCATAGGATTTTCGAAGACGCCGCGGGCGAATGATGCAATTTGGGTCATTGTTGATAGATTGACCAAGTTGGCCTACTTCATCGCAATTAAAGTAGGATGGAGCGTCGATCGGTTAGCTTCAATCTATATCGACGAGATTGTTCAACTGCTATCGTGTTTCTGGACGAGTGATTCCTATCGTGTTTCTGGACGAGCCTGCAAGCGACGATGGGAACCAAACTGAATTTTAGTACTTCATACCACCCCCAGACAGACAGTCAGATGGAGAGAGTGAATCAAATCTTAGAGGATATGTTATGTCTGTGTGCAATCATTCTAAAGACTAGTTGGGATACGCATTTGCCGCTTGCGAAGTTTGCGTATAACAACAGTTATCAGTCGAGCATTCAGATGGATACATATGAAGCGCTCTACGGAAGGAAGTGTCATTCTCTAATATGCTGGGACGAAGTCGGAGAGCGACAAGTGCTCGGATCGAAACTGGTGGAGCAGGCCGTCGAAAAGGTCTGCTTGATCCGAGATAGACTCCGTATCGTACAAAGTCGACAAAAGAGCTACGCAGATCTTCGTTGACGACCGCTAGAATTTTTGGTCAGGGACCATGTGTTTTTGAAAGTAACGTCCATGTGTGGCGTGATGCGGTTCGACGTTAAAGGCGAATTGATCCTGAGATTTGTAGGCCCTTTCGAGATCATCGAGCGAGTTGCAACGGTTGCTTATCGGATCGCACTGCCTCCTGCCTTGGATGATGTGCACGATGTTTTCTATGTTTCACAACTTCAAAAATACATGCACGATCCAAGTCACGTAGTTAGCTTCGATCAGTTGGAGCTACGTACTGGCTTGTCTTACTCGGAGGAGCCTATTCAAATTTTGGACCGTAAGGAGAAGGTATTACGAAATCGATCGATGACCTTGGTCTGCGTGCTACGAATAAGAGTCCATTCGACGGCGAGTGTGCATGCTGCATCTCGGCGAGTGAGTTTTATATAAGAGTCCATTCGACGGAACTGGACTATTGTATGGTTTTCTTGGAGTTTTTGCCACTTGGTTTTGATGAATGTGTTTTCACGTCGTTTTCTGAATACATTCTATGAATTTCAAAATAAAGGATTAAAGAAGGAATTCAGACTAAGTGTTGATGCCATTACAGGAGCTCGCGTAACTGAAGCTTGAACGTTGCGAAGAGCTCCGACTATTGGCACGATCGAATACTTGGTGGGTGGTTCGGCCCCTTCTTTTCTACTTTGTTCCGCAAACAAAATTCTTTTGCCTCGAACTTATTCAAATTGATGATGCCAAGTTAAATGCATGCCAATCCACTAAGATCAAGAACTCTGAAAAAAAATATCGATTTAGAGTAAATTACTCTAAAAATATATGTTTCATATCGAAAAGAGAAAGTTTAAGGTTCTAGAGAGAGAGACTATTTCATGATATGCAAAATAAAAGGATAAAATATTGGTTGCGGCATACGGTGCATCGGGGAATTTGGTGCCTACGGGACGCTAAATCGAAATTACGGCTTTAGAAAAAATGACTTAGTTTCATGAGTTGGAAAAAATGATAATACTGCTTAATAATGTCCACACTGCAATCTATTTTATATATTAAACTGTTCTCGCATTTGCATGGTCATGGACAACTTGTGCATAAGGGTTTCCTCAAAACAGTATCTAGGGCATCGGAACCGAATCGACCTAGGAAGAATTTGAGATTTCGTGCTTGGCACGGGGCATTACGGGACCTCTAGCTAGGCTTGCAACCTAGTCTGGTAGGGTGCATCGTAATGCCATGATGAATAGTCCCTCGTAGTGATTAACACCGATGACCGCATATAAAATAGCATGCTCACTTATTGTCTTATGCAGGTGGATATTATAATCTCTATTTTTATGCAGGGACGAGCATGGGCGTGGTAAGAATGAGATAAACTGCTATGATTTCTGTCTGCTTTGTTGTTTCAAATGGAAGGCTATCAATATGAAATGAATTCATTTAGTTCTAAATAGAAAGAAAACTCAAATGCATGCCTGCCTTAACAAATCAGAGTCGGTTTAGACGAACGGGTTCGTCCCGTCCACTTAGCATGTGTGCTAACCCCCTCCCCAACTCCCCAGGTGCTGCGGGAGCTCTTGACAGAAGCTGAAGTTCAGAGAGGTGTTTTGAAGCTCTTCCTATTCTGAAGTATTTTGAAGCCAATTCATCGAAGGCTTATGTATAAAAGGGCGAATGTATGGAACGACAAGTATTAGTTCAGGAAGCTTGTCGAGTATTTTCTTTTGTTTCAATCAATGTAGCCGCAACGATATCGAATGTAATTACGACTTGCACTTCGTTGCAAGCTATGAATGAAGTGTATATTTCTATCTTCCTATACTACGTGTTCAATTACTCTGAGATTTGTGAAGTTTCAACTTGATGTTTCAAATAAGAATGATCAAATGTAATGTTCTTGCCTTGTAAGAGTGCAATTCCAGACTCGTACGGTATCACGTAATTAGCGAGGATGATCGATTCGACATAATAGGAATGGGACGAATAGTCCGTCGAATCGGGGCGTGTCACCTGTGCCACATTTCGGTAGACGCATCACTGACTGTGTTCACCTCATGTGCCCCCTGTGCGCTCTCCTCTATATAGTAGAGTTCAGACTTCTTGCTTCCTTTGGCAATCACCATCGAACCTCCGGAAAGCTTCTACTTGAAGAACAGGTAGGCAACTCTAGAGGGAGGTGAATAGAGTTTATAACAATAATAACCAAATAAAAAATTAAACTCTTTTCATCAACAGTAAATAATCAGAGTAGTAAATGCGGGAATAAAAAGATCAAGAGAGCATACGCAAACACAGTCATTTTTAACCTAGTTTCCCTCGTGGAGGACTAGTCCAGGCCTGAGAACTCTAGCTCAGGAATAAATCCACTATTTGTGAAATAGTAGTTACACCACGTGCCTTTTCTTCAGAAGAGCACGTTAACTTCTTACAAAGATCGCTGTGGCGATGCTTAAAATTTTCCAAGCGACTTTCTTGACTCTTGCACAAACTCCTAACTGAATAGCACTAAGCACTTTTAGGCTTAGGAAGCTTGTGGCTAGTAGATGAGAAGGTTAAGGCTTATATGAGGCTTATAAAGAAGAGAAGAAGAGATAATTGGATGAATGAAAATAAGAGAATTCAAGACCTATTTATACTAGTTGGGATAGGCAGAATTCGGCCATAATTCTGTGTCAAGAATTCAACTTTTTGTCCGTTGGACAACTAGCATACAAAAACCCTAAATATTAGGGTCCTGTAATTTAGGGGACAGAGTTCGGCCCGAACTCTGTGTGGAGGCAGAGTTCGGCCCAAACTCTGTCTCCATGCTGACAGAAAGTTCAATGGGCCTATGTGGGCTAGTTTTGGCTTGGTAGATCTTTTGGGTTTGTTTTAGGGATAAGGGTTAAGCCAAGAATACCCACTGCTACTCAGTTTACATTTTGCTAGACTCAATAAATGTAAAATAGTATAGACTTCGAAACAAGTACGCTGCAGGAGAGACGACGTCAGTCATGAACTGAGCTCTGTCTTGATGTGTTATATTGAATTATAACAAGTATCATATTGTTAATTTGTCAATATTTGGTTGAATTATAACCATTCGATGAAACTGCCATGGGCTAGCTGTAGGGGCCGGATCCCAGCTAGCGGTAGTCCGAAGACTAGTGCACCGTGTCGTTTAGGCTTTTACGCCTTGTTGCCAGAAGGACCCTTTCGGCTTGTACCCACAGCAAAGTTATCATAAAGAAACATGACATAATCGATATTTACGCAGGCCAATTTAATGAATAACCGTTTCATCCAAAATTTCTAATTCATGACAAAGAAAGTTGAATCGCTCTTCGGATAGTGGTTTAGTAAAGAAATCTGTCAGCTGATGATCAGTGTCAATAAATTCTAAATTTATAGTGCCATTTTGTTGATGATCACGCAAAAAGTGGTGACGAATTTCAATGTGTTTTGTGCGTGAGTGACATATAGGGTTCTTAGTAAGGTTGATGGCACTAGTATTATCACATAATATAGGAATGTGCATAAAAGATAGGTTGTAGTCTGTAAGGGTTTGCTTCATCCACAGAATTTGTGCACAACAACGACCAGCTACGATATATTCAGCTTCAGTTATGGATATTGCGACAGAATTCTGCTTCTTGCTAAACCATGAGACTAGAGCCTTGCCTAATAAATGACACGTGCCGCTCGTACTTTTACGGTCGACTTTGCATCCCATAAAATTAGCATCCGAATAACCAATAAGGTCAAAGGATGTGGATTTGGGATACCACAAGCCCACTGTAACAGTACCCTTAAGGTATCGAAAGATACGCTTAACGGCGGACATGTGTGATTCCTTAGGACTAGTTTGATAGCGACCACACAGACAAACACTAAACATGATATCGGGATGACTAGCAGTTAGGTAAAGTAGACAACCAATCATACCTCGATACTTACGTTGGTCAACAGGTTTGTCGCTTTCATCAGGTTCCATCTTGGTCGTAGTAGCCATGGGAGTGCTGATTGGTTTGACATTGTCAAGGTCAAACTTTTTCAGCATATCCTTTGTGTATTTTGACTAGCTAATGAATGTTCCTTGCGAAGTTTGTTTGACTTGCAATCCAAGAAAGTAGGTGAGCTCCCCCATCATGCTCATCTCAAATTCGTTCTGCATACACTTAGCAAAATCTTGGCATAGATTTTTATTAGTGGACCCAAATATGATATCATCAACATAAATTTGAACTAAAAGAATGGTGTCTTGAAAACTTTTGATAAAAAGTGTAGTGGCAATCTTCCCTTTTGAAAAACCTTTATCTAGTAAGAAATTGCTTAGGCGTTCATACCAAGCTCTGGGGGCTTGTTTGAGGCCGTATAGAACTTTCTTAAGCTTGAAAACATGGTCAAAAAATTTGTGATTTTCAAAACCAGGGGGTTGTTTTACAAAAACTTTCTCCTTAATAAAACCATTCAGAAAAGCACTTTTAACATCCATTTGAAAAAGTTTAAAATTCTGAAAGTTTGTAAAGACACAAAGCATCCGAATGGATTCAAGTCTTGCAACAGGAGCATATGTCTCTTCGTAGTCGATACCTTCCTCTTGGTTGTATCCTTGAGCTACTAGACGAGCTTTGTTGCGAGTGACTGAACCATCTTCATTTACTTTATTACGAAAAACCCATTTAGTACCAATAATCGAATGGTTAGCTGGTTTAGGAACAAGTTCCCATACCTGGCTTCTTTCGAATTGGTTGAGTTCTTCTTGCATAGCGAAAATCCAAAACTCATCATTAAAAGCTTCTAAAATAGTTTTAGGCTCAATTTACGAAATGAAACAGTGCTAGCAATAGAATCTCTTAACGATGATCGAGTACTTACTCCACGTGATACCTCACCTATTACAAAGTTTTCTGGGTGTGACGGCTTGAACGCGAACTTCTTCGGTAAGCCCTCCAGAGAGTTGGTTTCAGGGGTGGTATTCATTGCTGTGGAAGTTGATGGTTCAATATCATCGTCGGGGATAGCCGCTGCACTATTTTCCTTATCAAAAGTCACATTAGTAGATTCTTCTACAATCATTGAGCATTTGTTGAACACTCTATATCCCTTACTCTTGGTAGCATAGCCAAGAAAAATACCATCGTCTGCTTTGGCATCAAACTTGCCTAAGTTGTCTTTGGTATTTAGGATAAAACAGTGACAACTGAACACTCTAAAATAAGAGACATTAGGAGTCCTACCAAACCAAAGTTCATAGGGTGTTTTCTTCGAAATAGGTCGAATAAGCACCCTATTTAAAACATGGCAAGCTGTACTGATAGCTTCTGCCCAAAAATATTTCAGAAGTGCAAATTTATTCAACATGACTCTAGCCATATCGCCAAGAGTCCACAACACCATTTTGTTGAGGAGTTCTAGGACAAGAAAACTCATGATCAAAACCATTTGTTTCGTAAAACTTTTCAAAATCAGAATTTTTGAATTTGCCTCCATGATCACTTCGGATTCGAGTAATCATTTAGCCTTTTTCATTTTGGACCTTTTTGGCAAAGAATTTGAAAACTGAAATAGCATCGCTTTTGTTTGAAAGGAAGAAAACTCAAGTGAATCTTGAAAAATCATCTACAATAACAAAAGCATAGAGTTTTCCACCAAGATTGGCTACTCTACTGGGACCAAATAAGTCCATGTGCAATAATTGCAACGGTCTAGTAGTACTTATAGTATTTATGGATTTAAAAGATGATTTGGTTGCCTTATTCAGTTCACATTTGGCACATACCATGTCCTTCTTGAATGTGATGTCGGGCAGACCTCTTACTAGCTTCTTTGTCGATAGCCTGGATATAGTATCCATATTGGCATGACCAAGACGCTGGTGCCATAAGAGTCTTTCATCCTTGTGGGCGTAGAGGCATCTTCATGCACTGTTAGTATTTCTAGATAGATAGAAAATATAAATGTTATCTTTTCTTATCCCTTCAAAAGCAATGTCTTCCTTTGACCTATCACAAAGTTAATATCATATCCATGATCAGCAAGATGACTTATGCTGAGCATGTTATGCTTTAACTCGGTCACTAAGCAGACAACCTTTATGACAGGAGAAGGAGGATAACCAATAGTACCATTACCTACGATGTAGCCCTTTAAATTGTTACCGAAGAATACATATCCTTCCCTCTTCATCGATAGTGATGCAAAAAGATTTGCGTCTCTCGTCATATGTCGCGAGCATCCACTATCGAGAATCCACTTGCTTTTAGTTGAGAAAGGAAGGTCCACCTACATCACAAGTAGATGTGACCTTTGGTACCCAAGTTCTTATGGGTCCTGAAATATTAGTCTTCGGTACCCATGCATATAGATTAATATCAACTAATTTCCTAATTCTACACTGTGGTGAGATATGACCATGTAATCTACAGTATGTGCAAGTAGCATGCCTATTTGTGTTAGGAGCAGGTTGATAGTGATGTCTATATGTAGTATGGTGATAGTTATGTAAAACAGCAAAATAGTGACTATGTACGGCAGCAGGATAATAGTTATGTCTATGTGCAGTAGTAGGATGATAGATATGAGTAGATTGAGAGTGATATCTACGTGCATGTGGTTTATGTGCTGCATGGGAGTACGTGTACATATAAATATGGTTACGTGCTGCATGTGGATGACGTATTTTACTATTGTGTGTGGTCTGGTGTTTTGTGTGTGTTTTGTGTCTGTGTGATTGGGTTTGAGGTTGAGCAACCTGTTTTTCCAATCTGATCTCTAATTTCTTAGAGACAGCATTTAGTTCATTGCACTTAGCATTCAGACCATCAATCTTAGCAATAGAGATCTTGTGTTTGTTCTTTTCTTTAGCAAGCTCTTTGTTGAGTGCTGAGATCTCACGTATTTGCTTTCCAATAAGTGTTTTGGCATCATGTAAACTTAATTTAAGCTTGGACACCTCATCAGTAACTTTCGTGGGTGGAGTGTCTCTAACATTATCAAGTCAAGAAGAAAGATTTTGAATCTCTATTTTATAGCCTTTGATTTTCTCCTTGGCATGCTTATATTTACTAATGACTTTCTTGTGATCATTTAGTAAGTCATTAAAAGCATCGCCAAGTTCATCAAATGTAAAGTCATCAAGTGTTTCGCTAGTTACCTTCTCGGATGTTGCCATTAGGCAGACATTAGCGGTGTCTTGAGGAGAGTCATCTTCTTCCTCAGAATTACTGGCTTCACTTTCATGCCAAATACTAGTGTTGGCGTACTTTCTTGAAGAAGGCTTCTTGTAGGGCTTCTCATATCTGTTACTTTTCTTTGCGAAGGGACAGTCCTTTCGAACGTGTCCAATCTTTTTGCAGTCGTAGCAAGTTGCTTCTTCCTCGTCGTCTTCTTGTTGTTCCTTCTTTCTTCGATTGAAACGAATGAACTTCTTGAAGTTGCAGACTAGAAGAGCTTGATCATCACCTTCAGAATTGTCGTCGTTAGTCTCTTCAGGATCAGCCCTTCGACGATGAGCTTTTAGGGCAATCTCTTTTGCCTTTGGAGCAGGTTCGTTGAAGTCTTTGAGGTCGAGCTCGTGGGTCATCAGCTTTTCCATCAAAGTTTCCATAGACATTTTGGTGAGATCATTGCCTTCTATAATTGCTGTTACCTTAGGATTCTAGATCTTCGGTAGCCCCCTAAGTAACTTGCAGATCTTCTCATGATTGGAGTATTGTTTGCCAAGAGATGACAGAGGATTGATGACTTCAAGGAACCTTGTGAACATTTGGGTGATCGTCTCATTCGGCTTCATCTTGAACGCCTTGTATTCTTGAGTTAGACGACTGATCTTAGATTCCTTGACTTGAGTGGTTCCTTCATGCGTCACTTCCAGAAGCTTCCATACTTCGTACGAGGTGGTGCATGTCGAGACCCTGTTAAATTCATTCATGGCTATTGCACAGAAAAGAGCATTAGTAGCTCTAGCATCTAGACTCGCCTGTTTTTTTCCTCGTCAGAATATTTGTCGTTGGGTTTTTCGATGAGATCTCCCTCGACAACTATTCTGGCGGGCTTTTTGTAACCATCGGTGACAATGGTCCACAGGTCAAAGTCTAGAGACTTGAGATAGAAACTCGTCCTAGTTTTCCAATAGGTGTAGTTGGTTCCATCAAATAGGGGTGGCCTATGAGTGGACTGTCCCTCACCATGGTTGGAAAACATAGGTTGTGTGGTTGCCATGGATCAGCTCTAGGATGTTAGTCCTTGTTAAGAGAACAGAGCTCTGATACCAATTGAAGAACAGGTAGGCAACTCTAGAGGGGGGTGAATAGAGTTTATAACAATAATAACCAAATAAAAAATTAAACTTTTTTCACCAACAGTAAATAATCAGAGTAGTAAATGCAGAAATAAAAAGATCAAGAGAGCGTACGCAAACACAGTCATTTTTAACCAGGTTTCCCTCGTGGAGGACTAGTCCAGGCCTGAGAACTCTAGCTCAGGATTAAATCCACTATTTGTGAAATAGTAGTTACACCCCGTGCCTTTTCTTCAGAAGAGCACGTTAACTTCTTACAAAGATCGCTGTGGCGATGCTTAAAATTTTCCAAGCGACTTTCTTGACTCTTACACAAACTCCTAACTGAATAACACTGAGCACTTTTAGGCTTAGGAAGCTTGTGGCTAGTAGATGAGAAGGTTAAGGCTTATATGAGGCTTACAGAGAAGAGAGGAAGAGATAATTGGATGAATGAAAATGAGAGAATTCAAGGCCTATTTATTCTAGTTGGGATAGGCAGAATTCGGCCAGAATTCCGTGTCAAAAATTTAAATTTTTTGCCGTTGGACAACTAGCATACAACAAACCCTAAAAATTAGGGTCCTGTAATTTAGGGGACAGAGTTTGGCCCGAACTTTGTGTGGAGGCAGAGTTCGGCCCGAACTCTGTCTCCATGCTGACAGAAAGTTCAATGGGCCTATGTGGGCTAGTTTTGGCTTGGTGGATCTTTTGGGATTGTTTTGGGGATAAGGGTTAAGCCAAGAATACCCAGTGCTACTCAGTTTATATTTTGCTAGACTCAATAAATGTAAAATAGTACAGACTCCGAAACGAGTACGCTGCAGAAGAGACGACGTCCGTCATGAACTGAGTTCTATCTTGATTTGTCATATTGAATTATAACAAGTGTCATATTATCAATTTGTCAATATTTGGTTGACTGTGATTTGGGTCAACACCACTAATCGTTTCCGAAGAGATTCAAGAAACCCTCGTCATCTAACCTTCCAACCGACACTAGGTTGAAATGGATATCAGGAACATGACGGACATCTTTAAGAACAAGACCTGCACCCGTCTTCATCCTCAAATGTACATCTCCAATGGCAACCGCCTTCAACACATCTCCATTGTCCATCTTCAACACTCTACAGTCGCATGTCGTGTAAGTGGAAAATAGTGCCCTGTTGTGAGATACGTGCGCTGAAGCGCCTGAGTCCACCAGCCAAGAATTATTATCGCAGGCGAGGTTCATGACAACCTCATCTCTAGGGATGGCAATGGGGACGGGTAGGGGCCCGGGACCATATCCCCATCCCCGTCCCCGTTTTCCGTCGGGTTTAATTTTTTACCCCCATTCCCATCCCCGTTAAATAATGCATTCCCCGTCCACGTCCCGCCCCGTCCCCGCCCCTGCCCCGTTAGCACTTTCGGGGCGGGATTTTCTCGTCTCCGTCTTTCGTTCGGTTAATAAATTTTATGTACATTATAAGCTTAAAAAAATTGTTTTCATTCAAAACAATTTATAAGGGATGTTAATAATGGTTTTCGTAAAATAAATATATATACTACTAGTTAGATCAAGCGAGCATACCATTTCCAATGGGTTGCACATATGGATATGGGTATACGTAATCGGGGTCAAAAATTTATCGGGTCAGGAGTACTATACCCACACCCGTCCCCAAATCCGATCGGAGAATTTTTTTAATCTCCATCCCCGTCCCCATCCCCGTTTTTAATTCTCCAAACCTGTCCCCATCGGATAAAAAAATCGGGTCCTCGTCGGGTTCAGTGGGATATTGCCATCCCTAGTCATCACCTACGACGATCACATCGCCTCCTTGTGCCGAGGCCGTCACTGTAGTGTTCTCACTTTGTTTCTCCTTGTCGCCCTTCTTAAACAATTTCGCTTAATGTGGCCCTTCTTGCCAGAATGCTAACACTATGAGTCCACCCTTGGACTTGCCCCTGCTCTTGTCTCTGCCACCACCTAGACCCCCGCTTTTGCCCCTTCCGTGGCTCTCTGAAACTAGCGCTTCTGAGTGGTGGAATGTGTATGAAGTGTCCTGAGAACGTCTTCGCATCTTTTCATTCAGCACCCCGCTTTTGGCAAACTCCAGACTGACTACACCTTGTGGAGCAGAAGCGATCATAGATACTCGTACGGTCTCCCACGAGTCTGGCAATGTACATAGCAACCAAAGTCCCTGAACCTCGTCGTCAAACTTGACTCCCATCGAGGATAGCTGGTCCACCATGTCCTTGAACTCACTCAAGTGATCCGTAATGGACGCACCATCTTTGTACCACAGACCCATCATCATCCGGATCAGGAACAATTTGTTTACTCCGACCTTTTTCGCGTACAAGGATTCCAGCTTCTTCTACAGCGTCTTCGCATGCACAATATTGACAACATGGTTGTACACATTCTCGCTAACGAACTGCCGCATGTATCCACACACCTGTATATGCTCGAAGTTCCAGTCCTTAATGGGATTTGTCACTAGGCTTCTCGGATAAAAATACTGGAAGATGCAGCTTCTTGATGAACAACAAATTATTTATCTTGTTCCGCCAATAATGATATTTGGTACCGTTCAGGTTTACCATGCGCACCGGTTTCGCGTCCATCTCTACTTTCTGATTTGACTGTCAACTACTGACACCTCTCTGGAACCAAAGCTCTGATACGACTCTGTTGGAAACGAAGCGCGAAAACCGTTCCCCAAACCAGAAAGTCCTGCGAGAGAACCGAGCAAAAGCACACAAACCAAAAACACCAAACACAATCGCACACACAAAAAAATTTGACATGGAAAACCCTTGCGGAAAAAACTACGGGACGATCAGAGTCCAATCCTGAAGAACATCCACTAATGGAATAAAGAGATTACACCCTCTACAAGCTCCTTCCGATCCAACACGGATCACCACAACTCACTTGAAAGAAGAAAATTTGATTGCGGACTCCGAAGAACAAGAGATGTCGAAAAATTATTCGAAGCAATCTCTCCTTCACAATAGTCCTCAATCCTCTCTCTCAAATATTGTAAAACACTATTGTTTTCTTTTCAGATGTTTTTCAACTTGCATGCATCAACCTTTTATAAGCCCTTGATAATCTATACATGGAAGACAAATATATATGAAAACTTTCAATATGCATCAATCATATATTTAATAAAAATCTAATCATAATTGACTTGCCATAATTGAAAGTCCAATTATATGGAAAGTTAATATATGAAAGATATAATCATAAATATATGATCAAATTAAATATGGAAATCCAGTCATATAATTGCTTACCATATATATACCAAAATAGGATGATGCACTCTCCGAGCATTTTCGACACACGGATGACGTTCGTCGCACTCCGAAGTATTCTCCACATAGGTTGTCAGTTGGAAACTCCACCCACACCAACAAGATCGGCCCTGCTTAAAACCTCTACCAAGTGTGATTGTAAATCGTGCAGAGTTCTATGGTAACTTGAACACATGACGCACGTTTGATATCATTAGTATCTTCAAAATTTCTATGAAATAATTATCCATTCTATATAAAAGTTTTGAACTTTACACGACACAACTCAAAGCTGGTACCACCTAATTTGGATCCTCTTCACTGAAATTTATACAGACAAAAACTAAAACTATTCATAAAATATTTTTTTAAATTATTCATAAAAATTTTTTTTTTTTTAAAAGATGTAGTAAAATGAAGGTTTTATTGTAATTTGATACTTTCAACTATGTCAATTTTTCAACTTGATAACCTAAACTTTTCTACTCAACAACTTAATACCAAAATATTAAATAATTTCAACTTCATACCCTAAAATTTAAATATAAAAAAAAAAAAAACCAAAATACCCTTATGCACCACTGTCCAAACCTACATCTACCGCCACCTCTCCGTCCCCCAGGCCACCTCCCTCTACACCCCTCCGGCCACCCCTGCCCTCCCTCCGTCCACCCCTCCCCTGCTGACCCGCCCCATCCCCCCTCTCTCTTTCTCCGTGTGTCCAGCCGGCGGGACGACGGTAATGGCGGCACGCGGAAAGAGGAGGGGTGTGGGGGAGGGGGGTTGGACACTGCCCCTCCCCCCCCCCCCCCCCCCCCCCCCCCCCCGGCCACCCACGTCCACCTCTCCCCCACCCCCACCCTAACCCCAGGCTGCACCCTCCCTCCCCCACTCCCCCCTCTCTTTCCTCATGCACCATGCCGGCGAAACGACAACAATGGCGACAAGCGGAGAGGGGAGGGGGTGGCGATGGTGCAGCGCGGGAGGGGGGGGGGGGGGGGGGGGGGGGGAGGGGTGTTGGGGGGTGGCGGGGGCAGCCGGAGGATGGTGTAGGGGAGGGCAAGGGTCTGGGAAGGTCAATGGCATTTTCGTACATTTTTTTTCCAGGGTATCAAGTTATCTCAAGAAAAAGTTTATGGTACCAATTTAAAAAACAGTCGTAGTTGAGGGCATCAAGTTGCAATTAAGTCTAAAATCAAAACTGACACTTTATAAGCCCAAGGTTCATTGGATGGAAATTTCTCTCCCGATACTCTTCTCCTACCCTCCCGTTTTGCACGATCGAGAGGATGCCAGCGTTGACAGATGTGCGAGAACAATAATAAAATATCGTGAAAACGTACGGCTGTCCCATCCATGATCGTACAATATTAGAGACATGATAAATATAGCATACTCTGAATCTGCACAAAAAACATCAAATAATTATATCAACAAAAACCATACAAAATAAACACAATTTAAAGGACTAGTATGGTTGCTCTTCGGGTTAAATTAGAGAAATCATATGAACTTATAAAAAAAAATCGCTTTAACGTCCGCGCATCTGTGCACGTCGTGCTCTGCGTCCGGCCTTTTCGGCCGCCGCGTGCGTGCACAAGCGCACCCAAAGCAGTTCCGCCGAACGTCATATTTCGTGGTGGCAACTTCCCGCAGTCTATTTCCAAACGGTTATTAACTCCTTTTACCAACAAAGATTTCGATGCATGACCGTCTAAAATCAGGACCTCGAGAACCAGCAAGGAATCGCCAAAACTCGGTTCAAAACCAAGTGAAAGAATGGAAAACTAAGGAAATAAAAAATAAAAAAAATTGTTGTCATTATTTTTCTTCTTCTCAAAATACAAGGCCTTACGTAGGCCGTTGCACATAAGTCACTTAAAGAATATGGCCAACCATCAAAAGCAACAATAAATTACCATTAAAATCACATATTAATTCCATCAATAAAATAAAATAAAGAATATTTTGCTCCCTCATTTGCTCATTTATTTCTAATAGAAAATTCTCATCTCTCTTCTTCCTCCGCGTTCTCGAATAACTTTACTTTGTCTTCTGACTCCAACACGTTATTAGAATTTGAATCTTGTTCACTAGAAAAAAAAAAAAAATTTCCACCATACAAACCACTTAAACTAGCACATCTCATATGTACAAGACAATAAATAAAAGTTCAAATATTGAAATACACATACATTAGATTTGTTTTAGCATGAAATAGTGGAACCGAGCCACTAATGACCAATTTCAAATTAAAGCCCCCAAATCAGTTTGATAGCTTACTTATTGAGCTGTACTTTTTTTTTTCTTGGGATAAATCTCATGAGTTTATAAACAAACTAAATTCAAGCTTACTTAATCTTGTCAATAATCAAGCTTTTCATCGTTTTGACTTTAAGAGAGCGGCTTGCACGCAAGCTCCGGCTCACGCTTAGAGCATCTCCAACCCTACTGTGAGTTTGGAAAAAATAGTTGCCACATTGGAATAACAACTTTTTTCTTTCTTTTCAAACGTACTTCTCCAATACAAATGTGAAATAAATTATGGAGTTGACATGGTAATGACATGGCAAGGAGAATATAAAATTAGTTGTCTAGATCTAGACAATGCACTTCACAATGACTTTATGTCCACATCATCAATTATGAAGAAAAATATTTATAAAAAAAACGAAGAGTATAAGTTGTCTCGGAAGTTGTAAACAAATACTTTGTATCGTCTTCTCATTACTTTTGCATTGGAGAAGACTTTTCAAACTCATTGTCTTTTGTGAATGTAATATTGCCAACATTGTCTTGTGTCCCACGCTAATCACAATACAAAATAAGACAATAGGGTTGGAGATGCTTTTACTAATATTTTAGTCAAATTTGAGCTCAATTTTAGGCTTGTGCTCGCTCAAAGCTTTGCACATTAACACCCCCAACTCATAGGAGAGAAAACTTACATAGAAAATAATTAGTCATAAAAATAATCTCCCACAAGAAAGTCGAATTTAAACTTCATTTTAAACTTGTCTTATAATTCAAATTTAGTTCTACCGCTATTTTTTTTTCTTCCTTTAGAAAGCCAAATCCGAAGGGGAGGGTTGGGTGGGCTCGCTCAACTTATTTAACACCCCTACCGATAGGAGAGAACTTGCATGGTGTTTGAAGGGATAATAGATATCGTAGAATAGTATTTTTCTTCTTGTTATTTTATCATATGGCAAGAGCCATATATATAGGGATAAGGGGCAACCCAAGGGTCATGAGTTACATGATCCTAAGGGTCATGTGTAACTCATGACATAATGGTGAATAGTAAGGGTTTCACAACACTCCCCCATATTCATCCATTTCCTTGGATCCACTTATGAAATACTTCAGGATTCAATAAGTTAATGGGGTGGATACTGCTGAATCCAGAGTAAACTTGGTTTGCCTCATTAAAACCTTGGCTGTGGAAAACCCAGTGGGAAAAAACATCAGTCCTAAGGAAAAAGAGTACAATCCTATAGTTTTACTCCCCCTGATCTATACAAGCTTCAGGCTTGCAGGTCTTTTAGTTGCCTCATCCCTATTCCTCTTACAAGCTTTACAAAAGTACACCGTGGTAGTATTTTGGTAAACAAATCTGCTAAGTTATTACAAGATTGAATTTGTTGTATTTTGACTTGTTCCTTCTCTTGAAGGTCATGCGTCCAGAAGAATTTGGGGGATATGTGCTTCGTCTTGTCATTCTTTATGTATCCTTTCTGAAGTTGAGCTACGCATGCTGCATTATCTTCAAAAAGGGTAGTAGGCTCAAGTTCACCAGTCTTCAGGCCAGTAGATGTCAAAATGTGCTGAATGACGGAGCGAAGCCAAACACACTCCTTGCTTGTTTCATGGATTGCCAGGAGTTCAGAATAGTTGGATGAGATAGCCACATTGGTCTGTTTGACGGACCTCCAGGAGATAGCCGTACCACCGAAAGTAAACACAAATCCAGTTTGTGATTTCTCTGTGTGGGGATCTGATGTATAACATGCATCTGAATAACCAAGTAAAATGAAAGACCCACTGTTCGGGTAATATAGTCCTAGGTCTATAGACCCTTGGAGGTAGCGCAGAAGATGCTTCACTCCATTCCAGTGGCACTTTGTGGGCGCTGCACTGTATCTGGCTAATAAGTTAACTGAAAATGCTATATCATGACGCGTACAGTTAGCTATATAGAGTAGTGCCCCAATGGCATTTAGGTAAGGTACTTCAGGACCTAATGATTCCTCCCCCTCTTCCAGTGGACGGAAAGGGTCCTTCTTTACGTCCAATGATCGAACGACCATTGGTGTACTAAGGGGATGGCATTTATCCATGTGGAATTATTTAAGTAATCTTCGTGTATATGTAGATTGGTGTAACAGGATACCACCCTTTAGGTGTTCGATCTGTAAGCCAAGACAATACTTTGTTTTCCCTAGGTCTTTCATTTCAAAAGTTGTCTTAAGGCTTTTAGATATCTCAGTGATCTCTGCAGGAGATCCAATGAGATTTAAGTCGTCTACATAAACGACGACTATAACAAATCCTGTTCCCGATCTTTTTATAAAGATACACGGGCAGACTTTATCATTAGTAAATCCTTGCGTAGCAAGAAACTCACTTAGTCTGTTATACCATATTTTTTCTGATTGTTTAAGACCGTACAATGATCTTTGTAACCTTACAGAATAGGTGTCCCAAGGTCTATCTGTTTTATCTGGTGAAATTTTATATCCTTCAGGGAGTTTCATATAGATATCTTTATCTATATTGCCATAAAGATATGCAGTCACAACGTCCATGAGCTGCATTTCTAGGCTTTTCAGAGAAGAGAGGCTGATCAGGAATCTGAAGGTATTCCCATCCATGACCGGAGAATATGTTTCTTCATAATCTATTCCCGGTTTCTGGGAGAAATCTTGTGCTACAAGGTGTGCTTTGTAGCGCACAACTATGTTGTGTTCATTTCTTTTTCTTGTGAAGATCCATTTATATCCTACAGGTTTTACACCTTCAGGTGTTTGGACTACTGGTCCAAAGACTTCGCATTTTAAGAGTGAGTCCAGCTCTACTCCTATTGCTTCGTTCCACTTTGGCCAATCGCCTCTGCGTTTACATTCCGCTAGAGACCGTGGATCGATGTCATCGTCATTTTCAGTGACGTGAACGACAATATTGAACGTAAAATCGTCGTCGACGACTGTGCTTTTTCTGTTCAGTACCTCTCCAGTACATACATAATTTAATAATATTTCTTCTGTTTGATCCTCTTCAGGGGAAACTAGGAGGGGAGAGGTAGCTGATCTGAGCTCAGCATCCTATGTTGGGATCTTCTTAATTTCTCCAGGGTTTTTTCTTTTACGAAGGACTTTGTCTCTCGAACCTGGTGGGCGTCCTCTTTTTAATTGAGGTATTGCCATTTCTGCTGCCGGCGGATTGCATCCATCTTTGGGGATGTCAATCCTAGCTGGCGTGTTGGCAGCAGGGACGTGTGATCTGACAATCTTCTGGTTGTCAGTAAATGTATCCGGAAGTAGATGTACAGTATTCTGAAGATGTAATATCTTCAGGATCTCATCTTCACATTGACTTGTACGCGGATAAAAATGAGACAAAATTTTTGTCCCAAGAAATTGTCTTAGAAGCTTCTGGCTTCTTAGACTGTGTGCCCAGTTTAGGAAATAATCCTTCATCAAACTCACAGTCATCAAGACGTGCCTTAAATACGTCATCCGTCAGGGGTTCTAGGTATCTAATTATAGAGGGTGAGTCAAACCCAACATAGATACCTAATCGACGTTGTGGACCCATTTTGGTCCTCTGTGGGGGAGCAATGGGGACGTAAACAGCACAACCAAAAAATCTCAAATGAGAGATATTTGGAGGTGAACCATAAGCGAGCTGCATCGAAGATAGAATATGACCTCCAGAAGGCCGTATTCTAATAAGTGATACGGCATGCAATATAGCATGACCCCAAGCTTCCACAGTCAACTGTGACTGCATCAACAATGGACGAGCAATCCATTGTAATTTCTTAATAAGAGATTCTGCTAACCCGTTCTGGGTGTGAACATGAGCTACAGGATGTTCAACTTCGATGCCAGTTTCTTGGCAATAGTCTTGAAAAACCTGTGAAGTAAATTCACCCGCATTATCAAGTCTTAATTTTTTGATATGGTTATCGGGAAAATAAGCCCGCAACTTAATTATTTGTGCCAATAGCTTAGAAAAAGCTAAGTTGCGGGTGGACAAAAGGTACACATAAGACCATTTAGTAGATGCATCGATAAGTACCATAAAGTACCTAAATGGACCACTTGCGGGGTGTATAGGTCCGCAAATGTCTCCATGAATTCTCTCTAAGAAGCTAGGAGACTCTAGTCCCACTTTCAAAAGGGATGGTCTCGTTATAATTTTGCCTTGAAAATAAGGTAGACACGAGTAATCATACTTCTGAAGAATCTTCAGGTTCTGCAGGTTGTGTCCAGTGGATTGGCTTATGATTCGTTTCATCATAGCTGAACCTGGGTGACCCAGTCTATTATGCCAAAGTTTAAATTTTGGCGATGAATGACACTTCTGGTGCACAATCATGTTAGCTTCTGTTAATTGAATATGAGTATGATAAAGACCCGACGGGAGTCCCTTGAATCGTTCTAAGATAGTTTTTGAACCATCTTTTAGACGAGTAACATACAGATATTCTGCCTCATGTATTTTATTTGTTTCTAAGTGATATCCGTTTAAACGAATGTCCTTGAAACTTATGAGGTTCCTATTTGATTTAGGAGAGAATAGTGCATCTTTTATCATTAGTCTTGTTTTATTTGGGAGCAATATAATTGCTTCACCAGATCCTTCTATTATGTTTGATAGTCCTGATATCGTAATAATAGGACCGTCATAATCATATAAGCTATAAAAATAGCTTTTTTGTGTGCGTCGAGGCACTGTCCACACGGCATTCACACTTTATCTATAGATCAATGAAAAAAAAAAACAACAAACAATCGTAAGTAAAACAACAGTTTTGAAATACAATTTTTTTTAAAAAAAATTCTCTTATATTGATCGACGGGCCGATATAGAGAGGTCAATAAGTTGCTTGCAAAAATATATAATTTATAATAAAAGAGAAGCATAATATGAAAATGCGGCAACAAGTTTTTAAAAGCATGAAATAAGATAGTGGCTCTAGTCGAGTAGGTCGTCGTTCTCGAAGTCTTCCGCCGAGAACTGAGTAGACGGCTACTTTTCTACCAGAGTTGTTTCAACTTGAGACTTCTGGCTTGCTTGATACAGATCTTGTAGATGTCGCGGGGTGCGACAGTTTCTGGACCAGTGTCCAGTCATGCCATATTTGTGGCATTTGTCCTCCCAATTTTTCTTGGGAATGGACATCAGTTCTGTGGTCTTCTTCCACTTCTTCTTTGTCCCACTTTTGTTGCTCTGGGGATAAAAGTTGTTCTGGGGTGGACTTCTGGCCGGCCTCTTATGGGCATTCCCTATGTTAGATTTGTCCTTATTTTTCTTCTACTTCTTGGAAGAAAAATGAGCTTCTGGGAGAGGAGCTGAGCCTGCAGGGCGTAGGTTATGAGTGGCCAAGAGAAGTTCTCTGTTTTGCTCTGCCATCATCAGGGTGGAGTGCAATTCAGAGTACTTTTTGAACTTTTGTTCACGGTACTGTTGCATGAGGATTGCGTCCTTCTCGTGGAAGGATGTATAAGTTTTTTCCAACATGCGATACTCCGAGACTTCTTCACCACACAACTTCAGGCGTGAGGTGATATTATGGAGAGCTGAGTTGTACTCAGCTACGGACTTAAAGTCCTAAAGTCAAAGGTTTTCCCACTCATACCTTGCACGTGGGAGGATTACATCTTTTTGATGTTTATAGCGGTCCTCCAGTGCAGTCCACAATTCCTTTGGGTCTTCTACAGTGAGGTATTCGGCCTTCAGGGTCCGATCAATGTGTCTCCTGATATAGATAATGGCTTTCGCCTTATCTATATCAGAGACGTTCACTGTAGAAACAACCACAGCAGTGTCTGCTGTATTTCCCGTACCAGTAGCCGGAGTCGATGGAAGAGGAGTTGAAATTGTGGCTAATAAGCCCTGGGCACGTAAGTGGAACTTCAGGTCCACATGCCAGCTCAAATAATTTTTTCCAGCAGCATCTAGTACTTCAAAATCGACACTCGCTATTTTGGCCATTTTATCTATCATGTGAAAAACATGCATAAATTAAAATTAAATATTTATGCATAATCATAAATGTTACAGAGCTTATAATAAAAATACCACGGTGCTTAATAAAACAGTTCAGTCCAGAAGCTAATATGCAATCTGTCAATATTACAATAAGTAAATTTTTTTCTTTTCAATGAGATGTACACAGAACAGTAAGTAGTAATGAGTACACAATAACAAAAATTGTTGTACAAAATAGTAACAATTGGTTTAACAGCAAGGCAATTTGTTCAACAACAAGTTGGTCTAACAATAAGCTAATCTGTTGTACAGTGAACAATATTTGTTTTAATAAGAAGCAAATTTGTTTTGAACGTTAGCAATATAAAAAATATGACTCTTAGATTGTTAGATATATATATTGCTAATTTTCATTCAAACAATTAATTTGTAAAAAAAAATTTAAGAAGTGTTACCAGCCTCTGGTCGAATCGACTAGGGAAAAAGGAAGGATGACGTCGAGATCTGGACGTTGATTCTCCTTGCTTCAGCAATCATGCTGATAACGTGTTTGAAGGGATACTAGATATCGTAGAATAGTATTTTTCTTCTTGTTATTTCATCATATGGCAAGGGCCATATATATAGGGATAAGGGGCAACCCAAGGGTCATGAGTTACATGATCCTAAGGGTCATGTGTAACTCATGACATAATGGTGAATAGTAAGGGTTTCACAACACATGGGAAGTAATTAGTCCCAAAAAGAAAAAAAAATCCCCCATTGACTATTGACCAAGAATTATGAGATGGAGTTTCTTAGATGGTTGGGAGCGAAAGTCAGGGGTGTTCACATCCAAATAGAGGAGAATTTTTTGGTCCCAATTAGGGGTGAGCGTCGGTATAATCGGTCGGTATTTGGTCGATTTTTTCGGTATTTTTTTAAATCGGTATTTGAAAAATCAATACCAATATCGTACCATTTAGAATCGGTTTTTTCGGTTTCGGTTAAATCGGTATTCGGTCGGTTTTTGTTCAGTATCGGTATTTTACCAATTAATATTTGATCAATTAACACACTTAAAATTGTAGAACCTCTTAACCTATAATATTTTTTTAAACTTTTTTGGAAGCATTAATTTTAAAGGTAAGCCTCTACCAACCAAACAATTAATCAAAATTATTAGAACAATATGTAACAAGTCGCAAACACCTAAAAATGAGCTTAAAATATCAAACGCGGTCACTAAGTTTAATCTTTAGTATAAGTTTAAGTAACCAAAATTTACTTCAAAATTCTATGAGAACACAAAAACATAATCTCAAAAGATCAAAAATTCAATTCTTAGCATTCTTAACATAAATTCAAGTCCACTAAAATCCATTCCAAGTTCTAAGAAACCAACCAAAACAAAGATAAAATTAAAAATGAGTAGTGTAAAATTAATCATGAACAACATTAAAAAATGTGCGCGTGCGCGTGTGTGTGTATATATATGTGTGTTTGTGTGTGAATCGGTTCGGTTCGGTATTTTCGGTATGGTATTACACTCAAACCGTTACTATTACCATTATACCGTAATTTAGTCGGTTCGGCAATTCGGTATCGGTACATAATTTCGGTTCGGTTTTTCGGTATATTTTAATCGATATTCGGTCGATTTTTCGGTATCGGTCGGTATTTGCTCACCCCTAGTCCCAACAAAATTGGTCCTGAATTTTTTGGTGTCCATAACAACAACCGCGCTGCTTTGCTAGCGCTCTGCACGCGCACGGTCGTCTGGCCGGTACAAGGCCAGTCGGGCGCAGAGTAGGAGGGACAGGACCGCCGTACGGGCCGGCGCGACAGCGGGACAGTCAGACACGGAGCATAAGGGAAGAGGGAAGAGGGTCGGGACCGCCGTACGCGTGCACAGGTGTACATAAAAGCACACGCTAAATAATTTTTTGGTCGAGACAAAAGTTAGAACAACAATTAAAATAGTTCCCTCTTTAAAAAAAATCATAAAAAAATTTAAGGCTTAATTGCAACTTGATATCCTCAACTATTCTAATTTTTTAACTTGATATCCTAAACCTTTTTTTGCAACAACTTAATACCTTGAAAAAAATTGAACGAAAATATCCCTAATCTAAACTTAAAACTACACCCCTCCACCCCCACCCCTGATCCCAACCCCTCCCCCCTCCCGTCGTCCCCTACGGCCACTCGCCCGTCCCCTCCCAACCCCCCTCCAGCCTCCGCCTGCCCCCACCCCTCCCCTCTGTCACGGACTTAGTATTTTGTTAGCACTTCATCTCGTGCGGCGCACTATCTTCCTCTTCGAAGAGTCGTACAAGCCTTCCCGAACCCGCTTAGCTAGATCGCTAAGGTGATATTGAGAACAATGTGGAACAAAAGAGGGAGAGAGAGAGAAAAATTAAAACTTCACTATACTAGAAAAGACTACAACTTTGGGTAGTGAGGAACAAATGAGGTCTCTCCCCTTATTTATAATGACTCATAGATCTTTACAAGGAAACTTCTGAAAAGAATATTTCATGGATTATTCTTCCTACCATAACTGGAACGACATATTTCAGTATTATTTTTTAAGAACATAAAAGAAAACTTCTCGGGCCATCCAGAAGGATCTTGGGCCGCCTAGAACGATCTTGGGCCTTCCGGAGAGATCCACTATCTTCTAGAGACTTCCGCCATCTTCTAGAATATTCTGGAAGCTTCTCGCATAACCCCGGTCTGTGGAGAGTTATGCAAATCTGTCTCGGTGGGGCGCAAACTTTTGTGCGTGACATTCTCCCCCACTTGTTTCGTCGACGCCCTCGTCGACGGGTGCAGCAAGTCTCCGGACGATATCTACTCTCGTAGGCACGATCGTTGTGCAACGTCCCTCCTTTGTGCGTCTTATGCGGCATTTTTTTTGCCCATCTTCTCCTCAAGATCGAAAGCAAACTGGTTTGCTGTACCAACTCTGGCCTCGGTCCGTGCCCTCCTCGGCGCAAGACGGATCTCGTACGGGCTGTCGAGTCGCCAGTCCCCCTTGTCTCGTGCCTGCACATGGTTTTGCACACCTCCGCGTATGCGAGTCCCCTTGCAAGCCTGTCGACCCGAATGTCCCTCACGAGCCTTGCGTAACTCCTTACGCCAGCTACTCCGCTTCGTCGCTTCTGCCTCCGTGCAGCTTGCGACAAGCTTCTCTGCCCTCGAGCCCAGCCTAGTAGCACGATCCACCTCCCTCCGCGGAAGTGGTTCCTCGGGACGCCCCTTTGCAACACCCTTGGTCTCGCCCGAAAGGCCTTCCTCCTCGAAGCATTCTTTTCTCTCGAGCACCGTTAGGTATGCCGTCTCCCTTTTGCCACCTCTCTTGAGCTGAATAGCGGAGATAGCTTTCTCCTTCGAAGGCTTGCCTCGTGCACCTTTCACCATGTACGATGAGCCTTCCTCCATAAAACCGACAACTCCGAAATATGGCATCGGAATTGCCTTAGCCGCGATAAGGAAATTCATGTCCAGTATCACCTTGGAGTCATCCAGCGACGTAACGGTGAAATTGGCAACACCCGACTAATTTTCCACAGCTATGCGGACCCCTTTGGCTACCCCCTACACGAGATGCGCCTCCGCATTGACCGCCTTCATCATGTCCAAATCTTTCTCTAAGGCTAGACCCAAGCGACGGACCTCCGCACC
Organism: Iris pallida; assembly: GCA_029216955.1. Lineage (NCBI taxonomy): Eukaryota > Viridiplantae > Streptophyta > Magnoliopsida > Asparagales > Iridaceae > Iris > Iris pallida. Next base: position 9,278,143 of record JANAVB010012000.1, on the reverse strand, counting down.
CATGATGAAGTTATGAGTGGCGCCTATGTCAACCAACGCCCGTGTGCTCATGCTAATGATCCTCACATCAACGTATATTAGCTCCCTGCTCGGAGTCCTCGACACAGCAGACTTGGTCTTCACGGCGTTGAGTAAGCGCAACGCTCCCATGTGCGCGTCCACTTCGCACTCTTCGTCCTTCACCTCCTCGCTTTGGGCGATATTTACACGCATGCTCCTCCTCGGACAATCCCGAGCAAAGTGCTTCTCTCCGCATATGAATCATGAAACAACTTGCTCGGGTTGGGCCTTATCGTGCTTCTTCCTCTCAGACGAACCCTCCTTAGGAGAGCTCTCCTTCTCTCCCCCACCATTCTCCTTGGTGGACTTTGGCTTGGCCTCAGCATCGTTGTCATCTCACATGTATTCGACGAGCCACTCAACTGCTGCCACGGCGGTGTTCAAGTCTTGCACCCTCTGTCATTGTAATTCTTGAGCCGCCCAAGGTTTGAGTCCATCGAGGAAGTAGAACAAACGATCCTCCTCGCCCATGCTAGATATCGCGAGCATCAAGCGTGTAAACTCCACGACGTACTCCTTGATCGTCCAAGTATGCTTGAGTTGCCGCAAGCTCCGCCTCGCTGCAAACTCCACATTCTCTGGATAGAACTGGGACTTGATCTCCTTCTTGAGATCCTCCCAAGTCTCTATCGAACACAAACCCATCTCGGCTTTCATGCACCGTCGATGCCACTACAGCATCGCATCGTCTGTGAAGTAGAGTGGAGCAATATCCACCTTCTCGGCGTCATCGTTGATGTACAATGCCTTGAAGTATCGCTCGATGTTCCACAAGAAGTTCTCAACTTCTTTGGCACCACGTACCCCGCTAAAGGATTTTGGCTCAGGGATCTTCCTTTGCCTCGGTGCCTCCCTACTCGAAGGTCCACCGTTCGTAATGGCCTTCTCCAAGATGGCAACTTTGGTCTTGAGTTCTTCGCAACTCTCGACCACGGTCTTCAGCTCCTCATATCCTTAGACCTTCCTACGCAAGTCCTCAATCTCTGTACTATTTCCCTTGAGCTCCTCCTCAAGTGCGGATCGGATCTCTTGGAATTGCTCTCGAAAGATTACCATGGACGAAGTGACGTCACTCTCTAGCCCATCGAAGTACTCCTCTAGTCTCGTATTGCTTTGCTCCACGGAGCCCATGCGCATCTCCATGTCCCTCGAACCCGTCTCCAAGGCCTCGACACGTTCGACAAGACCGGCAAGGCTACGTTCCACCATAAACTCCTTGCTCTTGTCCCTCTTGTGCGTCTTGACGTGCCCCTCCTTAGGCGACGCGGGTCGCTCCAGGACGTTCTCGGATGTCGACATGGCACCAACCAACCTGGCTCTTATACCACTTGTCACGGACTTAGTATTTTACTAGCACTTCATCTCGTGCGGCGCACTATCTTTCTCCTCGAAGAGTCGTGTAAGCCTTCCCGAACCCGCTTAGCTAGATCGCTAAGGCGATATTGAGAACAATGTGGAGCAAAAGAGAGGGAGAGTGGAAGATTAAAACTTTACTATACTAGAAAAGACTACAACTTTGGGTGGTGAGGAACAAATGAGGCCTTTTTCCTTATTTATAATGGCTCATAGATCTTTACAAGGAAACTTCTGGAAAGAATATTCCAAGGATTATTCTTCCTACCATAACTGGAATGGCATATTCCAGTATTATTCCCTAAGAACATAAAAGAAAACTTCTCGGGCCATCCAGAAGGATCTTGGGCCGCCTAGAACGATCTTGGGCCTTCCGGAGAGATCCACTATTTTCTAGAGACTTGCCGCCATCTTCTAGAATGTTCTGGAAGCTTCCCACATAACCTCGGTCTATGGAGAGTTATGCAAATCCGTCTCGGTGGGACGCAAACTTTTGTGCGTGACACCTCGCACCCCTCCGGCCACCCGTTCACCCCTCCCCATCCTACCCCCACCCCCGCCCCATCCAGCCATCGCACGTGCCTGGAGAGAATGAGGGTGTAGTCGTGGTGGGGTGGAGCGGGAACGGCGGTGGGGCAGCGGGGGGAGGGGGATCGAGGGTAGCTGAGAGTGGTGAGCCGGCAGGGGGAGGGGGAGAGGTGTTGTGTTCTGTTGAAAAATAAAAGGGATAGATAATTTTTTCCTTTTTAAAATTTTGGGTATCAAATTGAAAATATTAAATGGTTGATGATATCGAGTAATAAAGCTTAGGGTATCAAGTTGAAAAAAGAGGAATAGTTAAGAATATCAAGTTGCAATTAAGCCAAAATTTAATAAGAACATCTCTAGGCCTTGAACTCATGTCCATTTATTTAAGACACGTTTAAGTAAAAATCAACCTTACTAAGTTAATCATAATACTAAATTGTGTGACAAATTATAGTTAAAATAAAGATTATATGTATAAAAAAAGAACCTAATTTTTTTTTGTCATCCTAGGTCCCACCGATTCCCATGGATTATAATTGATAGTATACCCCGTGGTCCTTTCCACAGACATCACACAATATCAATGACCCCAAGTCGTACTATTGACCATCATCGTCCTTCGTCCCTTGTTTCTTCTCTTATCAGTAGGGGTGAGCGTCGGTATAATCGGTCGGTATTTGGTCAATTTTTTCGGTATTTTTTTTAAATCGGTATTTAAAAAATCAATACCAATATCGAACCATTTAGAATCGGTTTTTTCGGTTTCGGTTAAATCGGTATTCGATCGATTTTTGTTCGGTATCGATATTTACCAATTAATATTTGATCAATTAACACACTTAATATTGCAGAACCTCTTAACCTATAATATATATATATATATATATAAAAAAAAAATATATATATATATATATATATATATATATAACTTTTTTGGAAGCATTAATTTTAAAGCTAAGCCTCTACCAACCAAACAATTAATCAAAATTATTAGAACAATATGTAACAAGTCGCAAACACCTAAAAATGAGCTTAAAATATCAAACGCGGTCACTAAGTTTAATCTTTAGTATAAGTTTAAGTAACCAAAATTTACTTCAAAATTCTATGAGAAAACAAAAACATAAACTCAAAAGATCAAAAACTCGATTCTTAACATTCTTAACATAAATTCAAGTCCACTAAAATCCATTCCAAGTTCTAGGAAACCAACCAAAACAAAGATAAAATTGAAAATGAGTAGTGTAAAATTAATCATGAACAACATTAAAAAATGTGTGCGCACGCGCGCGCGCGCGCGTGTGTGTGTGTGTGTGTGTGTGTGTGTGTGTGTGTGTGTGTGTGAATCGGTTCGGTTCGGTATATTCGGTATGGTATTACACTCAAACCGTTACCATTACCATTAAACCGTAATTTAGTCGGTTCGGCAATTCGGTATCGGTACATAATTTCGGTTCAGTTTTTCGGAATATTTTTAATCGGTATTTGGTTAGTTTTTCGGTATCGGTCGGTATTTGCTCACCCCTACTTATCAGTGTAGGATAAGCTATACAACACAAGCATTCTGTGAAACCCGCATTTTCGAAATTATTGGATTAATTGCAATTGGATAATTATTGGATTTTGGTTATATATATTAGATTAGATTAGTATTATATTTTTATCCTTGCTGGTTCAAAATTACTTTTTAAAAAATAATAAGTGACCTGGTTTTTGTTTGTCGACCTGAGCCCGGTCCCAGTTTGAACCGTTCCCAATTAGGTTCACGTATTTTGGCTTCACATATGCATATTTATAACTATGTATTTTTATAAGAGGAATAAAAAAAACTTAAACCCGGTCCCCCCCTAATCCCACAACCAGGCCCCCCTTCCTATTCTACAGCCCACTCCCTACTTTCTCTCCCACTCACTCATTCCCATAGCACTCTCCTTTCCCTTTCCCTTAAGAACACACACACCACCACCACCACCTTTCCCACTACTCTACCACACTTTTCCCTCTCCCCTTCCTCTCATTATTCTCCCCTCCAGAGCCCTCTCCCGCTCACTCCAGTAGGCTCGGCCACTCCAACGCCCCGTGCCCTAGGTCTCCGGCGACCCCAACCCGCGAGCGCAACCCCGCGGCTCTGCCTGGGCCGTCCCCTCCCGCGCGCGTCTCCCGCCGGACCCCCGAGCTCCGGCGCCGTTCCCCGACGTTGCACCCCTCCGCCCGCGCGAACCTCCCCGAGCCCGGCCCCCTTTCCCTCGCGCCCGACCACCCTGCGAGTCCCTGGCCCCCTCTTCTGGACCCGCGCCCCTCCGGCACCCTCCTGCCGGCCTCGCACCACTCCGGCGTGGTTTCTCGCGAGCTTCCGTGCCCCGCTGTTCCGAACAGCGCCATCCAGTGCTGTCCCGGACGTTCCCGACCTGCTGTCCGTGCTTTTTCGTGCCCAGATCCCGCTGTCCAGCGCAGCCGTACCCCGACGAGGCGCTGTCCCGAGCCGGTCCACTGTCCGCGGATTTCTTTTCTCTTTTTTAACATCTGAGAGCTCTAGCCGAGCAACCCAAGGTATTATTTCGTGTCCCCGTTTCCAATACGTAGTCGATGATGAGAATTGGTCCCCGATTCCCTCCCGGGAATTCGGTTTTAGGTCGACGTAGTGACTTCGGATTTTCCGGGGACGTTTTGCGATGTTCTGTGGTTTTCGGATTTTTTCGAAAGGTGTTTTCTAGATTTTTGGGTGCTGTGGTTTCCGATCTCATTTCGGGATTTTTCGATTATAATTTCGGGTTTCCGATTAAGCTTCGAGAATTATTCTGTGAATTTAAATTTTGTGTAAAATGGTTTGGAAGTTAATTTCTGGGTGTTTTCTGGTTTGGGACTTTTATTATGGGTGTTTTGGCGCATTTTTCCAGTTTTGGGTTATCCCGAATATAGAGGGAATGCAGCCCAAATTTTTATAAAATTTTATAAATGAGTTTTAAATTGGTTTTCGGAAATATTTATTAAATTGGTTTTTGGGCGACGACCATACCGGTTCGTGGGCCCTAGCGAAATGCAAACGAAACCGGTTTTACCCGGACGTTGAGGCATTAGCAACAAATAGTGACGATTGGACCAAGTCTGAGACTCCTAAGATTTTATTTATTTTATTTTTAGTTTTGTTTTTGATATTTAAAATACTGGATATTAGTCAGAGCTAACTAATTTTCTCTTATTTCATTTATGTAAAGTTTGTAAGGGCATAAGCCCATATTTCCATTTTGTTAGCTGTGCCCCTGTATTGCGTAGTCTAGGTTTTTCATTTATTTTCTTGGTTGATTTTTTCTTTATTTTCTGGTTGGTTTTATTCTTCGTAATTAGGCGCTTAGTTACAAAATGGTTAATGAATATTTTGTATAAATTAATAAGGATTTTTCACGATAAAATAACTTGAATAAAATATTGATTGTTAACAAAACTCACGTTTTATCATTGAAAGAAAAGGTAGTTTTATACGTATAATATTAAAAAAAATACAAAGTTTTGCGAATTAACCGGTAACGACAATTTTTCTAAGTAAAACCAGAAACTGGCTATCCAACTAAATGAGAACCAACGTAGCACGCGTCGTAAACCGTTAGCAGTAGATTAAATGAACAAACTTAAAACTTGACTAGGACCTGCTACTAGAAATTACAACTAGCACACCTAGCTTGGTTTCACAATGGTTCTAAGTCAAGTTCTCCAACTGTATGATCTCGGAGACGAACCTAGAATCTTCCCGGAACCAACACCGTTTTCCAGTTATAAACAAAGGCAAGTACATTTTGTGTTAGCTTACAATTATTTAGTAATCATTTTATTGTAAGTTTAAACCACGATGCAACACGGAACTCTCTCTGAGAGCATTGACTGATTGACTGTTGGGTACTGGGGAGTAGTGTAATGAGTATGACCACATCCAAAGTAGTATAATGACTGTATTAGCTTACCCCTCATACACACGGGGATAAGCCATATCGTATCAATAGGATACAACTGTACAACCCAATCCGGTCATGTTCATTGCCTATTCACATCATAATATTTTAACTACTGGAGAACTGTTTATTTCAAATTGTTTAAAAGTGCATAACTCTATTATTATTTTAATTGTTAGATTATCATGAATTGTACTTTGCTCCCTCCTGACTGGAGATAACATTTTTAGAAGATTTTGAGGATGCTGAGCTGTTATACAACAGCTATTATGACCCAGTTCTGTACCCTGTGGTGTTGCCAGAGTCCCCATTGGAGGACGCAGGACCTGAGGCCGACGAGCCGAACATTTAGCTAGATTTTTTCTGTTTCCAGTTTTGTTGTTTGGAATTTTTGTTAATTTGAATTCAGTATTCATTTCAGTTCTTTTACTTTCTAGTTGTATTTATTCAAATATTGAATAAAGTTTTAAATTCCCGAATATTCAGTTGTGACAAATGTATAGATGTTGTTGTGATTACCTGCTTATGGAACAGCTTACTGCCGTCGTCTTACAACGGTGCAGGCTGGGCATGATCCGGTTCGACCCAATTATTTGGGATCGGGTCGTGACATATTTTTAGTGGTGGCCCATGCAGGTTCGTAACAACAACTTAGGAAAACATACCTAGAAATATTTAGAACACTACAACATTGATTTGTCACAACATAGGTCCGAATTATATATATAAATATTTTTGTTTGATTATAGACTGGTAGGATACCTTGCTTATGTTTGCATCCTAAACCTTCCAGAGTATGGCCAAGGAAAAGACCACCCTTGATGGCGATGAGGTGTCATCACCCGAACACACCCCATCTCCCCCAGCACGTCCAGACCCCTCACCTTTGTAGCTGACCGACCGTCCCCATCAATCACCAGCACTCCGCGGCGTTTACGCCACTACATCTCAAGCGGCGAACCCTACACTTCCCCGGACTGAGCCGCAGTCTCCTGCGGTAGTGCCCGCACCAGCTGCCCTACCAGTGCCCGTGGATCCCACCGATCTAGTGGGCATGCTATGAGGAGTGCTTGAAGCACAGAGAGTCCAAGCAGAAGCTCATCGAGAACAGACTGCAGCCCAAGTTGAAGCCCATCGTGAGCAGACCACGATCATGAGAGAAGGCATGGAGAATGCCCATAACGTGGCTATGGCTGCCCTCAAGAGAGGAGCAACAACTTCATTGGAGCTACGACCTGCCAAGGTAAACATAAATCCAGGAGTTAAGTTATATATCATTAAGGCCATTCTTTTGATTAGAGGCGTATTATTACATGAAGGTCGGAGATATAGAGAGTTTCAAGAAGCAGGGTCCTCGACCTTTCAAAGGGACCGAGGGTATCATCTACGCCGATGAATGGCTAGACAGCATGGAGCGTCTCTTGAGCGTCGCTCGACTCCCAAAGGACCTCAAGACCGAGGCAGTAGGACTCCAGCTGCAAGATGTGGCAAGCATCTGGTATCGGAATGAACCCCGACTCCAGGACAAGCAGCTTGATTGGGACACCTTCAAGAGGCTGTTCCGCAGAAAGTTCTTTCCAACATCATAGATGCGGGAGATGGAAAGACAGTTCCAGGACCTGAAGCAAGAGAACATGACGGTTGGAGAGTATACGGCAGAGTTCGGCCGACTTAGTCACTTTGCCCAGAACTTGGTTGCTGACCCCAAGGATCGTGCTGAAAGATTCAGGTATGGACTAAGGAAGGAAATTCGCACCCTTGTGATCGCAGGTGGCGCCAAGACATATGAAAAGATTCTGATACGAGCTCAGGACGTGGAGAAGAGCCAGCCTTCTCGTTCATAGAGGGAGTATCCTGGAACTAGCAACTTCCAGGGTAACCAGAAGAGGCCCAACAACAACAACAGTCCTTCGCACCATCAGCAGCAGCACCATCAAGCAAGGGCCAATGAACGAGCGCCTCAGAAGCAGATCCCTGTCTGTGGTTTTTGCAAGAGGCCAGGACATCAGTCGAACATATGCAGGAAGAGGCTAGGACACTATCTAGTCTGTGGGTCTGCCACCCACCAAGTGAAGGACTACCGCTCATCAGTCCACCGGACTGGAGCAACTCAGCAAAGAGCTCCCCTACCCACTCAACAACAACGGTTCGGACAACACCAGCAGAAGACCGGGCGAGCTTTTGCCTTAGCAGTAGAAGAGCAAGAACCAGAGCAGGAACCCACAGCTGATGTCATCACAGGTTCCATTTATGTGTTTTCATATCCTGCTCTAGCATTATTTGATTCGGGTGCATCACATAGTTTCATATCATCAAAGTTTATTTCTGCACACCACCTAGATACGGGACTTAGCAAGATGATTAGTAGAGTTATGACTGGTGGTGGTCCCATACCCATCACTGAGGCTTGTAACTGTCCCATAACTATCTCAGGCCACCAATTCTTAACATCTTTACTTGTGATGCCTTTGCCCAACTATGATGTAGTCCTAGGGATGGACTGGTTAAGTGAACAGCATGCGCTGATAGATTGTCACCGAGGTTGTGTAATCTTCAGCCCACCATGAGAACCGAAGTTTGAAATATCTCGAGCTCCGGAAGACATGAAGAGTATTACCTACTCCTCTATCACCGAAGAACCCGGGCCTCCTCACCCTATCATAGCAGAATTCATGGACGTCTTTCCAGATAGTCTTCCAGGATTGCCGCCAGATCGAGGTGTGGAATTCACCATCGACCTAGTACCCGGCTCTTCCCCTATTTTTTGGGGATGCTACAGAGTCAATCCTAAGGAGGCAAAGGAGATGAAGGACCAGATTGATGAACTGAAGGCACAAGAATTTATCAGAGACGGGGCTTCACCCTGGGGAGCACCAGTTTTGTTCGTGCCCAAGAAGGATGGAACCGTGCGGATGTGCATTGATTACCGGGCACTGAACAACATCACCATCAAGAACAAGTACCCTCTGCCCCGGATCGACGATCTGTTTGATCAACTGAGTGGAGCCAAGGTATTTTCGAAGATAGATTTCAGATCAGGCTACCACCATATCAAGGTCAGGAAGGAGGATATCCCAAAAACGGCATTCAACACCAAGTATGGGCAATTTGAATTCTTGGTCATGCCGTTTGGACTGACGAATGCTCCTACGGTATTTATGAACCTTATGAACAAGGTCTTCCATGAATACCTGGATCAGTTTGTTGTTGTCTTCATCGATGACATACTGATCTACTCGAAGACTGAAGAAGAGCATGAAGAGCACCTGAGGAAAGTTCTGAGCACCTTGAGAAAGGAGAAGCTCTATGGTAAGCTATCTAAATACGAATTCTTTTTAGACAAAGTAGAATTTCTGGGCCATGTTGTCACAGGAAAAGGAATTTCGGTGGATCCAAAGAAGATAGCTGCTATTGAGAAGTGGACTGTACCAAGTTCGATTGCAGAAATCAGAAGCTTTTTGGGTTTAGCTGGCTACTACCGAAAGTTTGTGAAGGATTTCTCCAGGATTGCTGAACCAATGACGAAGCTTACCAGGAAGAACGAAGAATTCATTTGGTCTGAAGCTTGCCAGTCAGCTTTTGAGGAACTGAAGAAGAGGCTTACAACGGCGCCGATACTTGCGCTACCCGCAGGTACCGGCGGTTTCTCAATTTATAGTGATGCTTCCGGTAAGGGATTGGATTGCGTTCTTCAATGACACGGGAAAGTAATTGCTTACGTATGTAGGCAATTACGGACTCATGAGAAGAACTATCCCACACATGATTTGGAGCTTGCAGCGATAATATTTGCAAGCTATGGAAGCACTACCTTTATGGAGAGAGAGTGGAAATATTTACAGACCACAAAAGTCTTAAATATGTTTTCACTCAGAAAGAGCTGAACATGCGACAGAGACGATGGCTGGAGCTGATGAAGGATTTCGACATCAACCTGCAGTATCATCCGGGTAAGGCTAATGTTGTTACAGATGCACTTAGTCGATACCCGATGGTAATGTTCTTGACCAAGGAGCGTCATTTGCTGGAGGACATGGAAAAGCTTGGACTGGAGATTGTACTGCCTGAAGAAGAAATGAAGAAACTGGGAAGAGAAGCCATTGTACCAGGAGCTGAATCAACAATGATGCAGTTGCAAGTGCGTTCAAGTCTAATGGATAGAGTCAAGGAGGCACAATTCCAAGACGAGACGCTTTGCAAACTCAGAGATTAAGTGCTGGCAGGAACACTTGAAGGATTCTCAATCACCAGCGACGGAGAACTGAAGAATGGTACGAGGCTGTGCGTACCAACTGGCGAACTGAGGAATGAGCTGATACAAGAAGCGCACCAGTCGCAGTATTCCATACATCCTGGAGCCAACAAAATGTATCGGGATATGCGTACTATAGTGTGGTGGTACGGAATAAAGAAGGACGTATCCAGGTATGTGGCTAGATGTTTAATTTGTCAACAAGTGAAAGCTAGCAGACAGAGACCAGCAGGACTATTGCAGCCGCTTGACATCCCGGAGTGGAAATGAGAGCACATAACAATAGATTTTGTGTCGGGACTGCCTCGATCCCAAGGAGGGAAGGATGCCATTTGGGTAATCGTGGACCGGCTGAAGAAGTCAGCTCACTTTATCCCCTTCAAGGTTGGTCTATCCACCGAGAAGTTGGCAGCACTGTACATGTGGTACATCTACCGGATTCATGGAGTCCCGGTAAGTATTGTGTCTGACAGAGATACTAGATTTACCTCTCACTTTTGGAAGAGTTTGCATGACAGTTTGGGAACACAACTGAAGTTCAGCACCGCCTACCATCCCCAGACTGACGGATAATCGGAGAGAACAATCCAGACGCTAGAAGACATGCTGAGATCCTGCATCATGGAATTTGGAGGGTCTTGGGAAGACCATTTGCACTTGGTAGAGTTCTCTTACAACAACAACTACCAAGCTAGCATCGGAATGACACCGTTCGAGGCACTCTATGGACGTCGTTGCCGCACTCCACTTGCTTGGGACGACGTCAGAGAACGAGTATTGCTTGGACCTGAGATGGTGACCGATACAGCAGAGAAGGTAAGAATGATCAGAGACAAGCTCAGGATTGCCCAGGACAGACAGAAGCATTGGGCCGATAGCAGCCGACGGCCTTTGGAGTTTGAAGAAGGTGACAGTGTATTTATGAAGATCTCTCCTACCAGAGGAACCATCCGTTTCGACAGAGCAGGAAAGCTAAGCCCCAGGTATATTGGTCCTTTTGAAGTACTCAACAGGATTGGAGAAGTGGCTTATCGGGTGGCTCTACCCCCAAGTCTCGAAGGCGTCCACAACGTCTTCCACGTTTCACAGCTGAGACGCTATATCCCGGACCCGAGCCACATCTTAGATCATTCGGAGCTGGAAATTGGACCCAGCCTTACAGTGCCAGAGAAGCCTGTGGCAATATTGGACAGAGGAGAGAAGAGAACCAGGAACTCTGTGACGCCGATAGTCAGAGTCATGTGGCGGCACAACTCACCAGGCGAGTCGACCTGGGAGCGAGAAGACCAGATGCGGGAGCCGTATCCGTATATGTTTGAGGCTTGAGGTAACCCCTAACCCTGCCTTTAATTTCGAGAACGAACTTTTCTAAGGAGGGAAGGTTGTGAAACCCACATTTTCGAAATTATTGGATTAATTGCAATTGGATAATTATTGGATTTTGGTTATATATATTAGATTAGATTAGTATTATATTTATTATTATTATCCTTGCTGGTTCAAAATTATTTTTTTAAAAATAATAAGTGACCTGGTTTTTGTTTGTCGACCTGAGCCCGGTCCCAGTTTGAACCGTTCCCAATTAGGTTCACGTATTTTGGCTTCACATATGTATATTTATAACTATGTATTTTTATAAGAGGAATAAAAAAAACTTAAACCCGGTCCCCCCTAATCCTACGACCAGGCCCCCCTTCCTATTCTACAGCCCACTCCCTACTTTCTCTCCCACTCACTCATTCCCATAGCACTCTCCTTTCGCTTTCCCTTAAGAACACACACCACCACCACCACCTTTCCCACTACTCTACCACACTTTTCCCTCTCCCCTTCCTCTCATTATTCCAGTAGGCTCGGCCACTCCAATGCCCCGTGCCCTAGGTCTCCGGTGACCCCAACCCGCGAGCGCAACCCCGCGGGTCCGCCTGGGCCGCCCCCTCCGGCGCACGTCTCCCGCCGGACCCCCGAGCTCCGGCGCCGTTCCCGGGCATTGCACCCCTACGCCCGCGCGGACCTCCTCGATCCCGGCCCCCTTTCCCTCGCGCCCGACCACCCCGCGAGTCCCTGGCCCCCTCTTCTGGACCCGCGCCCCTCCGGCACCCTCCTGCCGGCCTCGCACCACTCCGGTGTGGTTTTCCGCGAGCTTTCGTGCCTCGCTGTTCCGAACAGCACCATCCAGTGCTGTCCCGGACGTTCTCGACCTGCTGTCCGTGCTTTTCCGTGCCCGGATCCCGCTGTCCAGCACAGCCGTACCCCGGCGAGGCGCTGTCCCGAGCCGGTCCACTGTCCGCGGATTTCTTTTCTCATTTTTTTAACATCTGAGAGCTCTAGCCGAGCAACCCAAGGTATTATTTCGTGTTCCCGTTTCCAATACGTAGTCGATGATGAGAATTGGTCCCCGTTTCCCTCCCGGGAATTCGGTTTTAGGTCGACGTAGTGACTTCGGATTTTTCGGGGACGTTTTGTGATGTTCTGTGGTTTTCAGATTTTTCCGAAAGGTATTTCTGGATTTTTTTGGTGCTGTGGTTTCCGATCTCATTTCGGGATTTTCCGATTATAATTTCGGGTTTCCGATTAAGCTTCGGGAATTATTCTGTGAATTTAAATTTTGTGTAAAATGGTTTGGAAGTTAATTTCTGGGTGTTCCCTGGTTTGGGACTTTTATTATGGGTGTTTTGGCGCATTTTTCCAGTTTTGGGTTATCCCGAATATAGAGGGAATGCTGCCCAAATTTTTATAAAATTTTATAAATAAGTTTTAAATTGGTTTTCGAAAGTATTTATTAAATTGGTTTTTGGGCGACGACCATACCGGTCCGTGGGCCCTAGTGAAATGCAAACGAAACCGGTTTTACCCGGACGTTGAGGCATTATCAACAAATAGTGACGATTGGACCAAGTCTGAGACTCCTAAGATTTTATTTATTTTATTTTTAGTTTTATTTTCGATATTTAAAATACGGGATATTAGTCAGAGCTAACTAATTTTCTCTTATTTCATTTATGTAAAGTTTGTAAGGGCATAAGCCCATATTTCTATTTTGTTAGCTGTGCCCCTGTATTGCGTAGTCTAGGTTTTTCATTTATTTTCTTGGTTGATTTTTCCTTTATTTTTTGGTTGGTTTTATTCTTCGTAATTAGGCGCTTAGTTACAAAATGGTTAATGAATATTTTGTATAAATTAATAAGAATTTTTTACGATAAAATAACTTGAATAAAATATTGATTGTTAACAAAACTCACGTTTTATCATTGAAAGAAAAGGTAGTTTTATACGTATAATATTAAAAAAATATAAAGTTTTGCGAATTAACTGGTAACGACAATTTTTTCAAGTAAAACCAGAAACTGGCTATCCAACTAAATGAGAACCAACGTAGCACGCGTCGTAAACCGTTAGCAGTAGATTAAATAAACAAACTTAAAACTTGACTAGGACCTGCTACTAGAAATTGCAACTAGCACACCTAGCTTGGTTTCACAATGGTTCTAAGTCAAGTTCTCCAACTGTAGGATCTCGGAGACGAACCTAGCATCTTTCCGGAACCAACACCGTTTTCCAGTCATAAACAAAGGCAAGTACATTTTGTGTTAGTTTACAATTATTTAGTAATCGTTTTATTGCAAGTTTAAACCACGATGCAACACGGAACTCTCTCTGAGAGCATTGACTGATTGACTGTTGGGTACTGGGGAGTAGTGTAATGAGTATGACCACATCCAAAGTAGTATAATAACTGTATTAGCTTACCCCTCATGCACACGGGTATAAGCCATATCGTATCAATAGGATACAACTGTACAACCCAATCCGGTCATGTTCATTGCCTATTCACATCACAATATTTTAACTGCTGGAGAACTGTTTATTTCAAATTGTTTAAAAATGCATAACTCTATTATTATTTTAATTGTTGGATTATCATGAATTGTACTTTGCTCCCTCCTGACTGGAGATAACATTTTTAGGGGATTTTGAGGATGCTGAGCTGTTATACAATATCTATTATGACCCAGTTCTGTACCCTGTGGTATTGCCAGAGTCCCCATTGGAGGACGTAGGACCTGAGGCCGACGAGCCGAACACTTGGCTAGATTTTTCCTGTTTCCAGTTTTGTTGTTTGAAATTTTTGTTAATTTGAATTCAGTATTCATTTCAGTTCTTTTACTTTCCAGTTGTATTTATTCAAATGTTGAATAAAGTTTTAAATTCCCGAATATTCAGTTGTGACAAATGTATAGATGTTGTTGTGATTACCTGCTTATGGAACAGCTTACTGCCGCCGTCTCACAACGGTGCAGGCTGGACATGATCCGGTTCGACCGAATTATTTGACACATTCAGATTAATTGTGGAGCACATTTATTGTTATTATTTTTTTTACCATAAGTTTGTTCCAATTCTCAACGATTGATGACAAATTTTAGTTAAATTAGCAGTATATAGACATACCTTCGCCTATGCAGTTTTAATTTTCCAAACACACAAAATATCCACATGACAAGATTTATTTATTTTACGATCGCCTATCGATTTTTAACCAATCCTCTACGAGGGTGGCAAATTCGTAATCATGTTAGTAGCAAAAAATAGACGTACTATACGGTTTTAAATTTATGCAACCAAAAATCACCCTGAAGATTCCTTAGACTACATAGAATGCTAGTTTGACAAAATTCAAAATTCAAATTTAAATCCAAAATTCAAGGATTTGGATTTGGATTAAATTCAAATTCAAATGAAGATCTAAATCCGAAATCCAAAATTCAAATCCAAATCCAAAATTCACATTTTGACTAAAGGGCTTGTTTAGTAATAAGGATTTGTTTTTGGAAATCCAAAATTCAAATCCAAATTCAAATCATGGATTTCCAAATCCAAATTCAAATCTAACTCCAACCAAACATAGGATTTCGTAAACTATAATTATGATTAATAATTATTATAATAATATATTAATTAATAAAATAATAAATAAATTATTAATTATTATAATTATAGTTATGATTAATAATTAAATTATTATTATAATTATGATAATAGTTATGATTAATAAATTATTAATTAAGATTATAATGTTGATTATAATGATGATTAATAAATTATTGATTAAAATTTTAATAATATATTAATTATTAAATAATAAATTATTAATTTTGATGGTAATTATGATTATTATATTATTAATTAAGATTATAATAAAATAGTAACTAATATTTATAATTAAGATTATAATTAATACTAATAAATTATTAATTAAGATAATAATTAAATATTTATTTATAAATTATTAATTAAAATTATAGTATTATAATTATGATTAATAAAGGTATAATTTATTAATTAATATTACCGTAAAATATAAAAATAAAATTATAAATTAATAAATTATTAATCAAGATTATAATTATGATTAATAAATTAATAAATTATTAATTAAGATTGTAATAAAATATTAATTAATAAAATTAATAATTAATAATTAATTATTTATGTGATGAACGTTTATATTAATTAAGGATAAAAAATTATATATAAAATAATTACTAATAATTACTTATTTTTAAATTTATTTAATTATTAATTAGTATTAATTAAATATTTAATAGCACAATAAAATTATTTTTCAAAAAATTCAACTTTCTTTCTTGCAAATTCAAATTTTGGATTTGGTACCCACTTTCCATATCCAAATCCAACTCCAACCAAACATAGAATTCCATAAATTTGACTCAAAATCCATAAAATCCTAAATTTCAGCTCTAAATACGGTTTACCAAACAGACCTTATCAGTGTAGGATAAGCTATACAACACAAGTATTCAGATTAACTGTGGAGCACAATTTTTTTTTTTTACCATAAGTTGTCATTTTTGTTCCAATTCTCAACGATTGATGACAAATTTTTAGTTAAATTAGCATTATATAGACATACTTTCGCCTATGCAGTTTTACTTTTCCGAACACACAAATATATATCTACAAGACACAAGATTTATTTATTTTACGATCGCCTATTGATTTTCAACCAATCCTCTACGATGGTGACAAATTCATAGCAAAAAAATAGACGTACATTTTGACTCTACAATTTTAAATTTAAGCAACCAAAAATTACCCTCAAGATTCCCTAGACGACATAGAATGCTAGTTTGATGAAACATTTTGGAAGATTGTGAAATTTGCAAGATTTCAGAAAAAAGAAAAGAAAAAGGGAGAGACCCCTTTGAGGGGGGAGGTGCTGCCAATGGCATCATGGTGTCATACAAAGATCATAGCACATATGTGAGTGAGAGTGCCAATAACATGATGGTGTCCAAGTAACAACAAGTGGGGGGTCACATTAATAATAATACAGAAGCATTTTTTAATGTCAAATTAAATAAAGGGGTCAAACAAAATCAATTCTCTTCCTTACTTTGAGACTGTTATGTTTCTATAGTCATTCATGGTCTAATATATGTAGTGTTCGTGTGTGTGTATATATATATATATATATATATATATATATATATATATATATATATATATATATATATATATATATATATATAACAGATGATCTTTAGTTTAGTGGTTAAAAGAGATGCATACGGTCCGAGTGGCCAGGAGATCGATTACTGGTGGGAGCGTTCGCCACAAATTATATATATATATATATATATATATATATATATATATATATATATATATATATATATATATATACAGGGGCGGCCCGGAGGAGGGGCAAACAGGGCTTGCGCCCTGGGCCCCAAATCCCAAGGGGCCCCAAAAATTTTTAAATGTTAGTAATAATAACAAATAATAAAACATTGTTATTCTGATTTCTTCTTCAAAAGTCCATGGTCGAAAAAAATTTATTATAGCAATTCAACAAATAGCACATGGCACATAGGAATTGGATAGCCGTCCGACTCTTCAATTTCAAAGAAAACACTAGTCTTTCCATCACTTCAGATTTTTTTTGCATTTCAGAGGGGAAAAAGTTCTTCACGTCGCTTCCGATTCCATATGACCAGCAATAATTTTTTTTTTGAATTGTACAGTTTAATTCTCTCGTCATTCTCTGAAACACAAATTTTTAATTTTTTCAATTTCTTCTTCTAGAATCCTTCACAAGGATTCCGCGAAGTATGACTACACAAAGAAGGCCACAGCGGCAGACAAGCTACTCTCTCTCTCTCTCTGGCCTCTACTTGAGCCTTGACTCGAAGAGGAGACGAAAAGGTGAGATAGAGGTATCAATGCGAACATGATATTTTAGCAAGACTTTTATTTTGAGAATTGAAATATTTTGTAACATTTTCATCATGATGTTGGTTTTGTTATGTTTTTTGAGTTCCCTCTGTCGTCGATGATTGAAGACAATCCTCTTTGCCCCCATCTTTTGAATGAGGGGTTCTATTAATGTAGTTTATTTTTTTTCGAAAGTTCCAAGTTATATTTATATATAATCTACTTTGACAGACACAAGCACAGACTTGGACATTTGCATCTTTTAAAAATTATGATACGTATTGTTTGTAGTAGATCTTCGGTCTTCCTTCATCATATCTCTATTTATGCACGTTTTCATAGTAACTAAGTTTCAATAAGCTTTTAGAGTATATTTAGCTCACTACGTGTTGTGAGTTATAGTTGATCCCACGTTGGTGTTGAATATCGATGAGCCGATAGCGATGAGTCTTTTCGTTTATCTTTGCACTTAAGATTTCACACTTAAAATTATAGGTTCCTAGTGTTGAATATATTTTCGTAAATTTTTGCACTTAAGATTTCACAATGATTTCGTTTTCAAACTGAAATATTTTATAACTTTTGTTTCTCCTATTTTGGCTCTTTTTTTTAATATTTCTTGAGTTTCTTGTTGTTGATAAATTAGGCAAACAAGTCCATATATCTTAATCCTAGTATTGAAAAAACATAAACAAAAAATGTTAAATAACATATTGCGTCAGATTTTTTTTTTTTAACCATGAAAGTAGTATTGCCATTTGCCAAAATATATTCATGCAAAATTTAATGTTAGTTGGCATGTATCAGGCCCCAGTCAAAAAGAGTTCACTTTAGTTTATTGTATCATGCAAAAAAAATTTGATAATTTATTTTCAATATATTTTTTGAAGAAGGGGCATCATTTTGTATTTAGTCCTGGGCATCAAAATGTTCCGGGTCGGCCCTATATATATATATATATATATATATATATATATATATATATATATATATATATATATATATATATATATATATATATATATATATATATATATATATGCAAATGACCTCTAGCCTAGTGGTTAAGAGAGATGCATGCGGCCCAAGTGGTCAGGAATTCGAGCCCCAGTGGAGGCGAGTTCGCCACAAGTACCCATTGCTTCAAAAAAAAAAATATATATATATACAAAAAGCTTTTCCTACGGGAATAACTTACGGAACAAATTTACGGGATGAGAAAATATACGTATGCATAGTTCTCTTCTTTATTTCTTTCACTTTAAAAATGTTAGATCTCTCTTTTAAAAAAAGAACATATCTCTATCTTAAAGATAAGTCTATTTATTTTTTAAATAGTAAAAGATTTATTTATTTATTCAAAAAATGGAGATATAAAAGTTAATTTTATAATTTTTTTTTAAATAGAGATGGATTATTTTAAAAAAAAAAATCTTTAAACGTAAATATCTTTTTAAAATGTTATTCAAAAATATACTTAATATTAATGTTAATTTTAATATTATTTCTCATGTTAATTTTTTGGTGCTAACTTTATTATTGATATTAATTTTAATTTTAATTTCAACATTAACATTAAATTTAATTTAACATTAACATTAACATTAACATTAATATTAACATTAACATTAAAATCTAATATTAAAATCAAGATTAAGATTAAGAATATAATTTAAATTTAAATTAAGATTAGAATTTATATTTAGATTTAGATTTAAATTTAAATTTAAATTTAAATTAAATTTAACATTAACATTAACATTAGCATTAGCATTAACATTAACATTAACTTTAAAATTTAAATTAATGCAAAAATTAAAAATTAAAATTAAAATCAACATTAATATTAACTTTAACATTAAAATTAATATTTTAAATATAATTTTTAAAGGTATATTTATTTATAAGGATAGATTCTTTTAAAAAAAAAAATATCTCTATTTTAAAAAATAAATGGAATAATTTATCTATCTCTATTTTTAAAAATAAATAAATCCCTCTGTGTTTAAAAATAAATTGATAGATAAGTCTTATTTTTGAAGATAGAGATATGTTTGTTTTTAAGAGTAGAGAGTGGATATTTAAATATTAAAGAGAAATAAATTTTATATATATATATATATATATATATATATATATATATATATATATATATATATATATATATATATATAGGAAGTGGATCAAAAGTCCCCCCTAGAAAAGAGCAATGCTACAGTTACAACCAAACATTTACAACCTTCTTACAACTACTCACCCATTTTCTGACATGTGGGCCAGGTGGTGGCCTGGCCCACATGTCAACAAATGGGTGTAAGTTGTAAGAAGGTTGTACAAGTTTGGTTGTAAACCAAACATTTTCCCCTAGAAAACCCCCTAAAAATCTCCCTCACACTAATTCGTAATATTAATGTTAATGTTAATATTAATGTTAATATTAATGTTAATGTTAATATTAATATTAATTTTTTTATTATTTTTTATATTAATTTTAATGTTAATGTTAATATTAATATTAATATTAATGTTAATGTTAATGTTAATATTAATTTTAATGTTAAGTTTAATGTTAATTTTAGTATTTAATGTTAATATTAACATTAATATTAACATTAACATTAATATTAATATTAACATTAATATTAACATTAACATTAATATTAACATTAATATTAACATTAACATTAACATTAATATCAACATTAAATTACGGATTAGAGTGAGGGGGGTTTTTAGGGGGTTTTCTAAGGGGGGCTTTTGATCCGCTTTCATATATATATTTTTTGAAAAATGGTACTATATTAGGAATTAAAGGTAAAATTACAAGCCACTACTCAAGAGCCCAGGATGCATCTCCTCACCAAAATTACAAACTCTTAATATCACATTCTATACTATTTAGCACTGAATGCGTAGAGGATTGCACACCCTCAAAAATTCTTCTATTCCTCTCCCTCCAGACGTGCCAAACAGCCAAGAGTAGCCTGATTCGAGCTTTATTGTAAATGCTGACACCACGAGACTTCAGAGCGGCCATCTCCTGAATAATGTCGTGAAACCCGTTAGCGTGAGAGGGAGGCAAGCCGATTTTGACTTGACAGTTCTGCCAGATGGCCCCTGACCAATTACAACGAAAGAAGATATGATCTCTGGTCTCTCGACCTCCTCCACATAGCACACACTCAAGATCAGGAATAGAGATGCCGAACTTGTGTAGCCTATCCTTGGTCAAGAGCCGATCTCGGGCCGCCTTATACGCACATAACTGCCATTTCACCGCCGCACCCTTGGTCCAGACGACTTCCGTCCACTCCAATGCCTGTCCATGCTGACGCACATTCTCATATGCCACCATACTGGAGAAGTTTCCATCTACTGAACCCTCCCACGCCCAGTGATCGATACCGCCCCCGCGTGCAATGGGCACGCTGTTGAGTACTTCTGTCAGCCAGTGACCAAAAGGTCTGGCCGTGAGCTCCCATTCACCATCCTTTATCAGTACGGCCACCTCTTCCGACTTCCCGTATAGCTCGTACAAGGGCCACCCGAATCTATCAACAAGACTCTGGTGTTTTAACCAAGGGTCGAACCATAAATTAGTCGAACTCCCATCATGTATGACCCTATTGGTGTTAGATTTCAGAGAATGCCGAATACGTAACATATTTTTGAAGGTCACCGAAAAGTTGTTGTCTATATTCAGAATCAAGTTCCCAGTGCGCACGTATCTATTGTACGTCCATCTCGCCCATAAAGATTTGCCTTCAAGGAAATTCCAGACTTGTTTTTGAAGGGCTACTTCCCGGAGTACTCTCAAGGAACGGAGTCCAATCCCGCCCTCCGTCTTAGGCCGACACAACTCGTCCCAAGAGATGGAATGATATCCTCCTTTCCACACGAATTGCACAAAGACGTTCAATTTTCATAACAGTCCTATCTGGAATGTGGATGGCCTGCAACCAATAAGAAACAATAGCAAGAATAACAGAGCGCACAAGTTCAATTCGTCCCCCGAAGGATAGTAATTGGGCTTGCCACCCCTCAAGTCTACCTTGTACATATTGAATCAATCCTTCACAATCCGCATCTCTTGCATAGTTGATCGAGAGAGGGAGACCGAGATACCTGACTGGGAGCTGACCTTGCTCGATACTAAGTAGATTAGACCACAATTCCTTCTCCTGGCAATCTTTCTTGAAGTAAACCTGGCTCTTGTCCTGATTGATTTGTAGCTCGGACAGCAGGGCAAACTCCTCCAAAATCTTATTAAGTGTGTCGATACTCCTCCTGGACGGCTCGAGAAACACTAATAAGTCATCAGCGTATATGAGATGGGAGACAATGGGTTCTACTTGCCGAAATAGAGAAACAAGCTGCTTCCTTTACATTGCAATATCCATCATACAAGTATAGTACTCCATCACAATGGTGAATAAGTAGGGAGAGAGTGGGTCCCCCTGCCTCAGACCCCTATTACTCCCAAAGTACCCATAAGGCTGATCCTGTATGAGAATAGAGAACGTAGGCGTGGAGATACACTCTTGGATCCGGTCCACCCACCACTCCTCAAACCCCATACTCTGCAGGATTGCACAAACAAAGTCACGATTGACCATGTCGTACGCTTTTCGAAGATCCAGTTTTATGCACCCTTTCCGACCTCCAACTTTATTGAAGTCCCGAACCAGTTCGTGAGCCAGAAGACAGTTCTCAGCGATGGATCTGCCTTTAATGAATGCCGACTGGTTGGTGGAAATCAGCCCCCTCATAATGTCCTGCATCCTGCTGCACATAAGATGGGAAATAATTTTATAAATAAAATTACAGCATGCTATTGGTCTGAAATCGCTCAAAGTCGTGGCTCCCTCCTTTTTTGGAATAAGAGTAAGAAATGTGTGATTAATTTCTTTCAGAAGTTTGCCCGAGCTGAAGAAATCCTGGACGACTTGCAGCATAAGCTCTTTCAGCTGATCCCAATGGGTTTTATAGAAGGTCGAATTGAACCCATCTGGCCCAGGAGCCTTATTGGGATCGGCCTCCTTCACTATATGTTCAACCTCCTCCATGGAGACTACTTTCTTAATCAGATTATTACCTTCTTAATTAACAATTCTTTTGCAGATAAGAAGCGAGAATTCTGTCAAGTACCCATTTTGATTGTATAGAGAAGTGAAGAATTGTATGGCTTCTTCCTGTAGCTCACTATCCGCAGACAATACCCTTCCAGTTTCGTCCATGAGCGGTCCAAAATTGTTTCGATGACTTCAGGACCGAACCATGGCATGGAAGAACTTGGACCCGCGATCCCCATCTTTAAGCCAGCTGCACTTGGCCCTTTGTTGTAATTGAACCTCTTCAAGAAACCGAAGACACCGCACCACCTCTTGTAACCGTAGCTCTTCCTCGATGAGAGCCGAGTTGTTCGGATCCAGCTGAACACGCTTTTGAACCTCCTGGAGTTTAGCGGCCTGAACTTGAAGATCCTCACGCGGTCTAGTTCGGTTCCAAGTCTTCAGCATACTTTTAACTTGCTTCAGTCGCCTCCACTTGGGCTCGAACTCACGACCACTTGGGCCACATGCATCTCTCTGGAACTCTGGTCCAAGTGGTTAAGAGGAAGACATTTTCCTCCGGTATTTGGTGGTTCGAGTCACGAAAATGACACTTTAATTTTTTGTGGAAAAATTAAGTGTGGTGGAGGTGTGGTCCCGATGTGGATATGGTGCAATGCAGTTGCGGTGCGAGGCGTTCAGGCTAAAATGTGGTCAGGACCGGTCCTATGATTTATGAGGCCTAGGACAAAATCTGAAATTTGAACCCTTTTACTCACATAGATATTTTTTTAAAGCATATTTACAAGCAAATCATCAATTAAGTTATCAAAATCATTCATCAAGCTATCATATTATTTCCAGATTAGAGTGCGGGCCCTTTTGTTGTTTCTAGATTGGGTCTTTGTTTTAATGTTTATGATATGCATAGTCTATTTGAAAATTATGGGACCTTTCAAAATTGGGGGCCAAGGACGGTTGCCGGTCTCATCCCTGCCCTAGGCCAGCCCTGAATGTGGTATTCAGACCGGAGTTATAGCCTTCGGACACGGTTTGTAGGCATTCCAGCAGGGATGTAGTTAGATCCACATCTAGCGCACCATAATTCACTCAAGTCTATTCCAGCTCGAATTTCTGGTTCCGGACTTGATCTAATGATTGTTGTCAGTCGTCGACATGTCCCTGCAAGCTTACTAATGCACATTGGGTACATCGGGATAGCCTCATTGATGCACAAAAATATGCTATGCATTATGCATAGCAAATGTGTTAGTTACATAATAAATATCAATTTTTAGTATATATATTTCTTCTCCTTTCGCCATCATAAAATTAAACTAGGGAAACTTATATTGGCTTCTGGTGGCTTTGTACATGTACATATGTGCTCGATCAGTTTGGACAAGCAGTAGTGACCCATCTTGAAAGTACTCTTCGCAGCACCATTTGTCAACAGTTTGGGGGAGCTTCTCAGTGCCGGCTAAGGCGAGGGAGCGCACAATTTGTCCCAATATCTGGCTGTTTTCTCACCAGCATTTTTGCAACAAGAATCTTCCCCATTTATTTTTCTCCAGCAATGTCAATGGAAGTAGGCAAAAAAAGTAATAATCTTAAATATGTCAAAGGAAAATGATATATGCCCACGGAATGTGTCTGTGGGCCACGCGTGGCCCTATTTGCTTGGACCTGCCACCGAAATGGCATCTCAATCACTATGACGCTGTCATGTGGCTCACGATCACAGTCCGCAGTCAGAGACCGCGGATAACGCAGCAGCGTCCTATGTCAAACTATACATAGTCATTGCCGCTGCACCAAAAATCCAACACGTTCCCACCGTGTCCGGAGCTGAGATCATCAAGGACGACTAGACCTGGTGCGAAAAATAAATGAATGTCTATTCTCATATATATATATTTTTTCTAATAAAAAAATTAGAAATTAAATTAAACAAAATTAACATCAAGTAAGGAATATCATTCAACTACAATATCTTTCAATTGAAATAATGTTCGGCTAAAAGAGAAGATAAATCTAAACAAACAAGCATACCTCAATACCTCTAGTCCTCCAGACCTCTGTTTTCGCACTTCAGTGGAAAATAGAATTCAAGCTTATGTAGATCTCTCCTTTTACTTTCTAAAAGTGAAGAAGAAAACAGAAAATTCGATAAGAGACATAATAAAACATGACAAGCGTTTTGGAGAAGATATTAACTATCATTTATCTTATAATTATATTTTTAAAGTTTTCTAGAATAGTTGAACCTACAAAATAGTGATTACAACAAAGACTTAACCAAATATGGACCAAAAGTTTAATTTTACCGGTTTTTTCCATATAGAGTTATAAATTAATAAATGCAAAATGTATAACATATACATGTAGTTTTTCTTGGAGGACTATGAATTCGGGAGGAGCGATGACATGTTGCTTGTTCCAAGGGCGTGACCGCGCTGGCCTGCAGCCATATGATGTCCAGTCATTGATTTCCTGATCCGAAGTGGGTCAAAGCTAACATGGAGTCTAGTGGCTGACTGCCATGTCGATTGCCACGCAAAATGATATGACTTCTTATAAAATCTGCTTAAAATGCACGCCAAACAACCACGATAGGTCTAGTGCATGCTAATTCGGGTATTAACCAAATTCCCAAGATAAAGCCTCACTAGAGAGAGAGAGAGAGAGAGAGAGAGAGAGAGACTTCCTTTGAATCACACAACTAACATGGTGGTTGTGTAGTTTCCACAGAAACTTTATTCACTTCCCTTAAATTTGTTATGCACACACTTCTCTCTCTAAGAATGGACAAACTTCATCCCCAACCTCACATGGCACCGAGTTCTGATACAACAAATGAAACGTTAGGACATTAATGTTCTGATATAATTTGGTTCATTGCCAGCCGAGCCATCATAGTCGAAAATAAATTAAAGATGAACATATATGTATATATGGGGGATGCTGATTGTGATGCTTTGCTTCCATGGATGCCTACAATTGTAGTCAGTGCTCAATTGTCATCCACTATCAATGTGTTTGCTTACCAACAATGCGAATGGGAAGAGATGGGTTCCTGTCACGCATCCAAACATAACCCCATAGAGAACAATAACTGCCACATGGCTCTATTTTGACTCCCCAACCCCCAAAAAAAAAAATCTACTTCTATTTAAGTTGATTCCCTCTTTAAATTAGAATTCAAACTCATGCCCACTGATTCTCATTGTTACCGGCAGTGCTATCCACTGGACCACCTCCTTCCTGTTATAAATCTCTCATTTCTTTTTATTACAACCCACACACATATACACGTTCTTACGATTCCGGGAGTGAAATCCTGCCAGCCCCGTCCAGATATCCGTACATGTACTGCTTTTCACATGAGTTACAAACACCGAAAAAAATCCCTTTTTTTCATAAAAAAGGTTTCTAGAATACATAATCTAATACTCCGTGGAGATTCTGTAATGAGATTGTAAAGAATGATACAATTTTTATTTACGTTAAGGAGGATACGACCCTTAATAAAACTGAATGAAAGAAAATGATACAGCCATGAGGCTATCCGTTTTGTACTTGATAAGTATCCATAATCCATCAATATGTTGTATGCTTCTTTTGCTATTGTGCTTTATAACATACATTTATTCGTTTTTGCCTCGAATAAAAATGAGTTGGGGCGAAATAAAATTGAGTTGGACATTTCGCCATACTTTATATTCGAGAAGAAAAAGTTAAAACCCACAAGTAAAAGATATGTAACGAAAGAAAACATATGGAAGATTACAAAGACCATGTAAAGTTCATAATTGCATTAGAATTTCTTCATACCAACAAAAATCAGAAAGCACACCTAACAAGAACAACTTGGATGACCCCATGGAACTTTTGACCCCACCATACAAAAAGTGAAATTAGTCCCCTCACACACCACTTTAAAGTTACAAACTTGTAAGCATTGCACTATATGTATTTGTTTTTGTCAAATGATGGGTATCATTCTAATACTAAAATAAGCAAACATATTTGATTAGAGCATATATGAACTTTGGTCAAATACACATATTAGCTAAATATAATACTGCCAAAGCAAGTAATTGTAAGTCATAAGATATTTAGAAATTTAGAAGTTCCAAACTAAGCATTATCAACCCAAAGTTTGTTATTTAAACTACAAAACATTTTGTAATTACTTGATTTTGAAACGCAACCCACTACTTTAGGGAATAACAACTTCAAAGGATAGTTCATGAATACTATAAAAATTAAAAGGAAAAGATATTAGAAAACAAGTGACTTTGAAAGAAAGGGAGAAGATTAAATTAAATATTTCCAATAAAATCAATGGACACCTATGATTTCCCTTTCCTTGCTTCTTTTTTCTTTTTTGAGTTATGATAGGATATGTATTTTCTCTTCTCTTTCTACATGTAAATCAATTGGGCTATGCTCTATTTTGTCATTTCTAAATATTTGGTACCAAAATTATTTTTATTTGAAAAAAAAGGATGGGAGGTAAAAAAAATAGAAGTTTTCTGTTGTGAAAATAGAAGAGAAAGAGAAAAAATTGGTAGCCAGAAAGAATGTACGTAGCTTTTCTCATTGATACATAATATTAAGAGAAAAGACATAGAGGGTGTTATGGGTATGGATAAGGGCATCCATATTTTGGTTTATCCAAATCGCAACACTCCCCTTGGATGTCCACTATAATTATTGCCTCATTAAAACTTTTCTAAGAAAAAATCCATCTTTTGGAAGAATTGAAAAAAAAGAGTACAATAATATTCTTCAGGAATCCAAGTTGGTGCGATTTACATTGCCTCATTAAAAACATTTCGAAGAAAAACCCGGTGGCAAAAAACCTCAACGAAGAAAAATATAGTACAATATGCAAAGACATACTTCGAGATGTCTCTATCAGCATCTTCAGAATGCTCCCCCTGAAATAAAAATTACATTATTGTTCTTACATCAAAAAAAAAAAAACTCCAATACAATTTATATATTACATCTCCAATACTATATTTGCCTATACATTTATACTCATATCCTTAAAGAGGTTGCATGTTTTATTTATGATTTCTGAAAACTCGCAACTCTCCCTGATATGTTAAACTGTTGAAATCATATCCATGCACATGATTTGCTGAATTTTCTGCAGTAATTTGCTTTAGTTCTCTCTAAAATACCTTCAACATTGTTTATAAAAGATATATCTTGTTTGTGATACCCCTTAAGGAAGATCAGATAAATATCATATATTTGAATATATTATTTTAAAAAACATCAATGATGATATGTCATTCCAATGTACGTGTGTAGATGCAAATTCGCAGATTCTCATAAAATATTGTGCTAAGTGAATGACAAAAAATATGGTACTTCAGGACCCAGAACATGTTTTTTCATTCGTTCGGCAGATCCTGACCATTATATATATACTACTCATATTAAATCTCTTCATGAGATTTATCTCTACAGGAGATTATCTCTTCATGAGATTTATATCCAATCTCTTCAGGAGATATTTCAAATATCTGCAGGAGATACTATCAACTAAAATCTCTTCAGGAGATACTATTAAATCAAATCTCTTAAGGAGATCTTCTCTTCTAGAGGTACTTGTTGGCTCACTGGTCATGATCGTACCTGATTTTGATAATCAACGTCAACTTTGGTTGATACATAAAATATACATAGTTACATATATCAAGTCAGAATGTCTGTACCTATTGCTATAAACATCTCGTCGTCATCAAGAACCAAAAGTGATGGAATCAAGATCAAGAATTTTTACATATTTCTTCTGTATTTTTATATTTATTTAAGTATATGAAAATATGTAAGATTGATCGGGTTGGTACTGGCTTAGCAATTTTTAGTCCACAAAATACAGCCTTCCTATCCATAAAATTTCTATCTAAAGTCCACAAACAAATGGCCCAAAACATTTCTGTTCTTACCCCGACAAAACTCGGCCCGAGTTCGGCCAGAGTTCGGTCAAATTTGTTTTTGGTCAATCCTGGATATCTGTATCCAATGTTTGAATGTGGGATTTTTGTGTCCGAACTCTGCCTGAATTTGGTTCATAAAAATACTATAAATAGAGAAGAACTTTCACATTTTTAAATATCTCATATTTCATTCACTTTCTCTTCTCTCTATTTCTTAAGTGTTTTCTACGAGCTATACATTTTTATATTTAGCCTATACTACTCTTAGCCAAGCCAGTATCAGTTCAATCTAGAGTTTGGTTCAAAGAGTTGTATCGGAGGCTATCTTAGAAAATATTATCATTTTCAAATGTCTCAGGAGTCGGTCGTACACTCATCGCCAAGCACGGTGTTATTGAAGTTGGTCATGCACTTGTCCCCAAGCACGGTGTTGTAAGAGTAACAAGCACCCAGTTAAAGCTTGTGCCATAGTAGATTTACATCGATCATGAGTACTCGAGACTGGACCAGTCCTCCATGAGGGATACCAGTATATATCGCTGTGACACTGAGTTTGATTCTTCTTAACTCTTATTTTTACTGCAATTCATATACTGATATTCATCTGCTCTTACTTAATTTTGATTAGCCATATTAAATAGTTTTTAAATTATGATATTTATTTTGCTACACGCACACACTCTATTCATCCCCTCTAGAGGTGCTCATCGGTCCTACAATTGGTATCAGAGCAGGTTATATATATACATAACAACCTAAAAAGTATATATGGCAGCCGCTAAATCTATGTTCAACGGTAAAGGGCGATATACAAATAGACCTCCACTATTTGATGGAACAAACTATACATATTAGAAAACACGAATGAGATTCTTTCTTAAGTCATTGGACTTTGATCGTTGGTCGATAGTTATAGAAGATTACAAGAAACCGCCTAGAATAGTGATTGTTGGTGTTCTAGTAGACAAGTCCCATGTTAAGTATACTGAACATGAAAAGACACATGCTAGTCTAGATGCACGAGCCATCAATAGACTATTCTATACAATTGACAAAACCGAGTTCAATCGCATATCTACTTGTGCCACATTTAATAAGATTTGGAGACTTCTTGAGGTAACTCATAAAAAAACTTTCCAAGTGAAGGAATCCAAGATCAATAGACTGGCACAAGAGCACGAGCCATTCAAGATAAAATTCGGTGAATCAATTACACAGATGTTCACTCGTTTTCTAGATATGACTAATCCTCTACAATCTCTTGGAAATGATTACAGCAACCATAAAAAGATCATAAAGGTCTGCGGGTTCTAACCAAGAACTGGAAGCCGAAGGCCACCGCGATCATAGAAGGAAACGACCTCACTACGATAATATTGGAGACACTTATGGGCAAGCTCATGACCCATGACCTAGATTTGTAAGACTTTGAAGAGGAAACCCCAAAAAAATCTATCGCCTTCAAAGCCCAAGCCAGAAGAGTCTCATGTAATGATACTGATGATGAAGATTCTGATGGTGATGAAGAGGCCCTACTGGTCAAGAACTTCAATAAATTCTTAAAGTTTGAGCGTTTAAGCCGAAAGAAAAAGGATATCCATGAAAGCAACGAAGAAGATATTATTTACTTAGGATGCAAGAAGTCAGGGTACATGAAGAAGGACTATCCATTAGCAAAGAAAAGCAGTCTATACCGATCAAGATAAAGTAGGAAAGCAACAACTTGTCACGACCCGCACCCACTATGAGGGTACGAGTACGTAACAGCGCCCAGCCTACACCGCAGTGTCGGTGGTAGAACGCTGTCCTAGGTTACTATCTAATCAATAACTCATGCAATTATATAATGTACTTGTCAAATCTCAACTCCGAATGGAGGACAAGTATAGATATAATAAAATCTCAATCACAGTCTAAGCACGATAAGATAACACAGAAGTTTATAACTAAAGACTAAATAACGACGACTATAAACTACTAAAATAATAATATCTCAAACAAACTCAACTACAAACTCGTATCTCAAGTTATTACAATTCAAGTTCTAAAACATAAAAAAACTAAACCAAGTCTACTAGCTAGTCTCTCGATCACTCCTGAGTGTCGGGGTTATAGGTAGCTAAGCCATCTCCTGCTCCAAGGCAAGTAGGGCAAATATCCTCAGGGCAATCATCTGTAATAGTTTCAACAGGTCCAGTCAGGACAGGAACGAGTACAATTCATCAAGAAATCCCAAGTAAATGACAGAGAACTATAAAGCAGTTATAGACAGTTGTATTGATGAACATGGCAGTTTATATTCGGGTGATGGTATAGAGAGACAGATAAAGTACAAGAAAAGTAAGTAACTAAACAAGAGAAAAAATCATGGCAATAAAGACTGTAAAATAAAATCTAGCTGAACTAGAGTAACATGATGAGTCCAGACAGAACAATATAAGTCGAGTGTAATCCTAATGTGAGTCTAATACAAGATGAGACGAATGTGATTCCAGTACAGTATGAGTCGAATGTGATTCTAATCATTGTTCTAATAAGGTGAATCTAATAAGGTGATACGAATAAGGTGATACGAATAGTGATTCATATGATGTTCTAACAATGATTCGAATAAATTCTCCAAGTGTGTTTTAGAATACCGAGATCGACATGTAAACGGCTGTAGGTAATACGGCACACCGCATACCTGGCCAAGTGTGGGATGGCTATCGTTCGAATATCATTCACGGAGGGGTGGTTCGAATAGTAGGAATGTTCACATGTCTAATAAGTATTTCCCCGCCCATTCTAATACAAGTGAATCCATAATCCGACACATCAATCGAATACAAGTCCAACCAGCACATGAAGATGCGAATAGGTGGTTCGAATAGTTCGAATGGTGATTCGAATAATAGAGGCAAGAAGAGTAAAGTATATGTGTCGTATACATGAATTCAGAAATATCCATACGTGTTGTGACAGAGAATTGCATACAACTAACTAGAACTAAAATACAGTAATTGACAAGTAAATGAGAGAACTATCAGAGAATGTACTCGCCTGATACTCTGAAAAAAGTAGTGTAATATCAGATGTTTGCACCAGAGTCACAATGTCCTAAATAGAGCAGTACATGTTATAATGTGTTTAAAATAAAATAAAAGGAGTTTATGATGCAATCTACATAATTTCTAGGCCAATCTAGGTCAAAGTCAACTCTAAGTCAACCCTGGTTAACTGTCTAGGTCAAACTAGGTCCAAGTCAAGCTTGGTCAACTCTGGGTCAACCCAAGTCAACTGTCTAGGTCAAACTAGTCTATCCTAGTTAAATAGTCCACTATTGGTCAAACTTGGTCGATTATCCACATTAGTCTCCACTAGCCTTGTTTAAGGTTTTGGGCCAATAGGCTATGTAGAGGGTATCTAGGTTAGCATAATGCTATCAACTAAACTCAAACATATACCATTTCACTTATAACATAACCACTTCTAATGTATCACAAAGCCTATCTCTATATAAATCTATCAAACAACATACATATATACCCTCATAGTATTATACATGCCTACATGAATATGGTCACAAGAAACCCCTCTACTTATTAAATCTGTTACAACTCACACACACATCTATCCTTAAACAGACACACATTATTATTATTACATGTATTAATTTCCTATACATTATATACAACTTGTATTCATATACCTATGAGGATTGTATAATACAATCTATATCAACCACACACTCAACTCCAACATTCACTCCATGTCTTATACCCTTGGTACTTGACCACCTCCACATGCCTAACCCAACTCTAACATCCCACTGTTTAAAAATTCTATAAACTGAATACCAACATCTCTCTTTCCTAAATGAACCCTCACCCACTAGCACACATGTGGACATAGGCAAATGCCAAAACCATACTGTCCTCACACTATCTACCCATATGTCTACCTTAACTGAAATCAGGGGTATATGTATCAACTACATTGATGCATTCGAATCCAAGACTGAACTCAACCCACACACTGTACCAAGTGTGGCACCAAGCCCACCTGGCTATGCAAGGCCAGGCCACACTTGGTCTGGCAGTCTCTAAGCCACTGCAATGCAAGGCCAAGGGTGCCCCTACTGCTAATGCAGGTGCTGCTCCTAATCTAGCTACTGCTCTGCAAGCCGAGGCATGGCAGTTTAGCCTGCTGCTTGCTAAGGCTTGCTGGTGCTTGCCAAGCAGGCAATGCAATCCACCATAGCACATGCCACATGCAACTAATTAACCCAAATCAGTCTATGACTTATACTAACTAAAAATATGACATTTGCTCTATCCTCACATCATACCCAAATCCCATATCCTAACTCTAACCAAACCCCAATAGGATACTCACTCCTGGACTCCCTGTCCCATCTGGTGTATACTAGCCTGACACCCCTACCCATACATTAACATAACTGATACACATAGGTGCCAATACTGATACCATATAAATCAAGGGACTGAACCATGATTCCATCAATGCAAATTAGCATGTATCAGTCCTAGCAGTAACATATTAGCTCAACCCAATCATCAAACCTATTTACAACATCAAAACCAAGGGATAACTGAGAATAATATCACATCTCTGTTCGAATTCAAACATCAAAACAGTAAATGAATGTATGACAGTTTTCCAATAGATATAAAAATACGAATGAGTGTGTGTGACATGGTATGGAACCTAGAAAAATAGTAAATGGAATGTGTACACAGGGAAAATGAATTAGTGATGTGTGTGGGACTGAAATCAGTGCAAACAATTGATATTTCAATAGGTTCTCAGTGATCATTCAGTGAATAAGTGCCTATGTGTAGGAATCAGTAGTGTGTGTACGTAAATACATGTGACAGGAAATTCTCATAGGCGTGTGTGTGTATAGGAACTAACCGTGTGTGTACAACAGTTCACAGGAATTTCAGTGATTAGAGTTTAGTGAATGGGAGCACCAATCCCAGGCTATAGTTCTAGGGAACAATAGTAGTTTATATTCCAGTCCAATCCAAACCAACCCAATCAAAATCCATTCACCTAGATGTCATCAACTAATCAGTGAACTAACAAATGTAAATGAATCTAACATTGTCAATTTAACCATTAAAAATCAGATTTAAAATGAAATTCAAATTCCAGAAATCACAAACTGAACGTGTATCAGAGTGTTTTTGAGCTCGATATCCAAAGGCCAATTTCAAATCAAAAACCTAATTCAAGGTGTGTCAAAAGTGTATAGGCATAGAGACATGTCACGCGTGTCTAATGTGACACCCACGAGTCCAAAAGTTAGGACACGAGGTGTCCAAAATCCCAAAATCGAAAATGACAGGAAACAGAAATCTCAGTCCTCGTGCATGCGTGCCGAGTCATTGTGGACTCGACACAGATCTCGGGGTGGGTCGAGCTCGTGCATATGGGTTCGCCCATAATAGGGCTAGGGTTCTAACACCCTATATCGTGTCGGCGTGTCGAAGTTAAACGCGCGTATCAGCGCCCGTTTCAAACCGTGTGACGTGCAGTGTCCATTCGATACAGGTGGGATTTCTTCCAATCCGCTCGATGAAATGGCCTGAAATTTTGTGTGTGCTGTGTCAGTCATGTGTCCTAGGTGTACCCAAAATTTCGTGTCAAGACGTGCAGTGTCATGTCCGCTACAGTGCCCGAGCAGCAGGGCACTGTGTACGGTTCGGTCCCCGCGGGTTCGTGTCCCCGTGTGGACACGACACGACACCAAAATCAGGAAATAATAATACAAATCACTAATCAAGCCCTAATGCTAGGATTCCATTCAAAAACATTTCAAAAATCAGAACAAAATGTTGGTTGAGGCATTTCGTCGAACACCTACACATACACTACGACACGTGTCCGATACGGACACCAAACGGACACGAAATTGACCCAAACTTCAGGGACAGCTAGGGGACTCCTAGATCTAGCCCTAAATGCAAAGAAAACAAAATATTAATGCAATTTAAAGGATTTTACCTATATGTGCAATTAGCAAGAAGAAGCCCCAAAATGAAGTGTTCCTCCTTGCTAGCTCGGATCCCCAAATTGCTCAAAATCTGGGATTACTCTCCACCAACAGTAAATAAACACTAATTAGGTCCTAATACAAAAGACTAGGGTTAAAAAGGAGTTGGAATGAAAAAGTTATGGAATGGCTATTTACCTCTTCTTCAAAACTTGAAAAAAAAAATAAAAGAGGCAAGAACAAGGAGGAGATTATTTATAGGGAAGGGGGAGCCCTAGTGGCTGGTTAAAAAGTAGAAAATTAGGGTTAGGGCTTAGTCTAATGGCTATGGGCCTATTTGCACTAGTCATGGAACCCATTTCTAAGTCTCAAGTCTATGGACCAAAACACCAATCCTCCTATTTCAAACTTGATCCTAAGTGTCCTAACTTGAGTTGACTTAAGTTAGACTAGGGTTCATACCATGTTAACTTAAGTCACCAAGTCAAAGTCAAAATCTAGGACAGTCTCTTAAGTTACAGCTAGTCAAAAGTCAAATCAACAATCACCAGTGCAATAAATCATAAAATAATTCAAAGAGGCCAAATGACCAAAATACCCTCATGCTCAAAGTAGAAATAAATTATCCTAATGACATGGTCAGGCTCTAGGTCAGACAGTCTCTCTGGTTACACTAGCAAGGCATCAAAATCACAAGCCATGACTTAAAACAGTTTTAAATTAATTTTAAAAATAATTAAAAATCACCAAAAATCATAATGTAAAATAAATATAATTAAATAATATTTATAAATACAAAATTTCAAAAATACCCTCATTCCAGAAATTGGATGTTACACAACTGGTCAAAAGTACATAAATACCAGCATCTGGTGTCACGACTCGCACCTGGTATAGGGGCACGAGTGCGTAACAACGTCCCGCCTACGTCGCAGAATCGACGGTAGAATGTTGTTCTATGTCGCTAACTAATATCTCACACAAGGATATATAATATACCTGTCATAGATCTCAACTCCAAATGGAGGACAAGTACAAAGATATGGTAATACTCAATCACAATCTAAAGTACGATAAGATATCACAGAAGTCTAAATAACTATAAGACTCAACAAATAACAACTAAAAATAATATCTGAAATAAACTCAAATACAATGTCAAAATCTCCACTTATTACAATTCAAGTTCAAAGTAGAAATCTAGAATAAGTCCACTAAACTAGTATCTTGGTCACTCTTGAAAGTCAGGACCCAAGGTAGCTATCCCCTCCTCAGATCCGTAATAGGTAGGACACGTATCCTCCGGACAATCATCTGAAAAATATATCCAGTCAGGATGGAACGAACACATCTCATCTAGCAATCCCAAGTAAATAATAAAGACTATAAAACAGTTATAGATAGTTATATTTGATGAATCATGAAAAGTTGAGACATGTATACGAAAAGAATCAACAGTTAAGACAAGAAAAGTAACCATAGTGAATCAGGAGACCATGACAATAAAGACTGTAAATAGAAATACTAAACTAGGATAATGTTATACGAGTCAAATCTGTAAAACATGAGACAATATAAATCTAGTACAAGACACTAATCCAGTGTGTTTGAAATATTCTTCTTGTCATGTAACGAGTAACGAGTAAATACGACACACCGTACACTTGGCAAGCGTACGATGGCTATCTTTCTTGTTTAGACGAGTAAATACGGTATATCGTACGCTCGGCCAAGCGACGACGTCTATCTTTTTGTAATACGGCACATCGTACGCTCGGCCAAGCGGCGATGGCTATCTTTCTTGTAATACGGCACATCGTACGCTCAGCCAAACGACGATGGCTATCTTTCTTATAATGGTGGTTCTTGTTGAATACGATACGTCGTACACCAGGCCTAGTGGTGATAGCTATCTTGCTTGTAGTGATGATTCTTGTATGAATTAAATATTTAGTAATTGTAGGTGTTTAGAGTAGATGGTTCTTGTGAGTGGTTCGAGTAATAGAGGCTAGATGAGCCAAGTACATGTATTACGAGTGAATGAGTCCAGAATACTAATACTTGTTGTGACAGGAATACCAATACGTGTTGTGACAGAGAATCAAATAGAACTATACTAGAACTGAATGACAGTAATCATCAAGTAAGTGAAAGAACTATCAAAGAATATACTCGTCTGTCGTCCAGAATAGTGAATCAGAATCGATGTCCAAAGTGGTGTCACACAAATCTATATATGAGATGTACATGGTTATTTGTTGTTCTAGAGTAAACAGTAAATCTAAATGAGTTAACTACATGCTTCTAAATCACTTCTAGGTCAAAAAGTCAACTTGGGTCAACTCTAGTCAAACTGAGTCAAACTTAAACTATTTGGTCAAACCTGGGTCAACTTGGTCCTAGTTGGTCAATTGCCTAATCTAGGGTTTTAGACTATTAGACTATCTAGTGTTAAGCTAATGGGCATGAACCATATCAATCCTAGATTTCTACTTATCTCCTAGAGCAATATTGTGATACCAGCACTCTACATCAAACCACCATTTACGTATATACCCCTTATATATATATATATATATATATATATATATATATATATATATATAGTTATATTTGTGAAGACTGGATTAGATAGCTAAGGTGTAGTGCCCCGAAATTCGTGATACGTATTTTATACGTGATCGTATTTCTGACCAGTATTTTTTTTCATTTTTTCTTGACCAGTTAAGTTGTGGTATATTTCATACTTAGCATTGTAGTTAATTGTCATTTATCATTCCTGGATTAATTCTGATTAATGGAGCTTGGTTTTATTTGGATAGGAGAAGGAATTGGTTTGGTTTGGTTTATTATGCATTGGACCATCTTAGCTAACCTCCACCCTCAACACAACTTATCCTCCCCCATTAAAATCCCCACCTAACACTCTCTCTCCTTATTATTTTTTCTCAATTAATTCTTCTTCTTCTTCCTCCACACAACTCTCCAACCCATTAGGCAAGTGCACCTTGCCACCATATGAAAACCACTTTTTATTTGTCCATTAGCTAGATTAGGCCATGGAGATCAACATTAGAACTTGACATTTTGTGATTTGGAGTTTCTATTGTTCTAGATCTAGGTTTTAACTATTTTTGGATTTACATAGTTTTGATCTATTTTGGTTGGATTTTTGTGGGTTTTGATGCTTCCATGTGGAAGAGAATTCAATTTTACTCAAGTTAGAACTTTGAAAATCTAGATTTGGCTTTGATTTGACAAAGATATGAAAATTTGAATTTTTGGTGTTCTTGGTGTTCTTCTCGGCCTGGAGTAGCAGCCTGCAGCCTGCGCTCTTTAGCGCAGTGCTGGATTACGCATCCCCCTCGGCCAGCGCTCTTTAGCGCAGCGCCGACCGCGCAGCTTGCCCCTTGGCGAACTGCGCTCAACCCGACTGCGCATGGATTCATGCGCAGTCTGCCCATGCGCAGTCTGCCCATGCGCAGTCTGCTCATGCGCAATCTGCTCCTGCGTAGTCCACTTCTGCGCAGTCCATACTCTGCGCAATCTGACCCTGTGCCATCCCTTCATGCGCAACCTGATCTTGCGCAGTCCATACTCTGCGCAATCTGACCCTGCGCCATCCCTTCCTGCGCAACCTGATCTTGCGCAGTCCATACTTTGCGCAGTCTACCCTTGCGCAATCCTCCCTTACGCAATCCAATCAGTGCATAAGGCAGCCCCTGTACCCTTGGTCCATGCGCAATGACCCATTGTGCAGTACATCCCCTGTGCCCCTTTAACCCTGTACCCTTTGACCCCATGCGCAGTCTATCCTTGCGCAAGGTAACCCTTGCCTTGCGCAAGGCAACTCTTGCGCAGCTCTTCCATGCGCAGTGCTTACCCTGCGCAGCCCAACCCCTGACCCTCTTGCACAACCCACTTGTCTATGATGAATTTGTTTATTTCTTGAGCTTGGCTCTTCTATAGCCCTGTATATTGATATTTTATTAGATATTTTACGCCCATTTTATATCCTTACGCCTTTTGTCATGAACTTGATTTTACTTAATATGTTAGAATGACTATTGTACATGGCACGGTATGGCAAGGAACTAGTATAACATGACAGTGACCCGTAATGGTGCACTCCTGACATGAC
Organism: Iris pallida; assembly: GCA_029216955.1. Classification (NCBI taxonomy): domain Eukaryota; kingdom Viridiplantae; phylum Streptophyta; class Magnoliopsida; order Asparagales; family Iridaceae; genus Iris; species Iris pallida. Next base: position 9,239,614 of record JANAVB010012000.1, on the reverse strand, counting down.
CAACCTGACTTGATAGTGGCCCGTCGTGGCGCACTCCTGACAAGTACCCTGACATGAATTATCTTGATAACTTGATAGTGTCCCGTGGCGGCGCACTCCTGACTTGACATGACTTGATAACTTAGCTTGACCTGTCTTGACACCGTGGGTGTTCCTGCTTGCTTGTGCAATCCACTCGTATTGTCTTGCATCATGTCTAGGACGTGACTCCCTGGTTCCCACGGTCAGGAATTCATACTGAATTTGGCTAGGTTAATGACTAGATTGATCAATTAGTTCATGGAGAATTTCCCAGTTACCTGTTGCCCCTTTGGTCCCGGCCTTATATATATATATATACATAGGATTTGTTGCTATCCGTCGAGATGAGCGCACTTCCAGCCCGCCGTCGAGCGTGGTACCTTAGGACACATGTATCTTACTACAGTGTGTCTGCTATATCATGCTATCTTTTCCTTTTCTTGCTGGGAGCATTCAGGTAGTAACAAACAGGTAACCGGACTTGGAATTCTTATTGCATCTTGTTAGTAATCAGGTCTGTGATAACCCTAGTTAGTTAAAGTAGTAAGCCGTAGTACTTGCTTGGCCGTGATTGATTGGATGGAGTCTAGTCCCTCTTGTCCTGTCCTGATCCTGTGCAAGGTCATGACATGACATGATTACTCGTGCTTTACCTTAATCATGTTTAATTGCAAGTCTTGAATTCGCGTATTTTATCTTACCGATAAATGGTGGGAGAAACCAAGTTCCGTTCAGACGAAGGGTTACAACCCCGGTCCTTGTTTGGTTTACGGGTTGTAACCTGGCTATCTGAATAGTCCCATGGTCATCTCATCGTATATCAACCTGTCATGCCTTTCCATATGTTCTGTCTTTTATCGATTCTGTTCAAGATTTGTCTTTTATATCTAACTATCATGCCTTTTCTTAAATTACTGTCTCTTGTTATGTAATTATATTATTGTGCTGATTGCTGGCTTTTGTTCTTATTTCGTGGCCTCCTTTGTGGCACTTGCTCTTTCTGGGGTCTGACCCAGCTGGTTTTGTATGGCCAGATACCGGAGCAGCAGCAAAGGATCTACCTGCTTTCCAGCCCGATGGTGAACACTAGACGGAACCCGGGCAACGAGTGGGTTTTCTCTTTTGTTTCTTCCACTGTATTGTTAACTGATATTCTTTTGAGGCGTTTAGCCGACGAGCACTTGTTAGCTCGATGTACTTTACTTTCTGTCTGCCTACGGGCTGTAATCATGATTGGCAACTCGAGGTTGATCATGTATGACTTAACTCTTGCTAGTCCTTACATTTTGTACGACTAGCTTCATGATCATCTGGATATATAATGTTTGGGATGTCTTACAATTGTATATTTGGTGGTCTGATATCTTGTTACTATCATTACTTGTTGAGATTGAGACAATAGCTTGATTTGACCCTAAGAGACTGATGGTTTGTAGCGTACCCTCACATAGCTAGACAGCCGTGACCGTATAGCGGGATGGTTGCCGTTCCGTTATACGTAGCTGGCTGTGTACGTCCCCGTTCTTCAGTATTCTGGTTCTGGGGCGTGACATAAGGCTAAAGTAAAGTCATGGACTTAACCATGTTCAGTAGCATTTGAACTCAACTATCCATATCCACACTCAAATCTAATAGGCACTAAATTTCTATAACCATGGACATGACTCTAGATAGGCATTGGTCTGGATGTGAGCCTAGACATATATCAAGTGGACACGTGCATTTGAGAATAAGTTAGACCCAATTAAGGGACTGGACATAGTGAAGAGTTGGGGGTTGATTTCTTATCATCCACTCAACCAATAACTCTTCATTGAACACATTAGGATACCTGGACAAAACAAAATATAAGATAGGAATTAGAATTCAAAAAACGAAAGAAAGGACTGGATGACTCCCCTTTTGACTATACTAAATTAATGCAGGTGACTGATACTTCTTCAAACATGGATTGAACTACAAAGGATATCATGGACAACTTATGAAGATGTCAAGGAAAACATAATTGGGCTTAACATTCTAAGCTATCATGGGTAATTTAATGATATAGAATGATACAAAATGAAAATTGAACAGTTCATGATTGATACCAAAGTCCCCATGTGGGACTTGACACCAGGTCATAAAGGAATCCTATTCCCTACCCATAGTTAACATGAAATCAACTTATGTGTGGGCTCATTAACTGTTACCAAAACAAATGGAGGCTAAACAAGTTAGACTAAGGACTGAACAATACAAGGAGATAACTGGGTATGAGTATAGAGGGGACTCAACGCACAACACAAAGGCTCACTCAAACACTCATCTAACCAAGCACATGCCACTTTCACCCTACAGTGCAGTGCAACTCAAAGCCAAACCACACTCCATGGGTACTGCTACTGCAGCTGTGTCCCATATAATATTGGTATATGCATCCTCTTAAGCTCTGCTACTTTACACAACTCAAACCCAACCATCAACCTCCCACAAGCCTATGATTTATGTACATACATATATATGTATGTCTCTTAACATACTCTTATACTCCTATATCAATTATCCTAACTGAGAACACATACACACCCACAAACATAACCAATACAAGCTCCATCTACCCCTGCCTATGCTACTGCTACTATATACTAACCTGAACCCCTTGCCACACTCACTCACAGATACATATACCTATATACATACATAGAGACCACTGTAATTCCAACTCAAACTAGACATGGACTGGGCTAAGAGTTAACATGGTCTGGTCATATTGGAGGGCATCATCCAGAGACTAAACCATAAGCATAGGAAGGAATTTCCCAGTATTCGTTATGGTTCGAACATTAGGAGGATGCAGGACATTACTATCACTCGAATCATCCTAGTCTAAGTCTTATTCTGAACTAAGTCTTGGCATGGACAGGGCAGGTATAGGAAGACAGGACATTATGGTTTTGATACATAGCAGATACCAAGGGAAGCAAGGCATGAAGGGTTCTGAAACTCTAATACCATTACCTAGGTAGGATATGCAGGATTTATAGACCATTAAGACTGAACACCAAGAAGGGAAGAACATCCTAATGAAATGGGGTTTAAAGATGATATGGAAATGTGGACTGAAATATATATGGGTGAATGTAATTAAGTAGGGGGATAGATACCTTAAGAAAATGGGACTGAACTACCTATCCTCTCAAATTATCTGATAATATGTATATCATATATAATTGATCACATATGGTATATATATATAGATGGCTATTACACTAACACTTCATCATGATACCAAAAGGGACTTAACCCAATGGCTATCACATCTACACTCACACAATGAATGATACACAAGGGGACCTAGGACTGTATCATTAAATGTATATTGAGCTGACATATGAAAGCAATTAAGTAATGGGACAGAACAGGACATGGGTTTGAACATATACCAACTGAACGAGATTAGAGATATGGACTGATACAAATAAAAATAGATTTGGTAATGTCCTGTGGATAGGACAGATGGCTAAGGACCAACATTTTAGGACTGAACAATCTTTAGATGCAGGGCAAAACTCAATGATATATATAGGGATTGTACATAGATGAATGAACATTGCAATGGCTGAATCAAATAGGAATTTGGACAGATATATGAAGGCAAGCCTTTAACAAGTGGACTGATATACATTTAAGAGGTCAACCAAATGAGACAAGGACATGACAAAATGGGGCTCGACCAAAACAATGGATTGCACAAGAGGATGCTATGAAAAGAAACAGTGAACATCACAGAGAACAATCCCCAAATCCAAATATCCTCTCCAAGACAATGCACTAATACAATTTAACATTCTATATTACTAACACAGCATATACTTTTTTTTAACACCAAACCCCACCTTTATTCATGCATAGGAACAAAATGTTGAAGCTTTTACAAGTAATCATGAAACCGCCAAACGGCAAAACAAAAAGGAGTGAGCGAGGACCTGCTCGCATCCCTAAAAGAAGTCAGATGAACAGGGGGTGCCAGAATCCCTCCCTAGCATGTTTGTAGAGTCTGTTGATTTTTTGAATATGTCTGAGGACCTCCCTGATCAGTTGGTTAGCGTTGTATTGGTGTCCTTCGTATTTATTGCGATTCTTCCACTGGATCTATATGCTGGCTGCTACGACGATCTGGTGGTCGTGCGATACTTTGCCCCAGATGCTAAGAAGATCGTTGAAGCCCCTACCTCCCGATCCTGTCTACACCTGCGAGAGAGGGCGGTCCACACCTGAACGGCTAGGTCTCTAGAATGTAGAACGTGGTCGGCAGTCTCCGACTGCTGCTCTGTACAGTAGTGACACCCAGAGCTAAGCTATAACCGATGGTGGTGAGCACGTCGTCCGTGGGAAGCTTTCTGTAGGACGCTCTCCAAATTAGAAAAGACCATTTTTTGGAATGCAATGCTACCAGAAAGGGGTCGTAATTGGGGATGGCACTCTGGTGCTTCGAATGACTCTCCTCGCCGACGCTAGCATGAAGGTTCCATCGGTAGTGAGAGACCATCTCAATATATCGGGGCCGTTCTTGACTTTTAGTCCGGAGGCTGCAAGGCCCGCTGTCGCCTCCATTCCTAACCACTCCCTAGCCCTATCCCGTATCCACCCGGTCTCGCTATCCCACAGATCGCGGATGGTGTTATCACAGGGGGCTGTCGGGGCCTACTGGAGAAGGGTATCCCCGGACCAACGTTCGTGGAAGAGGGACGAACTGTCCGAGCCTAGTTGAAGACGGATGGAAGGCTCGATAAGGTGGCATCCGTGAAGGATGCGACGCCAGGACGCAGAAGATCTATTATTGGAATCTACGACAATGGGGTGTGAGTATCGGAAGTACATAGCCTTCATGAACCGGGTCCAGATAGAGTAGCTCGTGCGAAGCTTCCACCACAACTTCATGGCACAAACGTCAATGATGTGCGTTAATCTGCTGAAGTCCATCCCTCCCTCCTCGGTAGGACTGGCCATGGTGTCCCAACTGGCCCAGTGGTGCTTGTCCTTGCCTTCGCTGTAGCCCAGAAGAAGTTGGCAAAGAGGGTCTTAATGGAGGTGAGAACCATTTTAGGGGGGAGTAGGTGGCCATGGTGTAAATAGGGATAGAAGAGAGGACGTGCCGGATTAGAATCATCTTCCCGCTCAGAGATAGGATCGTATTATGCCATCCCTCGATTTTCTTCCTGAATTTGCTCACCAGTCCTTCAAAGATACCCGCGTTGGATCTGTCGTACACCAGCGGGCACCCTAAGTAGGAGAATGGCGGATACGCAACTGAGAAGGAAGTGATGTTGGTGAGTAAAGCGGAGTGGTCCCTGTTGGCCTTGTGGTGGGTTTAGATGACACTCTTATTGGAGTTGATACGTTGCCCGGAGCATTTGGTTATATCTCCAGCATATTGTGAACCACCTCCACGGATCCCATGTCGTTGGAGGAGAAAATGAGGATGTCTTCAGTGTAAGCTAGGTGGGTGATGATAGGACATTCGGTGGTGGTATGGAAATGTTGGAAGTGGGAGTGTAGACCATTTTATTGAGGTTTCTGCTAAGAGCTTCTGCAGCAATGATGAAGATAGTGAAGGATAAAGGATCTCCCTGCCTGACTCTCCTACTAGATCGAAAGAAGCCCTTGGATTGGCCGTTGATGACAGTGGAGAATCAAGAATTACTGATGGATCTGAACACGATGTCAATCCAGGTCTCCGAAAACCCGAAAGCCTTGAACACCTATATCAAGAATTTCCAGTCTAACCGGTCGTATGCTTTCTCCATGTCCAGCTTGATGGCAATGTTCCAGCCCATATTCGGGAATTTCATGCACGTGATAATTTCTTGTGCCAGTAGGATGTTGTCTAAGATATTTTAGCCCGAGACAAAGCCCTTTGCTCCTTGGATATGATCTTAGGGAGTAGCCCGGGCATGCGGTTGGCGATGATCTTCGAGATAATTTTGTTGGTAAAGGTGCATAAGCTGATAGGGCGAAAGTCTTTGAACGTTTTCAGATTGTCCTTCTTGGAGATGAGAATGATGTTGGTGCAGGAGATCGATCTGGGATATCGTGCTCCTTGGAAGAAGGAAGTAGCCACCTCATGAAAATCAGATTCAATAATGTCCTAGCAAGATTTGAAAAAGACTCCAGAGAATCCGTCAGGGCCTAGCGTACCGCGCTCGTTCAGGGCCCAGACTGCAGTTTTGACTTCCTCCACGGAAAGGGGCTGCAGCAGCTTAATGTTGTCGCTTTCTTCGATCAGGCATGGAACCTCCGCAACGAACTCCTCATCCTTGACGATGGCTTCTTTGGAGAATAACTGGGAATAGTAATTAGCGACGATGGCTTGGATACCCCATTGGTCTTTGAGAAGGCGCCCGCTCTCGTCGGTGATTTGGTGAAGGTTAAGCTGTTGTCTGCGCCCCTTGACGCAGGAGTGAAAGTAGCTAGAGTTTCTATCCCCTTCGATGTCCGAAGTGAGCCTGGCTTTATTTTCCAGAATTTCGTTTCAACTTTCAACCGAAACTTGAGCAGGGCTCTGGTGAGGTTGAGGGAGGCACAAGTCGTCGGGATCTGTCTGTCGCATAAAGAATCTCCGTACGAGTAATGTCGTCCTCTACCGTACAGACTGCCTAGAACATATCACCAAAGGCGTTCATGCTCCAGATCGTGAGGGCTTTTCTCGTGGCTTTGAGTTTAGCTGCCACTCTGGTGAGTGGGTCAAGGTCATCAGTAGTGCTCTAGGATGCTGCCACGATGTTATCTGGTTCGAATTGCTGCTAATCTCAATAAGGATGGAAGAATAATCAGATTCTGTGGTATTGAGATAGAAAAGGTTGGATATGAGTTCCATGTCAGACCATAGAGTGTTGACCAGGGCACGATCCAGATGAGAGTATTGCCGTCGGGAGCCTTCCTGCATGTTGTACTAGGTAAATACGTTGTCGGAGAACTGAAGGGGAGACATGTGGGTATTGAAAATGAAACTGATGAAGTCGTTCATGGCCGTCTGAGGGGGCAGGCGACCTCCTGACTTCTTCTCTCTGCATGTAATTACATTGAAGTCTTCCACGCATATACATGGGAGGTTGATGAAGTTAAGGTGAGTATCCCTCAGGGTATACCAAAGTTGTTTGCGTTCTGGGATGTCGCAGTTGCCGTGGACCGCGGATAAGAGAGAATGGAACTGGAGCATGGGGTGTTCCATCCAGTAGGAGAGTGCCTGTCTCGAATCGTGGATGGTGTCGAACTTGATGTCAACAGAAAGTAGGATCCAAATGTTGTTGCATCCCGCTACAGCATAGGGGAAGCGCAACTGAAGCTGGATGGATTTGAGTTTCTTGTGAGGGATTTTGGGTTCGATGATAACTAATATATCAGTCCTGTGGATTTTTTTGAGACTGATTAATCTTCTCAAGGTTGGTTTGTTCGCCAGGCCCCTAACATTCCAAGAAAGGATGTTAAGCATTAGGGTTCTTGGGGGGGTTTAGTGAGTTTGGCAGTCGATCTTATGGTCATGGCCGTGGACTCTTTGTCTCTATCTTCTTCCTGTCTTTTTTGGATAGTACGGTGGATATGTCCTCTGTTCTACCTTTCGTGGCGGACGTGGTTTCAATTGGGCCAATAACTTCCTCGGTGGGGTACATATAGGCCTCTCCCTCTATTTCTGCTAAGGTACCGAAGTGGCTGTTCGGGCGGATGAGACCAGCGTCTATGGCTTGTTATAACCTGGCCATTGGGGCTAGGCTAATATTGTCCAGGGCGTCCATGTGAATGCTCTCTGAGTTGTGGGGAGGGAGGGTGTTGTATGTCTCGTGGACTTCTGAGCTTGTGGGTGCTGATGAGTTCTCCAGAGACTGAATGTCCTCCCTGTCGCTGTTGTCCTTAATGATTGCCTCTGTGGTGTCATCGGTGATGGCATTTTCTGGAGTGGTGTCTGGTGGGTCTAAAGCGAGGAAGTCAAATTTATTGTATAGGTTGACGATCAAGGAGTTGTATGGCACAATAGCTCTGCTCGCAGGGGTGGAGGATTGGGTGCTGGGTGCTCTGGCGTTCTCTTCGAATCGAACGTGGGAGTTGAAAAGGGGTAGAATTGAAGATTGATGCTTTGGGAGAGTCTGCCTGGTAGAGTTTGTCTTTTGATTTGATTTCTTATTCAACTCTGGGTGCGTCTTGTAGCAGTGCTCCATGGGGTGACCTCTCATATGGCAGTGCTTGCAGAAGATAACGTTGTTGTCGTAAACGAGATTCTGAGTGTGCGTCTTGCCTCCAAGCTCAATCTAGATTTATTTGGCCAGGTCCTTTGACAGATCGAGTTCTATGCAAATTTTGGTGTAATTTCTTCTGGAGAGGTTACGTGTTTCTTCGGCCATGGCGACGAAAGTCCCGAAAGAATTGGTGACTCTTTTCAAAGCTGCAGGGGCGAAATCGATTAGTAGAAGGTTGGATAGGGTGACCCAGGCCTAGACTATCTTCGAGTCAACTTTAGAATTGGACTAAGGAGTCCATTTGATGATGTTCATGCTCTGGGAATCGATCCTGCCAGTTCCTCTTGACCATACCCTCTTGAAGTCGTTGTCCGAGGACAGGTGGAGGAACATGTGCTTGGGATCCAAAGGCGCAACCTTGTAAGCTGATGTGAGGCCCCATTCGACAATCGCTTCCTGAACTTTGGGGAGCTTCGGGCATCCGTTGGAGAATTTCAGGACAAGGGACTACGAGAAGGTGGCTGATAAGGATGATATCTCTTCAGAGGAGAAGGGGACGCAAATTGCTTGACTGTCAGACGGGGAAGGGAATTCTATTTCTGGGAGCTCTATTTCCTTAGGATAGAGGTGTTACGCCGTACGATCTGGCCTGAGCATCTCTGTATATGTCGGGGCATGGGGCGAGTGAGCCGCGGGGGCGGTGGGGGTTGTAGGGGCGGTCGTCGATAGTGGCAAGGGGAAGGGGGCGCCGCCTTTGCCTGACGAGGAATCCAACAGAGGATGATGGGGTACCCTGACGCTAGAGTAAGAGATGGTCGCGGGCTGGAGGAATGGCACCAACGCCAGGAGGTCATCTGGGTTCATGTCGGCATAAGATTGCACGTGGGTCTGATTAGTGGTAGGAGATGGTCGACCTCCCTGTGAGACAAGATTCGCCGAAATCAACTCGCTGAGAGGCTCTACAGCTGGCGCCGAGAGTGATCCTCGTACAGGGGGAAGCTCGGAGGAGGTCAGTCTTTGAGGAAGAATACCCACGACTGGAGGGCACTGGATAAGGATCCAGCCTACGGCACTGAAGGCGAAAGAGGGGGGTGCTATGCCGTCCGAGAATGGCACCGAAGCAGGAGGCACCAACGAAGGGCGCGCCTCGAGAAAAAGCACAAGAAGGTTGTAGCTTATGGCCACAGGCGTAGAGGAGGCAACAGCCTGGGCCGAGTGTGTGCCGACAAGATGACGCGCTGAGGGGCACGCGCCACCAAGAGATGGCGTGCAAGAGGGAGTATAGGGATCCTCAGTGGTGGCACCACTTGACGTGGACAGGTAAGGTGCGCGGCTCCTGGGGGTGCTGTGTCAGCCGAAAAGAGTTGCGAAAAAGACCACGTGACCCCATTTGAATTTGAAACATGAAAGAGACAAGAGCAGGCTGCAAGTATTGGGGACCGGGCCTGGAGGAGAATCGAGGCTGCCATAGTCACATGACCTGAGGGGACCGTGCCCCAAGGGGGGAGCTCACCTTCCGCGGAGCAGCTGCACAGGTGCCATTGTCGGAGAGGAATCCAGCTGGGGATGAAGTCGTTGGGGGGTGGAGGGGGGACCGCGAGGGCCGAAGGGCGACAAGGGAAAGAAAGGAGGCGGAAAGGCGGGTGGAGGGTCTGGGGAAGCCCTAGGAGGGCTAAGGTGTCGGACGGCCATGGGGTCGTCCTCGAAATGCCCCGAGAGGGAGGGGGGACATGAGCACACGAGCGGAGGGGAAGGAAAAGGGTGGGGGAGAAGGAAGAAGAAAGGAGAAAGATGCGGAGGAGGACAGCCTGAGCCCTGCCGGAGGGGCGAGGATCAGGAGACGGGCGTCGCCCGCGAGCCGCGAAGAGGGAGCTCCCCGAGCATCAAAGAAATAGAAAAAAAATCTAGACACAATACAATTGAGAAATAAAACTGGAATCTAAGCATTCAAAGTCCTAAGAATCATTTTATCGAACACTTGGTGTGCGTATCTGATATCCCCGTGATACGCATTCTAAATGGATCCAAACTTGACCCAAAACATGCCTACATGCTCTACAACACTAGCATGACCTAATCTACTAATTTTACAAACCCTAGATTCCTAATTTCCGGTTTTCCAAAATTTGTACCAAATACAATGGAAAGAACCCTCAAATAGGAAGATGAGAGCCTCAACTCCTCTCTAATGGCATCCTAATACAAATAGGGTCCTAAATGAATGTAGTTACACTAATGAAATGGAATGAAAGGGTTTAGAGAGCTCATACCAAAAGGTAGATGGATTTCCAATGTAAAATCCCTAGATCTAGAATCCCTCCAAGCTTCAAGGCTCCAAATCCTTCCTAACTAGCCCATAGAGCCTTCTCCTCTCCAAAGGGAAGTGAATGAAACAAATTTGGGTCAATTTGGAGAAAATTTGGGTGTAGAAGCAATTTGGTAGAAAAGCTCCTAAATTTGGACTTGAAATAAAAATGGAAAGAGGAAGAAGATGAAATGGGGTTTTATAAACAATGTGGGCTGCCATATGATGTTAGGGTTAGGGTTTTGGGCAAGGAGAAAGGTCCACTACATCCCTCTCTTTAGTCATGACAAGTTAGGGATTAAACCTCTCGTCCTAATTAGTTATTTAGTCAAACCTTCTAGCTAATTCTCCTAATCTAGCTAGAGACTAGCTAAAGTTCAATTAGGCTAGTCCAAATCATCTAGTTGAATGGTCATGACAAGTTAGTTAGGTCCTCTAGGATTACTAACTACTATTCCAGTCAAAGGCTAACCATTAGTCATTTTTAAGATATACACTATTTAATTATTTAAATAATTAACTAAAATATAAAGTTTTAATTTTGAAAATTAATTACCACTCAAGATACAATATGAGATCACACTAATAACAGTAATTAGGAAAAAGTCAAAAATACTCCTGTTCTAGGAAAGTGATGGTTACATCTGACATGAAAAGTGAGGCCAGTGAATCAGAAGATGTAACCCCTCTTCTCGAATATTTAAAATTAATTTTTTTGTTGGGTTTAAAATTAAATTTTTGGCAAAACTTTGTGAATAATATTTTCTTTTATCAAAAAATAAATTTTTGATTTAAATATTTTGAGAGTGCTAATTTGGTTAATAAAAATATTTTATTAAATTATATTATTGGAATTATGAAAGACGTTGGTAATTATTTTAGTTTTTATTAAAATTAGTTTCAAAAATAGATTTAAAAATCATAAGTATTTATGGAAACAATAAAAGAGTTTATCAAAGTATTTTTTAAATTTAGTTTTGGATTTACAAAAATATATTTTAAGTTGTTTTGATGATATCGTTATATTTAAATTACTAGGATGACTATTTTGTTTGAATTTAGATTGAGAATATTAAAAATTATTTAAATTAGGGTAGTAATCAACTATTTGATTTACTATGTATAAGATTTAAATTAATTGGTATTATCGAATATATATATTTTAAATATTATTTATATGCTAGTGATTAGATTGGACTAGTTTTAAAACATTTATTTGGATTTAAATTAAAGGAAATGATTTATCTACTCGAAATCCTAAGCCCAATCGAACAAGGAGAGTAACTCCTATATAAGGAGGCCCTTCCCCTAAATTTCTCTCATCTACCACAAATCATCATCCACCAACGACCACGTGCATCGTGTCCGTGTCCACCACCCACTTCCACTATTTCTATTATTATTACAGATACATTCACCCCTCTCGCGTCCGACACACCGGACGTCCAATCAGGTTCGCGTGTCCGTGTCGGCAGGCCGACACAGATGATACACAACGACACCATCACTAATCCTAATTTTTTGCCATCGTTCTCACGATTTCCTGGCCTCCTCCTTTCCGTCCAACACCCAACAACCATTGTCACCAACATCTTCGCGGTCATCGCCGTCCTTGTCCCGATAGTCACCGCCCCTGCTGTAACCCCTGTTTCTCAATTTTTTTATATTTTATTTTATTGTGTTTGAAAATAATTTATTTTTGAAACTTTGTAAAAGATATTTACTATTTTTTTTCTGCATTTCAATATGTAGTTTGTAATTAACGGTTTGAAAGTACTATTTAGTTTAAATAAATATTTGTTCATGAAATTTTATTATTGAAATTATAAAGTTATTTATTATTATGTTTGGATTTTCAAAAAAATATCGGTTTCGAAAATAGTTTGAAAATCATGATTATTTTTGGAGCAATAAAAAGATTTAGTAACTTATTTTGAATAAGATTTAGATTTATAAAATATATTTTACCTTATTTGATAACATCAAACATTATTTAAAATACTTATGGTGACTAATTATGGCATTAAGAATTATCTAATCTAGATTTGAAATATTATTTGATTTAACGATTTATCTATTATATGATTTAAATTGCTTTGATAAACATTAAATTTATCTTAAAGTTATTATGTTGAATTTGATTTGGATTTAGATTTGGATTTGAATTCATATGATTTGGATTTAAATAATTTATTTAATTTAAATTTGTGGAGATACTTGTCCGTTAGAAATTATAATCCTATTTGAATCATATCTAATATTAGATAGATTATTTCTTATTTGAACTAATCATATTCCTATCCAAATTAGTTGGTAATCCTAATCATATCTTTATTGATTGAGTTCTAATCATATCCTAATTCACTAATTGCTTTCAATTATCTATATATATTGAACCTATAAAATAAAATCATCTCTTATACCTTCTTTTCCAAAATTTCTCTCTTTTTTCGTCATAATTACCCCAAATTCGTCATAAATTCAGACTTCCTTTTCAAATGTTTTACCAACTTCGAAGGGCCATAACTTCCAACTCCGGACTCCATTTGACCTCCAATTTTTTGTTGTAATCGTCTCGAGGTATATTTTCTGAATATAAGATTTATTTTCAAATAATTTTAACCTAAGTTTTTGGAAAATTCGTGGAGTGTCAGTTGTCTGAAATTTGATACGTTTCGGTGTTTTTGAGATTCTGGGAGAACCAGGAATCGGAATCATGATCCATTTAAAGTTTCGGAATGCTGATGAAAAGGTACACATCATATATTTTTCTCAACAATATTTCAAAATATTTTATTTTTTGTTTTTATTTTAGAGGCCCGTCTCATCAATTGAGATCATCTTGCGTATTTTTGACATCTACGACTATTTGTGCTGACACAATCTACCGTGCGTCAACTACAACCAACTCAAGGCAAGTACTTGTTGACGCTTTCATGTGCATTTACTTTATATTGTTATATTTCACTTATACATGCTATTTTTCGTATCTTGACTGTTTACACACACGAGATTTGATTGATTGACTAATGTTTTCTCGTTGTTATCGTGATCGTTATCGTGACCGTATTTTCATGATTGTGTAGTATGGATATTGGAGGGGTACAATTACTAGGCACGTGGACAAAGCCCAGATTGTATTGTTGGCAACTCTCCCGTTTATGGGGGCGGGCCTTATAACCTCATCGTTCGCCCAAACCGTCCATGTGTAGGAACGTTGTACTTCTCATGACACGTGCACTATTATGGCTTATATGAGTTTCTTTGCCTTTTTATTCTCGCTACCTTCTTATGTCGTTTACCATATTGCATATTTCCTTGTTCATATTGTTCGTGTTTTCCATTGAACATTAATTCACATGTTTTGTGTTATATTGCTTTATATTGTATTTGTATTGTGATGGCTAGACTTTTACTTGTTCCAATCCTGACTGGATAACCATTTTTCAGTTGACAGATTCTTGATGACTATTCTCGATGACTTGCTCTCTTGCTTTGGGTTCCTTCGGGTGGAGTTAAAGCTATCTTAGATGCCAACCATAGATTCTAGCTAGAATAGTCACATGTAGCGGGTTTGTATCTGTATACAAATTTGAATGTATTATTGGGATTATAATTAAAATAATTATCGTGAATGAGCAAAAATAGAGATATTTGTTATATTTGAGATTTATATTGAGCCCAGATAGCGTACTACCGCCGATGCTGCGGCGTAGGCTGGACTTGGCCACATACTCGTTTCTCGAAAAGCGGGAGTGGGTCGTGACACCTGCTCCTCCAACACCGCCACCAAAACTCCATGTTGCCCTGCCCCGACCTCCCTGTACTAGCACGTCACCACTACTGCTACTCCTAGTCCACCTATAGCCATACCAAGGCCAAGCCAGCCTCGGCCTCCTATCGCAGCCTCCGCTCACCACAGTCTTGGCCATAGCACCATCATGTTCTCGTCGTCCCCACAGAAGCATCCTTTACTCTCCTCTCCCCTATTTTTCGTCTCCTCTACCTGACGCTTCATCCACCTGCAGCCACCACGGTCCCCTGCTTTCGATCATCATCCCCGACATCACCGTCACCTACTCATCTCTATATTCTTCTACCATGGTCAGCCACACACGCCACCGCCATCATCGACATCATCACAACCCCAGTCATCTTCACCCATACCTCCACCATCCCTACACGACTACCTCACCTCGATCACCACTACCGCCCGGATCACCAAAACACCATAACCCAAAATCAGGAAGAAACCATACCTCGCCGAAACCGCTCTATCTTTACCAAACCACCGTAGTGAGTAGCTGCTACACCTCTGACTACTGCCTCGCCCTCAGAATCCGGAGAGCCGAATCGGATGCCGCTACAGTCACATTTGTTCTCCGCGGCGGCCTGAACAAACGACTTCCTGCGCCGCGTCCCGCCATCGCATCCACATCCTCGGCAAATACCAGCCATTGCCGTGATCCGTCATCGATGAGGCCTGCCCTTCGCCTCCTCCACAGTGGCCGACCGACGCCGAGCCACTGTACCTCACCACTCGAACCTGCGTCTGCACAGCAACACCCCATGTCACATTTTTCCTCATCGCAGCCGCCTACCATTTTCACAAATGCCAACTCCGCTGCCCAGTGTGGCACCACGCCAGCTTGGACAACACCGCCATTAGAGGCCAGTACGGGCCACCGCTCTCTGTCATACCATGCTCTGATGAGGACTTCTCTAACTCCTCCTTCATCACTCCCTTATTCTGATTTCTCTTCTTCACCTTCCTTCCTCTGAAGAGGAGAAGAAAAGTCCTCACTCCATCTACTTTTCTCTCTCTATCCCTTGCAATTTTACTTGTCTTTATTTTTTTTCTTTTGTTTTTTTATTAATTGCTTGTTGATGGGAACAACCTTCCCCTTTTTCGATTTTAGCAGACTGAAGTGATTATTACAGTATTTTATTATTATTAGTGTAAAAGTATATTCAGTAGTTATAGGTATATGTATGTATGTAATATTTTAGTACTATTGTTCATAGTATTATTTGATTATAGTGTATATTTATGAGTATTATTACTAGTAGTAATGTTAAATACTATTATTGTTATTAATATCATAAGTTATTATTTAATAGCCTTATGGTTATTATTAAATTGTCCATAAAAATACAGTTTGGGGCTTTGCCCTACATCTATTTTCAAAATTTGATTTAGAAAACCCTAAATGTATAGTTAAATTATTTTTAATAAGTTTTTTTTTCAAATATTGTTTTGATCAAAATTATACTTTGACCAAAGTAGATTTTTTTAAAGCTTTAATATTTCTGGATTAATATTTTGGGTCCTATTAAGTTAATTTTATTGTTTTGGTTCTAATATATATTTAAACTTTAATCTATAATTATATTTCACTAAAATTAGATTTTGCCCTAACTAGATTTTAAGTATATTTCCTAAAAATATTTTACTAATAAAATTTAGTTTCTAAATATATAAATAATTTCCAAAATAGTATATGTATATTATTTATGAGTTCTCTTCGATCATCAATCATTGACCGTGACTAATCGTGTTTTTCCTTCTTACGATTCTGAACTTCTTCACATCAACCCTAGGCCAATCGGACTATCCTGGACCCATCGGGATTATCGGTTTCACCAGCAAAGGACCCAAGGTGAGTCTATTTTCTGATAGTTTTTATATTTGATAACTTATATGATGTATGTATTTAGTATTATTTTACATTGATTTTTTGTTGATTCTCGACTCGATGATTACACGATGTAGTATTTTATGGATTCCTTACATGTATATTTTGTGATTACTATGTTCGTGATTAATGAATGATTTTCGTATTCATGACTTGTTTGGATCCATTAGTACTAATCAGGCGAGAAAATACTTTAGTAGACATGTGAACTATCCAGAAATATTCTATTAATCTTACGTGGAGAATAACAGCCGCACACGACACGTACGGTTGGCCGAATTTATCCTTAACCGTTCACGTGACGAAAGTGGTATTTCTACTCACTAGTTAGATGCAGTCTTGTTATACATTACTGTTTCTGTTTTAGTTGTTTATTACTGTTCATATTACTTCTTTGTCATTATTACCATCCTCTCCTGCTTTTACTCAAATGTTTCATACCATGATTCTCTGTTTATCCATCCATCATGTATTTTATTACTATTTAATATTTTATAGACTTTGTCAATTATTGAAACTGCTGTTAAAAATGTACTCGTTCCATTGCTGACTGGAAACTATTTTTCAGATTAGTTGCAACTACTCTTGCCTTGGATCATTGGGAGAGACATGGGTATATGCCAAGGTCAACCCTAGAAGACTAGTTAGATGTGCTGATAGTCATTTTCAATATTTGTAAGATATTGTATTTTCTTCAAATATAATGATAGAATATTATAAATGATTTATTTGTTATGAATGAGCAAATAAAGGTATATTTTATATAAGTACTTATTTATTGCGGGCTAGACAGCGTACTACCACCGATACTGCGACGTTGGCTAGACTTGCGCACGCACTCGCATCCCGAAAAATGGGTACGAGTCGTGACAGAAGAAGAGGACAGACTAAACAACTGTGCAAATATCTGCCTGATGGCATATGATAAGCTATCAGAAAATCCTCTTTACGATGATTTTACATTTGACCAGTTAGAAAATGCCTTCAGCGAATTACATGAAGAGCACATAAATGTGTTGGACTAGTATAGCAGTCTCGCAAGGAGATTAAGGCATACACAACCGAAATAGCAAGACTATCTAATCTTCTTGAAGATATCAAAGAGACGTCTACTACCGATAACACGGAGGTGATAGCCAAGATTAGACTGAACTATCATGAGGCTATTAGGCTATCCTCACCATACAAAAGAAAGAAAGAGACTATGTTAAACTGTAAGAATTATATGACATAGACAAGAAGGGAAACCTGGTCATAGCACAAAGACTCACAAATATGACTGCCAAATTTGAAGAGTCTTGTGAGATTTCTAAAAAGTTGGAAGATCAAATTAGGCAAATAGGTCACCCCTGTAGCACAGCCTAAGGTTAGTCCTAATACTATACAAGTACCACAAAGGACTAAACCAAATAAAGCACATAAGCAACACGTTTCTCATAACTATGCTTTCATATACAGGTTTTCAAGATAGACACAAAAGAAGCATGTCAACACAGAAATCAAGAACACTACCTCAAAAATCACTTCCATATACTGTGGTAAACACGGGCACATATCACAGTATTGTAGAGCTAGAAAATTAGTTGACACAAATATGCTTACTTGGATTCCTAAAGCTAATCAAGATGGAACCTTGAAGAAATAGGATCCTCGATAGTGGATGTTCATGACACAAGACATGTGGTGCATCCTTATTGTCTACGCTATCGATGAAGAGAGAAGAAAATATTTCCTTTGGTAATAATCTTAGAGGTAACATTATAGGTAATGGTACTGTTGGTATATTTTTACCCAGAAATAAAAGACGTTTGTCTAGTCAAAGAATTGAAACATAACCTGTTGAGCATTAGTTAGCAGATAACCGTTATATATATATATATATATATATATATATATATATATATATATATATATTCTAAATTGGCAATATATAAAATATATATATATATATATATATATATATATATATATATATATATATATATATATATATATATATATATATATATATATATATATATATATATATATATATAGCTATTCTAAATTGGCATATATATTTATATATATATATATATATATATATATATATATATATATATATATATATATATATATATATATATATATAATATATATATATAAAATATATATGCCAATTTAGAATAGCTATATATTTTTTTTTTTTTTTTTTTTTTTTTTATTTTTTAGAATAGCTATATTATATATATATATATATATATATATATATATATATATATATATATAATATATATATATATATATATATTTATATATATATATAATATATATATATATATATATATATATATATATATATATATATAATCTACTTTTATATATATATTCTAAATTGGCATATATATATATATATATATATATATTATATATATATATATATATATATATATATATATATATATATATATATATATATATATATATATATATATATATATTTTATATGCCAATTATATGCCAATTTAGAATAGATAAGTAGATTAGAATCTAAGTAATGGCTATATAGCTAGCTAACTATTTCTAACCATAAACGGACTAAAGAAATATTACTACTAGAGCCATAGGGTTACTAGCTAAATAGAGACTAGAAATTAATTAATATGTTTAACAAAATACTAGCTAAATGAGAAAGACTATATCCTAACAAAATAGTTTTGAACAATTATGCTTGATATAGTATCAATAATAGAAATTTGTGAATATACTTCCAAGCTTAGCAAAAATGGTATTGAACACTATCAATTGCTTGCGTACTCTTTAAAATATATAATTTACTCTAATTAATTTTACATATATAGATACTAAACTCTATAGCAATACAGTATGCTAATATAATGCTATCAAATTTTAGGACACATTCAAAAATAATAATTTAGTTTTAACAAAATACAGTAATCATGAATTAAGTAGTAAAATAACTATGTACTAATTAGTTTTAAATGAAAATAATATAGCAAAACTCCATGACGATGATAATAGTACAAATTAGTAAAACAAACCAGCCCAAAACTCCAACAGCATTCCAAATCTTTTCTCCTTGGCCCAGCCTACCTAGGCTCAGCCATCAACTTGATGCTTATGCCCAACCATAATTAAAATCCTAGCAATTTACCTACAGAACAAGGGTCCACCAACCTTTCAGCAAACCAAGCCCAACAATTATTTATACAAAACCAAAAGTCTTTAGAAATACAAGCAGAGTCCAAAAACCTAATAGAGGTCACTACCCGACACTCCTTAACATCACAATTTCAAATTAAACAACTATTCTTCTACTTGTTCTGCTTGAACTCAAAATAATTTCACCAACACAGACTCTTCTGCACCCAAACTGAGCTATGCTCAACCCCGACTGTAGATTTGCACCACTGCAATACTTCAATCGACCCCCTATACACAACCGACACATGGATACATGACCAATAGACTGGACACAAACGACACCGCATCCCAACCACAGTCCTGGCCAAAGGCTCTCATCAATTTTAGGTATTGAATAAGGCATTTCTCAATAGTTGGAGGGATTGAATGATACCTGGATGAAGTCGATCTGAAATCGACCGTGAGGACACGAGCGTCCGTGTCCGATCCGGACACAGTAGCATATCAGAACTCCTCAGAGGCAATTCTTCAAATACCTGGTATGCAGATCAGGAAACTGATTCAAAGTGAGGGATTGATTCACCAATCAGGAACATGAATGAACGCAATCCAAAGGACTTCAGGATCGAATCAATAATTGAAGAAATTATCGATCATTAACCCAATCGATCGTCCAATTCAAGAAACATACAAAGGGAAAAGGGAGACCACAGAGAAACTCACCGAGTCATCGTTGCCAACTGTCATTCAATCACCAAGAAGTTCTTTGAAGGACACTTCGTGGAGATGCGCAGGTTGGACCTCCTTACCAAGACTTCGTCGTCGACTCGCGGACCTGTCGGAGAAGACGATCCGTCGTCGCCATTGATAAAGACCGCCGTCTAGACGTAGAGAAGGAACCTCGCTATCGCCGCTGTCCTCGAGGAGTTGGTCGCCGCCATGGAATCTCACCGTCAAGATGGGAGCCGCTGATACAGATCGTCATCGAGGCTGATCTGAAGTGATTCGCCGTGCATTGAGTTTCGACACGTCGATCAACCACTCATCGTCGGCAGGGGAATCACGTGCGGCGCTGGGGAAGCTGACCGTTGTCGTCGTCGCCGGGATCATCTAGCCGCCGTGAGGAGATGGCTCCATCGCCGGCTTCGGAGTAGTGCCCACCGGAGAAATAAGGTTTGGATTAGCCGGGATTTGGGACGAAATAGAATTTGAGGAGAAATTCTTCTCGAGAGAGAGGACTGAGAAAATGAGCTTTGGCTCTTTTCTCTCTCCTCCTCACAACTTATACAGAGAAAGAAATTGTGATTTGCATTAAAACCTGCCATAATTTGTTATTTACAGAATTAACCCAAAAGTTGTTAGAGAACAAAATAGTTTGTTATAGATAGGGGGGTCCACACTAGTTAGTTATAACAAATTTAGGATTTGAATCCTTGCCATTAATTCATATTTTCCACCAAAATATTTATGAAATTAAATTATTCAAATTTTATTCTAAACCCAAAATTATTATTTTAGAGAAAAGATTTAAAATTTTAAAAATTAGGAAAGTGGAATTACAAA
Source organism: Iris pallida (assembly GCA_029216955.1). Lineage (NCBI taxonomy): Eukaryota > Viridiplantae > Streptophyta > Magnoliopsida > Asparagales > Iridaceae > Iris > Iris pallida. The sequence continues at coordinate 9,218,672 of JANAVB010012000.1, read as the reverse complement.
TCTCCCCCCTTAGAAATAATTTCGTCCTCGAAATTTCAAAAGACCCAACTGGAAATAAATTTCACAAGATAAAAGAAAATCAGTCAGTCCGGAATGGAAAGGATCCATTTAGCACGATTTTTGGCAGGAGTAAATAATCAAGAAATTCGACGGTGGTAAGATAATAATCAAAAGGTTAGATATGAAATGATATAGTCACAACTAAGTCACGGTTAAGGAAGGATCTTAAATACTTGTCCAACTACTGTAAATAACTAGGAATTATCAGAATCATGATTAGTGAATCAATTAGACATGATCAAGTAATTGAGGTACGATAAGGTTACCTAGGCACAAGCAAAGAACACGAGTTGGCACGTTTATGAAAATAAATCAAATTTAGACACGAACTTCAAAAGCATGATCAAAATATGCGTACGATAAAATCTAGTGAAATGAAATCAAAATCTAGCAGTGCATTTACCTGAGAGGGTCAAATGATTCACTAACAAAATGCCAGAAAGAGACTGCAAGGATTGATTGAAGATTGTGGAATCTACCGAGGAGATACTTGTATCAAATCAAGGTGAACGTGCAAGGATTTGTGATTCTCAAAAATCAATAATCATACGAAAAGGGAATATAGTCTCTATGGTATTCGAGAACATATAGATATTTGAAGTCACTTTACTTAGAATCCATGTCCTGCCAGTGTATGTCTGGCTGTAGTAAACTTTCAGTTCCATGACTTAAATAACAATATGTTACCGAATAACATATCAACTTTATCCATTTTCAAACAATTATTAACGAAGCAACTCAAGAGATCTAAATGTGAATAGTTTAGGACAAAGTCTCAATAATACTCGAAAACCTATGAATGTCTAAAATCACTTCAACTTCGAGTTCACGCATCGCCAGTGCGTAGCTGGCTGCAGTGAATCCCCGGTCTCCATAATCCAGATAATAGCTGCAGTACACAACTGTCACGTCATAATAGATAGTCGAATATTCTCTCAACCTTCTCCATGGAATTTCCAAAGGGTTTATGGTAATCCAATATGAGTTCTAAATCATGATAGAAAATGATGTTATATGTCCTTTACAAAATAAGAAGTTTCACTAGGTACTAAGAAGCAACAGAAAATTCAACAATGAGTAGTGGGTACTAAAAGGAACAAACAAGGAGATTTTAAATCTCGAACAGGAAATAAAGCTTCAAATAGTAACCAAAATCTCAAATAAAAACACGGATGGTAACAAGATCCCGTATTTGGAACGTAATCTTGGATAAGTAACAAAGTCTCAAAAGTAGCATAGAAGCAAGGTACCAGATAGAGGACAAACTCTCAAAATAAGGAATAAATCTTGTATCAGAAACATGGTTCAATAATATATCAAATAACCGCAAAATTTTAGACAAAATCTTGAAGGGAAAATAAACCTCCAATAGGATACAAGGTCTCAAATAGAGAACCAATATCAATAAAGTCATGAATAAGTAACAAAATCTTGAATAGAAAATCTCAACGAGGAAACAAGGTTTCGAATAGTGACTAGAAAACAGGTTCAGATAGGAAACAAGGTATTGGATCGTAAATATGAAACAAGCGAATCTCAATAGTAAACAAAGTCGTAAATAGAGAACGAGTCCCGAATAAAGTCAAGAATAGGAAGTAGAATCTCAAACAAGCATCATTAGAGGCAAAAGTTCAAACAAAGTTTCAGAATAATATTTCGAGTTGGAATAAATCTCGAATAGTACAAATTCGATTAGCGAACGAAATATTAATAAACGAGTAGGAACAAGTATCTATGAAACAAGCAAAATCTTGGATAGGAGATAGGGTCGAAACAAGTAGTGGACAACAACTCTCGAATAGAAAATCAAAGTCATGAAAGGGAAATAGGCAAACAGTATCGAGTAGTGGATTTCAAACAAATATCGAATTATGGATATAAAACATGTTTACTAAATAGGAAACAATATCTTAAAATAAATTTCGAATATCAACCAAGGTTTCTAAATAGAAAAAAAAATAAGAAGTTTCAAGAAAGGATCTAGGTGCTTTAAGGAATTTAAGGAAAGACTGGATTGCGAATCAAGATACATGGTTTTCTCCAACCATACAAAAGAAGCCTTCTGTCTTCAGTCTATCTTCAGTATTCCACCGGAACTGGAATCACTTCAATCTTCTTTAACTTTTCTGACGTAGACTGGTCCCTGCGTGGTGCTAGCTCCATATGATTGTTGAATCTGGAGAGATGGGTCCCCCTTGCTGTAGTCCTAGTGCTTCTTGTGCTCATCCTTGGAAAGTATGATCAGCAGCCTTCAGACAGTTCTTAACTTGGTGGGCAGGCAATCCGCAGAATAAACATAGCTTCCGTCTACTGCGGCACTCGTCGTAGTGATGTCCTGACGATGGCAAAATTACAAACGATTGTCGGCTGGATCTGAGTCTGAATCTCCTGCTGGCTGAAGCGTAGGGCCTCTGACAGGAATATATGGCTGCTGGCGTATTGGCTGCTGAGATCCTGATGCTCCTCGGCCATCGTGATCTGCGACTTACTGGCACCCCTTCATTCGGTGAGCAGAAGATTCGTAGTATAAACAGAGTCTGAGCCTCTTGTAGCACTCATCGTAGCGATATCATGGATGGAGACAGAAAGCTCAAATGGCCATCATCTGAATCTGATGACGCAGCTGAAGAGGCGTTGTCTGAGTGTGGTGACGCTTTGCGGATCCGAAGTAGCTGGTATCTCCGTCATAAGTCTTCATGTCTCTCTTGGCCTTCAACTTTCCGTCTTGTTGTATGTGCTAAGTGCTGGATCTCCTGGTTGGTGACTTCAATAAGAGGAGTTGGATCCTCAGAAACTTGGATGATCTTCAGTGGCGCTCCAGGTTCTCGATCTGCTCATCGGTGCAAAATATGCGCTCGGTGTCGGAGAAGTCCAAAGATCCGTGAATCTAGAAATTAGAAGTCCTTCCTAGCTCGAAAAACGCATCTGCAAGTCTAGCTTGGGAAAAGGATGGCCTGCTCCCTCTGGTGTCAAGAAACTCTTGAAACATCTCCGTTAACTGCATACTACCCCAGGGATAGTAGGACGATAGAAAATAGTGGAGGCTCGAAACTCGCAAGTACAGGTGGATTGACCGTTCTGGTGTTTGTGCTTGAATTATCTAAAAAACAAAAACTGTTACAATGTCCTAAACCTAAAACAACAAGTGTTTATAGAATATCAATACCCGATGTCCTATGCTATGATCAAGTTTTCCAAGTTTAACAAGTCCCCCAATAGTACACTAATACCTAGTAGGATAGACCTGCATAGGCCACCACTAAAAACATGTCATGAACCGCTCCCGAATAATCGGACATGAGTCGGACACGCCCAGCCTTCGTCGTTAGACACGACGAAGTAAGCTGTACCAAGCTAAAAAAATCTAACCAGATAAACATGATTGTGTATAATCACAACATCTATAAAACGTTCCCAGAATGATCACCATAATCCATCGATCAAAATATCATAAAAGTACTAGAGACAACAAGAAGAAAATACTATGAACTCACAATATACAATATACAGAGGAAGAGCTAAAAGATATAAACCTGAAACCTCATGCTAAGTCATGAATCCATCCTGCTCAGCTAAGATCCCGGGCTCTGGCCCATAAGGTAGAACAATATCCGGCAAGTACACCTGCAACATATCCTAGTCAGGAGCGGAGCTAAGTATCCAGGGAAATGAACAAGAACATCATGACATGGAAATAGATACAGGAATAAAGTACGAGAAATAAGAACATGAAATAAAACCTGAACATGATTACTGAGAAGTAAATACAGGGAACATGAAATAAAACCTGAATATGAAATATACAATGAACCTGACGTGTGCATATATCGAAATACATCCAGAGTGTGTGATCATCTTGGGTAGATTCAGGGAACATGAAATGGTACGACTTCGGTCCCCATGCACGATGCGGGGCCTAAGCTATTCACATGAATTGTAACTCGGATTTGATCACACATCTGTAGTATTCCCCTCCCAGACACAAGTAAACTCAAGGAACAAGATACAAAATAATCTCGTGAAATATCATGTCAACAAGAAGATACAAGCATGAACACAAGACATGAAGTAATGGACAAGTCCGAGGAGTATACTTGCCTTGCTCAAGGTGATCGAGTAGGAGTAGTCGATCTGTAGGTTCACCTGGACAATTTGCGATTTGATTAAAAATCTAAATAATGGCACTAACTTAACTGTTTCTAGCTAGTTAAAAATTTAATAATTCATTTCTACTAATAAACTAAATATGTATACACAAACTAGCTTAAGAATTAACCTATATATATATATATATATATATATATATATATATATATATATATATATATATGCCAATTTAGAATAGATAAAAGTATATTAGAATCTAAGTAATGGCTATCTAGCTAGCTAACTATTTCTAACCATAAACGGACTAAAGAAATATTACTACTAGAGCCATAGGGTTACTAGAAGTAGAGACTAGCAATTAATTAATATGTTTAACAAAATACTAGCTAAATGAGAAAGACTATATCCTAACAAAATAGTTTTGAACAATGATGCTTGATATAGTATCAATAATAGAAATTTGTGAATATACTTCCAAGCTTAGCAAAAATGGTATTGAACACTATCAATTGCTTGCGTACCCTTTAAAATAATAATTTACTCTAATTAATTTTACATATATAGATACTAAACTATACAGCAATACAGTATGCTAATATAATGCTATCAAATTTTAGGACAATTCAAAAATAATTATTTAGTTTTAACAAAATACAGTAATCATGAATTAAGTTGTAAACAATGTACTAATTAGTTTTAAATGAAAATAATATAGCAAAACACCATGATGATGATAATTGCACAAATTAGTAAAACAAACCAGCCCAAAATTCCAACTGCATTCCAAATCTTTTCTCCTTGGCCCAGCCTACCTAGGCTCAGCCATCACTTGATGCTTATGCCCAACCACAATTAAAATTCTAGCAATTTACCTACAGAACAAGGGTCCACCAACCCTTCAGCAAACCAAGCCCAACCATTATTTATACAAAACCAAAAGTCTTTAGAAATACAGCAGAGTCCAAAAACCTAACAGAGGGCACTACCCGACACTCTTTAACATCACAATTTTAAATTAAACGGCGATTCTTCTACTTGCTCTGCTTGAACTCAAAATAATTTCACCAACACACAGACTCTTCTGCACCCAAACTGAGCTACGCTCAACCCCGACTGTAGATTTGCACCACCGCCATACTTCAGTCGACCCCTGCACACACCAACACCTGGATACATGACCAAAAGACTGGACAAGACGATACTGCATCCCAACCACAGTCCTGGCTAAAGGCTCTCATCAATTCTAGGTGTAGAACAAGGCATTTCTCAATAGTTGGAGGGATTGAATGATACCTGGATGAAGTTGATCTGTAATCGAGATGCTTATGCCCAACCACAATTAAAATCCTAGCAATTTACCTACAGAACAAGGGTCCACCAACCCTTCAGCAAACCAAGCCCAACCATTATTTATACAAAACCAAAAGTCTTTAGAAATACAAGCAGAGTCCAAAAACCTAACAGAGGGCACTACCCGACACTCTTTAACATCACAATTTTAAATTAAACGACGATTCTTCTACTTGCTCTGCTTGAACTCAAAATAATTTCACCAACACACAGACTCTTCTGCACCCAAACTGAGCTACGCTCAACCCCGACTGTAGATTTGCACCACCGCCATACTTCAGTCGACCCCCTGCACACAACCGACACCTGGACACATGACCAAAAGACTGGACAAGAATGATACTGTATCCCAACCACAGTCCTGGCTAAAGGCTCTCATCAATTCTAGGTGTAGAATAAGGCATTTCTTAATAGTTGGAGGGATTGAATGATACCTGGATGAAGTTGATCTGTAATCGAGATGCTTATGCCCAACCACAATTAAAATCCTAGCAATTTACCTACAGAACAAGGGTCCACCAACCCTTCAGCAAACCAAGCCCAACCATTATTTATACAAAACCAAAAGTCTTTAGAAATACAAGCAGAGTCCAAAAACCTAACAGAGGGCACTACCCGACACTCTTTAACATCACAATTTTAAATTAAACGGCGATTCTTCTACTTGCTCTGCTTGAACTCAAAATAATTTCACCAACACACAGACTCTTCTGCACCCAAACTGAGCTACGCTCAACCCCGACTGTAGATTTGCACCACCTCCATACTTCAGTCGACCTCCTGCACACAACCGACACCTGGACACATGACCAAAAGACTGGACAAGAACGATACTGCATCCCAACCACAGTCCTGGCTAAAGGCTTTCATCAATTCTAGGTATAGAACAAGGCATTTCTCAATAGTTGGAGGGATTGAATGATACTTGGATGAAGTTGATCTGTAATCGAACGTGAAGACACGAGCGTCCGCGTCCAATCCGGACACAATGGCATATCGAAACTCCTCAGAGGCAATTCTTCAAATACTTGGCATGCAGATCAGAAAACTGATTCAAAGTGAGGGATTGATTCACCAATCAGGAACATGACTGAACGCAATCCAAGGACTTCATGATCGAATCAATAATTGAAGAAATTAGCGATCATTAACCTGATCGATCGACCAATTCAAGAAACATACAAAGGGAAAAGGGAGACCAAAGAGAAACTCACGGAGTCGTCGTTGCCAACTGTCATTCGATCACTAAGAATTTCTTTGAAGAACACTTCGTGGAGATGCGCAGGTTGGACCTCCTCACCAAGGCTTCGTCGTCGACTCGCGGACCTGTTGGAGAAGATGATCCCGTCGTCGCCACTGATGAAGACCACCGTCTGGCCGTGGAGAAGGAACCTCGCTATCGCCGCTGTCCTCGCGGAGTTGGTCGCCGCTATGGAATCTCACCGTCGAGATGGAAGCCGCTGATGCAGATCGTCGTCGAGGCTGATCTGAAGTGATTCGTCGTACATTGAGTTTCGACACGTCGATCAACCACTCATCGTCGGCAGGGGAATCATGTGCGCCGCTGGGGAAGCTGACCGTTGTCGTCGTCGCCGGGATCATCTAGCCGCCGTGAGGAGATAGATCCACCGCCGGCGTCGGAGTGGTGGCCACCGGAGAAATAGGGTTAGGATTAGCCGGGATTTGGGACGAAATAGAATTTGAGGAGAAATTCTTCTCGAGAGAGAGGACTGAGAAAAATGAGCTTTGGCTCTTTTCTCTCTCCTCCTCACAACTTATACAGAGAAAGAAATGGTGATTAGCATTAAAACCTATCACAATTTGTTATTTACATAATTAACCCAAAAGTTGTTAGAGAACAAAATAGTTTGTTATAGATATGGGGTCCACACTAGTTAGTTATAACAAATTTAGGATTTGAATCCTTGCCATTAATTCACATTTTCTACCAAAATATTTATGAAATAAAATTATTCAAATTTTATTCTAAACCCAAAATTATTATTTTAGAGAAAAGATTTAAAATTTCAAAAATTAGGAAAGTAGGGTTACAACAGTTATGGTATCTACTTTGTGAAAGATTAATGCTCTATATATGAAATATCTAATGGTAATCCTGTATATGAAGGGTTTAGGGAAGATAATATATATGTTTTCTTTTTAGAAAGTACTAACAGTGCAGGTAAGTGCCTCATAGCCAATCAAAATAAAAGTTGGCTATGGTACATGAGGCTAGGACATGCTAACATGGATACTATGTCAAGGCTATCAACTAAGAAACTGGTAAAAGGACTCCCAAAAATTTCCTTCAAGAGATATATGGTATCTTCAGATTGGGAAAAGAACAAAGCAACTAGGTCATCATTTAAATCCATTAATGCTGTAAGTACTTCTAGACCCTTGTAATTAATTCATATAGATTTGTTTGATCCTAGTAGAGTCGCTAGTCTTGGCGGTAAGCTATATGCTTTTGTTATTGTTGATAATTTCTCTCGATTTATATGGGTTTAATTTTTATCAAATAAAAGTGATACCATTTTTGAATTTCAAGTATTTGTAAAAAGGTTCAAAACAAAAAAGGCTTCATGATTACTCGAATTCGAAGTGATCATTTTGGCGAATTCAAAAATACTAATTTTAAAAAAAAAATTGTGATGATAATGGATATTACCATGAATTTTTTTGTCCTAGAACTACTCAACAAAATGGTGTTGTGGAGCATAATAATAGAACTCTAAGCGATATGGCTAGAGTAATGCTTAACCAGCACAATCTTCAAAAATATTTTTGGACAAAAATTGTAAGTACAACATGTTATGTTTTGAATATGGTGTTAATTTGACCTATATCGAAGAAAATCCCCTATGAATTGTGGTTTGGAAAGATTCCTAATATTTTTTATTTTAAAGTTTTTGGATGTCGCTGCTTTATCCTGAACACCAAGGATAACTTGGGTAAGTTCGACTCGATGGCAGACAAAGGAATATTCCTCGGTTATGCTGCCAAGAGTAAGGGATATATCATTTTCAATAAGTGAACGATGATGGTTGAAGAATCTATTAATGTTTTCTTTGATGAGCTCAACAGTCAGAAATCTAACGACAGTGATGACGAAGATGTACGAAACCAATCAAGGTACCTGAAGATACTGCTACCAATAAGAACTATCTGGACAGTCTGCCTAAGAAGATGAAACTCATATCATACCATCCAGAAACACTTGTTATAGGTGATGTATCCAAGGGAGTAGGTACGCATTTTTCTACTAGAGCATAACAACTAACGTAGCTTTTATTTCTCAAGTAGAACCTAAATCAGTAGCAGATATTTTTCTTGATGAGTTTTGTATTAATGCCATGCAAGAGGAACTTAATCAATTTGAGAGAAACCAAGTTTGGAAACTAGTTCCTAAACCTTTTGGTCAATCGATAATTGGTACCAAATGGGTGTTACGAAATAAATTAAATGAGGATGAACATGTTCTATGCAACAAAGTACGTCTAGTAGCACAAGCTTATAATCAAGAAGAAGAAATTGATTATGACGAGACTTATGCTCCTGTTTATAGACCCGAATCTATTCGCATGTTTTATACATTCGCATGTTTTCATAATTTTAAACTTTTTCAAATGGATGTTAAAAGTACATTTTTAAATAGATTTATAAAAGAAGAGATTTTTGTAAAGCAACCCCTAGTTTTGAGGATTTTCAAAAACCTGATCACGTTTTCAAGTTAAGAAAGACATTTTATGGACTCAAACCTCGTGCTTGGTATGAACGCCTAAGTTCTTTCCTACTTGAAAATAGTTTTTTAAAAGGAAGGATTGATACAATTTTGTTTATCAAAACTTCAGATGATAGTATTTTACTTGTGCAAATATACGTTGATGACATAATATTTGGTTATACTAATGAAAAACTCTGTTAATATTTTGCTAAGTATATGTAGAGTGAGTTTGATGAGAGAGCTCAACTACTTTCTAGAACTTTAGATCAAACAACACTCGCAGGAAACCTTCATCAATCAAGCCAAGTATACAAAGGACTTACTAAATAAGTTTGACTTCGACAACGCAAAGCCTATCGACATGCCAATGGCTACATCAACTCGACTTGACCTTGATAAAAGTGGCAAACCAGTCGGTCAACGTAAGTATTGAGGTATGATATGTAGTTTACTGTATTTAACTGCTAGTCGCCCTGATATTATGTGTAGTATTTGCATCTGTGCACGATATCAACCTAACCCTAAGGAATCACACCTTTGCGCCGTTAAGCATATCTTTCGATACCTTAAAGGGACTTATACTGTCGGCTTATGGTATTCCAAAACCATATTGTTTCGATCTAATCGGTTACTCTGATGCTGATTTTGCTGGATGCAAATTAGACCGTAAAAGTACCAGCATTACGTGTCATCTCCTAGACAAGACTTTGGTCTATTGGTTTAGCAAGAAATAAAATTATGTAGCATTATCAACAACTGAGGCTAAGTATATCGCCGTAGGACGTTATTGTGCTCAAATTTTGTAGATGAAGCAAACTTTAGAAGACCATAATCTGCACTATACTGAGATTACCATATTCTGTGATAATACTAGCATAATTAATCTGACTAAGAATCATGTATGTCACTCACTAACCAAGCACAGAGAAATACGTCACCACTTTTTATGTGATAACCAATAGTATGAGAATATTTGTCTAGAATTTATTGACACAGATCATCAATTGGCAGGTATATTCATAAAACCACTAGCCAAAGATCGTTTTAACTATTTGCGTCACGAGCTAGGCATTCTTGAATTTTTAGAGTCATAATGTGTTATAATTAATAAAATACTTAAAACTTAAAATTCAACGATTTATTAATCGAAGTTATTTTGGGTATAAGCCAAAAGTGTCCTTCTATCAACAAGGGATAAAAGCCTAAGCGACATGGTGCCAAGTATCTTCGGACTACCGCTAGCGAAAATTTGGCCCCTACAGCTAACCCAAGGTAATAGATATTAATTAATCAATGAATTCCAAGTTTCTAAGTAATTTTTATCATTCATTACTCATAGATGAACCAAACTTCAAGACGGCCGAACTCAGACGAACTCGGACCGAGTTCAGACTAAAATATGTGGGGACATTTTTATACATTCTGCAAACAAAAAAAACAACAGCCTTCTTCTTCTTCCCCAAATCAGCCAAAAATAGACCCCAAAACCTAAAAAAAATCCAAAACCCTAATCCTAGAAAGCTTCCTTTTAAGGCTTCCCAACCCAAAATTCTTGGATCTAAGGTGTTCGAAAGGCTTCCTCTTCCGTTTTTTTTATCTTAAGGTACAATTCTCTCTATTTCTATCTCAATTTCGTTATGGCAGCTAGATTGTTTAAGAGAAAGAAAAATAGAGATGCTGCTTCATCATCTACTTCTGATTATGAACATGTCATTCTCTTTAGTCCCTATCATCCTGATGACGATGAGGATATGATCCAACACTATTTGTTTCTCTAGAGAAATCTATTAATTGGTTTGATCATTTACGTTATCATAAAATATGTCTGAGAAAAATATTTACTATTTTATCAAAATATTTTAATACTTTTGAAAATTTGGTCTCCATAAATTTTTGGAAGTTTCACATCCAATTTATAAAAATACGGTACGCATATTTTATTGTAACTTGCATGAATCAGAAGATTGCATTTATTCATCGGTTAGCGGGATGGAATTTGAATTTAATTATGCCGATTGAGCGAGTATTTTCAAATGGCAAACAATGGTGACGCTCTTGTCGACATAACTAAATTTTATTTTTCTGACGGTACTGTTGGTGCTTTATTTACATGGAGAGAGCTTGCTCTCAACATGCCTTGTAAAATTTTAGTCCCACATTGGAAAAGCACCATGAGTTATCTCAACATATATACTTGGGTGTGTTGTTGAGAGATGCACATGGGGTGGTGACCCTAAGGAGGGAACCATAGGAGGTAAGAATAAGGCTCCAAGGATTAAGCATTAATGCTTTTGTCATTCTCTTGGATTAATTCCACTTGGAGCTAAGCCCCAAAGGGGCTTAGCGACTCGGACTCGGACTCGGACTCGGACTCGGACTCGGACTCGGACTCGGGCTCGGGCTCATAGGCTCATGAGGCGTAATGTAGCATTTTGTTGGCGCACTTTGCACTTAGCACGTCAGCAGTCATGCGGTCTTTATGCGGCTCATATGCGGTCATGCGGCATGCGGCTCATATGCGGGCTCATGCGGCCATGCTGTTCATGCGATTCATGCGGCTCATGCGGTCCATGCGGCTCATGCGGCTCATGCGGTCCATGCGGCTCATGCGGCTCATGTGGTCCATACGGCTCATACGGTTCATGCGATCCATGCGATCCATGCGGCTCGTGCGGCACATGCGGTCCATGCGGCCCAAGGGGTCCATGCGGCCAGGCTGCTGCTGCTGCTGCCGCATGGAGGGCTACGCTGACTGTGCAGATTTTAAATCGGTTATGGAAAGGGTGAATCAATGCGATTAATTCAGATCCTATCTTTGTGGGATTTGAATTAATTTTGTTACTATATTTGTGGGATTTGAATTAATTCAGTTCCTATCTTTGTGGGATTAGAATTAATTCGTTGCTATCTTTTTGTGATTTGATTCAATCTTTCCATAACTGAAGAGGCGGCTAGGGTTTCCACCCTCTCTCTATATATACTCTCTTCTGGCCTCCTTTGTGGGGACTACGAAAATACAAGTCAGAAAAGGAGAAAGAGAGAGAGAGCTGCTGCCGCCATTGCAAGTCCATCAGAGGAGTCAGAACAGAGGTGACATCGAGCGTTCCACAAGTTATTCAACTTGCTGGTTCCTGGAAGCAGATCGTGTGGGGCAAATCTTGCTTTGAGCAATGGTGTTTTGACACCCCAGCATTGTTCTTCTTCTCATCTCTCTCTAGTTTTATTGTAACTCGTTCTGTCCCAATTGCAACACGTTTGCAAGGAAGAACGAGAGATCTTCTCTTCTCTTTTTCCCTCCTACAGATTGTAATTTGGCCTTTTAGTTTTATTCGTAGATCTTGAGTTTGATCATCACAAAGTTTTGTGTGACATCTCAGATCTCGATTGCATTAGTTTTCATCTTCGATCAAGCCCCCGGGACTAACAATCTCAAAGCAAGATCCGTATAGATGGAAAATATTAATGCTTCGCTCCTCCAATCGGACTTCTGCAGGTTGGAAAAGTTCGATGGAGAGCACTATCAAGTCTAGAAGAGAAAGGTGTACCTAACTCTTCAACTGAAAGACGTTGATCATGTTCTGTTGGAGGAAGAACCCTCTGTTCCAGACACTGGATCTACTGCCGCCATCAACGCGGCTACCAAACTCTAGGACAAATGGAGAAGGGAAAATAGCATCTGCAGGCTTATCATCTTGAATGCTATGGAGGACTCCCTGGCAGAATCCTACTCGAAGAAGGAACTTGCCAGAGACTTATGGGAGTCTGTGGAAAATCTGTATGAAGAAGACAAGAACAGGAGCAAAATGTTTGTGGTTGAAAAATATCACAAATTGCTCTTTGAGGACGAAAAGTCCATGCTGCCACAGGTGAAGGAATTTCTGAAGCTGCGTCAGAAACTGGAAGACGAAGAGATGCCCCTTCCCGACAAGTTTGTCGTCGGAGGGATCGTCTCAAAACTTCCTGCTGGATGGAGTACCTTCTATGCAAGGATGCACAGAAAGAAGCTAGACAATAGCTTGGGAGATCTACTTCAAGAGATCCATGTTGAAGACGAGATGCGTTCTCAACAGAAGGTGGACACTCTGTCCAAACAGTTGGCTAAAGCCAATCTTGTGCAGACGAGAGATTCCAAGGGGAAGCAGGCGGCTTCTCATCCCAAGAAGAAGGACTTCGCTAATCTAAAAGTGAAGGGTCCTTCTTTCAAGCAACAGAAGACTAAGTCCCACGTGACTTATTATAATTGTGGCAAGAAAGGCCACTGCAAGAGTGAATGCAGATCTAAGCCTAAACAATCAGAGAAAGGTGAGCCTAATAAGGTTTCATTGGTTTCTAACGTTGTTGCTATGATCGGACAGGTCACAACTGTGGGGGTTGACTCTGACTGGTGGATAGACACTGGTGCGACTTGCTATGTCTGTTCAGGCAAGGAATGGTTCGTCACGTACCAGCCGATATCTGAGAAGGTTGTCATGGCGAACCAGGCCCAAGCTGAAGTTCTGGGGATCGGGACCGTGGAACTGAAACTCACTTCTGGGAACACTCTGACGCTTCAAGGTGTGAAGGATGTTCCGACGATTGCCAAGAACCTGATCTCTGGGAGCCTGTTCTGCAACGTAGGCTTGAGGATGGACATCAATGCTGGTCAGATGGTGATGTCCAAGAAAGGAACATACTTCGGGAAGGCTTATCAAACCAAAGGCATGTTCAAAATTCAGCTTGTCAACCAGTTTGATGACATTAATGCAGTTGCATTTTCGGATTATTCTCTTGAGTTATGGCATAATAGACTAGGACATGTTCATTGTAAAAGAATCAACAAAATGTCTAGTCTAGGACTTATCTCCAAATGTGGGGGTAAGGTGGAGAAGTGTGAAGTGTGTGCTCAGACGAAGATCACAAGGAAACCCTTTCATCGGGTCAATCGAAGCACAGATCTTCTGGAGTTGGTGCACTCCGATATCTGTGACTTCAAACATTTCTCCACGAAGGCGGGATGAAGTATTTCATAACCTTCATCGATGACTTCTCAAAATACGCGTTCGTCTACTTGCTCAAGTCCAAAGACGAAGCTTTCGAGAAGTTTAGAGAGTTCAGGGCCGAAGCTGAACGACAGACTGGACAACAACTCAAGAGGTTGAGAAGTGATCGAGGTGGAGAGTACAGGTCTCATGAATTCGCATCGTTCTGCAAAGAACATGGAATCATATGCGAGACTACTGCTCCATATTCTCCTCAATCCAACGGAGTAGCAGAGAGGAAGAACCGGACATTAACAGAAATGATGAATTCCATGCTGCTCACTGCAGGTCTTCCAAAATGCTACTGGGGAGAAGCTGCATTAACGGCCACTTTCATTCTGAATAGAGTGCCATATGCAACTTCGGACGTAACTCCTCATGAACTCTGGTTCAAAGTCAGACCAAACTTGAATGTCATTCGAGTGTGGGGGTGTCTGGCGTATGTGAAGCTTCCAGATCTGAAGATTCAGAAGCTGGGGACAAGGACTACGAAGGCGATCTTCTTGGGGTATGCCGAGAAGAGTGATGCTCGGAGATTTCTTGATATTGAATCAAATCATATCATCGAATCTCGCGATGCTGAATACTTTGAAAACAAGTTTGCTAAAGACAAAAACATTGTTCTTTCGGACATTCCGAAAAATGATGTAGGTGCAAATGAGACTGAAATCTCATACGAGCCAGTAGTCCAAGAAGAAGCTGTTGTTGATGAAACAACTCTTGTACCAGAACTCGCAGAGCCGTCAGCTAAGCGAGCGAGGAGACCGAAAGATTTCGGAGATGACTTTGTCATCTATCATGTGGAAGCAGATCTGCTTACCTATGATGAGGCGATGAAGACCAGAGATGCTATCTTCTGGAAGGAAGCAGTGAATGACGAGTTTGACTCTATCACCTCCAATAACACATGGGTGTTGGTAGATCTACCTGAAGGAGAAAAGCCCATCAGATGTAAATGGATCTTCAAGAAGAAGATGAAGGCAGATGGAACTATTGACAAGTTCAAGGCCAGGCTGGTAGCCAAGGGATTTTCTCAGAAACAGGGGATAGACTACTTTGACACGTACGCTCCAGTAGCCCGGATGACCACCATCAGGATGTTAATCGCTCTAGCAGCTATACATAAGTTGGTGATACATCAGATGGATGTAAAGACCGCATTCCTGAATGGGGAGCTGACCGAAGAGATTTACATGCAACAGCCAGATGGATTTGTCGTCAAAGGTCTTGAAGACAAAGTCTGCAAATTGGTGAAATTATTGTATGGTTTGAAGCAAGCTCCCAAGATGTGGCATGAGAAGTTTGACAAAGTTATTAAGTCAAACGGCTACAGAGTCAGCGAGACGGACAAATGTGTTTACACAAAGTTCGCTGATGGAAGAGGAGTCATCGTTTGTCTGTACGTGGACGACATGCTAATCCTAGGTACGAATATAGGCTGTGTCACAGAGACAAAGAAGTTACTCTCAACCAAGTTCAGTATGAAGGACTTGGGGGATGCAGATGTCATCTTGGGCATTAAGATCATCCGGACAGACACTGGAGTAGCGCTGTCACAATCTCACTACATTGAGAAGATGCTCACACGCTATGGGTATAAGGATCTTCCAGGGATCGATACGCCATACAGGTGTGATCAGAAGCTGAAGCCAAACTCGAGGGAAAGCGTCAGGCAGCTGGAGTATGCAAGGGTAATCGAGAGTTTGATGTACGCGACTACTGCCACAAGGCCTGACATAGCTTTCGCCGTGGGAATGCTGAGTCGTTTCACGAGCAATCCAGGCATTGAGCACTGGAAAGCTGTAAAACGGGTTATGAGATATCTCAAGAAGACTCAGACATATGCACTGTACTACAACGGGTATCCGACAGTAGTGGAAGGCTTTAGTGATGCTAGCTGGTGTTCAGAAGTGGAAAGCAAGAGATCCACAGGTGGATATGTCTTTTCCTTGGGTGGAGCTGCTATATCGTGGAAGTCGAAGAAGCAGACTATACTCTCTCGTTCCTCCATGGAATCTGAATTCTATGTACTTGAAACTGCAGCAGATGAAGCAGAATGGCTTCGGGAGCTCATGTATGATCTTCCAGTGGTTGGGGCTCAGATACCGGCGATACCGATATACTATGACAACCAGGCGACTGCAGCGGTGGCATCAAATGACCTCTTCAACGGGAAGAAGAGGACTGTGCGGTTGAAGCACAGGGCAGTACACGATCTCATCAAAAGAGGTGTAATTGCAGTGGTTGATGTTCGGAGTCAGGAGAACCTGGCAGATCCGTTCACAAAGGGCCTCAAGCGCCAGTTGGTCGATGACACATCTTGTAAAATGGGCTTGAAGGCATTCTGATAGTGTGTCTTTGTAATCCTACCATAAAGTTTTATGCTATTAGTTCAAAGAGAAATCTACTAGGCATCTAACTTTTGGTTCAAAGGAGGATCACTGACTGGGAAACTATCAGGTAACAGTGGGTACTTGTTCTCTGGAATATGGAAGGGATACGGACCCATAACCACTGTTGTCTACTATGTATTTTTCTGCAGAAAAACAAATCCTGTGGAAGGTTGGCTTAAACGCCTTAATTAGTTCTCAGGCAGAGTGAATGTCTGGTGTGCTTTACAGGAAGCACGGTAGAGCAGCACTACAAGGAGTGAAACTCCATGCTACAGTGGGATGACTCCACCATGAGGTTCCCAGGTAGGGGTAATGCCTCGGCTTTGCAAGCCAAGTCATAGCGGCGTAGCACCGCAAATAGGCAGGTAGCCTAATGCTGTATGACGTAATTAAAGAGTTGTAGACAGCACTACAAAGGGGAGGATGGCCCCATGTTACAGTGGCATGACACCACGATGAGGTACCCAGGTAGGGGTAAAGCCTCGGCATTGCAAGCCATGTCGTTGCGGCGTAACACCGCAAGGAAGCCTTAGGCTTCATGCTGGG
The DNA here is from genome assembly GCA_029216955.1 of Iris pallida. Lineage (NCBI taxonomy): Eukaryota > Viridiplantae > Streptophyta > Magnoliopsida > Asparagales > Iridaceae > Iris > Iris pallida. The sequence continues at coordinate 9,201,471 of JANAVB010012000.1, read as the reverse complement.
TAGTTTGGCACTACAAAGAGGCTTGTGACCTCATGCTACAGTAGTATGACACTACGATGAGGTTCCCAGGTAGGGGTAATGCCTCGGCTTCAGGCCATGTCATAGCGGCGTAGCACCGCAAGGAAGCGCAAGGCTTCATGCCATATCTCTTTAATAAAGAACTCACCTATAGTGTATAAAAAGAGATATCAGGCCGTCTCGACGCCCAAAATTATACACTGAAACCAGGCTGGCACAGGGCCTCTAATGTGCAGCCAGAAGCACACGTAACTACACTTTGTGAGTGGGAAGAATTACAATTGTGGTGCAGAATTCAAGGCGTAGTCCATTCTTGTATCACATTGTTATTTAACCCATGCGGGAAGATTCAAGTCGTCAGCGACATCTATCCTAATATAAAATGGACAGTTACTGTAGGGAACGCTCAACCCTGGACACATATATATGTTGTGATATGTGGGGGATTGTTGGTGCTTTATTTACATGGAGAGAGCTTGCTCTCAACATGCCTTGTAAAATTTTAGTCCCACATTGGAAAAGCACCATGAGTTATCTCAACATATATACTTGGATGTGTTGTTGAGAGATGCACATGGGGTGGTGACCCTAAGGAGGGAACCATGTGGGTGATTTTACTAGGAGGTAAGAATAAGGCTCCAAGGATTATGCATTAATGCTTTTGTCATTCTCTTGGATTAATTTCACTTGGAGCTAAGCCCCAAAGGGGCTTAGCGACTCGGACTCGGACTCGAACTCGGGCTCGGGCTCATGGGCTCATGAGTCGTAATGTGGCGTTTTGTTGGCGCACTTTGCACTTAGCACGTTAGCAGTCATGCGGTCTTTATGCGGCTCATATGCGGCCATGCGGTCATGCGGCATGCGGCTCATATGCGGCCTCATGCGGCTCATGCGGCCATGCTGTTCATGCGGTTCATGCGGCTCATACGGTCCATGTGGCTCATGCGGCTCATGCGGTCCATACGGTCCATGCGGCTCATGCGGCTCATGCGGTCCATGCGGCTCATGCGGTTCATGCGGTCCATGCGGCTCGTACGGCACAAGCGGTCTATGCGGCCCAAGGGGTCCATGCGGCCAGGCTGCTGCTGCTGCTGCCGCATGGAGGGCTACGCTGACTGTGCAGATTTCAAATCGGTTATGGAAAGGGTGAATCAATGCGATTAATTCAGATCCTATCTTTGTGGGATTTGAATTAATTTCGTTACTATATTTGTAGGATTTGAATTAATTCAGTTTCTATCTTTGTGGGATTAGAATTAATTCGTTGCTATCTTTTTGTGATTTGATTCAATCTTTCCATAACTGAAGAGGCGGCTAGGGTTTCCACCCTCTCTCTATATATACTCTCTTCTGGCCTCCTTTGTGGGGACTACGAAAATATAAGTCAGAAAAGGAGAAAGAGAGAGAGAGCTGCTGCCGCCATTGCAAGTCCATCTGAGGAGTCAGAACAGAGGTGACATCGAGCGTTCCACAAGTTATTCAACTTGCTGGTTCCTGGAAGCAGATCGTGTAGAGCGAATCTTGCTTTGAGCAACGGTGTTTTGACACCCCAGCATTGTTCTTCTTCTCATCTCTCTCTAGTTTTATTGTAACTCGTTCTGTCCCAATTGCAACACGTTTGCAAGGAAGAACGAGAGATCTTCTCTTCTCTTTTTTCCTCCTACAGATTGTAATTTGGCCTTTTAGTTTTATTCGTAGATCTTGAGTTTGATCATCACAAAGTTTTGTGTGACATCTCAGATCTCGATTGCATTAGTTTTCATCTTCGATCAAGCCCCTGGGACTAACTCAGTTGAAGAGTTAGGTACGCATATTTTATTGTAACTTGCATGAATCAGAAGATTGCATTTATTCATCGGTTAGCGGGATAGAATTTGAATTTAATTATGTCGATTGAGCGAGTATTTTCAAATGGCAAACAATGGTGACGCTCTTGTCGACATAACTAAATTTTATTTTTCTGACGGTACGACCCTTGAATCTTTTAAAGTCGTATTTTGTCATCCAGATACGATTCCTTGGAGACGGCTATACGCACGCAACTTAAACCAACACTTCTATGAGTTGTATTGCATTATTATTCCCTCTCTCTTACCAAAGAGGGGATCTACTGACGAGATAACGTATTTGGAATTATCTGCGATATATTCATTTTGGGATTTTTTTTTTCTAAAATAATATTGGTGCTCATGGTCAACTGTAGGAGGGTAGGCCGTAACCACCTTTATCCTATCTCTAGAACACCTTCAGAGCTTCTTAGGTCTAGGAGATTCCCATATCCTCCTGGTGATGCTCTACCTCCGCCTGCTCTAGGTTCAGTTCCAGCCCCAGCAGACGCTCCAACTGATATTCCAGCCCCTGCATCCCTGGGTCACACTATCGATGTGTTGTATCAGCAATTTGATACTTTTGTTATCCATCAGGGACAACATCGTCAAGCCGACCTGACTCATTATAGTGATACTGAGTTTTGCCACATCGTTCAGGTTTAGATCTTGAGAAATGCCATAGCAGACATTCAGTGGACGATGACTCATCATCCTACTACACCGATGCCTATCATCCGTAACCCTGCCTTTGACGGACCGAGACTAGATAAGGATCAGACCTTTGCCTACTTCAATATGATGACTACCAATAATGCATCCATAGTATCCCTACGGATAGAACAATCTTAGGCACGCACTCTAAATTTTTTATAATTTATAAGAGATTTGCAACTTCAAATTATATGCGACTATGAAATACCAACATTCAGGTTGGTATATATATTACCTATGAAATACCTACTTGGTTTTCCAGATATGCAGCGTAATATCTGTCATGCATGTACCTATTTGGGTGGTACGAAACTCAAGCAAGCAAATGGCTTATATTATGCAAAGATAATAAAAATATTATAATTTCTCCAACATAATACAACCTTTTTAGCTTGTAGCAGATGAAAGGCATGATAATAATGTCATAAATTCAACAAAAAATTGACTTTATGTTTTAGTTTTACTCATGAATGATTGCACAATTGTAATCATGAAAAAGACATAATTGAACAGCAAGTATCTACTAAAATTGTGTAAACGACATGCGTACACTTCTATCATTACAATAAACTATTTAGATAATTTTTCAACTACCATGAAAAACAAAATCACAAATTGAGCAAAAATAATACAACAAGAAGTTGTGTCCACTAATGAATGCGGGCTTCCACAAGCACAACAATGAAAGAAAAAAATCCAATGAACAATCATCTTCTGGGATAAAATTCTCAGATTACACTGCTACATCGATCATAATAATATCTTTTGGCAATTTTTTTGGAATATTGTAGTTGCAAACATGTATCAACTTACAAATAAAACCATAAAATGAAGTAATTTTTATTACTTTACTAATAACACTTGTCATTATGATAATTTCTTCATCTGAAAAGGAAGGTTCACCTGGACAAAGTCCAGATAACATCTAGATACTATATAGACCCCATAATATATAAAATTTGAAGTGTTGAACTACAAATCAATTTTGAATTTCAAATATCCATAAATGAGTAATTTATGGATCTTAAAAATATTAATCATACGATATAAATAGAAAATGTCAAATCCTTATTGTTTCTTTCAAAGTATTGATAAATATCTTTAGGCCAGACATGTACACCACTATTACATTAGCAATTATCATCTCCATTATTGAAAGAGAACAAAATAATGTAATAACAAATCTAACTACAAGAGCAACATCATTAACATGAGAAAGACAATTGGTATGATCTATATCTTATGAGGACAAACAAATTTAGGTAGCGCAAGTATATGCAGATGACTTCTACCAGAAAATTTAGACAGAACAAATTAAAAAAAGGTTTAATTTTTTAAATCTTAGACGTTTGGTTTTCTAGCACTAGACGCTGTGGAGCTTCTTAAGAGAGTCCAAAAAGTTATGCACAATAATGTCATGTTTTCCAGGTTTATGGATGTAGTGTTTAAGAGGATTGATTTTGCCATCCAAAAAGGGCTGGCGGCGCAGCTTGTTGCCCGCTTGCCATCTATTTCGGTGTAATTTTTCTCTCTTAATATATAAGAGAAATTAATGAGACTTTCTGAAACCAAAAAAAAAAAATTCTTAGATGACTTCTACGAGAAAATTACACACACAAGATCACTTTTTCGATGAGAAAAGTCCACTAAGTTACATGTGATCAGCATTGAAAGGAAAACATATTTTACTGTAACATATATTGTGAGTGTTGTGAATGCACAAGTATAAGAAACACCTTTCAAATTGAACCATAGATTTGTAGATTCATGTTAGAAATTATATAGTTGTCTAATCTACTCGTAGTCTGGTAGGCATAATTAGAAGTCTTTATGTCATCAGAGACATACCTCTCTCGTGTTGTTCACATATGGAGCGCCTCGAGCAATCGTGTTCTAACTCTCCATGTTGGCGCATCTCCCGTCGTCACGTTTCTTTTATTTTCTATGCCTTGTTTTTAGAGTATCGTGCTGATAACGTGTTGTGAAAATAGAAGATAAAGAGAAGAAATTGGTAACCAGAAAGAATGTTCGTAGCTTTTCTCATTGATAACATATATATTAAGGAAAAAGAGATAGAGGGTGTTGTGGGTATTGATAAGGACATCCATATTTTGGTTTATCCAAATCACAACATTTTTCATGTAAATTATCTATTTCTCTAAAAATGTTAGTTAATAGGTGCGAAATTACCAAGATGCGCTTAATTAATTAAGTTTAAGTTTTAAAATAAAATTAAAATATACTAGAGATATCTTATTATATATTACAATAATTAACTTGCCCCGAGCTTTGCCAAGTGGCATTCTATGTTTCATATTTTTTCCTCCAAAATCAACTAACAATAGTTCTGGCAAGCAATCTAATTTATATTTTTGACATACGTCCATTTCCATAAATTTTTTTGAACTCCTGAAATCCAATTTTACAAAGTCAACACCAATATATAGTTTACACCTACTCATAGTAACATTCTTTGTTATAATATAATATTTTTATCTTTAAAATCTAAAAAATATTTTTCTCATGCAATTTCTTATAATAATATTTCTAAAATTAAATATAATTATTTTCTATTTTTTATTAATTAACTTAAGAAAATTGAAATATATATATTTTTATATTTTTAACACATACTGAAAAATTATGAGATGATGATTGTGCAATTTTGATCTCATGGATTAACCTAATATATATAAAGATATTCCTTTGTTGTTCGAATTTATTTTTACCCAGTACAAGATGAGTCTAGGTCGTCTATACAGAAACACTATCCTATACAATTATGAAAAATTCAGGTCAATTCCATATTTAATATGAATATTTTACTGCAATAAGTAAAAAAATTGAACAAAACTTTGTAGTTGGATTCACCTTTATTATATTTTACAGTGAAATTAGGTCAAGTTTGTGTAGGATTTATGTCATACCCAAACCTACCAATTTTATGATTTGTGTTACTTTTGGGAACTGAACCGACGACATTAAGCTAAAGCAATCAGGTCCAATTCGAATAAGATAAAGTTTGTCTCATTCGAGTCCATATTATGGGTTCAAAAGTTAATTTTGTCGTCAATTTTCCTTACATTTGCACCTAGATATATGGATTAGTTTGCGAGAAAAAAAAGTCAAAACAATTTAAGAAGTTGATAAGTAAAACTTATCATATTTAATCTTTTTTTATCTATATAGTATACAAATATATAAATGTCTATTAAGGATGCTTTGGACAAACTTTATTCATGTAATATATAGTATTTTGATTTCCATGAACATTTAGAATTTTTGACTTACTTTAAGTTAGTTCAATTATGAGATATCAAATTGACAGTATTATATTTTCTATTTTTGCTTTGACTACCTACAAATTTACAGTCATTTTAGCTATAAAAGATATTATATGAGAGGTTCATATTTTCCATAGAAATAATTTAATATCAAAATTCTTGCAACATCGTGTGGGAAGAATACTAATTTTAAAACCTAAAAAAATAAAACAAATTGCTTAAGGCTAATTTGGTTCTCAATTGAAATGGAAAAAGTTTTCATTCTAATGTCAAATATGTCACAACACAAATTTCAGAATATAAACCACATGGGTGTAACTCGGCCAGCTATGCAATATGGAGAACTCCAGTACCCCAAAGTGTGGTCACAAATGTACAAGACACGGTGGTTAGCAATAATTTATTTGTCTCCTACGGTCCACATCAATCCTATGTTCAATCCCAAAACAAAGAAAAATAACAAAATTAACCACATATATAGTAAAGTAATACGGTGTCCCGGTCGTAATAACATTGATCATGAAGCTAGAGATACATATTACAAAACTAACAGAAGTACAACAGTACAGGATAAAAAAACTACCTACAGTCTACTATATACTGCAAGTACCCTAGAGGGGGGTGAATAGGGTCAAGCTTACTAATCAAGCACTAAATAATTGCTAATAGGCAATTTAAATATTAAGAGTGCAAGAGAAGGAACAATAAAAGTTATCGACACCCGATGGATCTTGGTATCCGCCCGAGGGCACTTCAGTCCCAGAACTCTTTCCAGCTTTAATCTATTATTATCGCAAATAGTACAACATTAGCTTTTATCCAAAGACTCACCAACTTCTTACACAAGAGGTTTATCCAAAGGACTCTCCGACTTTAATATATGAGAGCTTTTATTCGAAGGACTCTCCAACTTCACAAGAAGGTTTTTTATCTTCTTACAACAACATGAAGATCTAACTTCTACAACTCAAGAATACTCACACAATTTGTGGACAGACAAGTGAAGGCTTTGGTAGAGTTGTTGTGGTAGGCTTTGGTTAGGCTCAAAGCATCAACCTTGAATGAAGGGGTTCAAGACTATTTATAACCAAAGCAATGAAAAGTACAAATGAGCAACTTTCTGTCAACGGTCGGAAGATCGGTCGGTCATTCACTGACATCCGTCGGATCTTCCACCTGCAGTATACAACGGCTATAAATATAATCATTGGGATCATCGATGGGACATGATCCGACCGTTGGAATGCAAACGTTAACATTTTAAAAATTCGTCAAATTTTTGCGGACATCCATCGGATGATTTGTTAGCTCATAAAAGGTTTTTCTGTGGTTCATTCGAATCTTCCCTTGGTCATCACGGAGATCCGTCATCTTCCGAATGACTGCCCGAATGTGATCCATGGTTGTTATGTACCACAGCTTTCAATTTTGAAATCCATTTCTTGTATTTATAATTATTCCTAAGACTCATTATAGACTCCAGATATACTTTAGCAAGTGCAGACTTCTTCAAAGTTTAGAAATGATGATGGCATGGCTTAGCTTCTTCACTTGATGGATGATGGCATATTCCCTTGATGGCAGTTGTCCAGCGATACCCAGATTCTGAAATCTGAATATCTTTCAGGAGATTTGCACCCGAATCCCCATGGGAGCGCTGCGCCCTAAATCCTCATTTGTCGACCGGGCAACGGAACCCCTGAGTGCGTGTCTCTGGAGATGTCGTCTAGTGGTTCAGAAAAATCTTATAGGATACTGCCATATTTGGCCCATCATGATTTCTCCAGTATATGTCCATATTAACCTTGCTTATTGCTTTTCTGTAAATACATGTTAGACAACAAAATAATATACATAGAAACAAGTATGATATATTTGGTATAAATTAGGACTATGCTAAGTCTAAGTATAAATACTTAGTGATAGCATGAATATTAGTGATGTCATAATGTTAAACTTAATCGAATAACCATATTCAAAAATATAGTTAGATCATTGGGCTAACAATCTTTCCCTTTTTGATTATGGCAACTCGATTAAATTTAAGGTAGATATAATAAAAACTCATATCACTAATATGTAAAATATTAGGCATATATCACTAAGAGGTATAAGTATAAGTAGAGATGCTACAGTGATTGCATGAAGATTAGTGATAATATAATAGTAAAATTAATCGATTTATGATATTCAAAAATATGATACAATCATTGGACTAACAATCTCCTCTTTTTTATTATGACAAATCGGTTAAGTTTAGTATGAACAAAATAGATGCATATATTACTAATATATAAAAGACATAAGCATATATCACTAATAGCATACTAATTGGATTACTTCTACCCCTTTTACAAACATATAAGCACATACTTAAACTTACTTCTCCCCCTTTGACATGATAAAAAATACGCTCCCCCGTACTAAGAGATAAAATGAAATCAATCTTTAGCAAATAAATCATAGCATGAGGAGGTCATAGACATTCATGATAAGATGTACTAATGAATACAATAGGAGAAGTATGTAAAGACAAGTTTAGGAAACTACATACTCAATGTAGTATACTAAATAAGAAGATAGCTTGTCAAAACACAATATAATTGGTAAAAACTAAAAGAATTTGAAAACAATCAACAAGTAGTTTACCAATTTGAAATCCAAAAAAGAAATCCAAAACGCAATATGATGTGAAATATTATTCGAGTTTTGGAAAACTTCGAAATAAATAATTTCAATCAAAAGCCATGTGGAAAGGATAATTGTAAAATAATATATATCAATGAAAAAGATTCCAATTGAAATATTGAAATATATAAACTTAATACCAATTGAAATATATAAACTTGAAACATTTATCAAAGAAACCATTGATAGTCACAATTTTCCACAAATAAATACTGAAAAAATAAAGTAATGATCAATAGATATAAAATAATCTTATTATTTGCTTACCCAAGTTCATGCATTTGAACTCAATTACCTTATCATGCTATATGGATACCCTTTAGATAAATATGAAAGTAAAGGAAAAAATACTTGAGAAGGAGAAACTCAGTCGACTTGAATGCTCTCCCTCAAAGTATTATTAGTATTGATAAAAATCATGAATCTTGGGTAAGTCCTCAACAAGAAAATCCAAATGAATTATGCATAGAAGGAAAGTTAAATCAGTAAAAGTTCAATAGTCATCAAGATAAGGTAACAAGTTAATATTGACAAGATGAACTATTTAAACCCATGTAAAAGAGAGAGAGAGAGAGAGAGAGAGAGAGAGAGAGAGAGAGAGAGAGAGATAGAGAAGATAATAAAGACAATCACAAGCACTCTCAAAAATCCTTCAAAATAAAAGTATCATGACCTCAATCAATAAGATATAAAATTGAATAAATATAGGTCCATGAATAACTAGGTATTCGATATATTAAAGGGTATAAATTAATTGAACAAATTAATTTGCTCCCCCTCAAAATATGTGTATCTAGTTCCAAGGCACTTATATCATAAAATAGATAACTAAACGATCTAGGGATAAATCAACTATGGATATTCTCCCCCTTGCTCAATGCATATAAGGTTATAAAATTGTCACAAAAAAATCATCTTTATGTAAGAAAAGATATCCAATTAATAGACATTAAAGAGGAACAAATAAAAGAATATTCCAATTAAGCATATAAAATCAAAATTATCATACATTCACCTATATAGAAGGGTCTCAAATTTAAATATGATAGATTAATGCATGTTACCTTTTGAGAAAAAGATCATCATAAAAGAAATCAAGTCAATTAAAACAATCATGATGAGAATCACAATATAGCTCAAAGAAAAAATAAAAATAAAACTCAAGTATCATATATATAATTAACTAATTAAGGAGAATCAACAAATTTATTACTTTGCATGGACTATGTATGTTTTACTGTCATGACTCACACCCACTTTTGGGATACGAGTATGTGTCCAAGCCCATCCTATGTCGCCGCATCGACGGTAATACGCTCTCTATGATAACTATTATCCATAACAAGTACACAGTTCACATATATCATTCACATCTAAGTCATGACAAAGAGATTAAACTTAAAGTCTTAATAAATAATTCAAAGAAAAATCTACTACAACTCAAGATAGTCTCGAGAACAAACCCGCTAGAAATAAATATAAAAGAAACTAGAACTAAAGTCCTCTAAGCCACTAGCTAAGAATAATATGAAAGAGCATAAGGAAGCGATATGCTACTCCGCATCAGTAGAAGCAACCGGCACATTGGTAACGTTATTGTCACCAAAATACGTACCATAAACCTCGGGACAAACCATATCGTCTAAAGCTAAAAAATAGTTATCCAGTCAGGATTGGAACAAGTCACCATAACACTGCACCACATAGTATAATATACAAGCATGCAAAATAACTGTAAATAAAGATGAATATAACATGATACAAAAAGAGTACCACTATATCTTGAAAATAGTTTGAGAGTACAACTATGACATAGAACAGTTGAAAAGTACAACTATATTATGGAACAGTTGAAGGTACAACTAAGACACAAAAATAATATGGGAGCACGACTAATATAAGACAAACCACTAGAAAACATGTCAACACGAATCAAGTCACGTGTACTATGTGTTTTAGAATACAAGTGTTCTGCATGTGGATGGGTTAGGACATATGGCAGTCGGTACGTGCGGTACAATGACTGCTACTAATCATTGACATTGGAAAAACTTGTATATTGCGTAGACCATATGCATGCTAATTGTATTTCCCTTTCGACTCTTTTACAAGTAAACATGATCACTTTAACATTAACTTTAAACTTGAACATTGAATAATAAATACAAAACATTGAACTTGGAACATTGAACATAAACAAAAATTATTAGGTGATCATGTATGATGATAATAGGTATAACTCTCGTGCATCAAAATAGAGAAGGTAAACCAATAATGTCAAGAAATAGAATACATGCATTATAGAATAAAGATTATATAGGCTATAGTGATAGTTGCCTTACTCCGAAAAAGGATAAAGTCGTGACTCAAGACGTTGTTCGTTCTACCCGACACATAAATTTAACAAGTTAGATGTAAAAATCTCACTCTAAAAAATCCTAAAAAGTGGCTAATGGTTGAACATAATTAATTATATTTAATTCTAGAATAATTTATCTAAAATTCTAATTTAATATAATATAATTCTAAAATAAAAATTAAATACAAGTTTTTGGTCCGGGAAAGTCATGACTTCCAATCCGAAAATCGTGGCACGCAAATCGAGGCATATTATTGACTAAGTAGTCAAACGACACAAACTCTATGACTTGAGTGTGACCCTAGTACATTTTAGCACCATGAGTGCGCTAAAATCAACCGTGCCACAAAATTATAATTGGTCAAAAGTTATCGTCATTATGGCTAACCGTGACCAAATCGATGAATCGTCGGCCAAAAATGAGTTCTACAAATTAATAAAAATAGTAGATAAAAGTATTAATTTTTGGAAAAAATTGTATGTCATCGATTTCTAGGTCAGCTTTCCAAAACTTTAAACAATTCATGATTCTGATGCCTGATTCTCCCGAAATATCGAAAACACCAAAAAGTGTTTTAAGTTCTACAAATTTTTTGAAAAGTTGAAGGAACTCTAAGATCAAACCACAAAGGAGGCTGTAATAGTAAACTATGGTTTTTGGAAATACAATAATATATATAGGTAAGAGAGGTGGTTAAAGGCTATTGGGCACACACAAGTGGGCCCCTATGACTGATTGGATGGCTGACTGTACTGCTAACTGTGTAAATACTTATTTTAATTCCATAAATTTATTAAAAACTTATTTTAACTCCAAATAAATCCCAAAAATTCTAGAAAAATCCCAAAAAAATTTAGAAAATATTTCTAATTTTTTAGAGCCTAAACAAAAAAGTTTGGTCCCAAATATCTTTTTGTGATCCCATAAAAAATCCCAAAAGCTATGAAAAATAAATTTTATAGGTTTTAATTATTTAAAAATTTCCAAAATTTCCACAAAAAAAACCAAAAAAATCTTAAAATTATAGAAAATAATTTTAACTATCTAGTACTTAAATAAAAATATTTAATCAAAAATACCCTCGTGTGACCCTACAGAAATTCCCATAAACTTATAAAAATAATAATTCTATACATATTAATTATCTAAAAAGCTTCAAAAATTCTAAAAAATTCTAAAATAATAAAATAAAATATCTGGGGCTATGTAAAGATCCTAGTGACCAATATGTGACCTAAATTTAACATATCTTACCTATAGGCCTAGGTACATACTATCGCGATCTAAAAATCAAAACCTTGATCTAACCACTCTATACCTAATAATAATAAAATTAAATTAAAAAATATTCTCCAAAATTAAAAAATAAATTTTTATAAAACCAAATAATACATTTACCACATATGTACCCATCTACGGGTAATTTCCAAACCATGCTAATACTAAGTAGATAACCAATAGAGTTCAGATAGCGAAGGCTATATGTGATAATTGTTGGAGTCCAGTCTGAATTTGGTAACAACATATTTGTGGAATCCAAATTTAGTTAAATATTTATTTTATTTAAATTTGGAAGTCCATAATTGGTGTTGTACTATTTTAGATATAATATGATTCTTATTTTAGGAATGTTATTTAGGAAATCCTATTATGATCTAAAATAGGATATTGATGGAATATTTTAGGTATAATAGGATTCCAATTTTATTCCTATTTAGAAAATTCTATTATGACCTAGAATATGATTTTCTCATCCTATATATATGGGTGAGGGTGCAGGCACAAAGTTGATATTCGAGGTGCTCGTCCACAGGAGGTCTAAGAGAAAGTCCATATTTTCTCTTAGGACTTTGCCATATAGGATAGAAAGAAAAAGAGATCTAATCGAGAAGTCGTCAACTTCGGTTAGGGAGATTGCTAAGGGTTGGTGAGTGATTTCAATTATAATCTCTTTTTTTCTTCTTGAATGTTGTGAGGGGGTTGAACCTATTAGGGCAAAGGGTTCAACATTATTTTTGTCAATCTTATAATTTTATCTGAGCTATAAAGATTGTAATTTGTCTAGGGGACATAGTCACCGCCATATACTTGTCCTTATCTGTGTTTGGTGTCCGTTAGACGGAGGTTGATTATTTCAGGTAGTTTGGCCTAAATATTTTGCTTCGGTATCAGAGAGCAGTAGGGCTCTTCCGATCCCAACATCTGGTATCAGAGTGAGGTTCGTTCGTTCTGGTATGATACCAATATCTGGTATCAGAGCTTTTATGGTTCTGAGAACCATGTCTATGGAGCAGATGAACACTCGTATGATCACCCTTACAGGAGAAAATAGGCAATTTTGGAAGCCAAGGATGGAGGATCTACTCTAGTAGAAGAAGTTGCATAGTCCGTTGGAGGGTGACAACGTGAAGCCATCGGACAAAGCTGCTGAAGACTGAAAATGACTGTATCGAAAGGCCGTTGGATTCATCTGCCAATGGTTAGATGACTCGGTATTTTTACTACGTGTCCATAAAGAGTTCGACAAAAGCATTATGAGAGAAGCTGCATTCGTTGTACAAAAGGAAGACGACTGACAACAAGGTATTTTTTATTTGCCAACTCATCAATTCAAAGTACACAGAGGGTGCCTCGGTGGTACAATATCTGAACGAAGTTTGGGATATCATCAATCAGTTGTTTGCGATGATGATGGTGATTGATGATGAACTTCAGGTCCTACTTCTTTTGAGTTCTCTAATGAAAAGCTTGAAGACGTTGGTGGTGTCGATGAGTAACTCTGCATCGGATGGAGTTATCATAATGGAGGCAGTCAAAAGTAGCTTGTTGAATAAGGAGATCCAGTACAAGCAAGTTGAATCGTCATAGGAGTCCCCTCTAGTGGCTTCCTACGGGAAGAAAATACTCAAGTCATAAGCACGAATACGAGGGAGTTCTCGGGATCTTGTGATTATGGACCACAAGGAGGATTGCTATCTCTGTGGCAAAAGGGGTCATATCAAAAGGAATTATATGATGCTCAAAGCTGAGAAGGCCTAATACAAGGACGATCAGGAGGCAATGGAAGATATCATCATTGCAGCGACCGACGCAAAAAACTATGTAGGTTATGACGGCGACTGGGTCATGGACACGGTGGCGTCATATCACGCCACTTCGTAGAGGAGGATCTTCATGTCATACCGTAGTGACAAGTTTAAACGAGTAAATATAAGTGACAAGAGGACTGCTGCAGTTATAGGCATTAGTGATGGCACTTGACAATGGAGTTTAGTGAGAATGTCATCTTCAAGGGTGTATGACATGTACCGAATTTGTGCTACAACTTGGTTTTGGTAGAGAGGCTGGCAGATGACGGCTGTCGTTATTTGTTTAGGGACAAAGATTGGATACTTGCGAAGGGTTCCTAACACATGGTTCGAGGAGATTTGTGTTGTGACATGTACATTCTCAAGCCACTAAGTTGTATAGGCCGGCCATAGACACCGATTGGAGGCTCGAGGAGTGTTCGACAGGAGTTGGATCGTCAAAAACTTGCTAAGGAGGGTCTTCGAGATGTTTTGGGGTTTACGAAGGATTTGGTTCCTCCAGGCAAAGTATAACCACCTGCAGCCTCCCTTCCTGGAAATTTTTTAAAATATTTTTTTATTTGATTTAAAAGGCAATTTCTAGATTTTTATAAATAATTATTTAGTTATTTATTACGGTAGATGACTTTAACCATGGTTGAGGTTTGAAGTACCAGACGACTAGGAAGCACGGCACAGATAGTGCAGTGGCGTGCTTCGACTAGTGTTTAGCCGTGGTAGGGGAATGCCGAGCCATAGGTGTTTTCTAACTAGAAAAACTAGGCTAAGTTACGAGTTAACCCCTATAAATGATTTAATTAGTTATTTATTAATATTTTGACTTTTAGGAAATTCGGTTATATCAAACTAGTCCGGACTGGGCCCGAACTGAGCCCAAGCCCGTGCAGGCTTATAGTGAGTCCTAAGACGCCCATGACGATATACTTTGAGTGTATACTTCTACCTTGTTTTAAGTGTCTAATAAATATTTTCCTAGAATAATTGTTATATATATAATATCAATATTCAGTTATTTTGATTGAATATTTATTCTTGGAAATATGATAACTATTTTCCTTAGACATACTTGTGTATTTTGGGATCTATACTATATAGATTATTGGGTGTACAAATATTATTCTTGTCACTAGTCCATTAACTGTTATTATAAATATTAAATATTATTTAGTTTACTTATGTAATAAATATTATTATTATGGCTTGTGCTTATATATATATGTGTATATGTATATATATATATATAAATATATGTTCTACTTTTTTTTCGTTGTTGTTGAAGTTTACGGTCAAAACTGTTCCAATAAAATATTGCATAGAGGATACAACAGCTGGTTTGGTATTCAAGTTCCATCTCTTAATCAAATTTTGCAATATATGTTTGTATTATATTATATTGACTTACATTTTGGTTAGTAAAACTGATCATGTGAGCTTTGTTTTGTTGTGTTTTGAGCAACAATTTTATATCCCTTTTGTTTTTAAAGTACTTCCAACAAAATAGAGACCTTATCAGACTTCTCATTGACTATGTATGATTACAGTGAATTAGCACGTTGAACTGAACATAACAAAACACATGCACCTATAGGCCAAACCCGAACAACCACAAACCAGCCTCAAGCTCGACCCAAACCCATGCTCCCCTCCCCCGCACAGGAAATCCCCACAGCCGAGCGCAAGTTCCCGACCTATTCATATATATACGATGACAACAGGAGACTAAAACCCTAACCCCTACCTGCACGTGCCCCCAGCCACCCTGGGCAGCCACCCGCCGCCGGCGCCACCGCCGCACGCGGCCAGACCCGCCGGAGACAGCGCGCGTGCGGTAAAACAGGGGAGCAATCGGCAGCAGCAGCAGCCCAATGAGGCCTCTTCGCGAGGAGTTTTTGCAGCGTGTGATTGATCGTTCGTCGATCTACGAATTCGGGTATGAACACAACCCATACAAGATTATTTCCTTTCAATTAGATCGAATTTAGATGGTTTATGTTGGCTGATAAGTCAACTCGAAGTCGACAAAAATACGTTTGTAAACAGGGTAAAACCCAGTCCCAACATCCATTTTGGAAGGCGATTTCACGCCGATCCTTCTGCTGTTTCAAAATTGTATTTGAACAGAGTCATAGAGAACCTAACCGAGAGGTAAACCCTATTATTAGTTTTATTTATGGCTTTGGCTTTGTATCCAGTAAATTAAATTGATTAGAAATTGAGGAAAAACCTGTTCTAAAAATCCTAAAATTCCTCGACACGACATACGTCCCGCCAATTCGGGCGACGTGGTTGCGAATCAAAAGCATTAAAAGGTGCGTATCGATTTCGTGGACGTGTGGGCTTTGACGGAATTCAAATTGGTCGCGTGTGCGTGACAAATTTAATGCGTATCCGTCAAAATTTACCGTATCGACCTCTGTGCAAATTTCCCAATTACTTTGTGCACGTTCGTCAGATCTAGACGAAACTTACGCCAACAGGACCGTATCATTTTTCTGGTCCTGTATGCCACGTTTGGTCCAATTTTGAGACAGTTGATCGGATTGCCGTTTTGCGGATCCCACGATCCGATTCAACGGACGATTTTGTGCATGGCCCACCGAAATACAAAATTGGATATATCATTGGATTCGTATCATCAAAACGAATATGTAGACATATAGTTTGACGATTTTAGAGACCATTAACCCTGGCTCGTTTTTCGGTACAAAGTGGGTCCAACGGCGGACACCGTTTGGCCCAAAATTACCGTTTTGCCTCTATGTCCAGAATTGGACTTAAGAACATGCAATCCTAGCTAATTTGACTATTTTGAGAATGTTGGCATTGTCTATTTCAGCTTTCGGAGACAGTTGTGATGATTTGGACTTTATGACTTAGCAGTTGACTATATTTTTTTGGATCTGCGTGCAACCTCCAGGAAAGCTACCTTGTCTTCCTCTATAGTTTATTTTCATATTTATAGTTTTCATGATATTATTGTATTATCATAGATACTCTATTTTTTATAGATTTTATATGATTTATCAGCTTTCTAGTTGACTTGATTTATCTAGTTGATACATATCGTGTTCACCAGTTTATGGTCTTGCTTGACTTGACAGTGTAGTTATATTGGACTTGAATGTGTCTTGACTGAGTCATACCTTGTCTCACCTGTACCCTGACAGAGTCGCATCATAGAACGAATACTTGTAATTGAACTGCGAAATCCTTGTTATTATTTCCTTGGCACCAGAGAGTCCACTCGGGATGAGGGTGTTTGTCTTGATCAGTTGCACCAGAGAGTCCACACTCGGGACGAGGGTGTTTGTCGTATTCATTGGACCAGAGAATCCACACTCAAGATGAGGGTTGACCATTTGTACCAGAGAGTCCACTCGGGATGAGGGTGTTTGCACCAGAGAGTCCACACTCGAGACGAGGGTACCTTGCCGTGAACTAACCAGAGAGTCCACACTCGGGACGAGAGTTAGTGATTAGAACTAACCAGAGAGTCCACTCGGGACGAGGGTTAGTGATTAGTCCAAACCAGCGTATCCACTCGGAGCGAGGGTTTGGTATTCCATTGATCTCGTGTTCACTTGTTCATCGAGCAGTTCAGTTACGTATAGTTGTTCTTGTATTTCAGTTCATGGTCACCTGTTAGTAGCCACTTGTCGATAGTCACTTGTTAGCAATTTTGGTCGTACTCTCTTGCCATGTTTATGCCTTTTTCTGTTTATATCCTAGTTATAGTTTATGCATGATTAAACTGCTAGATAGGCATGTTTTATGTATCTTGCTATATTTCCTGAGGACCTGATGATCTCTTCAGGTTTAGCGATTGCATGGAGTTAGTTAGCAGAGCGGGATGGTAGAGGATTGCGATGTATTATACAGGTATTTGCTTGTGATAATTCTTTATTTTCCTCTTATGCTTTAATATTTTGTACCATGATATATTCTACTTATTTTATAGACTCATATCATTCTTGGAGTCTAATCGGACAATATGATAATGGGCTGCAGACCATGACCCATAATTGTTTATTTATGTTTCATATTCTTATTGTGGATTGAGATATAGTGATGCCTTGCCATGATTTGGCAGTATACCATAGCCTTGACAGTGTTTACGTATTTGAGTCGGGCTGGAGTCCGTTCGATACGTAGCTGGCTTGCTCACGAGCTCACGTCCGAAAAGCGGGTGTGGATTATGACAAGTTTTTTGGGTGGCCCATGCAGGTCAGAGCATATCGTATCGATTATGTAACTGCTCTGGTACGAGCTTACGACTATGGCTAAACCTTAGAAATCTCAATCCACACTATCTTGAAAATTCTCCTAGAAATTTCCCTACGTCCTTGAAAACTCTATATTTGCTCTCGATTATACTTCCTTGCTTTTCGTACCATTGATTCTCGTCTCTTCTTATTTCGGGGTGACGAATGATCGTGTTGTCTAAAATTCATCAGAAATTTTTAAGTTATACTATAATATTGCTTGACTATTGAGTAATTGGTTGTTATAGATATGAGGGATTATAGATGCCATACGCCCTAGATATCTGTTGGTAGAATCGTTAGCAACTAGTCAGAAGATTATAAAGTTTTAGTGACATACCTTTGAGGGAGTAACGTGACCAAAGGTGGGTAGAAGTCATCGAGATTTCGTAGTTACAAGATGGCTAGAAGAAAGATATAAACTATTTTTTTGTGGAATTAAATTTAAGGAGATTTCGGTAAAAGTAGAATTTCTTTTGAATTTTAAGGAAATAGTTATGAATTAAAATTTTGAGGATAAAATTATTTTTAAGGTGGATAGATTTGTAGCCTCCCTTCCTGAAAATTTTTTGAAATATTTTTTATTTGATTTAAAAGGCGATTTCTAGATTTTTATAAATAATTATTTAGTTAATTATTACGGTAGATGACTTTAGCCGTGGTTGAGTTTTGAAGTACCAGACGACTAGGAAGCACGGCACAGATAGTGCAATGGCGTGCTTCGACTAGTATTTAGCTATGGTAGGGAAATGCCGAGCCATAGGTGTGTTCTAACTAGGAAAACTAGGCCAAGTTGCGAGTTAACCCCTATAAATGATTTAATTAGTTATTTATTAATATTTTGACTTTTAGGAAATTTGGTTATACCAAACTAGTCCGGACTGGGCCCGAACCGAGCCCAAGCCCGTGCAGGCTTATAGTGAGTCCCAAGACACCCCTGGCGATATACTTTGAGTGTATACTTCTACCTTGTTTTAAGTGTCTAATAAATATTTTCCTAGAATAATTGTTATATATATAATATCAATTTTCAGTTATTTTGATTGAATATTTATTCTTGGAAATATGACTATTTTCCTTAGACATACTTGTGTATTTTGGGATCTAGACTATACAGATTATTGGGTGTACAACTATTGTTCTTGTCACTAGTCCATTAACTGTTATTATAAATATTAAATATTATTTAGTTTACTTATGTAATTAATATTATTATTATGGCTTGTGCTTATATATATATATATATATATATATATATATATATATATATATATATATATATATATATATATATGTTCTACTTTTTTTTGTTGAAGTTTACGGTCAAAACTGTTCCAATAAAATATTGCATAGAGGATACAACAACTGGTTTGGTATTCAAGTTCCATCTCTTAATCAAATATTGCAATATATGTTTGTATTTTATTATATTGACTTACATTTTGGTTAGTAAAACTGATCATGTGAGCTTTGTTTTGTTGTGTTTTGAGCAACAGTTTCATTTCCCTTTTGTTTTTAAAGTACTTCCAACATAATAGAGACCTTATCAGACTTCTCATTGACTATGTATGATTACAGTGAATAAGCACGTTGAACTGAACATTACATTGACCTGGACATAACAAAACATATGCACCCATAGGCCCAACCCGAATAACCACAAACCAACCTCAAGCCCGGCCCAAACCCACGCTCAGCGCCCCCCCCCCCCCCCCCCCCCGCACAGGAAATCCCTACAGCCGAGCGTAAGTTCCCGACCTACTCATATATATACGATGACAACATGAGACTAAAACCCTAACCCCTACCTGCGCGTGCCCCCAGCCACCCTGGGAGGCCACCCGGCGCCACAGCCGCACGCAGCCAGACCCTCCAGAGATAGCACGCGCGCGGGGTAAACAGGGGAGCAATCGACAGCAGCAGCAGCCCAATAAGGCCGCTTCACAAGGAGTTTTTGCAATGTATGATTGATCGTTCGTCGATCTACAAATTTGGGTATGAACACAACCCATACAAGTTCCTTTCAATTAGATCAAATTTAGATGGTTTATGTTGGCCGAAAAGTCGATTCGAAGTCGACGAAAAACACGTTTGTAAACAGGGTAAAACCCAGTCCCAACATCCATTTTGGAAGGCGATTTCATGCTGATTCTTCCGTTGTTTTAAAATTGTATTTGAACAGAGTCATAGAGAACATAACCGAGAGGTAAACCCCATTATTAGTTTTATTTATGGCTTTGTATCCAGTAAATTAAATTGATTAGAAATTGAGGAAAAAACCTGTTTTGAAAATCCTAAAATTTCTCGATACGACGTGCGTTCTGCCAATTCGGACGACGTGGTCGCGAACCGAAAGCATCGAAAGGTGCGTATCGACTTCGTGGACATGTGGGCTTTGGCGGAATTTAAATTGGTCGCGTGTGCGCGATGAATTTAATGCGTATCCGTCAAAATTCACCGTAACGACCTCTGTGTAAATTTTCTAATTACTTTGTGCACGTTCGTTAGATCGAGACGAAACTTGTGCCAACATGACCGTAGTTTTTTTGGTCCTGTATGCCAAGTTTGGTCCAATTCTGAGACAGTTGATCGGATTGCCGTTTTGCGGGCCCCACGATCCGATTCATCGAGCAATTTTGTGTACATCAAAACGCAATACCGTTGGGTTCGTATCATCAAAACGCATCCGTAGACATGTAGTTTGACGACTTTCGAGACCATTGACCCTAATATGTTTTTAGTGCAAAGTGGGTCCAATGGCGGACACCGTTTTGGCCCAAAATTATCATTTTGTCCCTGTATCCAGAATTAGACTTAAGGACAGACAATCCTAGCTAATTTGACTATTCTGAGAATGTTGGCATTGTCTGTTTCAGCTTTCAGAGACAGTTGTGATGATTTGGACTTTATGGCTTAGCAGTTGACTATATTTTGTTGGATCTGCGTGCAACCTCCAGGCAAGATACCTTGCCTTCCTCTACAGTTTAATTTCATGTTTATAGTTTTCATGTCATTATTATATTATCATAGATACTCTATTTGTTTTAGATTTTATATGATTTATTAGCTTTCTAGTTGACTTGATTTATCTAGTTGATACTTACCGTGTTCGCCAGTTTATGGCCTTACTTGACTTGACAATGTGGTTATACTGGACTTGACTATGTCTTGATTGAGTCGTACCTTGTCTCACCTGTACCCTGACAGAGTCGCGTCATAGAAAGAATACGTGTAATTGAACTACGAAATCCTTGTTATTGTTTCCTTGGCACCAGGGAGTCCACTCGGGATGAGGGTGTTTGTCCTGATCAGTTGCACCAGAGAGTCCACACTCGGGACGAGGGTATTTGTCATATTGATTGGCACCAGAGAGTCCACACTCGGGATGAGGGTTGACCATTTGCACCAGAGAGTCCACTCGGGATGAGGGTGCTTGCACCAGAGAGTCCGCACTCGGGACGAGGGTGCCTTGCCGTGAACTAACCAGAGAGTCCACACTCGTGACGAGGGTTATTGATTAGAACTAACCATAGAGTCCACTCGGGACGAGGGTTAGTGATTAGTCCAAACCGGCGAGTCCACTCGGGGCGAGGGTTTGGTATTCCATTGATCTCGTGTTCACTTGTTCATCTAGCAGTTCAGTTACGTGTAGTTGTTCTTTGTATTCCAGTTCATGGTCACCTGTCAGTAGCCACTTGTCGATAGTCCCTTGTTAGCAGTTTTGGTCGTAGTCTCTTTCCATGTTTATGCCTTTTTCTGTTTATATCCTGGTTATAGTTTATGCATGATTAAACTGCTAGATAGGCATGTTTTATGTATCTTACTATGTCCACTGAGGATCTGATGATCTCTTCAGATTTAGCGATTGCATGGGGTTAGTTAGCAGAGCGGGATGGTAGAGGATTGCGATGCATGATACAGGTATTTGCTTGTGATAATTCTTTATTATCCTCTCGTACTTTAATATTCTGTACCATGATATATTCTGCTTATTTTATAAACTCATATCATTCTTGGAGTCTAATCGGACAATATGATAATGGGCTGCAGACCATGACCCATAATTGTTCATTCCTGTTTCATATTCTTATTGTGGATTGAGATATAGTGATACCTTGCCATGATTTGGCAGTATACCATAGCCGTGACAGCGTTTACGTATTCGAGTCGGACTAGAGTCCGTTCGATACGTAGCTGGCTTGCTCACGAGCTCGCGTCCGAAAAACGGGTGCGAGTCGTGACACCACCCTAATTTTTTAGGTATTTTTATTTATTTTTTATTTTTTATATACTAAATCATATTTTATCTTTAGTTATGGCTATATAGGTACTTTGTCGTAGCTTTGATTTTTTGAAGCACAACAGTTATCAATTTTTCAAATATAGTTACATATTCGTAATTTAGACGAGTCCACCTTCGTTTTGATATATTATGTCCCACTAAAATATGTTCTTTTATACTACATATTTTTTGTACAACTTTGGGGTCAAAATGGTCATTTTAGCCATTAACATAAAATTAGATGTATTTTTCAATTTCGATTTAAGGCCCAAACCCGATCCACACCATTCGACCTAATATATGGTTTTGATATATTTTAAGTCTACTATACACATGCTAATTGTGTCCCACTCAATTGAGTTCCTATGTGTTATTTATTTTCAAATAGCACACAAGATCCATTAATTAGCCTTTTAGAGTCAATTTTGATTATAAAAATCATACCGAGCGAGAACTAGTCCAACTAGCCTTAGTTGAGCCTATAATAGGTTACTGTAACTTATTAAGGTGAATTTAGATTGATTTTATAGATTTTGTACGACCATACAATAGTTTAAACCAACCCACGATTGACTTTCAAAATTAGGAAACTCAATATTCACCAATAGATTCAATCTTGCATATCTTTTTACTGCAACAATCAAATCAAACCAAACTTTTCTAAAACCTTTACTACCCAACCCCAAACCCTTTAAACCTTCAAAATTTATATATATATGCATATAAAGTGGCCAACAACCCCCTCTATCCTCATAATCTCAAAATTCCTTCAACCTATACACCCGCCGATCACTTTCAGCCGTAGCAGCAGTTTTGATTCCTTTTTGACCTCATGTGATGCTCCATGAATATTTATTATGAATCTAACGTGACCCTCTACAATCCTATCAACCCCTATACATAAAATCCCTTCTAGTACACCAAAATAGCCCTACAAGTCAACCGAAGTTCGAGATCCAAGTTTGAATTCATTTTAGCAGGTATGCTGTTTTGCATCTAGATTTTTGTATACTTTCCAGACTCATCTTCTATGAAAACAAAACTAATAGAACGATATCTGGGTCTATTTACATATCCAATTCCCCATCCACACAGTTCCAAACGGTTTGTCCGAGGCATCCGTTCTATGAAAAAGTGTCCAAAATAGACCAGTTTTGTTGCAAGCCAATTTTCATCTACTTTCGGGCCACTTTGATTTTTTCTATATTTTTATAAGAAACTAGAATTCCTAAGTTTTCAATGCATATACTTTTGTAGCATTTTGATTTTATTTATTTATTAAAAATCTGGACATTTTATTGCATTGTTAAAATACCAAAATCCATGAGTTCTATGTGTCCATATGCTTCAGAATTTCATCAGACATCTCCAAAGTAATTGTTGTGCATATTTTGATAAGAAACACCTAATTTTACATAATTAATAGTATGTTTCTAGAATTAATATTTATAAGAATTTATCGTTTTAGGAGCCAAACCATGGAACAAGTCTATGCATATTGATGTAGAATCAGTATAAGGCTTGTAAACATATATTTTCTATAAATTAAATATATTAATTATTATTATAGAATATTTATAAATATTTTCTAGAATTAAAAGTGATACTTTTATGTTAATAATATATTACTTTTATAGGTAGATTTAATACTACATATGTTATATTAAGTAGAGTAGTCAATATGACTAGTTTTAGTATAAATATATTATTAAGGTCTATATATGGTAAGTCCATATATAGTAAGTTATTATTGTATTATTAATAGTAAAATATTTATTATAGGCATAAGTGACTGAGGTAGCGAGGACCTTGGAGTCGAACTGTCGTACTTACAGCTGAAAGTTGCAGGCAAGTATACCTTGCCAACTTGTACAGTTTTATGCAAATTTATTTCCAGTAATTCTAATTCATATATATTACTTTCTTGTACTATCACATGATTCTTGTATATGTCTCATGATATTTTCTTACTTGTTTTCTTATATGCTACCTGTCTTTCTTTTTTTGTCATGTATTGGATCTATGCTATCCTATACTTGATTAGATTTCTGTCACACTCATTTTTATAATTAAGGGTATTCTAGTCATTATGTGCTAATTTAATTTTTCTTATTTTTTATTAATTAAATTTATTGATTTGTGGCTTTGATTGGTGTTTTGGTAGTAGAAGGTGGTATAACCTTAGTCAACCTTGATTAGAAGCCTAATAATGTAATTAGATTTATTATTGACTTTTCGAATTTAAATTTATAATTATTGTCTATTTTAATAATCATTTAATTCATTTTAAAGTCATTTTTATATTAAGCCTTTAAGCCTTTTTGTTAATGGGCCTTTTTAGCACTTGAGGAGTGCTGGCCCATGACTAAACCCTAACCCTAATCCCCCATGACTTGGCCGGCCAAACACAGCAGCCCCCCCTCTCATTGTGTAGAAACCTAATTGCCTACACAAATCCAAAACCCTAGTTTTTTCCTTCTCTTCCAAAGGCCTCATTCTTTCGTTTCTCACCCAAATTCTTCCAACCAAAGTGCGTTGCGACCGTTGGGAGGAGAGGAACCTGCTGAAGACTTGCTAGCGAGGGATCGGAGGCGTTTGATCGGAGGGAATCGACAATCGACGTGTTTGGGAGGCTTGTTTCATTGAATTTTGACACTCAATAGGTAAATCTCTCTAAACACTTGTTAATTCTATTTTTTTTTCTTCGTAGATGCATCCATATACGTACCTCAGACCTATGCATGAAGTTTGGTAGGTTTGTGATTTCGTTTGATAGCCGTATCGGACACGTGTCGGTCCTATAGAACACGTATTCGACGAAATACCACTTAGAACTGAAAATTGTTATTTTTTGATTCTGTTTTCACGATTTCCTTGCTAATATTATTTGTAATAACTTTTGTGAAGACGGATCTTGATTCGATACGATTTCAGTGTCCGAATCGGACACGAACACGCGTGCACGAGGCCCGTGCACGGTCCCGTGCATGCCCTGCTGTCTGTGCGTCATAACTCGATACACAGGGCTCCATTTCGCATGAAATTTTATGGGTGCATGGGGGCAACCTCTGTCCATGTGCTCGTAAAATTTTATGATGTTTCATGAAGCGTGAGCAGAGAAATCCAACGCGCACGGTTTAGCCTATACTGTGCACGCGATTGAAAAGTGCCGCTGACACGGCCTTCGTACGCGAACACGACATGTCGAGGACCCGTTCCAGGAGCATGAGTACGAAGACCTATACCTAGGCTACCCAGGGACTCAATCTCGAGACACGGTATGGCTCGAATTGCGAGCCACATGGCTCGACACGCACCCACGGGCACGCACAAGCGTGCGCACAGGTCGCACGGGATCCGCGTGTCTTGTGTCGCATAGACACGACGTGGTGTCATATCAGTATATCCTAGACCTAGCCCGGGACCCTACCTAGCTACGTGCATGAGCACGAGACTTCTCGCGTTGTGTGCGACGTCCAATCGGGCGAAACGCACGTGCATGTACACGTTCCAATACGTGTATCAGGTTTTCTGATACGCACTCCGTGGACACGATACGGACATGGGTTTGAACCCGTGAGTACCTGATCACATCACATACATAGACACCTTCGTATTTGCCAAGCTTCGTGGGTTCTAGTTGTGTATTGTGCGTTTTGGGTCGTTATGTGAATTTTGGGTTTTTTGACAATTTTAGATTTGAATTGAATAGGTGAATATTTGATTTCTCGATTTTTAACCAATGATTTCTGAGTTTATAACTCGTATATGATATTTTGGACTTGCGGGAAGTGGTCGTTGGGTTTATACCATATTTATCTACTATTAATGTATATATATATGGGTTTTCCTTTATATATATATATATATATATATATATATATATATATATATATATATATATATATATTTATGGGTTTTCCTCTTTATATATATATATATATATATATATATATATATTATATATATATATATATATATATATTATATATATATATATATATATATATATATATATATATATATATATATATATATATATTTCATATATATAGCTATATGTATATAAAAATATACATTGATGAGTTAGTCGAGATGCGTAATCTCAGAGTCGAGTTTCATTCCCTCTTCGAGTGACCAACTTCCTTTACTTATATGTGTATATGCCTATGTATATATATAAGTTATTTTATGTTATATATATAAAATATATATATATATATATATATATTTTTTTTTTATAAAATATATATATATATATATATATATATATATATATATATATATATATATATATATATATATATATATATATATATATATATATTACTTGAATGAATGAACATATATATATATATATATATATATATATAATATATATATATATATATATATATATATATATATATATATATATATATAAAATATATATATATATATATATATATATATATAATATATATATAAATATATATATATATATATATATATATATATATATATATATATATATATATATATATATATATAATTGTTTGCTTGTGAATGTAACATAAGGAGTATTGAGTCAGTTTAGGATTGACCCAATGAGCCTAGAATGGCCGAGTCGACCGACAAGTTGACCAAGTTGACAAAAGTCAACTTTGGGTCAAACTTGATCCAAATCCACTCAAACGAACTTAGAATGACTTGAAAACTTGTGCTTGACCTAAAAATTAGTAAACGGACTAGTTGACTTATAGTTGACCAGGTTTGAACAGAGTTGACCAGGTTTGACCAGAGTTGACCAAGGTTGACTTAGACTTAGAAGGACATAGAATCATGTAGAATTGCATTGTAGACCTTTCTTATGATATTTTAGACCATGTTGTGACTTATGATTATTTTAAATAGGATTACATCACTCCAGTTCAGTTACACTTCCTCATCAGCAGCTTGGATTACCAGGCGAGTACATTCTCTGACCGTTTTATACTTGTTTGGACATATTCATTTCTTATAGACTAGTTTACTTGATGTTGTCACGATATTATCATGGATTAGTACTATATGGATCTCTTTATATGATGTTATCCCCTCTGATACATCAGGTATATTATGCTCATGTACTTTATCGTGTGCATCGTCTACTCTTTGTATTCGTATTTATTCATGTATACTCATGTGACATTCATGTACACTCATGATCATATGAGCTTTTCATGTATAAACCAGTTGTTCCATATGGACTGATCCTCCATGTGAGACACTACCTTTCATGTGAAATAACATAACCTAGACAGATCTTTGTGTACTGATTGTGGCAGGAGGAGTATTTATTTGGTTATGTGATCTATACCATTATCATGTACAACTCCAAATTAGATTTAAGTCATGTATAACCTAAGCCTGTTTACATAACCAAACATGTGCTCTAAATCACGTAATTAGTTTAGTTTTCTTATCTAAATCATGTATATCTATTTTTACTATATCATGTTCTTCTTTTTACATTCTCTCTACTATTTCTTTACAAAGTTTCATGTATATTATTCTATAGCTTTTTCATAATTTTCTTTCATGTTGTGAACTGTATGAGAGATATGTATTCGTTTGTCCTGACTGGACCTGTTAAAAATATTACAGATGATGAGGATTGTTGCAATACTTACTATGGAGCAGGCCTAGTTGACACAGGTGACCTAGACCCTCTGGAGGATTCAGTAGTCGTTGAGGACTTGTCATTAGCTTATTCTAGACTTATCTTATTATCTAGCTTTATGAGACATTTGAGATTTTATTGAGATATTGTTTATGGTGTGGTTTAGACCGAGACTTATTATTCATATTTGTGACTATCTATTGAGATTATCTTATCTTCTATTCCATCTTAGATATGGTTATTGAGTTGTACTTTTTATATTATTCTCCTTTCGGAGCATATTCCATATTATGTTAGATGTTGTGACCTAGGACAGTATTCTACCGCCGATACTGTGGCATAGGCTGGACGTACCCACTTCTCGTGCCCTTACACTGGTGCGGGTTATGACAATTCCCGTGTTCCTGTCCGTTGACCTTGACTTGATCCGATTACATGTATTTGTCTTGACTTGACCTTGACATGTTATTAGACACTGACTATACCCGACCACCTCGTTCGTGAGATCCCATTGAGTATGAATGAGACTTACTATATTTATGGAGTCTCCCTCGGCCTATTAACTATAGGAATGTGAGCTCCCATCGAGTTGTGGTTACCCTGATTTACTTGTAGTTACGTCTAGTACCATAATTCTAGTATGGAATGCCACTGTCTGAGATTTCACATAGCTTAGGTTTCATGTGTCTTAGTCTCCTTGTGTCTTAAGTTGATTCTTTCACGACTATTTCTTATTTTCCTACATATTTTATACACTGTTACATTCGACATGTTTTTATGTATCTTGCTAGTCCCCTGAGGACCTGTTGATCTCTCTAGATAGTTGATCAAGCAGAGCTAGCCCGCTGATCATGGAGTTATTGCTATATCCGGCTCAGGTAATTTATCGTGCTTCCACATTGTATCTATTATTTATACTCTGCACTTAGCTTAATTTTATAGACCTATATCGTTCTTCGGGTCTAATCGAACATATATGTTATCAGGGCTGCAGACCATAACATATATCGATAATTCTTGATATTATTCTCTGCTGGATTGAGATAGATATGAGATAGTAAGTAGATTTAGAACACCAAAATATCTTATACGTATTCGAGCTGGACTGGAGTCCTCTCGATACGTCGCTAGCATGCATACGTTCTCCTAATCCTACGTATTTTGAGACTGGGACGTTATATTTTTTTGGATGGCCTATGCTGGTCAGAGCATATCATTCCGGCTACGTTACTGTACCGAACGAGCCTGCAATAGGATATTGTATTAGGATCTCAATCCACAATTGTTTTAAAAATTCTTTTGTTTTTATCCATCACCTTTGGAACTTATAATTGAATTCGATCGTCCTTCTTGAACTCCTTTTCTTGGACTCTCATCTTTTCCTATTTCGGAAGGAAGAATACTCATGCTTGATGAACTATTTGGATTATATTCCATCATTTGATATAATGTAGTTGATAAAAGTATTTTAATAAAAAGGAAAATAGTTATCTAAGGTAGTAAGAGTTTGGATAGATGTCTCAATTAGATTGACCGAGTAGATCGAACTGGTAACATAGAATTCTTATAGGCAACTTAACCCTAACGAAAGACTCTAGGAGCAAGGGACTACAACCCTTCTGCTATTCACCTATGGTGGGTAGAGACAGATTAGAATACCTTGGTTATATAGAGATGGGGTAGAAGTATAGCACAATTTAATTTGGTTTATTAAGGAAAATAAGATATGATTCTTAATCAAAATGAATGGAGTAACTTGGAAAAATATCTGGAAGAATTTTAGAATTAGATACGGTTCCCTAGTTGGAGGTTTATCACCCCTATGGAAGACTATAGTGAAAGGATTCAAAAGTCTTGTTATAAATAGAATAAGTCCATAAGCACTGTACTTACGATGGATACAGAACCTCATAGAAATTCTATGGTTACATCGAGGCGGGGGAAGTTTCAATTGAACAATGTAGAAATAATGATAGTATGCATAAGTCAAGAAATGGAGTTACACTGGACAGTGGCCCAAAAACCTTACTAGGGAGAATCCTATTAAAAGGATACGAGATAACATGGTATATCATAGTGTCAATCATAGGATAGAGTGTAGAGTGGATAGGAACGTGTTAGACTATATATACCTATATATAGAAGGGCAATCGAGGATAGTGGTTAAGAGACTAGTAATTAAATTTCTTGGCTTGATGGTCAAGCAGGACAAGCCTTCAACAAGATCGTTGTAAGACCGTCAGCACCAGGAGGAGCGATTATAGGTAATTATTTATTATTTTAAGATCGAAACATTGTATAAGGAAATTGTTTATGATTGAGTGTTACTCGAGTTATTAGGATAGACCGTAGTGACCTAATGTACCCTCTGAACTATTCCTAGTTATGTTAGCATGCTTCATTATTAGTGAGTATTTTTAGTTTTGAGGACTAAATTCTTTTAAGGTGGATAGATTGTAATAACCCTATTTTTGGGAATTTTTTATTTATTTTATATGATTTTTATATATTAAACCATATATTATTTTTAATTATGGCTATATAGGCACTTTGACGTAGCTTCGATATTTGAAGCACAACAATTATCAATTTCTCAATCTAGTTCCATACTCGTAATCTAGATGAGTCCACCTTTATTTTAATATATTATGTTCCACTCAAATATCTTCTCTTGTACTACATATTTTTTGTACAACTTTGGGGTCAAAATAGTCATTTTAGCCATTACCATAAAATTAGATATATTTTCCAATTTTGATTTGAGGCCCAAATCCGATCCAAACCATTCGGTCCAATATATGGTTTTGAACTATTTTGATCCTACTACACATATGCTAATTGTGTTCCACTCAATTGAGTTTTCATGTGCTATTTATTTTTAAATGGCACACAAGATCCATTAATTACCCTTTTGGAGTCAATTTCGATTATAAAAATCATACCGACATAGAACTAGTCCAATTTGCCTTAGTTGAGCCTATAATAAGTTACCTTAACTTATTAGGGTGAATTTAGATTGATTTTTAGAGATTTTGTACAGCCATACAATAGTTTAAACCAACCCACCATTGACTTTCCAAATTAGGAAACTCAATATTCACCAATATATTCAATCTTGCATATCATTTTATTGGAGCAACCAAATCAAACCAAAATTTCCTAAAACCTTCTATACCCAAATACTAACCCTTTAACCTTTAAAGCTTTATATACATATGCATATAAAGTGTCACCAACCCCCTCTATCCTCATAATCCCGAAATTCCTTCAGCTTACACACCCGTCGAACACTTTCAGCCGCAACAGTAGTTTTAACCTCTTTCCGACCTCCTATGACACTCTACGAATATTCGTTACGAAGATAACATGAAACTCTACAATCCTATCTCTCCCATTCATTCAAAATCTCTTCTAGTACACCAAAATAGCCTTACAACTCAACCGAAGCTTGGGATCCAAGTCTAAATTCATTCCAGCAAGTATGCTATTTTGCATCTAGGGTTTTGTGTACTTACCGAACTCATATTTTCATGAAACTAAAACTAATAGAAAGATCTTTGTGTCTATTTATATATCCAATTGGCCACCCGTATAATTCCAAACAGTTTGTCTGGGACGTTCGTTCCACGAAAAGGTGTCCAGAACAGACCAGTTCTGTTACAAGCCAATTTTTATCCACTTCTGAGCCAATTAGATCTTTCATATATTTTTGGTAAGAAACTAGACTTCCTAAGATTTCCCATATAATTTTGTTGCATATTGGTTTCGTTTATTATTTATTAAAAATTTATATATTTTATCGTATTATCGAAATACCAAAATCCATGAGTTCTATGTGTCCATATGCTTTGGAACTTCATAAGAAATCTCCAAAGTAATTATTGTGCATATTTTGATAAGAAAACCTACTTTACATAATTAATAGTATTTTTTCAGAATTAGTATTTATTAAAAATTTATCGCTTCGGAAGCCAAATCGTGGAACAAGTCTATACGTATTGATGTAGAATCAATATAAGGCTTGTGTACATATTTTTTCTATAAATAAAATATATTAATTATTATATAGAATATTTATAAATATTTTCCAAAATTAAAAGTGATACTTTAATGTTAATAATATATTACTTTTATAGGTAGATTTAATACTACATATGTCATATTAAGTAGAGTAGTCAATACGACTAGTTTTGGTATAAATATATTATTAAGGTCTTATGGTAAGTCCATATATAGTAAGTTATTATAGTATTATTAATAGTAGAATATTTATTATAGGCATACGTGACGGAGGTAGCAATGATCTTGGAGCCGGACCATCGTACTCACAGTTGGAAGTTGCAGGCAAGTATACCTTGCCAACTTGTACAATATTATGCATGTTTATTTCCAGTCATTCTAATTCATGACTTTTACTTTCTTGTACTATCGAATGATTCTTGTACATGTCTTATGATATTTTTTTACTTTTTTTGTATATGCTACATGTCTTTCTTTTCTTGTCATATATTGGATCTATGCTACCATATACTTGATTAGATTCCCGTGTTCTTGTGCGTTGACCTTGACCTGATCCGATTACATGTATTTGTCTTGAATTGACCTTGACCTATTACTAGACATTGACTATACCTGACCACCTCATTCGTGAGCTCCCATCGAGTGCAAATGAGACTTACTATAGTTAGGGAGTCCTCATCGGCCTACTGACTATAGGACTGTGAGCTCTCATCGAGTTACGGTTATCCCGATTTACTTGTAGTCACGTCTCATACCACAATTCTAGTACGGCATGCCACTGTCTTAGATTTCTCATGTCTTAGGTTTCTTGTGTCTTAGTCTCCTTGTGTCTTAAGTTGATTCTTTCACGACTATTTATTATTTCTCCTGCATATTTTATACTGTTACAATCGTCATATTTATATGTATCTTGCTAGTCCCCTAAGGACCTAGTGATATATCCAGATAGTTGGTCATTCATAGCTAGCCTGCTGATCATGGAGTTATTGCTATATTTGTTTCATGTATTCCATCGTGCTTCCATATTGTATCTATTGTTTATACTCAGTACTTAGCTTAGTTTTATAGACCCATGTCGTTCTTCGGGTCTAATCGAACATGTATATTATTTGGTTGCAGACCATAGCATATATTATTCATTTTTGATATTACTTCTCTGGTAGATTAAGAAAGACATGAGATAGTGAGTAGATTTAGAACACCAAGATAGCTTATACGTATTCGAGTAGGGCTGGAGTCCTATCGATATGTAGGTGACATGTATACGTTCCCCAAGTCCTACATATTTTGGGACTGAGACGTTACACAAAGCGACGAATGGAGGTGAGGCAATGATTGAGGGTCATTTTGTTGGTCCTATAACAGTTGGTCAGTCTCCAGGTGGGGGTTGCTCTAGGGATCTGATTTTGGCGATGAGTGGTTTGCCAAAGCTTCACGGAGCAATATTGGTTTTTTTACACCCTGATCAAACAAGAATCCTTTCGTCCTCGCTTTGGACTCTGTGGAATCATTCGTCCTCACTTGGGCATGATGCCATGTAAGCGTAAGTTGTGCTTGCACAAGGCCAAGATATGTACAATGACAAAATAGACAAGATAGACAATAATGCAGCGAAACAAAATACAGATATTTGAAATTAGCAGCGATCATATTGCAAAATATAAATTGAATACAATAATAGCAGAAACAAATTCCTTTATTGATATTCTTATGAATATGTTACAAAGCCCTCATTTTCTTTCTGATACATGCCATACTTGGCCTACAATCTCTCAGAAACTTTACAAAAGTATAATGATCCTATTTTATACATTATATCCTTTATATACAAAACCAACTCTTACAACAGATGATTGTCTCTTGAACAAAAAAATCTGTTGCCTTGCATCTCTTCTAATTCCTGGTTCTTGAGGATGAGGCTCGGGCTACCGCTTCAGATCATTCATTTCGTCCACCTTGCACCTGCAGGCAAGCTGGTAGTGGGTTAGTACATCAACATACTGGTGATGTGAAAAAAAGGCTACATCGTCTTAAACGATCACTAATTCAATTAGTAAAAAATATTTCTTATGATATGATCTTGCTAGTTTTACCTATGTTCATTTTATGCAGATCAGAGTCAAATTAGATATTTTGAAAACACTTGAAAACCAATATTTTATTTCTATTCATTTCAAGCATCTACGATAAGGTCCATTTCCAAGCATATTCATCAGTTGATTTCAAATGACAGGGACAGCATATTCATGAGTCAAATTCAATCTCATTTCTTTTAGCGGGACGTACATTTTTAGGTAACAAATTATTCTCAATAAGAAAAGTATGTTCACAAACTTAAGCAACATATATCACTTTTTCAATGATTTTTACCATAGTAGACGGTTCATCCATGCATAAGACAATGATTAGCATACATAATATAACCAATACATGTTTCCTGTTCGTCTATGTATTGTTAGCTCTTACAAAGACATTATCAACACATGAAAACTCGAGTGGCAGCTGTGGCTCAAGACTCGGCTCTGCACTAATATATGTTACATACCAAAAACTGTGACATCTCCGATTCAGCTATGTACTGATACACACACATACTAGCAGCTGTGGCTCAGGGTTCAGCTCTTCACCCGTCAATACCTATATATATGATGGCCTACGGGTCATTTTCCATAATTATCCACTATGGCTCTTTGGTTCAGCTTGTCGCTAAGGACTCAACACCCCATGATCATGAGGTCTCATCTACCTCAGAGTTCCATAATCTCTCATAGGCTGAGTGGTTCCCATCGCTCTAGGATCCTACTCGAGAGACGATACCTTGTGTATAAGTTGTCCGAGACCAATGCATACTCTAGCATTTCTATCAGATTATGCAGATTGATCAAATTTCCCAGATAAAAGACATATTTATTTCGTGCCTTATAGATATACGACACGTTCATTTTGTTCCTTACAGATATGCGACATGTTCATTTTGTGCCTTTCTTCTTTTTGGGTCACATAACCTATAACTTCTTTATTTTCTTTTAAACATGCAATGAGTCATATTCAGAACAAAATCTATCTTTTAACATGGTATCATCTATCGATCAAGGCATCATTCATTTCTTATTAGCAGACAACAATCTTACTTCTTCGCATACATATTATTTCTTTTCTCATTTTAGCAAGGCAACATGTAAATTCTTTATAAGCATACTGATTTGCAATATTAGCATTCACAAGGATTACCATTTTGTTATTAGCAAGAACATTCATTCAAAAACTCAGATTCTTATTAGGCATGAAAAAATCAAAAAATGAGTCTTTGTCCACTCACCCAGATAAATCGTCTTTTGTTCCAAGGTCATCAATCCGATCTTTCTGTGTATCTAGTACTTTTGCGGAGCGGGGCACTACAGGTTTCAGCAGTTTAAAACTAGAGAGGAGATCAAGGTTTGCAACAAACTCAATCTGAGGCAGGTGCATCTCTATTCACACAATTCAGGAGGAGTTATGGGTCATCGACGGTGTGCACAATGCATGATGTTCTACTCAATAATGAATGTGTACGGAAGAGCTTTAGTGTCCAACACAAAGGTAGGCAGGTTCAGGATTTTAAATCTTAGGAGGACCGCACCGTTCGCTTGGTTGGGCCAGTCAAGGGTGAAGAAGTTCGACGGAACGGTAACACATTTTGGTAGAAGACGAAAGTCGGGGACAGGCAGTCAAGACTTGCGGTGAGACTGATCGTTAGGAACTTCGATCTTGATCGTGCTATTGATATTGACAGAATTCCAGTGGTGTAGGAGGTGTTATGCATAACCGTTATCGTAGACGTAATGGTCGAGGAGATAGAGACGAAAGAAATGCAAAGCAGCTCGGGGAATCGAAGATCAGTATCATGGAAGAGCAGGAACTCTGTCGCAAGGTGACAAGCATGGAGTCTAGTTGAGGAGCCATGTAGTTAACACCCTCTCATCAGACTACATGGACAGATTGTTGGGGTCCAGTCTGGATTTGGTAGCAACATATTTGTGGAATCTAATTTTAGTTTAATATTTGATTTGATTAGATTTGGATGTCAATAATTGGTGTTGTGCTATTTTAGATATAATAGGATTCTCATTTTAGGGCTCCTATTTTGGAAACAATATTATAATCTAGAATATGATATTGATGGAATATTTTTGGTATAATAGGATTCCAATTTTTTTCCTATTTAGGAAATCCTGTTATGATCTAGAATATAATTTTCTCATCCTATATATATGGGGTGAGGGTGGAGACACAAAGCATAGCAAAAAGTTGAGATTCGAGGTGCTCGTCCACAAGAGATCTAAAAAAAATTTGTACTTTGCTCTTAGGACCTCATCATGCAAGAGAGAAGGAAGAAGCGATCAAATCGATGAGTCGTCAACTTCGGATAGGGAGATTGCTATAGGTTGGTGTCACGCGCCAGTACCGGAATACGGAGATGGACTAGGCCGGCTACTCCATATGAGGTATGCAAACGTCATACGACGATCGTGGCTGTCAAGAGACAAGGGGTGCATGCTACAATCAAGTCTCTTATGGTCTCAAAGAGCATCTATATCTCAATCATTCAAACAAGAAAACATTAATTAATGAACATATGAGATAAAGCAGTCAGGCGTCCCCGATGCTTCATCAAAATAATCATAGGGATCTAGCTTTATAAGTTAGCTAGCCCAGAGAGTCATAGGTACATAATCGTATTCAGTTGCAGTTTGATTTAATTACATTTATGGAAAAGATAAAATATCCAGATTAACCGGCTAAACAGGTGCCGGTGGATAAACGCCAGAACATAGGTGATGAAAACTAGAGTGGTAGAGAAGAAACCCACTCAAGTTCCCCGCCAGCCATGCTCCTAGTGTGCACCATTAATGTCAGGGAGAAAGGTTGTATCCTCAGGCTCTGTCACGTGATCTGGCCAAACAAAACCAGCGGGGTCAGCCCCGAATAGTAAGTACTATAAGGGAGCATAAAAGAGTGAGATAAAACCCAAGCATAAAATAATAATACTAGTAATAATAAAGGCTTTCGGTCGTAACCTCGGTCCACAGTCTGTCATAGCACGGTAGACCAACCCAACAATCAAACAAGGATATGGGTTGGACCACGCACCATGACAGTCCATATCCCTCGACTACTAACAGAAGGTACAAGGCACAGTCAAGTCATTTTTCAAGCGGTCATTCGTTCCTGCGGCTTTCTATATTTGGCAGAGTTATCCCCGCGATACTGATTAAAAGGAATCCTCTGATCGTGTCAACCTAGCAGGGCTAGCCAAACCATTAGGCATATAGCACATTGATTATGCACCGGTCCCCCAGAGGGCTACCGTGCTAAAATATATAACACATAGCTCGTATAAGTCGGATATAGTCATCTGCTAAAGGCGGATGAAACCATATCCGTGGCGGCGAACCCGACACGTCAGAACTGGACCTGGGGTGACTAGTATGGCACGATCTCGGGATTATTCCCCCCCAATGCATCTACCAAGTTAGTTGCCTAGTTAATCCCTAGGTTATCCTCGGAGTTCACATGTCGTGGTCACATGCTCACTCCCTTAGATGTCGTACAATGTACGAGTACCCTTAGAAGGGATCCATACTGGCTCGTGGAGTCATACGTATGTACCCCTTCTTGGTGTAATAAAACACAACACATACTACGTCATTGCTACCGACCATTCGCTATGTAAATGCTGGACACTTGGATGTACTGGCAGGTATTACGTAGGAATACTTAGCACATTGGATAGCACCTCGGTGCTCATATAGATTGTACCTTAGTACACACATAGGTTTATCCTGCACTCACATAGGTAGTCAGATCATGAATGAGGACCAAGACACAGGGACGCATGCGGCCGAGGGTTCATACGAAAAAGCTGTATGCGGCCAAGCTACATGCGGCTGGACTCATGCGACCAAGGCTCATGCGGCCAAGGTTCATGCGGCCGAGGGTTCATGCGGTCATGGGTTCATGCGGCCAAAGACTGCATGCGACCAAGCTGCATGCGGCCAAGTGTGCATGCGGCCAAGGGTCATACGGCTTATGGCTCATGTGGCCAAAGACTGCATGCGGACAAGCTGCATGCGGCTCATGGCTCATGCGGCCAAAGACTGCATGCAGCCAAGCTGCATGCAGCCAAGCTGCATGCAGCAAAGGGTGCATGCGGCCAAGGGTCATCCGGCCAAAGACTGCATGCGGCCAAGGGTACATACGACCGAGGGTCATGTGGCCAAAGACTACATGCAGCCAATCTGCATGCGGCCAAGGGTCATGCGGCTCATGGCTCATGCGGCCAAAGACTGCATGCGGCCAACGGTGCATGCGGCTAAGGGTCATACAGCCAAAGACTGCATACGGCCAAGCTGCATGCGGCCAAAGGCTGCCTATGTTCTCTAAAAATCTGAAAAGAATGGCCAGGGAACCCATGAATTCCAAACTTGCACAACTTGGTCAAAACGAAAAGAAATCTAACTTTTTAAAGGTTAAATTTGGGTAAAATAAAATGCTCTGCCATATGGAACAACTAGATTTTGAAAACAAGCAAGTTTAATAGATCAAAACCAAATAAAATCGAAAATGACATAAACTTAGATCTACAAGAATCTATTCATCAAAACCGTAAATACCAAGTACTAAACTTGTAGAGAATGATGAGAAGAACAATATAGACAAATAATATCAAAGAAAAAAAAATCAAGGATAAAAAATGCACAAATCTTCACTTTTGAGCAAGTTGTACTTGCCAAATGGTGGTGGTTGAGGGAATTGAATGAGAGAGTGAATGAGAAAAGTGAGTGTGGAAGAGATTATTTATAGTGGGTGAGGGTTGGCTCCACCAAACCCTAGTCTCTAAACATGCTCTAACCATTCCAGTAATGACATGTTAAATTCTACATGCAACAATTAGTAAAACAATAAATTAAAGGTGCACATGTACAAATACTGTACACATGAATAAAAAATAAAAATACGTATGTCGGGATCGGGGAGTGACATCTCTACCCTCCTTAAAAAAATTCTGTCCTCAAAATTTTGCCAATATAAGATAGAGAAATCAAGGCAAGCAAGATACTAATATAAGACTAACTACACATGCAATTCCATCAATTCTAGCAGGCATTAGAAAACAATCATCCACTCTAGCGGGTGCAATAAAAATAGGGAAACATATTACAAAGGCATAAGGATAAATATACCTTCCGAGTCGAACAAGTGCGGATATCGAGATCTAATATCGTCCTCGCGCTCCCATGTCGACTTCTCCGGTGAGTGATGGCCCCAAGCGACACGGACAAGATTAATAGTCCGGTTCTTTAGCACCTTCTCTTGCCAATCCAAAATGGATGCGGGTTGCTCCTCGTAAGTCAGGTCGGTACCGACGACCAGCTCAGAATGATCGAGGATGTGACTCGGATCCAGGACATACCTTCGCAATTGAGATATATGAAACATATCATATATATCAGGTAGCGAAGGCGAAAGGGCAAGACGATAAGCAACATCGCCTACCCGAGCGAGAATATCAAATAGACCAACGTATCTCAGAGTAAGCTTTCCTCGGATTCCAAATCTGATGATACCCCGAGTTGGCAAAATTTACAGAAACACTTGGTCACCAACACCAACCTCTAGAGGCCTATGATGCTGATCTGGCCAGTATCGGTGTCTGTCCTGCGCAACTCGAAGCCGCTCTCTGATCAACTTGACTATTTCTATGGTCTGCGTGATCATCTCTGGTCCCAATAATTTTCGTTCTCCCACATCGTCCCATGCCAGAGGGTACCTTCATTTCCTTCTATATAATACTTCAAACAGTGCCATCTGTATACTTGCCTGATAACTATTATTGCAGGAGAACTCTACTAAATAAAGATAATCTGTCCAAGTTCCGCCAAAGTCTAAAGTACAAGCCCGTAACATATCTTCCAATGTCTGAATGGTTTTCTCTGACTTTTCGTCCGTCTGCGGATGATAGGCTGTACTGAACCTCAACTTGTTACCCAAACTTTGATACAAACTCCGCCAAAAGTGAGAGGTGAACCGTGTGTCTCTATCTGATACTATGCTGACTGGAACACCATGTTGTCTCATAATCTGCTTCATATATATTTCTGCTAACTGTTTAGTAGACTGCCCTACTCTGAAAGAAAAAAAAATAGGCAACCTTCGTGAGCCGATCCACGATCATCCAAACTGCGTTTCGACCAGTCGGGGTTCTAGGTAAACCGGTCACAAAGTCCATCGTCATGTGCTCCTATTTCTATTTCGGAATAGGAAGCGGTTGCAATAATCCTGCTGGCCTCTGCTCCTCTGCCTTCACTTGCTGATATAACAAACATCTGGACACAAACCTCGTTATCTCCTTCTTCATGCCATTTCACCAAAAGTGCTGCTTTATATCTTGGTACATCTTTATGCCTCCCGGATGGATGGAATAAGGAGAACTATGAGCCTATGACATAACTTCCTGTCGAAGGCCTCCACCGGATACGCAAAGACGGTTTTCGAACCTAAGTGTACCATCCTCATGGATTTCTAACTCTGTTCTGAGTCCTGATTCACATTCTGATCGAAGCTTCTGGATTCACGGATCCTCTGCCTGGGCTGCTCTGATCATCTCTACTAAAGTAGACTGAATCTGCAAACCGGCCATAACTTCTATATCTTGTGGCAAGATTACCTCAATTCCCATTTCCTAAAGATCTTCCAAAATATGCCTCTGTGAAGTTAAAGTGAATGTGCCACCCCTCATGCTCAAGGCATCTGCCACATTCGCCTTACCTGGATGATACTGAAGATTCACATCGAAGTCCTTCAGTAATTCCAACCATCTTCTCTGTCTCATGTTCAGGTCCCTCTGGGTGAATACATACTTTAAGATCTTATGATCGGTGTAGATCTCTACTCGATCCCCATATAAACAGTGCCTCCAT
The DNA here is from genome assembly GCA_029216955.1 of Iris pallida. Classification (NCBI taxonomy): domain Eukaryota; kingdom Viridiplantae; phylum Streptophyta; class Magnoliopsida; order Asparagales; family Iridaceae; genus Iris; species Iris pallida. Next base: position 9,160,327 of record JANAVB010012000.1, on the reverse strand, counting down.
AACTTAAGTGAAAACACCACTGCTGCTAATTCCAGGTCGTGGGTTGGATAGTTCTTCTCATGATCTCGAAGCTGTCGAGATGCCTATGCTATCACCTTACCATGCTGCATTAATACATACCCAAGTCCCTTCCCCGATGTGTCACAATATACTGTAAACCCTCCTGATTCTACTGGAAGCGTTAAGATCAGGGCTGAGATTAATCTCTTCTTCAACTCTTCAAATAATGTCTGACACTCTGCTGACTAAACAAACTCTACATCCTTATGCGTCAAACGCATCAAGGGTGCTGAAATCCTGGCGAAGTCTACCATGAACCTTCTGTAATAACCTGTCAATCCCAAGAAACTGTGTACTTCTGCTACTGTCTTCAGAATTGGCCAATTTTCTACCGCCTCAACCTTCTTCGGATCTACTGACACTCCTGCTCCAGAGACGATGTGTCCTAGGAACGAAATACGATCCAACCAAAACTCAAATTTACCAAGCTTCGTATAAAGTTGATGCTCCCTCAAGGTCTGTAAAACTGTCCAAAAATGTTTCTCATGCTCTTCTTCATTGCTGGAATCGATGAGGATGTCGTCTATGAACACTACTACAAACTTATCCAAATAGGGTATAAAGATGCGATTCATCAAATCCATGAATACTGTTGGGGCATTAGTTAGTCCAAATGGCATCACCAGAAACTCATAATGCCCATACCGCGATCTAAATGCTGTCTTGGGTATGTCCTGCTCCTGGACAACCCTCACTAGATAATATTCGGATCGAAGATCAATCTTAGAGAAGACGCAGGTCTTACTCAACTGATCAAACAAGTCATCAATCGTTGGTAACAGATGCTTGTTCTTTACTGTTACTGCATTCAACTGCTGGTAATCAATGTACATTCGTGTCGATCCATCCTTCTTGGGTACTAAAATCACCGGTGCTGCCAAGGCGACTCACTGTCTCGGATAAACTGCTTTGCCTTCAGTTCTTCTTCATGCTAGTACAACTTGTCCAACTCTGACTGTGACATCCTGTAAACTCTGCCGACTTTTGGTTCCGTTCCAGGATTCAACTCAATGCAAAACTCTATATCTATCACCAGTGGTAAACCAGGAAGCTCATCTGAAAATACATCAAAAAACTCTCTGACCACTCTTGGAATCTGCTCCTGCTCTGCCAATGCTTCTACAACAATGCCCTTGGGTTGATCCTCTAATGATCGAACAAAGACGAACTCCTCAACGCTAGGTACATTGAACACTACCCTACCTCCTCGACAATCTATCGTCGCATGACTGTCTCTCAACCAGTCCATGCTTAGGACAACATCAAAGTTGCCCATAGGAAACTCAATCAAAGATGCAGGCAATAATCGTCCACACAGTACGACCAGACATGCTAAGCACACTCTGCTAACTCCTACGAGCCCATTACCAGTGAGTATATTCATCCTATTTGGCAATGCCTCGAACTTTAATCCAATACGTGTCACAAATTGTACAGATATAAAAGAGTGGGTAGCCTCCGAATTAAACAATGCTACTGTAGGAAAAGAGGTAAAAAATATTTCCTGCAACCACGTCACCTGAAGCTAGTACATCCTCCAAGGATAAGGTAAAGGCCTGGCCCTGGCCTTGCTGAGCTCCCCGCTGTTGTCTTCCTTGTCAGGAGATGGTATTCTCTCCTACTGCTGTCCCGTCGAGCCATGCTATACTGGACGTTCCTCCATGTTGGCCTCGCCAGCTACTGAGAAAGAAGCACCCCTATAGGGAAAGATACAAGATATCAAATGACAGCACAAGAAAGATTCGAGAAGCAATTCAAGTTATCAATCAAGGTGAGGAAGAGAAGACGGAACAAGAGATCAACGGGACAAGTTTTGATTGAGACTCCTATAATAGTAACACCCCACAAGTCTAAAAATCAGACCTGTATGGGCCACCAATAAAACCTTGTCACGCCCTATTACCGGAATACGAAGACAGACTAGGCCAGCTACTCCATATGAGGTATACAAACGTCATACGGCGATCGTGGCTGTCAAGAGACAAGGGGGTGCATGCTACAATCAAGTCTCATATGGTCTCACGGAGCATCTATGTCTCAATCATTCAAATAAGAAAATATCAATTAATGAACATAGGAGATAAAGCAGTAAGGTGCCCCCGACGCTTCATTAAAATGATAATAGGGATCTAGCTTTATAAGTTAGCTAGCCCAGAGAGTCACAGATACATAATCGTATTCAGACTGCAGCCAAGCTTGGTGAGCGATTTCAATTGTAATTTTTTCTTTTCTTCTTTAGTGTTGTGAGGGGGTTGAACCTATTAGGGCAAATGGTTCAATATTATTTTTGTCAATCTTGTAATTTCATCCGAGTAATAGAGATTGTGACTTGTCCAGGTGACATAGTCATTGCCATATACTTGTATTCATCTGTGCTTCATGTCCGTTAGACGAGAGTAGATTATTTCAGGTGGGTTGGCCTAAGTTTATGCTGCAACAATGTCTCAGACTCGGTATCGAAGCACAGGAGGGCAGGTTCGATTTCCAACATTAGTAGTCAAAGTGGCGAAGGCCATATGTGATAATCCAGGAGTAGTCAAAGTAGAGTAATAAATTAACTTATTAATCATAAAGTTAGATAGTTTAGGACTACTCAATCATTAGGATCTTTCATAAAGAAACAAATGAATAAATATGATCCAACAATAAATCTCATCAATAGAAAATCTCAAATCCATATTTATAATAAAATATCATAAATCAATGAAAGATATAGGAAGTAGTCATTCTCATTTAAATGATTGCAAATTTAATCAAAAAGAGATGTAAATGATAATACGATGAAATTATGACTAAAAATAAGAGAAATTTAAGAGATACTTACTAATGACTAGTATGGAAGAAGATTAAATAAATGAATCACACATCTTGATGGAAAACAATATTGAATAAAAAATTTGTTAAACTAATTTTAGAGAACAAACATAAGTATCAAAATTAGAATACAAATTACATCAAGGCAATTCAAAAATCTCATTTTTGTAAATTAGCATATTATATATAGATTGAAATGTAAAACAATAGCTAGATAAGTGAAAGTGAACAAAGATTATATCGCTTAATAATATATCATACATAAGCAAGCTATATAACCAAACAAGATTAGTGAGGTAAACTATTAAGTGCTCATTAAATCTTAAGTTACCAATACTAAAGATACTTGCTTAATCATATAGTAGCGGGCAATACATTTTGAATGAACAAATGAATGAAATAAACTCTTATCAAATATAGGCTAAAAAAGATATTCATGAAAACACAATACAATAACTCTTTTTGCCAAGTATTGAGATCAATCCAAGATAATGAAATAAAAGATCGATCTAAAAAATAAAAACTATTACTTCTATCATGAAATAAGTGTATTCTCTAGAAATGGAAAAACTCAACACAAAAGCTCAAACTATGGTAGCTAAAGACATATGATATATCAATTATATGTATTCTTATGTGCTACAAAATTATTGGGCAACAATAATACAAAAGAAGTATAATACCCAAGGAATGAGCAATGAAAGATCAATAAGATCAAGAAAGCTAAATGTTTAGAAGATAGCAAGAAAGACATTTTCGTAAAGCTTTCATAGTGCACTATAGAGAAAATATAAAAGATCTATACTATAAAATGTGCACTGATTATTAAGGTAAATAAAATGCAAGATAAAGCACAAAACTGTGTGATACTTAAATGAACATCCATAAATAGTCATGAGCAAGTCATAAATAAATATTTTCTCTCAATATCCCAACTTACAAAAGGCAAACAAACATTAAGAATTAGGAATCATCAATATATATAAAACTATATATCTCATAAATAGGCATACATGAAAGATTCACAAATCGATTAAAAAACATATATCCATAATGTCACCCAAAAATCCAAAAAGATATTTGTAAGAAGGACTTTAAGGAAGGAGCTAATTGATTCAAAGATAGAGACACAAATAGATCAAGAGAATTAATATCTAAAATGTGAGTATCATACATAAGGTCTACATGTACGTGCTTTGCAATAGATATTCAATTATATAGTCCCTAGTCTAACATGTACTCATATGCCCCCATATATATATATATATATATATATATATATATATATATATATATATATATATATATATATATATATATATATAAGAGAGAATGAACAACATATAAATAGATATTCAATTATATAGTCCCTAGTCTACATGCACGTGCTTTGCAATAATTTAATTAGAATATCATACATAAGGTCAGTTGTCATCTTTTTTGTCTTTTCCAGGTGATTATTCATGTGTGTGTGCTTTCTTTTTACAATGCCAACAGATTGGTACAAAGTTTATTCTTTTTTTAATTTTTAATAAAAATAATAATCTTTGAAAAATGGTAAGGATAGAAAAATTTATTACCATTAGAACATGAAAAGTTGTATGAAAAAAATATTATATGCAAACTTGTTGTGACTCTTAAATATAAATGGATGCAAGTTGACATAGTAATATCATGTTTATAAAATACTCAAAGGTATTTTAGGAATTCAAAAGTTTTACCACCAAGTTTTTCTATTTTATAGTAGAATAGATGACATAATAACATCATGTTTATAAAATACTCGGGGGTATTTTAGGAATTCAAAAGTTTCACCACCAAGTTTTTCTATTATATAGTAGAATAGATGTATCATGAATGAATACTTGAGAAGCTATCTTCAAAACACGTATAAATTTGTTTTATTAGGCAAAGATAAAATTGATTCACAAGAAGTTAATCAATGTAAAATATGAGAATCAAAAGTGAATATATTATGCAAGCACAAAGATAAAATAATAGTATAAGTATATACTTTTGAAGTAATAAGAAGCTTGTGCTGAACACACATATTTATAAATACCGATTAAATTAAACAAGACATGTTAATGACAAATAGGTAAGAAGTAAGTATCTCAAAAACTTTAAAGACGGAGAGTTTAAATCACATTAACTCAAATAAAGAATCCAATATCTTCTGGACTAGAGTGATATGCACGTTTATAAATAGAGACTAAGAATAAAGAGCATGTATAGATAAATGTGTCACACTAACAGAAAGTTAGTGATAAACTACTTGTGTGAACTAATTATTTAAGCAAAGCACTAGTCATACTAGGTAAAAGTAACTACAAAATAATTAACTAAGCATGCAAGTATCATATCTCATATTGATTTAGATAATAAGCAAGTAAAAAAAAATCAATGTGAACTAATAGCAAGACATCAATAAGTACATGCTAGATTCTGTAAATATAAATAATTGAGGAAGAATCGTTTAGCATGTTACCAAAGTGGCTCTAGTGGCTACACTTGTGTTGGTTCAATTGCTTAGAAGATGACCTTTGTAGCTTTGCAACCACCAACATGCTCCTCGGTGTTATGTCCCGACACATGAAGCTCCACCTACAACATTAAGTAAAGACTTTGGTATCGAAATAAACCTAGAACCACATTTGTTAGTCTTAGGTACCGATATAGCATTTACTCTAGCATTGGTAGTAAAAGTCCAACGAATAGGACATATAACACTCATATGTCCAATACGAGAGCAATAAAAGCACCCAATGCTAGTGTGTGCACATGTATCAGAATAAGCATGGTTGTGATCATGTGACATACTAGAATGATGAATATCCCTAGAGTGAGCATAAGAAGCTTTGGTTTTAAGAATAGAATATTCTAACAATAAATCATCATGCATACAAATAGAGAATCAAAGTTAGCATTCAATAAATCATTTTTTTTTCAAATAAAGCAATTCTAGATATAAATGCATTATTTTATTTCTTTAAAGCATCAATAGAAGAATCATGCAAAAGTGTCAACTCATTTGTTTAACTCTTGAAATCTTCTATAGATGAGGAAAGAGATTTGATTTTCAAAATTAAAGCCTCATTCAAACTCTTTAAAGAAACACATGATGAGTTTTGAGAATCAATTCTAGATAGTAAATCACTGTTTTCGTATCTCAACAACTCATTGGCTTCTTCTAAATGAACAACCTTTTTCGATAGTTCTTCATTTATAGAATGAAGGTCATTAAGAATCTCTAAGGATTGTTTAGTCATGGCTTTCCACTTAGAGCATTTCTTGTATTTAGAAGAAACATGATTGTCTATGCTATTAGAAATAGAATCCTCTTTATCGAAGGAGGAATACGATGCCATAGAAAAAATAACAAGGTCTACTCTAAGGATGTTAAGCCTAACAATAGAGTCCTTGCTCTGATACCAATTAAAAGTATCCTAAAGGGGTGTGAATAGGGTCAAGCTTACTAATCAAGCACTAAACGATTGCTAATAGGCAATTTAACGATTAAGAGTGCAAGAGTATGAGCAATAAAAAATACCGACACCTGATGTATCTTGTTATCCTTCCGAGGGGCACTTCGGTCCTGGAACTCTCTCCGGATTTAATCCATTATTATCACAAATAGTATAATATGAGCTTTTATCCGAAGACTCACCAACTTCTTACACGAGAGCTTTTATTCGAAGGACTCTTCGACTTCAATACACGATAGCTTTTATCCGAAGGACTCCCCAACTTCATAAGAAGATTTTTTATCTTCTTACAACAAGATAAAGATTTAACTTTTACAACTCAAGAATACTCTAACACAATTTGTGGATAGGCAAACGAAAGCTTTGGTAGAGTTGTTGTGGATAGGCTTTGGTTAGGCTCAAAGCATCAATCTTGAATGAAGGGGTTCAAGGATATTTATAACCAAAACAATAAAAAAATGCAAATAAGCAACTTTTTGTCAGCGGTCGAAAGATCCATCGGTCATTTGCTGACATCCGTCGGATCTTTCGTCTGCAGTGTGCAACGGCTATAAATACAGCCGTTGGGATCATCGATGGGAAAGGATCCGATCGTTGGATTGAAAACGTTAACATTTTGGAATATATGTTGAATTTTTGCAGACTTTCGTCGGATGATCCGTTAGCTCACAGAAGGTTTTCTATGGTTTGTTCAAATCTTCCCTCGGTCATCTATGGAGATCCGTCGGATCTTCTGAATGACTGCCTAAATGTGATCATTTCTACCCTACCTTTCGATTTTTCCATCCATTTTTTGTGTTTACAATTATTCCTAAGACTTATTACAGACTCCATATATACTTTAGCAGGTGTAGGCTTCTTCAGGGTATTAAAATAATAATGGCATGGCTTGACTTCTTTACTTGATGGATGATGGCATCTTTTCTTGATAGCAGTTGCCCAAAGATACCCAGATTGTGAAATCTGAATAACTTTTGAAAACTTTACCCCTGAACCCCCGGGGGTGCTGTCCCTCGACCCCTGTCCGTTGACCAGGCAACAAAAACCTCGAGTGCCTGAATCCGAAAATATAGTCTTATGGTTCGGAGAAATCTTGCGGGATACTATCGTCTTTGGCCTATCATGATTTCTTTATGTCGCGAGCCGCACTGGGATGTAGGGGTACGAGTGCATGGGACACGCTCAGCCTACGCCGCAACATCGGTGATAGAACATTATCTAAACTAGAAATACATAGCTCTACTCCCATAATATAATATCTGAATAAATACTATATCAAAATAGTAATGATTAAGTCTAATCATGAGAGCAAATATGAAATCACATACTCAATCACGGTGCTAAGATAAATGAAAAAAATTAAAAAGAGGATTCAACAACCAAGACAAATCATAACCAAATCCTAAGTCCAAAAAATCAGCAAATCTCCAAAAATATATATACAACCCAAGTATAATGTTTCGGAGACAAATCCGGTCATAACTATACTATCTAACTAGGCATCCATCTAGGAATAGCTAAACTACTCTGTTAGGGGATCCACTCATTGGGTTTCCTGAGCACCATAATGAGTAGGACACATATCCTCGAGCTATTCAACTGAAAAATATTTCCAGTCATGATTGGAACAAGTACAAACATGATAACTATTCATAATATGATAGAAACTATATAACGGTGAATAGTGATGTACAGATACAATAAATATGGTAATCATGAAGTGTGGAACAGTAAATGGAAAATAGGCAGTAAACAAGGTAAGCATTAAATGAATAAGGGAATACATGTGAGGAAATAGACTAACTGCTACTAAGTGTTTTGGAAATGCCACATTCTATATGTGATCGGTTGTGCATGATCCAACTATTAGCCACGGTCTATATTGTCTACGGTCTATCACGAACTATAATAATCATGGACTTAGGTTTGATCACATATATACTAAGGTATTTTCCCTACCCGACTAGTAATTATGGATTCAAAACTACGGTACGAAACATGTAACATGATAATCACGATAAACACGATAATCACAATAAACACAAAAATCACGAAACATGATAAACATTGATAGAATCTACAAGTACTAATCACGTGTATCCAGTGTGTCAGTAAGCACGGAACATATATCTAAATCAATGAAATAGAGAAACTATCAAGGAATAAAAGAGATCATGGAATGCACTTGCCTGTGGTCCTGAGCTGTAAACACAAATCAGTATCCGAACTGGAGTCCAAGTGACCTATATATTTAAAATATCGATGTCAATTGGTGTTTTGGTGTGCTAAATATTGATACTTAAAGTAAAATATGATTTCTATGTCGATTATAGGTCGTGGAGGTCAAACTAAGTCAATACCAGATTTCTATGGTCAACTAGGTCAATTTATCCAAATTTGACTTTTAGGGTCAAACTAGTCAACATTAGTCAAAACTAGGTCATACCTAGGTTTCTAGGTCCTTACCTTGCCATACCAAGGTATTTTAGCCTCTACTAGGCAATACTAGGCATTACCCTATGTAATTACCCATATTGCAAACATATAGACTCTATAGGCAATAGCTTTCCTATTTACCCCAATACCCTAGGAGATTACCTATTACCAATTCATATGTGTCATTCCCATGCCAAGTATACTTACCTATACCTACACATAGGAATCCCCATATACCTTACCTATGATTACCTACTCAAGTTCCCATCAATCTAACATTACCTACTCTCATATCACATTGATATCACTATCCTAACCATTACCTATACCATACCAAATGTCTAAACATTACCTATACCCTAGATACTATGATACTCACATATACCTATACACAAGGTATCCTAACACATATGCCTACCCATTCAAGACACTTAACCTCACGTTATACAGACACACACACACACACATACACACACACGCACACACACACGCACACTATGTAAATGCTACCTCTAGCAGTTTTTCGCTCATCCTTGCATACACTAACACAATCACTCATACATACTAGGACACATATAGTAGTACACTTGTGCACTGCTGCTGCTGCCCAAGACAGCAAAGCCAAGTCACTGTTGTACTTAGGCAAACTCTGCACATGAACCCCTCTACTGGACACTCCAAATGCTATTGCTAAAGCTCAAGTTTGCAGTTGTAAACTGCTGCACCTTACTCTATTGCTTCTATGCAAGGTTGATACCCCCTGCCCCTATCAACCTATACATGAGAATCTTCTAGCAGTCCAACTACTGCTATTGCAACTGCTCCTCCTTATATGTGCAAAACTGTTGTTCTCTCACATTTTTCCTACTCCCCTTGCTGCTGCCAAAGGCAACAACATATACTACTGTGCACACAGGTTGTTGCTTCTTCCTTCCCTCTTACTATATACACTTGTGTAGGCGCTTCTTTCTCTCTATTGTTGTTGCGGCCCTCCCTCATCACAACTAACTGTTGTACCTTGCAGGGCAGCATTCCCTCTACTATTTGCTAACAGGGCACACTGGCCTGCTATTGGCTTTCCTGAGCTTTCTATTCCTGCAGCTGAACACATTCCCTTACTCTTATTGATACCCCCATGTAGCTTTTCTGATACTGGACTATGCACCTCGCATAACCCGAGCTCTGATACTGCTACTAAGTGTCTAAACTATCTGCTAACATCATACATTCCCCTTCACTACTGCACATGCTGCCCCAACACATGTAGTTACTGTTGCACTCTTTTACCTCTGCACATTACCTTGACTTCCCTCTCCCTAACTGTTTGTTGCCTAACAGAGCTACACCTACACTTCTTTACCCATACACAAGCTATTATTATGGCTTCAATAAGTCATTATTGGCATACCCATTAACCACATACACACTCACACACCTATTACCGATTGTCCACTATTGACCAAACTAACACTAACCTTTGATATCTATGTAGAAGCATAGAATTTTAGGCGCATCTATTGGCCAGAATTCCTATGCGCTCAACCCAACCATGCGACCAACTCAAATACGCCAGTAAGCTCAAACAGATACTTAGCACAGCAAAGAAACAGTACAAGTTTAAAGACATCAAAAGTAAGACTTTTATTTCATATGAAAGTCTATTACATGTCTAAAGAAAGGCTTTACAAATGAGAACTTCTATAAAAATAAAAGATCCTAAAGCTAACAGCCAGGCGCAGCAACTGCTATGTGCCCCAAGCCAGGCGTATCATCAGTCAGGTGCATCACTCTGATGTCTCATCCAGGCGCATCGCCTCGTCATTGTGGCGCAAGCGCATCAACACCAATTAGCCCTTGTGTAGCAGGAGGAGGAGCTCTTCTAGCTCGACGAAGATCGCGGCACAATGCCCCGGTCTTCAGAAGCAACAAGCACACTCGGTAGCCTGTCGCTCTGCTAGCATAACGAAAGACAGAGCACGGCCGCCCCGATCTTTGGATACAACAGGAACCATCTGCCTGTGTCGGGACTCGACGATCCCAATATTTGGATGCAACAGACACTATCACGGAAGCTCAGAACGACGGGAAGACTGGGGCAGCGCATCTTCACCCTCGGAAAGAGCTCGAGTTCGGCAGTTTGCCAAGGCGGAGCTTCGGCCAAGTTCATCTTTATATCAAAATGAAGAAGGAAAGCAAAAGATTTCCCTCATTTGGCGATTTATAAGCACGGGCAGCCTACACCCGAGTGCCAAATGGCCAACGTTCCAAATTCTATGCAATAAATTTGCATTAATAGCAAATGCATCCGTCTCCTCGTATTCGACTAAGTCAAAGCAGCCATTTACGCCACGAAGAACCCAACAGGTGGGCCAAAGAGGATGTAACACATTGGCAGATGCGTCGTCGATATTATGCGCTCCCCATGGATGCGTCCAACGGGTCATATAACCATGCGCCCAGATTGGCACTAACCAATGCAACCCTCTCCATCAAGCATTTAATGCTAAATGACAAAGACGACAACGCATTCCAAGAGCCGTCCAATCAGCAGTGTAGAAAACGAAGTGCCACTGATGTCAGCACAATCATTACACCTTGGGTCGGCAACAACTGCCATATGGCCGACCTTTTATTCGTATGCGCCTCATGGCCATGCGCCCAGAAGACGACATGCGCTCCAGTAGACATACGCCCCCCAGCTCACTTCTGATCTCAAGCAACAGAAGACAAAGTTCTACATGCGCCTCAAAAGCCATGCGCCCGGACTTACTCATGGCTCCTAAAAGTCACGAGACTAAGTCGCCTCCCCTGTGCCTAATTCTACACCCTGATGCGAAGCTTTGCATGCGCCTCAAAATCCATGCGTCCAAACTCATCTATGATGCCTAAAACTCATAGACTAAATCGCCTCCATGCGCCCGATCCTAGGCCCACCCCGACATATCACTCTCCTCCAAAACCGAGATATTTGAGCCACAGACATACGCCACGCGTCCCTTGACTCAGTTCTATTCAAAGAATGGGTGCTAACCACCCAAGATCTCAACAACAACCAAATCTCCGTGACTGCCATTTGTCAGCTCCATCGCAGCCCAGCGTAGCAGTCCAGCAGATTCAGCTTCAATTCAGGGCAATCAACCATGCGCCCCCGCCAGCATCAGCCACGTGGCATCCCCACGTCCAAGCGCATCCGACATATGCGCACATGAGTAGCCATCCTGCTACCTATAAATGGAAGGATCATTCCTTCACCTCCAAGGATGGACATATATACACACAAAGACAGACAGACGGAGAGAGATATATACAGGCAGACTGTTATATCTACATACAAAGGTCAGAAGAGACACTTAACGTCCGCTTCTCCTCGCAACGCTCTGCCATCCAGAGCAACCCAGACCTTCAGAGAGTTCAAGATCGTGGTCAGATCGTCAACGGAGTCAACGCATTACCACTTGCTCCACCGACACAGTTCCCAGATAAAAACAAAAGTGTACTCCTAGGACTACGTCTAAGTCCTACATTATACACTATTCTGTTTGTAATTAAAATACCAAAGTTTTAATCAACAAAACCTTGTCGTATTTTCGATGGCAGACAATCTATATACTAGAACCCAACACACTCGTACACATTATCCTATGACTGCACTCACACAATCACTCACAAGCCCTGCTACCTACACATGTTCCCTCCACAAATGCACACTCACAGACTACTCAACAGAGCCTACCCTTCTCTCTACTATATATACACACACACAAGAGCTACACACTCACATCTATGCACACATATAGATATCTACTGACACCCAAGTGATTGATACACTATACACACACATAGGCATATGTATGCCCATCCACAAATAGCCGTATGTATATATACATATACACATTTACATTTACACAATACATACATATACACTTTATATATATATTAATCCTATTTCCCCCCCCCCCCCATATAAACAATAATACATAAATTCCTATGACAACATACCCCTATATTACCAATATCAAGCCAAAAGCCAAATCTAACCGTCCGTATCATGAGATACCATGACATAATACTATGTATCCTATTTAGGACACATACATCCCATCTTGACTCAAAAATGACACAAAAATCTCTTTGGGAACACGTATCGAACATTTGGTGCACAAGCTTGTGATATGCCCAAGATACATATACCAAACATTGTCCGAACCTAACCAAAACTCATGAACATGCGCAAAATGACAATTAGAGGCTAATTATACTAGTGTCTAGCTAGTGTAATGTGTCGTATAGAATATGGCATGTGTGTCACAAGTGTCGGAGGAAGAAAAAAAATCCAAATCGACTCCATGTCCTAGAATATCATGACACAACCTACTCGTATCCATTTGCGGATACGTATCTAACCACACATAACAAAATAAATCCAAATAGACCTATCAATCCATATAACAAATACTTGGTGTACCATTCTCGGATTTTCCTTAAAAATGGCACAAAAAATTACTATAACTTTTACATAAAGACTTATTAGAGCCTAGTTATTACTCCTATAGGTACCCCGAGTCCATGGGTCGGTTCTTAATGGTCAAAATGCACAATTAGAGTCTAGAAATAAGGAGAAATTAGATGTATACTATTGGAAGATGGATTTCCAAAGCACAAGTTCAGTGGACACGATTTGAACACGGTTGGGACACAAGTTCCTCGCCCAAGCTTCCTTCCTCAAGTGCTCCTCTAACAATGACAAGCTCCTTAGCCTCCTTGGAATGGAAAAAGAGGGATAAGGTTTGGGAATGGATGGATTAGGATTTTCTTCCAATTTGGGATAAACTAATTAGGAAAACTAAAGGAGGCTATTAATAAATAGAGAGGTTTATATAGACTCCTATTAGGGTTAAGGTTAGGTTTAGAAATACATAATAAGACTTAGAAGTCCCTCTCCATGTCAGGAATGGGATCTCTACAACCTCTAGGGAATATTCTCTTCATTTAACTAAGGAATGACTTGCCTAATCATGACTACTCTAATCAATTGAACAAATGGGTTAAGTCAAGTATAGTTGGGTCCACTAACAGCAAACTAATAAATATGTTAATTCACCATTCAATAATGTATACATAATTATAATAGTTATTCACAATATTTAAATTATATGAAAATGATAAAAATACTGATATCTGAAATGTGGTAGTTACAATCCTACCCCCTAGAAAATTTTGTCCTCGAAATTTAAGGATGGTTGTACCCTTATCTAGGTCAAGCCCCCAACGATCATGGCCCATGAAAGTCCTATCTTTATAATTATATTGAAAGAAAATAAACATGCACGGTTACGGTCTTACTTGTCATGATATTGTAATTTCTATCATGGGTTCTAGCATGAAAATCACCAATGCAACTATAAGGCACTAAGAAATCAACAGATCAAGGAGGGAGAAAAGAAGGAAAGGAACATGACTTGCTAACCCATCACCTATAACATCGGTCCTTCGATCACCATCACAAAAGCTCTTTCCTACTGAGGTGCCTCCCTTGGCTGCTGAGCTCCAACAGGTCTCATGCGTCGGTGCTCTCGGGGCAGGAGCTGTCCCCTGAGCAGGGCGAACATGCGCCAAGATTCAATCCTTCATCATGTGTGCTGAGGAACCATAATACAAACAAACTTCTAGCCTCTTTCTATAGACCTCCCATGTATATCTTGTCCTCCGACAGTAGGTACAAGTGGGAGCTGGCTGAATCTACCTACGAAGCTGCTACTGAACCTGAGCTCCAGCTGGTGGGTAATACTCCTACTGGGGTTGGAAGGCTCCTTTACGAATATTAGGACTCTTCGTCGGTCCCGTACTGCCATTAGTACCACTCAAAACAATGCTGCCTCTCTTGGGCCTGAGGTCCAAGTCCTCCTCAGCAATCTGGGTATCTATCAGAATGTCCTTGAAGGTAACTGTACGGCATCCAAAAGTATGCGATCTAACCTCTCCGTTCAGGCCCCTCTTGAACTTTCGTGCCTGATCTCCTGGGTCCCAAACCATGCTCTTAGCGAAGCATCTCAGATAGGAAAACTCAGCAGCGTACTTGTCGACTGACATGCTTTCCTGAACCAAACCAAGGAACTGGCTCTCTAGGGCCCCCTGAGCTACGTCAGGAGAGAACTTTTCCTTGAAAAGTTTCTTGAAGGCCTCCCAAGTAAGTCTAGTCATGGCGAGCCGGGGCTCTACGCGGTACCATGTGAGCATAATGTCAAATACCTGACTGGCGGCTACCTCGACCTACAAACTCTCTGGAATCTGAACTAGTCACAAAATTTTCTCAATGTCCTCCAGTCAGTCGTTCGTATAAAGTATCCCCTCAGTACATTTGAACTCCCAAGGAGACATCCTCTTGAAGTCTACACGAAACCCTGCCTCGGCTGCTGCTGAACTGTAGCACCCTAAGGCTGAATAATAGCCACCTTCTCGACTGCAGTTAGTGCCAGCTGGTGGTCACTCTTAATGCTCTGGCGCCTCACATCAACCTATCACTGCTGCGCATCGGCCTGGGATCTCTGGGCCTATATCATCTGCTAAAATAATACGAACATTTGTAATGTCCCATCCCGCTCAGTTCAACCGGAGGAATCGAAACGCAATGACATTTGGACTTAGCCATGCAACTGCTTGCTAGAAGTCCCGCTCGGTTGAGACAACTCCTCGATCAGGTGGGTGGCTTCGGTGAACTTGCCTCAGCTTGGCCTTCTCACTAATAATTGGATGTTTTCAATTACACTGAGTAGATATGCTAATAAAAGATTCGAACCTACATAGCTAAAGGAAATAATCCCGTATTGATTCAAATGAGTATAGAACATGAAATGGTCGAGTTGCTACATAGATATCATCTCATGATGTCTTTCAAATTGATACTCGGTCCTTCATCCCGTGACTTGGAAGAAAAAAAAAGTTGGTCTATGTTGCCATAAGGCTATGAACTTAGCATAGTCATAGGCGTCGCACGATATAAATGCACGGTAAAGCATGTACTGTTCCACCGTCCAATGCTTGCTACAAGATAATTGTCCCATAGTCCCAATTCATGTTTCCACGGTGCAAGGCTTGTGTCACGACCCGCACCCAGTGTAGGGGCACGAGAAGTGGGTACGCCCAGCCTACGCCGCAGTGTTGGTGGTAGAACGTTGTCCTAGGTCACAACATCTAACACAGTATAAGTATAATTGCACAAGATATACTCTCCGCACGGAGGAACAATAAGATGGTACAATCTCAATCACAATCTAAGATGGATAACAGCACGATAAGATAGATATGATAACCTTAAAGGAAAATACAAACAGAAAGGAAAATGAGTCTAAGTGTCTAAACGGCACAATAACAACCAAAAATAATACAATACAAGTCTCAAATGACAACACAAAGTAAGATAAAGCCTAACTAAACTAGTCTAGGAAGTAGGGGTGATCTCAACAGCTAGAGATGGGTCCTCCTGAGAGTCCAGCTCGCAAGTGTCGTCTAGGGCTGCTCTATAATAGGTGGTGCAGAAAGCCTCATCCTCATCCTCTGTAATATATCAACAGGTCCAGTCAGGACAGGAACGAGCATAATACATCTCACGCAGTTCATATCATGTCAGAAAATAATAAATATGCAATAGAGTAAGATACATGAATAACTGAAAGAATATAAATGAAGTAAAAGAGATAACTGTAATGGAAATATCTACTATAAGTAAAGAACTGTAAGTGACTAGTAAATCAGAGTACAAGATAGACATGTGAATGGCTGGGAATGATTCATGATTACACTATGGAATTGATTCATGATTACACTACCTTGGGATTATTCACATGACTATTTCTACTCCCCTATCCCCAATCAATACACAAGGATCCAGACAAGTTATGTTAAGATTTATGATTCTACTGCCTCATAAATGAGAGCACGTAAAATTGATTCATGAGGGCTCTGTGAACATGAGAGTACATGAATCACAAGAGTATACATAAATAGTAAAGCATGGAGATACGTGATGTAAGTAAAACACACATGACATGAAGTATCTGATGCTCCCGAGGGGGATAACATCTCATGAAAAGATCTATATAGTACCAATCCTTGTTACCAACGTAACAATATCAAGTAAAGTAATCTAGAGCAGGAGTATAAGTTCTAGCAAGTATGAAACGGTCAGAGAATGTACTCGTCTGATATCCTGAGTATCTGGTAAGTGTAGATGTCCAGACAGAGTAGACGAGTCCTATTTAGAGCAACACAAGTTACAATGTGTTTAATATAAGGTAAATAATTGTAATACAATCTACATGATTTCTTGGTCAATCTAGGTCAAAGTTAAATTTGGTCAACTCTGGTCAAATTAGGTCACATATAGACTCAATGTTGACTTTTGGTCAACAGTCTAGTCAAATAGGTCAACTATTCCAATCTAGGTTAACTCTATAGTTTATGTAAACAAGTATCACATATAGAACACTTAGCCTATAATCACAAGCTACACTTGGCACAAAACCTATATATATATATATATTTATATATATATATATATATATATATATATATATATATATATATATATATGCATATATCATTCAATCTACCACATTGCAATTTACATATGTCTAACCACATCAATTACCTATATATATATATATATATATATATATATATATATATATATATATATATATATATATATATATATATATATATATATATATATATATATATATATATATATATATATATATATATATATATATATATATATATTTATATATATATATTATATACATATATATATATATATATATATATATATATATATATATATATATATATATATAATATGTATATAAATATATATATATAAAATATATATATATATATATATATATATATATATATATATATATATATATATATATATATATATATATATATATATATAAAATATATATATATATATATATATATATATATATATATATATATATATACATAAAAATATATATAAATATATATATATATATATATATATATATATATATATATATATATATATATATATATATATATATATATACATCCTCATAGCATTATTTATATACATAGATATATAGGAAGCTATATACATATGCACATACATATATATTTATATATATATTTATTTTTATATATATATATATATATATATATATATATATATATATATATATATATATATATATTTTATATATATATATATATATGTATATATATATATATATATATATATATATATAGAGAGAGAGAAGGAAAGGGAGGTTAAGAGAGAGAGAGAGAGAGTGTGTGTGTGTGTGTGTGTGTGTGTGTGTGTGTGTGTGTGTGTGTGTGTGTACAGTAGGCTAAAGACTGAAGTTAAAGGCTAATGAAACAATTGGCTAATGAATTAAACATTCACAGGTTAGTATGGGTTTTCAGGTTTTCCTTATTAGCAGTGAACAAGGTATCAGTTAACATAGGTTTAAGTTCATTTGAATCTCAGAAATGGAAATCCAGTCCCACATCATTTAGTTAACAGTGCATTATTCATTCTCAGTTTTCACTTTAAAACTCAGTTATAAACATTAATCCAGTTTTAATTTAAACCTTAGAATCTCAGAAATGATATATGCAAACTCAGGTTACAGTTAACTTAAAATCTTAGTTTTTCTCATTCAAACCCCCAAACCAGTTTACTGTTTATGCAACAAACTCAGTTTAAAACTTTCATATTAGTCCCAGGTTTAAAACTAAACCACAGTCAACACTCAACCCCGTTGCAACATGGTTATTAACATTGCACTGTATTATAAATTCTCAGAAAATAGATTCACATATTCACTTTCAATTCATTAAACCCAAAATGGAAAATAAATGACTGATACATGAAATCCCAATTTCGAAAACCAAAATTAATCACAACTCGAATTCAAATGGGTGAAACAATTTTAAAGGTGTATATACTATATATACGTGTCAGGAGGAAGGATTTCGTGTCCACATGAGTAGACATGAAGTGTCCAAATACAGGGAAAACATGGTATCAGGATCCTGCCTGTGCACAGGCTCGTGCTGAGGTGTCGAGCCCAATAGGACACGACACACTCCACATTGTGTCACATGCACGTGTCCAATAGTTAGCCTAGGTGTCAAGCTTCGTGCTGATGTGTCTGCACAGTGTCCACAACGTGTCCTCGCGTGACACGAAGTGCATGTCAGTGCGCAAATTTGCTACTACACAGTACAGTATAAATCGTGTACGTGAGTGATTACGTATCCAATAGGACACGAGGTCGAGAGTGGCTTGGGGGGTGACCTGTCAGTCACTTCCCCGACAAGTAAAACAATGAGAAGTAAAAGAATGAGAAGTAAAGAATGAGAAATGATACCGAGAATGGTAAATCGAGTTGAGTCTTGCATGGCCATTGGACAATTTATGCATAAGGTTTGGTTCCTCGAAAGATCCATGGGGCATCGGGTTCGTGTCGACCTAGGAGAAACTATCAGTATTATATGACCTTCAGCGGCGGTATGACCCGTATCTGAAGTGGGTGGCAATACAGGCTGTGGGACGTTCGGTGGAGCTCGTACCTTGCACAGGAATGATCATCGTATGTATACGTACGGGTATAGCTTGACATTACAAGTAACCCTTCATATAGATGAGTCAGCATAATAGCAGCGATCTGCGTGCATGCCTTAGATTGAGTAAAGAAGTGTATGTACGGTGTTGGTTAAGTCGAAAGAATTATAAGCACGGCACGAATGAGTCAAAAAAATATGTGCACGGTCTGCAACACAAATATGAAGCCTAAGATTTTGATATAGCAAAAGATACATGCTTCGACATAAGATGTTGCATCGGGTGTCTGAGTCAATAACACAAGTTTATGAGTTTGGTTTGAGTCAGTCGTAAGTTGAAACGAGAAAGTCTGTAAAAAAAGTATGAATGTGATATACTATGTTTCAAGGCACGGCCTTGATGTTGTCACACAAATGGGTCTTATGACACGGCCACGATGTTTGCACGACTGGGTTTTGTAGCTAGGTTTCAAAGAAATAATAGTATGATCATGTTGGTTGCAACACTAATAGGCCAGGAGTCTAAGTATAAAATTGATCCTAAGTCAAGAATTGAAAGACAATCAAAAGAATAAATTACACTCAATAAATGAACATGTTGGTTGTGTATGGGTTGGCGAGGAGCTCACACCACCATTATGGTTGTGTACTGACAATGTAGAGGCTAAAAATTAAGCTGCATCACCTATTAAAGTGTCAGATCATCAAATGGCACCAAATCATTATATTGTGCCAAACCATCAGGTTGTGCCGACATCTGAGATACGGAGGACTCAGGTTGCACAGGACTCAGGTTGCGCAGGAGTCAGGTTGCACAAGTGACACGTGGCGTACTTCCTCGAAAAGCTATAACGATGTCATCATTTTTCTGACAGTTGATAGCACGGAGATCAAGGAAAATCCGTTCGAATCCCGCGCAATGCGGCGCTCGAGAAGATTTTGTCAGCATGTAATTAATGCTGATAGCTGGTTCATGCAAGTCATGGTTTGGCACGAGAATTAATCGGCACAGCACAGGAGACCTAGTCAAAAGCACCAGTTGTTGAGTTGCACCCATGCGCAGCCTGGCTAATTGGTGCCACTTGATCAATTTTTTTTAAACAGGGTGACGTGGCACACAAGCCACCAATTTTGTAGAGCGTGTCCACTACACTGCCTACGACCACGCGCATCTCAATCAAATGATGCTACGCGTCTACAGCAGTTAGTGCAACCGTTCGTGTAAGTTGCTATATTGCGCCACGTGCAACCTGATGAAGCTCGCGCAAGGTGATCAAACAGTATTCATAACAGAGTGATATGGCACATAAGCCACTAACTTTGCAGAACGTGCCCACTATACTGTCCACGACCACACGCATCTCAATCAAACGATGTCATGCATCTACAATAGTTAATGCAACCGTTCGCACAAATGAACAGGAGGCGCGCAACCTAAAATGCTTGCAACCCAGAATAACTGCTAAACAGTTATTTCAAGAACTCTATAAATAGAGTTTCAAATCAATCTCAAAGTATCAAGAATGATCATAATCTCTTGCTAAAGTGATGTTGCATCCTCCAGAGGCTCGTGTCTTCGATATCACATCGTCCAAGCGATAAAGTGATCGTCTTCTGATCAGTTTCCTATAGTTGTACTTCTCCAGAAATCAATTGTACTCTTGTACTCTTTTCTAAGTTTGCAATAAAGAAGCATATACTTTTGTTCTTTGCAAACAAAATGGTGAATTTACTGGGGACGACTTTCTCCTCCAACAAGAAAGTGATAACTCAACATGATACCGCGTCAATCGGCAAGACGCAGAAGACCCTGGTCGTTCAAGTCGACCAGACAGCCTACGAGGCCATGATCAATGCTGGGGGGTGCTAAGTGTACTGCTACCGCTGTTAAGAGCAAGACGCACTCTGTTTGGACTCCTAAGTCCTCGACGGCACAATCCCCTGCATCTGCGCAACTTGTGCCCATCACTGCCTTGGCGCAATCTAAGGAAAGCAGTCTTTTGGCTAATCCCTCCACTTCTTCGATTTTGAAGCTGAAGGAGACCTTGTCTTGACACACTACTGTCCAAGACAAGGGAAAGTGCCCTTTGGCCTTTACTTCCCTGGCGCATCCTACACCTGTTCTTGCTTCTGTGCAACTTGCGCCCATCACTGCCTTGGCGCAACCTAAAAGAAACGGTCTTTTGGCTAACCACTCTACCTCTTCAACTCTTAAATTGAAAGAGACTTCGTCTCAACAAACTGCTGGACAAAATAAAAGAAAGCGCCCTTTGGCCTTTTCCTCTCTAGCGCAACCTGCGTATGTTCCTGCTCCGGTACAACTTGCGCATGTTCATGCTCCGACGCAACTTGTACATGCTTCTACACTAGTGTAACATAAAGAGAAACACTGTTTAGTGATTCCTTCTTTGCCACCAAACCAGAATTTTAGTAAGAAATCATTAAATCAAGGAAAACGCTCTTTAGCTTTTCCTCATTCTGCTTGAGTTATTGACTGGGTGGAAAGTACTGCTAATTTAGATAGGAATTCTATTCTCCTTAACAAAGACAACCAAATCTCTGTCGAAAAGATGGGTTCTATTCAGAATAAAATTTTCACGTAAAAGGGTATTATTCCAAAAAGGTCAGGGCAGGATCTACCAACCCTATGTATTTCAAGATCCCGATAAGACAAACTGCTAGTATCTCAAGTAGATGCACAAGTGGCTCCCCAACCAGACTTGCGCACCTATATCAACAGGTGCCAATTAGGATCAACCTCGGGAAATCACAAGATGTATCAAACACAACCTGCACCAGTTGCTAAATTATGCCAGAGAAAGAATTCTGAGGTGAAAGATCCTATGACTTATGCTAACCACCTTAGCACGTCCTTGTACGCTCTTGGTACGGGACACCTCAAGAACAGGAATCATGTCACGAATATCGTAAAGGACTACATTCCTACCATTTTTTCTCGTCCTGTTAGTGACCTCCGTGAACTCTTAATACAAAAGAGAAAGGTTGCAAATCCATCCCCTCCAGTGGTAGACCAACAGCAAGGACATCATTGCAATCACCACCATAAAGTTGTCATCAAATGCTGCTGTCAGTCAGCCAAGCGATCCGTCTTTGACCGTTTGAATTATGTTCAGACTCCTGAACCAATCCTAGTGGACGAAGATGAATTACTCTATGCTCCTGTCAACATGGCATCTCGAAGCACTGGGGTAGAAAACGTCCAAAACGTAATGCATCCCGCAATTCCAGTCAACAGTACTTAGATCGGATTTATGAATCCAGTGAAGTAGTTTACCAGTATACTAGATCAAGAAGCCGAAAAATAATCGGTCAAAGGAATCTTCTTGATTCTAACCAAGATTCCTTCAGTCAAAAAGACATCCCTATCACTTATTCTGGGGGTAGTTTTTATGTGACTTTGATGCTGACAGTGAAAGTTCTGAAAGGACCATCCTCTCCACTAGCTCGTCTTCAAAGGCTAGAGAAGTGACTGCTTATGCCGTCATAAAAGATCAAGATACTTACAGTTCTAGCAGTCAAAAGCAGAAAATTGCTGCTTTGGAGGCTAGTTTGAAGAACATGGCTAAGATGATGACAGGCATGCATGCGGTAATCATGGCACAACATACAGTTCTACCGGTCGCGAATCTGATTCTAACTCAAGAACCTGTAATAGCATCAGCTCCCATCAATATTGATCTAGGGGTACAGTCTCCTTACACCACTTCCATTTCTGTGCAGGCTATTCCAAGTCAATCTGGTGCCGGGGTGGTACCTATTATGCAGTACCCCCTCATAACATATCAAATTAATCTATTCCTCCACAATCAACATGAGATACCAATGAGGCCGTAAAATTTTTACGTACTCAATTTGAAGCTTTCAAACAGAATGATAGCTTACAGAAGCTTGGGATCAAACAGCCCTATCCTATAGAATGGAAAGAGGTCCAATTTTCTCCTAAATACAAACCCCCTACTGTTATGCTGTTTGATGGCAGCACGTCTCCAAGTCAATACCTCAATCACTTTGAAGTAATGACTGATCAACTTCAACCAAATGATGCTCTTCTTACTAGAGTATTTGTCGGCTGTTTAGCTGGTGCAACATATGATTGGTATCGTAGTTTACCAGATGGTTGTATAACCTCTTTCGCTGGATTCAAACAAATATTCTTGGAATAATTTTATGAGGGAACCAACGACATGACTATGTCTGCTCTCATCAAAATCAAACAACGACATAATAAAACTACTGAACGTTTTATTGAACGATTCCGCCGTGAAGCACTCAAAATGCCTCTCGGAACCCCAGATGCTTTGACTATAGACACTTGCAAATCAAACATGTTGCCTATAATCAACATGTGGATAGGATCAACATAATTCCAAGATTGGCCTTCCTTCATAGTGAACGCCAAAGCAGCAAAAGAGAGCGCTGACAAGTTCAAGCAATTAGGTATTCAAATGCCTAATCTTGACAAAGATGAACATGCTACACCAAATAATAGTAGCCGTCAGAACAATTGCAAGAGCAAGAAGACTTTGGCCAATAATCTTAAAGGCAAAGAAGCCCTATCCATCAATGTAAATCAGCCAACATCTACCCCAACAGCACCACTACAACGGGCACCACGTCCAAAAGAAGAATACTCTTTTGATGAAATGATATCATGAGTATCTTTCATTGCCTCATCAAGAGCAATAAACTTCAACTGCCAGAACCAAAACGGCCAGATAAAGTTGGTAAGACTGACCATCCTAAATATTGTGTTTACCACAGGTTTATTGGACTTCCAACTCGAGCGTGCTATGTGCTCAAGGGTAAAATTCAGGAGATGGTCAACTCCGGTGCAATCACTCTCCAATAAGACGAGAAAACTGTAACGGCTAATGTTGTCTCTTTACAGTTTGGAGATTTTCCAGCCCAACTTATGCATGACGGTATCATCCCCATCCCGAGAACTACTCTGGAGATTGTTAATCTTCCACATGCACGAACTGATGGTCTTGTTCCTCTATCTACTAATAAAGAGAAAATTATATGAATCCATCTAGATTTGGTGGCAGACTTCAAAATATCGTCTTCTCCCACCAAGTCTAGAAAGGCCACTAAAAATAAATTATGTCATATGATTTCATTTGGTGAACACTGTCTTCTACCTCTAACTGCCACCTTCATCTCGGCAGCAGATAATCCTTCATCTTCTTCCCCTGCTAAGACAACATTGTCAATATCAGAAGCCGAATACCAACCAGTATTCCATCTGTATTGTAGAAGTATGGAAAAGAACAAGAAAAGTCAATGCAGCTCAAAATAGAAGAAGCCCATGCGGCTTAAAACAGAAGGAGCCTCATGCGGCTCAGGAATCCATCGGAGTCTCATGCAGCTCAGAAACTCTTCGATAGCCTCATACGGCTCAGGAAAGAATCACGTGACCCTATGCAGCTTGCTTTTTACAGCTGGCCATGAAATGACTACTCTCATTGAATGCTCTGACGTAAAGTGATAACTCTGACATTAAAGTTGAAGTGATGAAATCTGACACGACGGCGTGTTCTTCGGGAAACAGAGAAAATCTTCTATACAGCTGGCACGATCTACCAACTTCAAAGCTCTCTATGCGGCTGCCACCCCCTCATGCGGCTGATGCTCTCATGCGGCTCGGATCGTGGAGACTATCGTCATGCGGCTCAAATACTAAGAAGCCACCCCATGCGGCCGCTGTCCTCATGTGGCCCAGATCATGGGGATTATCTCCATGCGGCTCAAATGCTGAGAGGCCATACCCACGCAGCCTTGACACGTGGCTAGTCGTATGTGGCTCAGATTTTGGGGGTTACACCTATACGGCTGCCACCTTCATGCAGTTCAAAACCTAAGAAGCTACCCTCATGCGGCTATAGCTCGCGGTTATGACACGTGGCAGAAGGTTAGTTTCTCCGTAATGATGGTTAGACACGTGGCATTGAATCAATCAAGATCTATCAACAAATTCTAACAACCAGATTTAGTACAATCATCATAATTACCCAAATCAAATCAGAGCAGACAAATCGAATACGTGGCAGGAGATCCGAGCCTATCAAAATTCATGGCAATCAACATTAATTGCCCATAAGATTTGGTGCAATCCACATTAATTGCCCAGATTTATTGCAATCAAAATCAATGGTCCAGATGATTGGCCGTCGACTTTTTTAAGGAGGGAATCATTGTAAACCCTAATGATTACACCCCCACTTCTATAAATAACAAGGTGTCATTCCCTTGCAAAGCCCCTGAGCAGCGAAACCTGGAGAGCTAGATACCTGGAGAGATCTGAAGACTTGGAGACCCTCGGCGGGATACACAGAGAGACAAAGGCACGCGCAGAAGAGTCTCCCCACACATTCCGAGAGCATTTCTTCATCAAAGTCAAGACTACGTCCGATCGTCCAAGGAGTAAGGCAGAGCTGCCGTCGCTTTTCCGAGCCTCTACCGTCACCCCCAGAATCAAAAATAAACAATTGTACTTAGATTGTTGTACCTAGGTTTTTGTCCCTAGGCTTTTTTTGTACGAGCGAGTTTGTATTGTGAGTCTAAGTTCAGTCCTTCTATATAATTGTTCTGTACTTCTATAATCAATGGCAAATACGATGGTGACTCTGCTAGGGACAAACTTCTCCACGGCTGAGGAGTTGGTGACGCAATCGGATACAGCCAAACTTGGCTCCACTCAACAAATGCTGGTCGCCCGGTTCGACCAGCAGGCGTTTGAAGAAATGCTCTTCGACGGAAGCGCTGGTCCGGTCCAGCGGCGAGCCCACACGAAGAAGCTCGCATGGAGTGGAGGCCCAAGTCATTTGTTCCTCCCCAAGCCCTGGACGAAGTACTCTCTGCTGCACAAGACGGCAAAAAAGACTATCATACGGCTCCACTTCAGGCCATAGAGGACTCTGTTGTCCCCAAGTTCGGTAGAGGAAAACACCTCGATGCTGGAATTGCAGGGACAAAGAGAAACTCTATGTGGTCCCGGAAGAAGCCGAATAAAGGCACCAGCGGCATGCATGATGCTCATGCGGCCAAGATTGTCAGTCGTATGAATGATATTCATGCGGCCAAGATTGTCAGCCGCGTGCAGAATGCCCATGCGGCCAAGACTTCCAGCCACATGAAGGAGACTCATACGGCCGAGACTTCTAGCCACATGAAGAAGGCCTATGCAGCCGCAACTGCTCGTCGCATGAAGACTGTTGATTCCAGCAGCATATTATCCGCTCTACGCGGATCAGGCTCCGTCTTCGACTGCATCTCCTATGGCCCTGATCTCTCACACTCCCAAGAAAATGTGTCTGATTCTCTGCAGCACCACTTAGATTCTTCCTACTATGTGCCTTCAGGCGCTAGAGTGAAGAAGTCTAGGTCAGCACGGGCTCGGCAAGCTCAGTCTGCTGTCCCAACCTCTGACCATCCGAGCGCTCCGCTTACTGTTATACGGGCCTCTGATGGAAAGTTATACAGAACCACTCGAGTCCAGCCCCCGGCGGCAAACGGACAGAGTGGTTCCCAAAAGTCTTCCCGTAACCAGGAAGCAAACGTGGTTGCTCGAGACCCATCTGACTTGCGTAACGTGATCCTTCACAAATGCAAGGAAAGGAAAGGGGACTCGGTGTGCAAAGAGTCCTCCCACGGACGTCACTGCACCCAAGTTATTGTCAACTGCTGCGGCAACAACGCGACAGTATGAGAAGACCCGCGGTCCGTCTTCCAAAGACTGCAACAGCCAAGTTCAGAGGATGAGGCGCTTCCCATCATCTCCTGCAACTCTGCTCAGAGGATCCCCGCCAGCGAGAGAGGGAAGAAGTCAAATATCTCCAGCCCAAAGATTTCAACCACTGTGACCAAGAAACTATCATCTAAGCGGTTGCCTACCACCGGAGTTTTCCAAGGTACCCGTTCGAAGACGAAATCTACAACATCGGGAGATTCATCATCCACATCACTGGGGGTCGTTGGAACCGGGGGTAGCACTCCTTCGAACATCCATAACAATTCGGTATTCCAAGGAGATGAACCCGGGAAAACGACTCTTCCAACAGATACAACAGGTGCCGACGTCCCCGAGGATGTTCGCGACTCTCAAGACGAGACAAGCTCTGAAGCTGGGGGTACTGTTCCTTCTGAGTCTGAACCAGAGAAAAATATTTCCATATACCCCGACGACTTCTCTGCACAGGAGTATGATTCAGAGGGCACGTCGTCCACCGTCCCTTCTACTTTGGCTCATGTGAGGACGGCATTCATGACAAACGACGATCAAGACGGTCCCAGTGATCGCCAACGCATCGATACTCTGGAGGTCGTACTACGTACCTTGGTCAAATCCGTGGACGAAATCAAAGCGACGCTTCCAACTCTGCAAGAAAGGACGCCTGGCCAAACAAGCTTGGGTCCCGCGGTCAATACGGACTCGAACTCAGCGGCACCAAACATGGGCGACAATCCTCCTGAAATATCGGCTCCCACCGCTGCGGATGAGGCCAGAAAGACAAGAAAAGAGGTCCAGGAGCTCCGGACCATGTTTCACGCCCGGGACACCTCCCAAGACCTCAGAATACGGCAACCATACCCTGCTGCATGGAGGGATGTCCCTTTTCCACCAAGATATAAGCCGTTCAACATCAATCCCTATGATGGCAAAACTTTCGCAAGTCGGTACATTACTTACTTCGAAGTCACAACCGACCATCTGTCCCACGACAACGCCATCCTTACACGATTATTCATCGGGGCATTGGAAGGGGTCGCCTTCGATTGTTACCGCAACCTGTCAGACAACTACATCCATTCCTTTGCCAGCTTCAAGCGTATGTTCTTGGAGAGGTTCTACGAAGTAGGATAAGACGTGACGATGTCCACCCTCATGGATGTTGTTCAAGGGGAGAAGGAACTGACAAGGAACTATATTGAGCGGTTTCGCCAAACTGCAATGAAGTTGCCGTCTAAAAATCTAGATTTCTCCTTAATTGAAATTTGCCAAAAGAGACTGCTCCCAACAATCAGCCTCTGGATGGGTGAAAGTTAATTCAAGGACTGGAAGACGTTCATCATCAGTGCCACTAGCGCCGAAGATAAGTTGAAGAAGGCTCGCCAACTGGGATTACACATCTCGGAGGAAGAAGACAAGGGCAAATGCCCTAATGCTAACACCAACAACGGAGGTAATTCCTCTAATAACCGAGACAACAAGGGCAAATAGGCTATGGTGGCCGACGCAACCCAGAAGCCTGAATCGAAGCCAGCTAAAAAGCAGTAGCCGCAGGTGACTTACTCCTTCGAAGACGGTCATGTCTAGCCCATCTTGGACATACTCATACAAGGAGGTAGAATCCAGCTCCCTCCACCTAGACGGGAACCTCGGCCGGTCGAGATGAAAAGTCCCAAGTACTGCCATTACCATCGTTACGTCCACCACACCACGCAAGACTGCATCCAATTGAAGCGATATATTCAGCATCTCATCGATTCGAAGGCTCTGGCCATCGATTTCGAGAAGGTAACCGTGGCAGCCAACATGGTGTCAGTACAGTTCGACAGCTTCCCTCCGACAGAGACTCAAGACGGCGTGGTACCCGTCCCTCGGACAACAATGGAGATTGCTAATCTACTACCTCCTCGAGATCAGGCCGCTGGTCTAGTGTCCCTCACCACATCACGAGGGAAGGTCATGTGGGTCCACCCGAACCTGGTACCAGAAGTAACTCAGTCCATACCACCCGCTCCCAACAAGAAGAAGAGTGAAAAAGTCAAGTCATGCTACACAATCTCAGCAGAGGTCGAAGAAGCTACTGCTGTTGTTACCCGATTCGGCACACAAACCCAACCTCCACCAGGTAACTCGACTGAAGATCATCAGCCGATAGCTGCTGATGCCCCAGGACCTTCTTAGCCTTCGACGACCAACAAGCCTAGGCCGAAGGAGACTCATTTTGACAAGCCGCTCCGAAAAGAGGTGCCTCAGGGGCTGGAGAGGCCCTACAACTTTGACATCTTAGCACAATTGGCCAACACACCGACCAAATTATCATTATACGAGCTCCTGAGACTCTCTAAAGATATTTGCGTGGCACTAAGCGATGCACTCCAGAATGCCGACGATATCTGGCTCGGGTCAACCTCACGGGAGAAAGCCCGCATGCAAATCTCCAGAACAACGTTTGCACAGGTGCAATGTCCAACATCGTCTTTACTCTGCAGGATATGCTCATTAAAACCAACTTGCACGATCGTCCATTGTATTACACTGGATACATCAGCGACGTAAAGGTGGATCGGATGCACATTGACCCCGGTTCTTCCATATGTATTATCCCAAAGAGTCTGTTGTACCATCTTCGCATCCCCATGCATCGCCTGACACCGACAAGCACCGCCATCAGCGGTTTTCATTCGGGCAAGAGCTACCCGATCGGGAAGATTCGTTTGAAGTGCCAAATCGGTGATCTGCAGTCAGAAGTGACTTGTTATGTCATTGATGCGGACACTTCCTATAATATTCTCCTGGGGCGTCCTTGGATATATGATTACATGATCGTGCCTTCTATGCTGCACCAGTGCTTCGATTATGTCGACAAGTATGGCTTCGTGAGAACAGAATTTGCCGACATCGATCCCTTCAAAGGGGTCGAGTCTTATTACTCGGACTCCTGCTTGTACGAGAAGGCGAAAAGGCACCTTGTCGAAGGAGATATGCAAGCTCAAACTGAGATAGCTACAGAATCAGAAGAACCTCTGGCAATTCACCTTCAAGCTTGTAAACCTGGCAAGACCGCACCCCTTACGGCCGCTCTGCGTAAGGATGCAATCAGTCTCTCGGCACAAGAGGGACAAATGATAATTCGACTGCCATGGTCTGGCCAAGCGCCAAAACCCACAACGAAGTCACTGACCATCAGGCTACCAAGAGCCGGCCAGCCACAAACAGAGAAGCTTAAACCCTCTGATAAGCCAATAACGATACGTCTTTCCAAGATGAATCGTCATCCCAATGCGAAGTTGGGAACTCCTAGCGAGCCAACAACTCCCCGCCTAGCATCAAGCGCCAAACAGGGAGTCGCTAGTTCGCCAACGACTCCACGTTCTGCCCCACCTGCGGAACCCTTGATGATTAAGCTGCCCAAGTCATCCTCTCAGCCTTCATTTATACAGGGGGTGGCCGAAGAAGAACCAGAATTGGCCAAATATGTGGCTGCTCATACTGATGTTCCATCCGCAGATGATGTAATCCCACTAGAAAAGATGCCTTACTTCATCAATAAAGGACTGTCTTTGAACTACCTCGAGCTTGATAAGCTTTGTACAATGTATGCTATGGAACACGGTATAGGCACTCACCTACACACGCAAGTGACAAATGTTTACACTGTAAATCAACTTACTCCTGTGGAAGGCGCCTACTTCATAGTCGAGGGAGAAGACCATCCAATCATCTTCAGCCGAAAGAATGATCCACAGCCCTTCGCAATAGAGGAAGTCGATCTCGACTAGGATGCCGGAAGACTGCCCCTTTATCTGTATAGCTCCCAATCCAAGTACCTCATGCTAAGCCAGGGATATGATCTGGAGACTACACCAGGCTTGAACTATAACACTGGTCGGCGATTACCTTTACAGTTGCCAGTCCCGGCTAGAAAACCACGGGATTACTACAACAAGACCAGATGTGGGCTAAGGTATGTTACGCCTGCAATGACCCCTGAAATCTAAGATGAGAAATGTGACTGGCATTCACACTCAACCGGATTACCAACTTCTGATTCAGATATCAGCATCGGGGACGTATTCAGGCAAGTCTTGTCTGTCAATATGGCATTCGTCGACGCTTACGAAGAAGAAGAAGACATTTCTGAAATCCTTGAATTAGAGCCATGGGCCCAACAGCTGGATGCATAATAGGAAAATCAGTTCAAACAAAGAGAGTCTTCTACTGAAGATGAAGTTATGCAAGTTGACCTCGACAATGAATCTTCTCCAAAACCAATCTTCGTTAGTAAAAGCCTGGCAGACAAAGAGCGAGAATCGCTGCTACGACTCATCAAAGAATATATTGATGTGTTCGGCTGGAGTTATGAAGACATGCCAGGGCTAAACCCCGAGATTGCACTTCATAAACTCAACATTCGGCCGGATGTAAAGCCGATCAAGCAACAACAACGATGCTTCCGTCCGGATATTATGAATACGATCGAAGCCGAAGTCAATAAACTGATAGCCAGCGGCTTCATTCGTGAGGAACAATATCCAGACTGGGTCGCCAACATAGTATCGGTCCTCAAGAAAAATGAGAAGATTCGAATCTGCATCGACTTCTGCAATCTGAATGAGGCATGTCCTAAAGATGAGTTCCCCCTCCCTATCATAGACATCATGATTGACAACACCTGCGGCTTCGAGCGCATGTCATTCATGGATGGTTTCTCGGGATACAACCAAATCAAGATGTCTCCCAACGACGAGAAGCACACATCATTCGGAACACCGATTGGCACATATTGCTACATAGTCATGCCTTTTGGTTTAAAGAATGCTGGCGCCACGTATCAAAGAGTCATGAGTGTCATCTTCAGAGACCACTTACGTAAGACCGTAGAGTGCTATGTTGACGACATCGCTGTCAAAAGCCGCTATAAGGAAGACCATCTGCGGGATCTAAGGACGGTGTTCGACCTGATGCGAGCACACAACTTGAAAATAAATCCTACCAAATCCTTCTTGGGCATATCCAGCAAAAAATTCTTGGGTTTTATCATTACTTCTCAGGGGATTCATATAGATCCGGAGAAGACAAAGGCAATCTTGGAGATGGGTCCCCCGAGAAATCTCCGTGAACTCTGAGGCCTTCAAGGGAGGCTGGCCTACATCAGAAGGTTCATCTCTAACCTCTTCAGGCGATGTCAGCTATTCACTCACCTCATGAAGAAAGGCATCTCCTTCGTATGGGATGAAGAATGTCAGCGCACCTTCGACAGCATCAAAGAATATCTGACGAACCCTCCGGTTCTGGTGGCTCCGGTTGCTGGAAAACCATTCCTGCTCTATATGCGAGCTATGGAGCATTCTCTCGGTGCTCTGTTAGCACAAAACAATGATGCAGGCCATGAGCAAGCTATATATTATCTCAGTCGGATGATGATGGGGCCGGAACACTAATATACCGCCGTGGAGAAGGAATGCCTCGCCCTGGTGTTCGCCATTCAGAAGACGCGATACTACATCACGGGATAAACCATCCATGTCATATCAAGAGTTAACCCTCTCAGGGTCCTCATGACTAAGCCAGGTGCACTCAGCTCTCGCCTCGCTACCTGGGCGATATTACTATCCCCCTACCACATGATCTTCGTCCCGTAGAAGGCTGTTAAAGGTCAAGCTCTGGAAGACTTTTTAGCGGCTCATCCAGGCTCGAAATCAACCAGAATAGACGAAAAGATTCTAGATGAGATCGCCAATTCAAATATGGCCTCTCGTGATATCGTATGGCGAATGTTCTTCGACGGTGCTTCCAGAACGGAGACCAAGGGCAACATCGTCACTGGAGTCGGAATGGTGCTGATTTCTCCCTCCAGGTTGGTGATCAATCAGGCTTATTTCCTCACGGAGCCCTGTTCAAACAATGTGGTCGAGTATAATACTTTGGTCATTGGCCTTTGACTTGTAAAAGAACTGGAGGTAGAATACCTCGAAGCATATGGTGATTCAAGCTAATTGTTAATAAGATTCGGGGTTCATACGAGGTTCGCCATGAAGATATGATCCCCTATCACCAAATAGCGATCGACATCATCTCATCCTAGGCAGGGTTCTTCATAGAACACATTCTCAGGCTCCAGAACATTAAAGTCGATGCCCTAGCAGGTCTTGTCGCTTCCTTAGCAGTTTCGAATCATGCTCATCATCTGGTCGACATAATAGGCCGTGAGTTGGTCTGTCCCAAGAATAATATTCAATGTGTTGAGAGTTACTCCGCGCTGGCTGTCGACGAAGCACCAGACTGGAGACAATCATTCATTGACTTCGTAGTCTACGATATCCTGCCAGAGAATCCTAAGGAAGCCACTTCTATTAGAAGACGTTCCCTCAGATTCTTCTACAATACAGAGACGAAAATGCTGTATCGACGATTATACGATGGATTACTGCTTCGATGTCTGTCAAATACAGAAGCTAAAGAAGCCGTACGCAAAGCTCATGACGGCGTCTGCGGGGCCCATCAGCATGGCCCAAAATTACAAGATCGCCTTCGACGAATGGGCTATTATTGGCCCATGATGGTTGCAGACACAATAGACTATGCACGAAAATGCAAAGCCTGTCAAGTCTATACGGATTTCATCCATCAGCCATCCGAGTTTCTGCACCCAATAGTGGCATCCTGGCCATTCGAGGCATGGAAAATGGACATCATTGGTCCGATTAATCTACCTTCGTCCAGAGGACATCGCTTCATACTCGTAATCACTGATTACTTCTCCAAATGGGCGGAGGCTATTCCGTTGGCAAAAGTCAAGACTTCAAACATGATTAGCTTCCTCAAGCATCACGTCATCTATCGCTTTGGACTGCCATGAAGGATCATCCGCGATAACGGTCCGCAGTTCGCAAGCCACGCCTTCTATCGGTTCTGCAAAAAACACCGAATCCAGAATATTGCTTCAACACCATATAACCCAGCGGCTAATGGTCTGGCTGAGGCATTCAACAAAACTGTCACTTCTCGTTCCCGGAATACGTATTCTAAATACATGTACTGCTGGAATATATTTATTTAATATTTATCATGTATTGTTCTGTATTTAAATTCCTTTAATTTCCTGCTAATTATTTTTCTACATTTTAATTTCTGCATTTTACTTTCTGTATTTTACTTTCTGCTTTGCTTTTTGGTTCGACCCGAGTTGGTTTATTTTCTGGCCTTGGATGGTTCAACATGAACCCACCTACCACCACCCCATTTAAAACCCCAAAATCCTTTCTCTCTCTTCATTTACTCCTTCTCCATTACTTTTCTTCTTCATCCTCCATAACTCTCCCCCACCTACCCAGTCGCATAGGCAAGTGCCAACTTGCTTCTTGATGGATTTCTATTTTTGTTGTTCTATTGTCTTTTTCTCAAGATTCTTAGATACTTTGGTACTTAGCATTTTTAATTCCCATGGTTCAATTCATGTAGATCTAAGTTTAATACATTTTCGGAATTTTTAGGTTTTGATCTAGTAACTTTGTTATTTTTCAAGTTTTTATGGTTCCATGTTGTAGGAAATTTGATTCTACACAATTTAGACTATTGGAAGTCCTAATTTCGACTTATTTTGAGTGATTTATGGTCTTTTGGTTCATGAGTTTTTATGGCCATTGGAGGCTGGTTGGGGAAGATGAGCAGTGCATGCTGTTTTCTGGGCACATGCTATATGCTGGCAAAAAGTTGTTGCCATGTTGTTTGCTGGCGTATGCTGTTTGCTGGCGCATGCTGTCCTGGCGCATGTTATTTTCTGGGCACATGTTGTTTGCAAGCAAAAAGCTGTTGCCATACAGTTTGCTGGCACATGCTGTTTGCTGGCGCATGCTGTCCTGGCGCATACTGTTTCCTGGCGCATGCTGTTTGCTGGCAAAAAGCTATTGCCATGTTGTTTGCTGGCGCATGCTGTTTGCTGTCGCATGCTGTCCTGTCGTATGTTGTTTCCTAGCGCATGCTGTCCTGGCGCATGCTGTTTCCTGGCACATGTTGTCCTAGCGTATGTTGTTTGCTGGCGCATGCTGTCCTGGCGTATGCTATTTCCTGGCGCATGCTGTCCTAGATCACGCTGTTTTCTGGCGCATGCTGTTTGCTGGCGCATGCTGTTTGCTGGCACATGCTGTTTCCTG
Source organism: Iris pallida (assembly GCA_029216955.1). NCBI lineage: Eukaryota > Viridiplantae > Streptophyta > Magnoliopsida > Asparagales > Iridaceae > Iris > Iris pallida. Next base: position 9,125,015 of record JANAVB010012000.1, on the reverse strand, counting down.
GCGCATGCTGTTTGCTGGTAAAAAGCTGTTGCCATGTTGTTTGCTGGCGCATGGTGTCCTGGCGCATGCTGTTTCCTGGCGCATGCTGTTTCCTGGCACATGCTGTTTCTTGGCGCATGCTGTTTCCTGGCACATGCTGTCTCTTGGCGCATGCTGTCCTGGCACATGCTGTTTTTTGGCGCATACTATTTCCTGGCGCATGCTGTTTTCCGTGGTCGCATGCTGTTGACTGATGTTTTCTGTGGCTAGATTCGTATATTGTAGTATGGTATATAGGTATAACTTGTATATGTTAAACATATGTAATGTGTGTTTTGATAGCTTAGTTGGCATTGTGTTGTGGTTGTGTGCTAGCCTAGGTTTAGTTAGGGTTGGCTAGACTTGGTTGATTGATTTAGACTAGGGTTAGACCTAGAATGACTTGTTAGTCTAGGTTTAGACTTGGAATGGTTTAGTTGACCTAGTTTGACTAGTGTAGATGACCATGGTTGACCAAGAGTTGACTTTGGTCTAGTTTGACCTAGACAGCATGTAGATGCATTGTAGATTACATTTATCACCTCATGTATACATCTTGACTTGTGTTGCTCTAACTATGAGTCTGGTATCTCATCTCGGACAGTACATTTATTTCAGACATTCAGATACGAGGCGAGTACATTCTCTGACCATTTTATACTTGCCTGGATTTACATTCTTGCTCTAGATTACTGTACTTGATGCTGACACGATCGTTATCACGGATTGGTACTATATGAATCTTCTTCTGAGATGTTATCTCCTTGTATTCACTAAATACATATTGTGATGTACGTTTTACTTATATATTGTATTTATTGAATACCCTTATCATTGTACACTCATTGTGCATATTGTACTCTCATTATCACATTGAGCCATTGTACAAGCCATTGTACAAGCCATTGTATAAGGTAACGTAACTGAATTGGATCCTTGTGTATTGATTGGGGAGGGAGAGTAGAAATGGTTATGTGATCAATCCTATTGTATAAGAAATTGTATATGTCCATTGTACACCCACGTACAAAGGAGTCCCATTTTATTGTATAACCTAACCTGTTTACATAACCATATTGTGCTCTAAATCACATGTTGCTTACAGTTCTTACTTATCATATATAGATATTTTCTATTATCAAATCTCTGCTGTTTTCATATACATTCTTCTTTCAGCGTTTCATGTACCTTACTCTATTGCATGCTTTATATTTTCTAACATAATATGAACTGCGTGAGATGTTTTATGCTCGCTCCCGTCCTGACTGGACCTGTTGAAAATTTTATAGAGGATGATGAGGAACCTGCACCCTTACTTGGAGCTTGCCTAGTTGACACTCGCGACCTGGACCCCTGGGAAGGTTCAGGCAGCTACTCAGGATGATACCTTGTATAGTGTAGATAGCTTAGACTGTTCCTTCTTTTCATGATTAGCCGTTGTCTTTATTTTCAGAGTTGTATATTTTAGAGATGATGAGACTTTATTATTTTATTCTGCTGTACCTCAGTTGAGGATTTCTTTATCTATTTCCATCATGCTATATTCTACCTTAGATTGTGATTGAGTTGTACCTCTGTGTTGGCCTCCTTTTGGAGAGTATATTTCATGTTATGTAGTTATAGTTCATGACCTAGAACAGCGTTCTACCGCCGACACTGCGGCGTAGGCTGGGCGTTGTTACGTACTCGTACCCTCACGGTGGGTGCGGGTCGTGACACGTATGGCACTTCCTGGCCGCATGAGATCCTGACCTCATATGCATTCTCAGCCGTATGAACTTCTATAATTTCCCTGCCGCATGAACTCTAGCCCATGATGTCTTTTGATTGATTCTTGTCCCGAATTAACATTGATTGATATTGATTGTGACCTTGACTAATAATTGATCATGCGTTCCTAGTTGGAACTAAGAGACTGGCTAGTCGTCGTATTGAATTGAATGAATGAGACACGTTCATATTAATTATGAACTATTGTAATCGAATGGCCGATCCCGAATATTGGCATACAGGCATATACAGGCTTCAATTTATTTATTTTTCTATAAAAACAGCATGTGTACTTTATGATCAAGGCATAATTTATTCCGTGGTTAGTTTTAATTGTTGCATTACGCTACATATGACCTACAACCTAACCGCACAGGTATCGTTGTAGAGTTGGACATATCGTACTTTGTACGAAAGTACTCATTCTGAATGACCATGATCCACGGCATTGGATTTCACTTAACATAGAGGCTACTAAGTTAAATAAAATAATGATTGCATGGAGAGAATGGATTCTCGAGTTCTTACATGGCAGCCATCTTTGGGGACTATTAGTGCCCGACAGGCCGGCTGGTTCCCCCAGATACTGCAAATCTGTCACACGGGCAGGGAGCGATATTTGCTTATATTATTTATTGTATATTGATGACGGGCGTCCCACTGGGACTCGTCTAATTCATGATTGGCGCAATTGATTGACTAGGTAGACTAGCCTTGCTTGCACATAGTAAGAACTGAGGAATCTTTTATCGCATAATTCCAAGATAACTTGGAACCTACAATAGCAAGCCGTAGTAGTTGTATGGCCGTTTAAATTGATTTGGTTGTGTGCTGTACCTACTCTGTTGACTAACTGAGATGATCAGAATGTCAGGATATGATGGGCCAACTTCTGTCCTTGTTTGGTTGGGAAGTTGGTTCGAAGTGCCGTGATGTTATGTGAATCACAGTAGCCAGCAGAGGTCTATATATCATATTCTCTTATTACTAGTTCCAATTCCTCATATCGTGCTTCCTTGTGGTACTTGCTATTAGAGGTCTAACCTCTCTGGTTTTGCATGGCCAGATTTAGAGCCGGTTCCCGAGGACTCAGCTTACTTCCACCTCCAAGATGGTCAATATACTAGAGGAATGATCGCAGAAGGACTCGAGTGGGTTCCTTACCTCCCCGCTCGTTTTGTTACTTACTTTATATTTTGCCGTTTGGCACCGACATGTTAGTCGGATCGTCTTGTACTTACTTTTACATAATTGTAACTAAGTCAGGCTGCAGCTGATAAACAATTGTGTATACCTTGCTTCGTCATCTGGCTATGTTTTGTAAAGCCAGATATCAAGAATATTTTGACTGAGCGTTTGGGACGCCTTACTGCTTTATCTTACATGTTCTCTATTTCTGTTTCGTGTTTGAATAATTGAGATAATAGATGTGAAGTGACCATAGTGTGACTTTTATGTAGTATGCACCCCCTCATCTTATTAGACAGCATTGATTGTATTATACGGTATTCCTCTACCCGTAATACGTAGCTGGCTGAGTCATTCCTCCGCTCTCCAGTATTCTGGTTCTAGGGTATGACAAGGTTTTAGTGGTGGCCTGTGCAGGTCTGATTTCAGACTTGTGGGGTGTTTTGATTTATAGGATGTCTCAATCACACATGTTTTCCCTTGATCTCATGATTCGTTGTTCTCAATCCTAGCTTGACATTCCCGTATCCTTCGGCTTCATTGATCCTTCTTGTCCGGTCGTTTGATTGCTCTCTTGCCCCTTTTCTTAGGGGAACTTCATCTGCATCTGTCAGAACTGGACAGCAACAACAAGGACAACATTGACAACATGACCAGGTTGGTCAGCTACAAGGGCCAGTACTACCTCAAGAGACTATCCAAGAAGAAGTGATAGTGGAACCAGCAGCCGGACCGCAGTATCCGGAGGTTCCTACACCACTCATAGTTCCACCTACCCCAGTAGAAGTGGACACACCGGCCCTTCTGGAGATCATGAGAGGGATGATGGCTACTCAGCAACACCAGATGTTAGCCCAGCAGCACATGCACACTCTGTTACAAAAGCAGAACGTACTTCTCAACCAAGGATTGCAGACGGCATTGGAAAGAGGGGCAAAGGCAGATTCAGAAGCGTCAACCAGGTTTTGCAAGTACAACCCCTGCCGTTTCGAGGGCACGGAAGATGCCATCTCAGCAGATGCATGGCTTAAGGATATTGAGGCTATTTTGACAGCAGCTAAGGTATCGGCGGAAGAACGTATGGGTCAAGTGAAGTTGTTACTTCAGGATCTCGCACGTGATTGGTAGGAATCAGAAGAAGTAGGCATCAGACGTCCTGTTGCTTGGGACGATTTTACCGCAAGATTCAAGACGAAGTACTATGGAGTTGTGGCACAGTTTGAGCTACAACAGAAGTTTATCAACCTCAAGCAGGCCGGCAAGACGGTAGATGCTTATGCAGCGGAGTTCTGCAGATTGAGTAGGTTCGTCCCGGAGATGGTAACAACAAAGAGCCAGAGGGCTATGAGGTTCCAGCAAGGGTTACATCTTGAGCTCTTGTAATTGATAGAGGGGCATAATTATCAGACTTTTGACGAAGTATTGACGGCAACCCGAAGGCATGAGATCACCATTCAGAGGATCACGGCAAGGACTGGGGGCCAGAAGAGATCCCACAGTCAGATTGAAGGAGGAGGGGGAGTAGCCCCCCGAACAACAGCACCGTCCCTTGGCATTCTCATTCACGATGTTGGAATGCGAGGGCCAGCACTACCAAAGCAGCAGCAACAACAACAACAACAGAAGAAGAACCAGCAACCCCCGGCGGGCTGCACTTATTGTGGGAAGGTAGGACACACTAGAGATGTGTGTCGGACATTAAACGGACTGTGTTTGATATGTGGAAGTCCAGATCATCGGGTTACCACCTGTCCCATGAATTCGAGGTCAGGAGGACCAGTGCAACAATTTTCTGCTCTGTCAGCACCAGGAGAAGGCCAGTATCGAGGACCAGCGGTAGCAGTAAGACCGTTGGCACGGCGTCCGTTCATGACACAAGCTCAGATGTTTCGGCAGCAGGGATAGCCGATGCAGTAACACCAGCATAGACCACCCCAGCATCATCAAGGCAGGGGCCAGCAGCAGCACCAGGCTAGGCCGCAACATGGGAACCAACAAGGAGGTCGAGGGCAGGCATTCACTCTGTCCTTGGAGGAGGCATTAGCATCGGGAGATGTTGTGACAGGTAACATTCTCGTCGCCTCATATCCCGCAGTAGCATTGTTTGATTCGGGTGTATCACACTCATTTATATCTGCACAACTTACAACACGGCTAGGAATAGAATTCGAGACATTTCCAGGGTAGTTAAATATACTCACTGGTAATGGGCTCGTAGGAGTTAGTAGAGTTATTCTAGCATGTAGCGTTGTAGTTTGCGGGCATTCCTTACCCGCCCGGTTGATAGAATTTCCTGTTGAAAATTTTGACGTTATCTTAGGCATGGACTGGCTGAAAGACAGTCATGCGACAATAGATTGCCGTAGAGGGAGCGTATCTTTTGATATTCCAGGCATGAGATGCTTCACTTTAGTCAGATCAGTGGCAACTCAACAAGAGCAGGGAGTAGTAACGGCAATGGAAGAAGTTCAAGTCCCGAAGGTAGTTGAAGAGTTTCTAGACGTATTTCCCGAAGAACTTCCAGGTCTACCACCGGTTAGGGATATTGAGTTCAGCATAGAATTGGTACCTGGAACTAAACCGATATCAGATCGAGTTTACAGAATGGCGGATTCAGAGCAAGCCAAGGTATATCAGCACATAGAGGAACTGAAGGAGAAGAAGTTCATCCAAGCTAGCATATCACCATGGGCAGCACCAGTGGTACTTGTGGGGAAGAAGGATGGGTCATCCAGATTGTGCATCGATTATAGGAAGCTTAACGCGACAACAGTAAAGAACAAGTACCCACTACCCAGGATCGACGACTTGTTTGATCAGTTGAGCAGAGCTAGAGTTTTCTCCAAGATAGATCTTCGTTCAGGGTATCATCAAGTGAGGGTTCGGAAGGATGATATTCCCAAGACAGCATTCAGGTCGAAGTATGGGCATTATGAATTCTTGGTAATGTCGTTTGGTTTGACCAATGCTCCAGCAAGATTTATGGATTTGATGAACCGCATCTTTATTCCATACTTAGATCAATTTGTCGTTGTGTTTCTTGACGACATTCTCGTCTACTCTGCTAGTGAAGAGGAGCATGAAGAACACCTCAGAAAAGTGTTACAGGTCCTGAAAGAGAACCAGTTGTATGCCAAGCTCAGCAAGTATGAGTTTTGGTTGGACCACATTTCATTTTTGGGACACATCGTATCAGGAGCTGGAGTAGCAGTGGATCCCAAGAAGGTAGAAGCAGTAGAGAGTTGGCCAGTACCCAAGACCGTAGCAGATGTACGGAGTTTCTTGGGATTTGCGGGATATTACAGAAGATTCGTAGTAGACTTTGCAAGACTTTCAGCACCCATGACCCGCTTGACACGAAAGGATGTACCATTTGTCTGGTCGACAGAATGTCAGGCATCATTTGAGAACTTGAAGCAGAAGTTGATATCAGCACCTATTCTTACATTGCCAGTTGGACCCGGAGGTTTTACTGTATATTGTGATGCGTCAGGTAAAGGACTTGGATGTGTCCTTATGCAACATGAGAAGGTGATAGCATATACATCTAGACAACTTCGAGACCACAAGAAGAATTACCCAACTCATGACTTGGAGTTGGCGACAGTAGTATTTGCTTTGAAGCTATGGAGGCATTACTTATATGGTGATCGAGTGGACATGTACACAGACCATAAAAGTATGAAGTACATCTTTACTCAGAAGAAGCTGAACATGAGGCAGAGAAGATGGTTGGAGTTGATCAAGGATTACGACGTAGAGCTTCAGTATCATCCAGGCAAGGCTAATGTGGTAGCAGACGCTCTCAGCAGGAGAGGTGGCGTATTTATGTTGACAACACAGAGGCATATCTTAGAAGACCTTCAGGAGATGGGTATCGAAGTTATACTTCCTAGTGATGTAGGAGTTCTAACAAGTCTACAAGTTCAATCCGACTTGGTAGACAGGATCAAGACAGCTCAGGCACAGGACCCAAGGATTCAGAAGCTTAGGGTAGAATGTGAGTCAGGACTCAGGAAGAAGATGAGAATTCATGAAGATGGTACACTTAGGTTTGGGTCACGTTTATGTGTGCCTAGTGGAGATATCAGGCAGGAGATTATGGCAGAAGCTCACAGTTCCCAGTATTCTGTACACCCTGGAGAGACCAAGATGTACAAAGATATCAATCAGCACTTCTGGTAGAACGGGATGAAGAGGGAGATAGCTAGATTTGTTTCCCGTTGCTTGGTATGTCAGCAAGTGAAGGCAGAATAGCAGGCCAGCTGGGTTATTACAACCGCTTCCTATTCCGGAATGGAAATGGAAACATATTACAATGGACTTTGTGATCGGTTTACCGAGGTCACCAAGTGGTAAAGATGCCATTTGGGTGATAGTAGATCTGCTTACAAAGGTGGCACACTTTCTTCCTTTCAGAGTAGGGCAATCTACAAAAAAGTTGGCAGAGTTGTATATGCAACAAATAGTCAGGCAGCATGGAGTCCCTGTCAGTATTGTATCAGACAGAGATATCCGTTTTACATCATATTTTTTAAAGAGCTTACATCATAGCCTGGGTACCAAGTTAAGATTTAGCACGGCTTACCATCCCCAGATAGACGGACAATCAGAAAGAATAATTCAGACTTTGGAAGACATGTTGCGAGCTTGCACTCTGGATTTTGAAGGATCTTGGGAGAGCCACCTGCACTTAGTCAAATTCTCATATAACAACAGTTATCAAGCCAGTATCCAGATGGCGCCATTTGAAGCACTATATGGTAAGAAATGTAGGTCGCCACTGGCATGGGATGATATCGGAGAGAGGAAGATATTAGGCCCGGAAATGATAGTCTAGACAGTTGAAGTGGTCAAGAAAATTAGAGAGCGACTTCGAGTTGCGCAGGATCGGCATCGTCATTGGATGGACCAGCATCGTAGGCCGCTAGAGTTTTCCGTTGGGGACCACGTGTTCTTACAGATCTTACCTACCCGTGGGGTCATTAGATTTGGCGTTCGCGAGAAGTTGAGTCCGCGGTACGTGGGCCCGTTTGTTATCCTTGATCGGATAAGCGATGTTGTTTATCGTTTATCCCTTCCACCTTCGTTACGAGAGGTGCATGACATCTTCCATGTATCTCAGTTACGTAGGTATGTATCGGACCCAAGCCATATCCTTGATCATTCTGAGCTGGTTGTTGGTACCAACCTGTCTTACGAGGAACAGCATGTGTCTATTTTGGACCGAAGAGAGAAGATACTCAAGAACCGAACAAATAGCCTTGTCCGGGTTGTTTCGGGTCATCACTCTTTAGGGGAATCAACATGGGAACGTGAGGATGACGTCCGATCACGGTATCCGCACCTGTTTGACTCACAAGGTATATCTCTTTCTGTATACCTTGATTGTCTTAACTCCTCATGCTTGTCACCTTATAAGTAGAATTGCTTGGTGTCGTCGATAGTTAAACATAGATATGTTACTTGCTATTGGCATTGTAGAATGATTGCTTACTCAAATTGCTTATACTTAGATTAGTTTAGCTCCGATGTTTCTATCCTGCTTGGATTTGAAATTCCGATGACAGAATTTTTCTAAGGAGGGTAGAGATGTCACTTCCCGTTCCCGGAATACGTATTCTAAATACATGTACTACTGGAATGTATTTATTTAATATTTATCATGTATTGTTCTGTATTTAAATTTCTTTAATTTCTTGCTAATTATTTTTCTACATTTTACTTTCTGTATTTTACTTTCTATATTTTACTTTCTGCTTTGCTTTTGGGTTCGGTCCGAGTTGGTTTATTTTCCGACCTTGGATGGTTCAATATGAACCCACCTACCACCACCCCCTTTTAAAACCCTAAAACCCTTTCTCTCTCTTCATTTACTCCTTCTCCATTACTCTTCTTCTTCATCCTCCATAACTCTCCCCCACCTACCCAGCCGCATAGGCAAGAGCCAACTTGTTTTTTGATGGATTTCCATTTTTGTTGTTCCATTGTCTTCCTCTCAAGATTCTTAGATACTTTAGTACTTAGCATTTTCAATTCCCATAGATCATTTCATGTAGATCTAAGTTTAATATATTTTCAGAATTTTTAGGTTTTGATCTAGTAACTTTGTTATTTTTTAAGTTTTGATGGTTCCATGTTGTAGGAAATTTGATTCTACCCAATTTAGACTATTGGAAGTCCTGATTTCGACTTATTTTGAGTGATTTATGGTCTTTTGGTTCATGGGTTTTTATGGCCATTGGAGGCTGGTTGGGGAAGATGAGCAGTGCATGCTGTTTTCTGGGCGCATGCTGTTTGCTGACAAAAAGCTGTTGCCATGTTGGTTGCTGGCGCATGCTGTTTGCTGGCGCATGCTGTCCTGGCGCATGCTGTTTTCTGGGCGCATGCTGTTTGCTGGTAAAAAGCTGTTGTCATGTTGTTTGCTGGCGCATGCTGTCCTGGCGCATGTTGTCTCCTGGCACATGCTGTTTGCTGGCAAAAAAACTGTTTGCTGGCGCATGCTGTCCTGGCGCATGCTGTTTCCTGGCGCATGCTGTCCTGACGCATGCTGTTTTCTGGCGCATGCTGATTGCTGGCGCATGTTATTTGCTGGCGCATGCGGTCCTGGCGCATGCTGTCCTGGCGCATGCTGTTTCCTGGCACATCCTGTTTGCTGGCAAAAAGCTATTGCCATGTTGTTTCCTGGCGCATGCTGTCCTGGCGCATGCTGTTTCCTGGCACATGCTGTTTCCTGGCACATCCTGTTTCTTGGCGCATGCTGTTTCCTGGCACATGCTGTTTCTTGGCGCATGCTGTCCTAGCACATGCTGTTTTTTGGCGCATGCTATTTTCTGGCGCATGCTGTTTTCCGTGGTCGCATGCTGTTGACTGCTGTTTTCCATGGCCGCATGGCACTTTCTGGCCGCATGAGATCCTGACCTCATATGCATTCTCAGCCGCATGAACTTCTGTAATTTTCCGGCCGCATGAACTCTAGCCCATGATGCCTTTTGACGGATTCTTGTCCCGAATTAACATTGATTGATATTGATTGTGACCTTAACTAATAATTGATAATGCGTTCCTAGTTGGAACTAAGAGACTGGCTAGTCGTCTTATTGAATTGAATGAATGAGACACGTTTATATTAATTATGAACTATTGTAATCGATTGGCCGATCCCGAATATTGGCATACAGGCATATGCAGGCTTCAATTTATTTATTTTTCTACAAAAGCAGCATGTGTACTTTATGATCAAGGCATGATTTATTCTGTGGTTAGTTTTAATTGTTGCATTACGCTATGTAAGACCTATAACCTAACCGCACAGGTATCGTTGTAGAGTTAGGCATATCGTACTTTGTACGGAAGTACTCATTCTGAATGATCATGATCCACGGCATGGGATTTCACTTAATATAGAGGCTACTAAGTTAAATAAAATAATGATTGCATGAAGAGAATGGATTCCTGAGTTCTTACGTGGCAACCCTCTTTGGGGACTATTAGTGCCCGACAGGCCGGCTGGTTCCCACAGATACTGTAAATCTGTCACACGGACAGGGAGCGGTATCTGCTTATATTATTTATTGTATATAGATGACGGGCGTCCCGCTGGGACTCGTCTAATTCATGATTGGCGCAATTGATTGACTGGGTAGACTAGCATTGCTTGCACATAGTAAGAACTGAGGAATCCTTTATCGCATAATTCCAAGATAACTTGGAACCCACAATAGCAAGCCGTAGTAGTTGTATGATCGTTTAAATTAATTTGGTTGTGTACTGTACCTACTCTGTTGACTAACTGAGATGATCAGAATGTCAGAATATGACGGGCCAACTTCTGTCCTTGTTTGGTTGGGAAGTTGGTTCAAAGTGTCGTGATGTTATGTGAATCACAGTAGCCAGCAGAGGTCTATATATCATATTCTCTTATTACTGGTTCCAATTCCTCATATCGTACTTCCTTGTGGTACTTGCTATTAGAGGTCTAACCTCTCTGGTTTTGCATGGCCAGATTTAGAGCCGGTTTTCGAGGACTCAGCTTACTTCCACCTCCAAGATGGTCAATACTAGAGGAATGATCGCAGGAAGACTCGAGTGGGTTCCTTACCTCCCCGCTCGTTTCGTTACTTACTTTATATTTTGCCCTTTGGCACCGACATGTTAGTCGGATCGTCTTGTACTTACTTTTACATAATTGTAACTAAGTCAGGCTGCAGCTGATAAACAATTGTGTATACCTTGCTTCGTTATCTGGCTATGTTTTGTAAAGACAGATATCAAGAACATTTTGACTGAGCGTTTGGGACGCCTTAATGCTTTATCTTACATGTTCTCTATTTTTGTTTCGTGTTTGAATGATTGAGACAATAAATGTGAAGTGACCATAGTGTGACTTTTATGTAGTATGCACCCCCTCGTCTTATTAGACAGCATTGATCGTATTATACGGTATTTCTCTACCCGTAATACGTAGCTGGCTGAGTCATTCCCCCGCTCTCCAGTATTCTGGTTCTGGGGTGTGACAAAAACCATCATCAAGCTGCTTAAGAAGTTCATATCTTCCAACAAACATGACTGGAATGAGAAGCTCGGCGAATGCTTATGGGCGTACCGTACTACAGTACGAACGGCCACCGGGAACACACCCTTCTCCTTGGTATACGGGAGTAAGGCAGTTCTCCCCTTGGAGACCCAAATCCCCTCACTCCGCGTCGCTCTCACCTACCGATTGACAACAGATGACAATCACCATCGCCGACTACAAGAGTTGGAGGCTCTAGACGAGAAGCATCTTTTAGCTCTGCAACGAATTGAGCTGTATCAAGCCCGAATCTCCGGAGCTTTCAACAAGAAGGTCAAAATCAGAACGTTTCAAGTAGGCGATCTTGTTTTGGCAGTTCGGAGGCCGATGGTCATGACTCACAAGACTGCCGGCAAATTCCAGCCAAAGTGGGAAGGTCCATTTGTCATTGAGGCTGTCTTCTCCAACGGTGCTTACCGCCTCGCGAAACAAAATGGAGACTTGCTCATGTTGTGCATCAACGGCAAGTTCCTGAAGAAGTATTATGTCTGAAACGACATACCACAAATATTCCAGATTATAGAGTTACGTACCCTCTGGTACCGCTGAAATCACGTTCTGCCTCCAAATCTTCCAGATTGTCGAGTTATGTACCCGCAGGTACCGCTGAACTCCCATCCTGGTCAATCTGTATCGCATCTTTTGGGTAGTAAGTCACGTATGATCATACCTCTGAACTTTCTCCCTAAAAGAAGCTCCTTCCTCATGATCCACTACCCGCACTTCCAGTGCACAAAAAAGGGTAACAGATCCACAAATTTCCCAAAACAACCACGTCGATGTTACCTTTGAGTTGTTTCACTTCCGCCAAAAACAAATCACCCCCTTACATAGAACTTCCACGTCCTCATTACCTCTGAGTCATTCTATGTACCCCTTCATGGAGCCCACTCCTGCCACGTCCTCATTACCTCTGAGTAGGAAGGCTCCATCGAAGAAACCCTCATGCTTGCCACGTCCTCATTACCTCTGAGTAAGTATGTTGGTTCCCTTTCGACTTATTATCCGTACCCAAAATTGGAGTACTCCAAGGATAATAGGCCCACAAATGTCCACTGTTGACCACAAATATCTCCCGTGGTGTCCACTCATGCCACGTCCTCATTACCTCTGAGTAGGAAGACCCCACGGTAAAACCTCCATACTTGCCACGTCCTCATTACCTCTGAGTAAGTATGTTGGTTTTCTCTCGTCTTATTATCCGTATTCTGAACCCGAGTACGCCAAGGATAATAGGTCCACAAAAAGTCTCCTATTGAGGCAACTACTACAAGCAAAGAATAGAGCGAATGTAGTCGGATCAGTTACATTCACACGACTACATCTCATAAGCAAGCCAGAAAAGCTCTCTATCATTTTATTCAGGCAAGAAGGAAGAAGATTACATTGATGTCCAAAAGAAGCAAAACACAAACTACAGCTAAAGACAGACAGAAATATCAAGACAAAAGACAGACATTTATGAGAGCCTACGAATCCTAATTGCGAGGGCGCATATACCAATCCCTCAACCATTTTTTATATGAAGGATCCACTTGAGCAAAATCCTCGTCCGGAGTAGGAGGGTCAGGACTCCCAATATTACCGCCATCAGACTGGGGATCCTCCTTTACAGCAACTTCAATAGGCGCCAGCTCTCCTTTCTGTTCCTCCGTTTTTGGTATTACCTCCTCCTTAACGAGCGATGACTCTTATTTGAAAGGAGGCAGTAGCTCTTCCTTCACAATGATCTCAGCCTTCGGCAGGGTCGCTGCAAGAATCAAAGATAAAAAGAAATAAAGTTAAGGAGATGGTCAAAACGTTTTACGGCTCAGCCCATTAGGAGCTCACGCGATTCAGTTTAGAGAGGGCTTCATGCGGTTCAGTTCTAAAGGCGTTTACGCGGCTCAAACATAGGGCTTACCCCATGCGGCCCGGATATGAGAAGTTCATGCGGCCCATACAACATATGCAGCTTCATCATACTAAACTTTAGGCAGTCCAATAAAGACGAAGAACGCATTGAATGCTGAAGGAAAGAAGGCTTGTGCATAAAAATATGCAACAGGGCCATTGTGTTAGGGTTTGAATTGTTCGATCTTCCATATAGTCCTTACCCTTGATGGCAGGGTGGACGTCAGGATGGACTGGGGGCGCTACAGTCGGCGATGAGGCCGCCGCCTTCTTGCCTTTTGCCGCAGCTGAGGCCTTGGGAGCTTTGGAAGCTTTGGAAGCTTTGGGGGACATCGTCGATTGATGATCGGAGAAGGAAAACAAAGACAGTGGCTTAGGGCAAGAAAAGAGGAAGACAAAAGAAAGCAAAGAAGCTTCTCTGTCCTAAAAGCACCCCTATTTATAGGAAAATATGGGGGGCACGCGGACCAATAATCGCTTCGGGTCGTGTGCTGCAGGCGAAAATGAATCCTCGGATTTTGCCCCCTCTCATAAAGGAGATTCACCCAGGGCATAAAATCTAAATATTTAATGAACCAACTCTTGGGATTCCTCCAAAAGATGGCTCCAAATCATAATGAATCAAGAGAAATTAATGCCGCCTACGTGGCAGAGAGGACAGTATGCGGCCAGAAGCGATCCATGCGGCTAGGGAGTCTATGCGGCCAGATAGGCCATGCGGCCAAGAAGTCCATACGGCCAGAACAGTCCATGCGGCCAGCGGAGCTCATATAGCCATGCTTCTTATTCAAAGTATTTCAATTTTTCAAATTCAAAACTTTGAAGGGGGTCTTATAGAAGCATGGAAAAGAACAAGAAAAGCCCATGCGGCTCAAAACAGAAGAAGCCCATGCGGCTTAAAATAGAAGGAGCCTCATGCGGCTCAGGAATCCATCGGAGTCTCATGCGACTCAGAAACTCTCCGATAGCCTCATGCGGCTCAGCAAAGAATCACGTGACCCTATGCAGCTTGTTTTTTACAGCTGGCCATGAAGTGACTGCTCCCATTAAATGCTCTGACGTAAAGTGATAACTCTGACATTAAAGTTGAAATGATGAAATCTGACACGACGGCGTGTTCTTCGGGAAACGAAGAAAATCTCCTATACAGCTGGCACAATCCACCAACTTCAAAGCTCTCTATGCGGCTGCCACCCCCTCATGCGGCTGATGCTCTCATACAGCTTAGATCGTGGAGACTATCGTCATGTGGCTCAAATCCTAAGAAGCCACCCCATGCGGCCGATGTCCTCATGCGGCCCAGATCATGGGAATTATCTCCATGCGGCTCAAATACTGAAAGGCCATACCCACGCGGCCTTGACACGTGGCTAGTCGTATGCGGCTCAGATTTCGGAGGTTACACCTATGCGGCTGCCACCTTCATGCGGTTCAAAACCTAAGAAGCTACCCTCATGCGGCTATAGCTCGCGGTTATGACACGTGGCAGATTGTCAGTTTCCTCGTAATGATGGTTAGACACGTGGCATTGAATCAATCAAGATCTATCAACAAATCCCAACAACCAGATTTAGTGCAATCATCATAATTACCCAAATCAAATCAGAGCAGACAAATCGAACACGTGGCAGGAGATTCGAGCATATCAAAATTCATGGCAATCAACATTAATTGCCCATAAAATTTGGTACAATCTACATTAATTACCCAGATTTATTACATTCAAAATCAATGGTCCAGATGATTGGCCGCCGACTTTTTTAAGGAGGGAATCATTATAAACCCTAATGATTACACCCCCACTTTTATAAATAGCAAGGTGCCATTCCCTTACAAAGCCCCTGAGCAGCGGAACCTGGAGAGCTAGACACCTGGAGAGATCTGAAGACTTGGAGACCCCCGACGGGATACACAGAGAGACAAAGGCACGCGCAGAAGAGTCTCTCCACACATTCCGAGAGCATTTCTTCATCAGAGTCAAGGCTACGTCCGATCGTCCAAGGAGTAAGGCAGAGCTGTCGTCGCTTTTCCGAGCCTCTACCGTCACCCCCAGAATAAAAAATAAATAATTGTACTTAGATTGCTATACCTAGATTTTCGTCCCTAGGCTTTCTTTGTACGAGCGAGTTTGTATTGTGAGTCTAAGTTCAGTCCTCCTATATAATTTCTGTACTTCTACAATCAATGGCAAACATATATAGTCCCCAGTCTCGTGAACTTATGACAAAAATAGGATATGATCTACAAAAGGCCTCTGGTTTGAATTATGGAAAGGGATCTCATATACCTGTTTCCCTATGTCTTTCTCACAGCCAATCTCGGGTTGGTTTAGGTTTCTGGACAAATTCTACATCCTGCCAAAAGAAACCTACTAGAAACAAATCCAAGCAAAGAGTTTCAATATGGTGTCCTTTGAGCCTGCATCCGAAGAAGAAGTCTTAACTGGTACCAGGTCTGGGAAACCTTACCTAAGAGACTATTCAGAAGGTTAAGAAAACCCTACTCCTGCTTTGGAGGCTCCTCAAGCACCATCTTCTCCTGCTGTCAATGATCCATCGGCTTCATCACCTCCGATAGAGACAACTCTTCCCAAATCAACGACAGCCGACAAAGGAAAATAGCCTGTCCGTTTTGATAAAGTATTGAAGAAGACTTCAACTTTGGGATTTGAGAAGCCGTATAACTTTGATATACTGGCTCAGCTGGCTAATACCCTGGCAAGATTGTCAATTTTTGAGCTACTTCGTCTTTCAAGGAAACTCGAGAAACGTTAAGTAAAGCTTTGACGCAAGCTGATACTTGTCTAGCACTTCTCAAGAAGCCAGAGGATGAGCCTATAACATGCCTTTATTATCATAGTGTGATGGAATTGATGCCAAACATCACCATTACACATAATGATATGTTGTTGGAAGATAATCGTCATGATCGAGCCCTCTACTTCACGGGATATGTCGATACCATGAAGGTTGATCGTATTTTGATCGATCCTGGGTCTGCACTTAGCATCATGGCAAAGACTCTACTAGATGCATTGAAGATTCCTGTACACAATCTTTCAACAACTATCACGACAATCTTGGGATTCAATTCTAGAAGAAGTAAACCTTTGGGAAAGATTCGTCTGAAAGTTCAAATAGGCAATCTTCATACGAAGGTTATTTTCTACGTGATTGATAATCACGGCTCTTACAATGCTTTGCTGGGAAGACCCTTTCTGCATGAGCATAACATTGTACCATCCACTTTACATCAATGCTTCAAATATGTGGACGTCAATGGAGAAGTCCAAAAGGAAGTAGCTGACTGAAATCCTTTCAGGCATTGAAGCATATTTTACAGACTCTCGGATGTACAAGGAGGAGTTCATGAAAGTTGTATTGGCAATGGATAGTGAGGAAGATCAGAAACATACTTCAAAAGATGTTATCATGATTCCCGTCAAAGGACGTGCTGCTCATCCCTCTTCTTCTCAGACGTTGACTATACATCTTTCCTCTCATAACAAACAGCCTCCTGCTGTAGAAAGGGAACAAAGGAAGCTCACCTCTTTTGAGCCTCTTGTTATCGACCTTCGTCGTAACAAACCTTCACCTTCCCCTTCTCCTTCTCCTCCTATGGTCATCAATTTTACTAAGCCTTCTGTTAAGGCTAGGAATCATGTTGTAAATGATGATGTACAAGTCAATAAAGTAGCATCTCCTTTACAGTATACTGATGTCCTTTATTATACTCGATGTTATTTAAAAATATTAGATAACTTTGAACCACTTACCATAGGAGCAGTTGAAGCTTCCCAAAATAAAGTATTGCTCGAGCCAATGCAGGATGCCTTCTTCCTAGTTCCTTCTAGGAAGAAAGATGAACTTCCTATACTTTTTAGTAAAGGAACGGAATAGAAGATCACGCCCGATAGTAAAGAAGAAAATAACGATAACGGAAGACTTCAACTACGTCATTATAGTCAGCAATCAAAAGATATCATTCAAAAGATGGGCTACAATTTTAAAGCTGGTCTCAATGGCGGGAAAGAAAGACAAACTCCTATTCGTATTCCTGCTCCGAAAGGAAAATTACAATAATACTACAGCAAAACGAAGCGGGGATTAGGTTATACTTCACCAATTCTGACTCCACAAGTCTCTGAATTCGATGAAGGAGAACGATCTAACTCTTCTGATTATGTCTCATGGGATTCAGACACCATGGTAGGGTACGTCCATCGAGTGACTCTATCTTCCAATATGGTAGCTGCTGAGTTCTCAGAAGATGACAGAGACTTTTTCGAAGTCTCTAAATCTGAGCCTTGGGCACAAAGGATGGATACTCAATGGGAGGTTCGCTTTGAACAACGTGAGCCACCTACTGAAGATTAGTTGGTTCAAGTCAATGTTGGAGGTGAAACTTCCCCAAAACCAATGTTTGTCCGCAAAAGCCTCCCTAAAACAGATAAAGAAAAACTAATCCAGCTCATTAGGGAATACATTGATGTATTTGTCTAGAGCTATGAAGACATGCCAGGATTGGATCCTCATGTCGCTACCCACAAGCTCAATATTCTACCAAATGTGAAGCCAGTCAAACAGCAACAATGTCGGTTTCGACACGACATGATGGATGCCATAGAAGCTGAAGTCAAAAAACTCATCGTCTGCAATTTCGTCAGAGAAGAACAACATCCGGACTTGGTGGCTAATGTCGTCCCAGTTTTGAAGAAAACAGGGAAAGTCCGAGTCTGCATTGACTTTAGAGACCTTAATGAAGCTTGTCCCAAAGACGAATTCTCTCTTCCAATCACTGATGTCATGATTGACAATACTTGCGGATTTGAACAAATGTCTTTTATGGATGGATTCTCAAGCTATAACCAAATCAAGATGCACATAGAAGATGAGAAACATACATCTTTTTGTACTCTCCTTGGAGTTTATTGCTACACCGTCGTGCCATTTGGTCTTAACAACGCTGGTGCAACTTATCAGCGGGCCATGAGTACCATCTGTCATGACCCGTATCCACTTTTCGGGATACGAGTGCATGTCCAAGCCCAGCCTACGCTGCATTATCGGCGGTAGTACGCTGTCTAGCCCGCAATAAACAAAGTGCTCATAAATACTAACTGCTCATTCACAACAACTAAATAAACTTTACAAAATATAGAAGTTTTACATTTGAAGAAGAATATAAGCTTTTACAATTATAGAAAACTACCACATATCTAACTAGTCTTCTATGGTTTGGCCTTCGAGTCTCTATCTCCCCCTCGTATGGTCCATAGCGCAAAAGTAGACACGCCATCCTCACCTATAACAACGATCCAGTCAGGAAAGGAGCAGAGTACAACCATATTGCAATTAATGTTGTTAGTCCAAAATAAGTTAGAACAACGAAAAACCATGATGGCAAAGAGTATATAAAGAACTAGTAAGAGATAAACTAACATGATATGAATTAGCACTAGCATGACATGAACTAGCAGAATGAAACTAGCAAGGTATGAACTAACGAGATACGAACTGGCAAAATGTAAACTAGCAAGATGTGAACTAACAAGATAATGGACTAGATAAAGGAAAATAGGAACAACTATGTGTGTGTGACATACCTTTTAATACATGAACGGTTGGGCTAATACGGCACATCATACGATAGCTTTCCACAATAATAGGGTACGGCTAACTCATACGTAGGGTGTATGACTTAGCTATCCACAATCAAAATAGTTGGGTTTGTTCACGTACTTACCGAGTATTTCCCCTCCCGACTCTCTAACAATCAACAACGATCAATGATACACTAAGAAGGATACAATAACTATGGTGTCACAATCGTGTCTCAACGAAATATCAAGCAATGTCTCAACGGGATATCAAACAAGGAAATGATAGAGAAAAAATTATAATGAACCAAAACATAAATGCAATACTGTACTTGCCTGAATCCTTGCACAAACCATAGTCACAAGTCGAGGATGAGGGGATTGTCGATCTAGAAGTTGTCAACCTATAACATACATCGTACCACGAACCATGTACGAAAACCATAAGTCAATTCTAAGGTTCTAGTTCTAAATTCATAGAATAAGTGGCTAATGGGTTAATAATCTAATAATAGTTAATTCTAGAATAAATCACTTAAAAATATCATTTAATCTAATAATAATCTACATATAATTTAAACATGTAAGTTTGGCCATCAAAAGTCATGTTTTCAATTTTGGAAACCATAACACGCAAATCAAGGCATTTCGTTGACTATCTAGTCAAACATCATGAACTCTAGATTTTGAAAGTGCACCTTGGTAGTTTTCAGCACCACGAGTGCGTTGGAATCAACCGTGCCACAAAATCACGTTTTGGTCAAAAGATTTGCCGTTATGGCTAATCGTGACCAAAACGGTGATCAACCGATCAATTCTAAGTTCAACAGAATAACTAAAATATTAGATGAACGAAATAAATTCTGAAAAAAATATGTCGTAGACCTCTGTGTTAGCTTTCCTAAACTTCAAACGGTTCATGATTTCGATTTCTTTTTCTCCAGGAATCTCGAAAACATCAAAACCGTGCCAAGTTTCGGTCAACTAATACTCTACGAATTTTACAGAAATTAAGATTTAGATTTGATGAAAATAAATTACATATTCAGAAAGTTTACCTCGAGACGAATCCGATAAAAACAAATGGCATGTGAATCCGAGGTCGAGGCTCTCCGCAATCGTCTCGGGAAGTTGAGGAATCACCAAGATCAAACCACAAAGGAGGAGGCTATAATTAATTAGGGTTTTATGAATATACATGCATATATATATGAGAGAGAGAGAGAGAGGCGATTACTGTAGCGGGCGCCGACAGGTGGGCCCCCTAGGTGGATGACTGGATAATTATTTATTTAATTCAGAAAATTATTTAAAAAATCATTTTAAGTCCAAATAAATCAAAATAAATTGCAAAAAATCCAGAAAAATCCAAAAAAATTCTAAAAAATTGTAAAAAAATATTTCTAAGCGTCTAGAATCTAAATAAAATATTTTAACAAAAAATATCATCATGTGACCTCATAGTAAATTCCCAAAGCCTATAAAATATAATTTCTATAGGTTTTAATTATATAAAAATTCCCAAAAATTCTAAAAAAAAATCCAGAAAAATTCTAAAATATTCTAGAAAATATTTTTAGTCATTTAGAGCCCAAATAAAAATATTTGGTCCAGAAATACCCCTGTATGACCTTACAGTAAATCCTGAAAGTCCCTAAAAATAATAAAACCTTAAATATTAAATACCTAAAAATATCCAAAAATTGCAGAAAAATATAAAATAGCTAAATAATACATATATAAGCTATCTAGAGGTCATATGATCTTAATATTGTCATAGCCCACCTACAAGCTTTGGCATGACTCCCAATGACCATAAACTTAATCATAAATAAATAAAATTAAAAAAATTAAAAATTTGGGAAGTGGGCTTACAAATCTACCCACCTTAAAAAAAAATTTGTCCTCGAAATTTCAAAAGATACAAATAGGCACAACCAAGAATATCATCAAAATATGACAAGACCAATCGATATGAATAAGCACGACAAAGAACATAATCAAGAAAATAATGTGATGAATAATCGAAATTGATCAGGCGTATTGAATCGAAATCTAAATACGTTTTAGAAATATAGTGGAAGGAAATCAAAATAGGTTTAAAAGATGACGATTCGAAAATAGAAAAATATGAGAGAAATAAAGAACTATTAGTTGTAGAGAAGGTGGTAACAAGAAATAAGACATCAAATAAATTTGAAAGAAAAAATTTTTTAATATTGTATGCCAATAAAGGATATAGTCGCTATGATATTCGAAAATTATAAGTATATCCGAAGTCATTTAACCGAGAATCCATGCCTCTCCAGTGTACATCTGGCTGCCGTGAACCCTTGGTTTCATGACTCAATTATAATATGTTATCGAATACTTTATCAACTCTACCGAATATTGACATAATAAATCAAAAGATCAATAATACAACAAGGATATAGTTTTAGTAATATTCGACAACCTACGCATACTTAAAATTATTTCAACTTAGGGGTTATGCCACGCCAGTGCGCTGCTGACTGCAGTGAACCCGCAGTCTCCATAATTCAAATAAATAGGGACAGTGCACATCTGCCTTACCATTGTATGTCACTGAAAATTATTTTAACTATATCCATAAGAATTTCAAAGGAACTTCAATAAATTCAAATAAGTCAATCATGATAAGAAAATATAAGTATTTGTCCTTGAGTAAAAGTATCAGTTTTGAAAACAAAACGATCACAAAATGAACAAAGACGACTTGAATTAATATATAGATAATTGAACCAAGATTAGGAATTGAAAATAAAACGATCGTAAAATAGTTTTGAAAATAAAACAAGGTTAGAGAATGCAGAAGATAAAATGGCACAAATGATCTAAATTAGGAATTGAATGCTATGAAGGGCTAACTTACCAAACGTATATTCTACCCACCTTGGATCCTACCAACATCTCAAAACAAAATAACATATTCTCTTAGAAAAAAAATTCGATTTATCCATGCCTAGACTTCAATAAATCATTGACTAAATCACATGGCCTATTTAACAATCTTAACTATCCAAGGGTCAAATTGAATAAGGGACTCCTAGTCCTATTCATTCTCATAAAATCAAATCAAAACTAATTGTGAATGAGCATCCTAGTCGCAGGATTACAGTAGTACGACTAACTTAAGTACTACCACAAGTTCGTAATCTTTTGTAAAAATAGACCTGCATGGGCCACCATAAAAACTTGTCACGACCCGTACCCACTTTTTGGGATACGAGTGCATGTCCAAGCCCAGCCTACGTCGCGGTATCGGCGGTAGTACGATGTCTAGCCCACAATAAACAAAGTACTCATAAATACTAACTTCTCATTCACAACAACTAAATCAACTTTACAAAATATAGAAGTTTTACATTTGAAGAAGAATGTAAGCTTTTACAATTATAGAAAACTACCACACATCTAACTAGTCTTCTATGGTTTGGCCTTCGAGTCTCTATCTCCCTCTCGTATGGTCCATAGCGTAAAAGTAGACACGTCATCCTCATCTATAACAATGATCCAGTCAGGAAAGGAGCAAAGTACGCCGCGATATCGGGGCTCTCTGCAATCGTCTCGGGAAGTTGAGGAATCACCAAGATCAAACCACAAAGGAGGAGGCTATAATTAATTAGGGTTTTATGAATATACATGCATATATATAGGAGAGAGAGAGAGGCGGTTACTGTAGCGAGCGCCGACAGGTGCCCCCCCACCCCCCGGGTGGATGACTGTGTATTTATTTATTTAATTCAAAAAATTATTTAAAAATCATTTTAAGTTCAAATAAATCAAAATAAATTACAAAAAAATCTAAAAAAAATTCTAAAAAATTGTAGAAAATATTTCTAAGTATCTAAAATCTAAATAAAATATTTTAACATAAAATACCATCGTGTGACCTCACAGTAAATTCCTAAAGCCTATAAAATATAATTTCTATAGGTTTTAATTATATAAAAATTCCCAAAAATTCTAAAAAACTCTAAAATATTCTAAAATATTCTAGAAAATATTTTTAGTCATTTAGAGCCCAAATAAAAATATTTGGTCCAGAAATATCCCCTATGACCTTACAGAAAATCCTGAAAGTCCTTAAAAATAATAAAATCTTAAATATTAAATACCTAAAAATATCCAAAAATTGTAGAAAAATATAAAATAGCTAAATAATACATATATATGCTATCTAGAGGTCATATGAACTTAATTTGGTCATAGCCCACCTACAAGCTTTGGCATGACTCCCAAAGAGCATAAAATTAATCACAAACAAATAAAATTATAAAATTATAAATTTGGGAAGTGGGCTTACACCATCTTTCATGATCATTTACAAAAGACTGTTGAATGTTATGTAGACAATATTGCTGTCAAAAGTCGTCTAAAGGAAGACCACATTCAAGACTTGATAATTATATTCGATCTAATGCGCCAGTATCAACTCAAGATGAATCCCACCAAGTCATTCCTGGGAGTCTCTAGTGGCAAATTTCTTGAATTTGTTATTACCTCTAAAGGTATACACGTTGACCTTGAGAAAATCAAAGCCATTCAAGAGATGCATCCTCCACGCAACCTAAAAGAGCTATGAGGATTCCAGGGACGGCTTACGTATATCAGAAGATTCATCTCAAATCTCTCTAGACACTATAGACCGTTCACTCAACTCATGAAGAAAGGTGTATCTTTTATTTGGACTAAAGAATGTCAACAAGCATTTGAAGACATAAAGCGGTACTTGATGAACCCTCCAGTTCTAGTGCCTCCAGTGTCAGGAATACCCTTCCTGATGTATGTTCGAGCAATGGACTATTTCTTACGTGCTTTATTAGCTCAGAAGAATAAAGAAGGTCATGAACATGCTATCTATTACCTTAGTCGTACAATGATTGGAGCTGAGCATCGATACACTCCAGTGGAAAAAGAATGTCTAGCTTTGATGTTTGTTGTTCAAAAGACGAGATATTATATCACTGGCCAAACTATTCATGTTATTTCTAGAGTTAACCCTCTCCGGGTCCTGATAAAAAAGCCTAGTACACTCAATTCCAGGCTAGCAACATGGGCCATATTGTTAGCACAAATATGATATGGTTTATGTTTCTCAAAAGTCTTTAAAGGTCAAGCCCTTGCTGACTTTCTGGTAGCTCATCCAATTTTCGAAACGTCTAAACTCAACGACAAGATTCCAGATAAAACTTTGGAGTCCAACATAATTTCAGAAGAAATTCTTACATGGCGTTTATTCTTTGATGGTGTATCCAGAATTGGACCAAAAGGTGTTATTGTTGCTGGAGTCGGAATCGCCCTCGTCTCACCAGAAGGGTTAGCTATTCAAAGAGCTTATTCTTTAGATGAGTCGTGTTCCAATAATGTGGATGAATACAACGCTCTGCTCATTGGTCTCCAATTGGTTAAATGATTAGATGTTGAGTATCTTGAAGTTTACGGAGACTCCAAACTGATTGTCAATCAAATTAGAGGCACATACGAAGTTCAACATCAAGATCTGGTTCTATATCATGATACAGCGATCAGGATGGCTACTTCATTCAAAGTCTTCTTCATCGAGCATGTCCATCGAGCGTGTAACACGAAAGCTGATGCACTCGCTAATCTTGCAGCAGTATTAGCAATTCCCGTAAGAAGGCAACAAATGATTATCATCACTAATAGAGAGTTATTTTGTGTCGAGAATAACTTAAATACTGAAGTTAACAACCCAAACATAGAATTCAACAATTCAGTTGAAATTTGTGCCATCAATGAAGACTGGAGGACTCCTTTCATAGACTTCGTGGTCCATGATATACTACCTGAAGATCCTAAGGAGGCTACAACAATTCGACGGCGGTCACTCAGATTTTGTTATAATTATACTACAAAGACACTCTGCCGACGAACGTTTGACGGTTTACTCCTACGTTGTCTTGCGAAAGAAGAAGCAAAATAAATACTTCGTGAAGCTCATGACGGTATTTGTGGTGCACATCAACCTGGTCCTAAATTACAGAATTGTATTCGCCGTATGGGCTATTATTGGCCCTCGATAATATCGGATGCAATCGAATATGTAAGGAAGTGCCGAGCATGTCAAATCTACGCTAACTTTATCCATCAACCATCAGAATTTCTTCACCCGACGGTAGCATCTTGGCCCTTTGAAGCTTGGGACATGGATGTCATCGGTCCTACCAACCCTTCCTCGTCTCGAGAACATCAGTTCATATTAGCCATAATTGATTATTTCTCAAAGTGGGCTGAAGGTATACCTCTAGCTGAAATCAAGACAAGCAGCGTTATCAATTTTATTAAGCATCATGTGATCTACAGATTCGGTGTTCCTCGACGAATAATTCATGATAATGGGCCACAATTCATCAGTCAAAAGTTTACTCGATTTTGTGATGACAACAGGATCAATAATATTGCTTCTACAGCTTATAATTCTGCAGCTAATGGGTTGGCAGAAGCATTTAACAAGACCATCATCAAACTCCTCAAGAAGTTTGTTTCTATAAACAAACGAAACTAGAGTAAAAAGCTTGGAGAATGTTTATGGGCTTATCGTACTACTGTACGTACTCCTATAGGTTGCACACCGTTCTCTTTGGTATATGGATGCGAAGCCATCTCACCATTGGAAATCTAGATCCCTTCCCTAAGGATTGTCATTGCCAATGAACTCACAACCGAAAACAATGATCGTCTGAAACTTCAGAAGCTTGAAGTGCTTGACGAGAAACAGCTCCTAGCTCAACAACGTATTGAGTTATACCAAGCTCGTCTAAAGCCTTCAACCGTAAAGTCAAAAGCCGAATATTTCAGAAAGAAGAATTACTTCTAACCGTCAGACGTCCTATGACTATGACGCACATAAGCAAAGGCAAATTCAAAGAGAAGTGGGAAGGACCCTACATTATAAGCAAAGTTTTCTCCAATGGAGCTTATCAATTGACTGGTATGGATGGTCGAATCGCCATGATGCCCACTAATGGCAAATTTTTCAAGAAATATTATATTTGAAGACAAAGAAGAAATATCAACATAGAGACTCAGAATGTAAATAAACTTCTTTTTTAATTGCATAAATTTAGACAGAAGGAAATATATAAAATTAACGAGGACCGGAGCCCTCTTGATTGAAAACATATTTCGCAAGAAGCTCGAAGACATTATTGTCCGATGGTACCAGCAGTTCACATGCAGCCTTCCTCAGAGCTTCTTCCTCGGCAGTACTCCCAGGCTCCACCAGTTCGGCAAGAATATCCTGCTTCTCTCCAGGAATAGCCGAGCTTTCTCCGACTTCTGGCTAACTAGGCGGCGGAGGCTCGTCGGAAGGAGTGTTGAGGGCGGCTTCGATCTTTGGGATAACTCCCGTCTTCTTAGGCATTTCTTCTGAAGACATTTGCAAAGGAAAGAAAAGGGGTGAATGATGCTCTTAGAAAAGGTCCACACTATTTATAGACAGAAAAGCTAAACATTATGTCTCAGGAATCGAAACAACATTTCCTCGAAAAGGCATGTTCGTTCATCTTGTCTCGAGAATCGAAGCAATCTTTCCTTGAAAAGGCATACTTATTCATTAGTCTTTTCATCTCTACTTCATTGCGGGAATAGGCCTACATTTATAATAAATTTCCGTGGAGTCTATCCAAATCATCAATTCCGTCTTTTGAAACCCAGTTGTTTTAAACGATGTCTTTTCTTTATGATAAATCAAGATATTGTCTTTTTAGACACGATCTTCTGTCTTTAAGTTCCAGTTGACTTGAAGATTATCAATAAAAAAAGAGTTCACGTCCATATTACCTCTGGATTCTATTTTCTATATCATCACATCAAATCAGATCATAAAGAAGAGAAAATCACTCTTTATTTCTTCTTTAAAACATAGATACATCTTGATGGAAATCTATTACGTCTCGAATTTTTATTCTAAATCTAGCAAATGAAAGTTTATTACATCTTTGGATCTTCTTGTTGGTGCCAGTTCCTTATCGTCTCGACCTGAAGCAGCAAGCAGGACAATGGAATCACATCTGGTCTTCTCTCTCAGAAAGACTAGAGAATATGTTGTTGTCAGCACGGGCAGAGATAGGAATATGCTCATCCTTTCTTGTGATACAATTCCTAGTTCTGTTCTGCCATGAAAGGAACTCTTCTACCCAAATACTTGGGTTAGAGTCGTCTGCACCGTCCAACTCTCATGTATAAGGACCCTTCCTACCATCTCGAGGAGGCCCTTTTTAACATGAAGAGTTCTGAGCTCTCTGATGTGTGTGTCAAAATGATTCAACTTCATAGCATCCAAGATCACCGATGCCAATTCTAGGGAGTTTTGTCAGTTGGTCCCCTACAAACATCAGAAAGAAGAAGAGAATACAGTAAAAGTTCTTTTCTTATCGCAACTATTCATATGCAATGGAAGCTGAAACATTATGCACGTCCATAGGCATATATTTTGGAAAGAATGACGCACGAAAGCACAAAAAATGCCACATGTCGTTCAAAAGTTTGTGTTATCGGAACCGAGAAAAGTTTAAAAATATGTGTGTGGGACGTGTCAAGACAGTTACACAACAAAGCTCAAATGTGCCAAGATTTGATAAAGTCCAATTTTTTTTTATTTTATAAATGGAAAAGTGGACAGAGACTACAGAAATAGGCACTATGGCCATTATACAAAATGACGCTCTTGTATCACGTCGCTTCTTCTTTCCGTCATCATTCTGACGCAAGGCAGTGCTCAATTCCTCCATGTTATAGATTCCCGAACGATGCATCAAACGGAGGAATCCTTCCCTATGTTCTAATGTGCCACATTCTTCAGAAGAAGACGATGGCCTACTACGGGAACGAGCAAAGACTGTTGGGGTCAGGCCAAAGCAGTTCAGGAAGTTCTCCGCCCTCAATGACTGGTCGGCTTCCAGCAGATACGCCGTAGGTGCAGGATTCGACTTCTCTTCAGAAGCCTCGCCATCGACGGTGAGGTTCGCCTTCTTTTTCATGCTCCCCTTGGGTGCCATGAGAGTAGTGAATAAAGATAAAGGATCGTAACCTCATACCTATATATATACGGTGAAGGTTGGCTCCCGTCGATTCTTCGTCTTCCCAATAAATGGGCGCGTAGCACTTAACGAGGGAGAAAAGAAAAAGACGTTTCGAAAAATAGTGCCCCATAAATAGGTTCATCGTTGGGAATGATCCGAGTATTTAATGCTCTATTTTGTACGACCCTCACATTGTGCCGCACTCAGCATGTGCAGCCATCAGGTTGTGCAGCAATCAGGTTGCATCGTATTTTGTCGTACAATACGTCAAAATTGTACCCAAAAGTAAGCATAACTTTTCAAAATGCTGCACAATGTGTGTCGACAACAACCAAACCCTAATAAGGGAGGCACAAGTTATGGAGTATGCCCAACTCTAAAAAGAGCAGGCACATATTGTCAGAATCAAGCCAAACCCTAAATAGGATAGCTGATGATCAGTAGGATGGTCGACAATCAGGTCTATAGTCGAATGCTTACCTTCCAAGGCCGGGTTGGCCGTCTTTCGACGTGACGAAGGCAAAACTCGTATGGATGACTCAGCCACAGTCTTACCCTTCTCAGCAGCAGAGCGCTTGGGTGCCATTACTGTCGATCAAAGTTCTCAAAGATCAAGAAAAAGAAGAAGAAGAAGATAGGGTTTCTCTCGAGTTATCTTAAACGATGATGAAGAATAAAAAATCCAAAGAGTGCGATTATTTATAGCTTTGTAAATGAGGCTAAATCGCCAACTTATGCTGAAGAAGCGGGTTCGAGTTGACTGGCGCAACTCAGACAGTAAACTGGCGCAATCCAAACAAAACTAGCATAATCCAAAGTATTTCAAAACTTTGAAGTATTTTCAAGTTTCGAAAACTTTGAAGGGGGTCTTGTAGAGGCTAAAAATCAAGCTGCGCCACCTATTAAAGTGTTAGATCATCAAATGGCACCAAATCATTACATTGCGTCAAACCATCAAGTCACACCGACATCTGGTTGCGCAGGACTCAGGTTGTACAGGACTCAGGTTGCGCAGGAGTCAGGTTGCACGAGCGACACGTGGCATACTTTCTCGAGAAGCTATAACAATGTCATCATTTTCCTAACAGTTGACAGCACGGAGATCAAGGAAAATTCGTTCGAAACCTGTGCAACGCGACGCTCGAGAAAATTTTGTCAGCATGTAATTAATGCTGACAGCTGGTTCGCGTAAGTCATAGTGTGGTGCGAAAATTAATTGGCACAGCATAGGAAACCTAGTCAAAAGCGTCAGTTGTTGAGTTGCGCCCATGCGCAGCCTGGCTAATTGGCACCACTTGATCAAATTTTTTATTTTTAAATAGGGTGATGTGGCGCGCAAGCAACCAATTTTGCAGAGCATACCCACTACACTGCCCACGACCATGCGCATCTCAATCAAACGATGCCACGCGTCTACGGCAGTTGGTGCAACCGCTCGTACAAGTTGCTATATTGCGCCACACGCAACCTGATGAAGCTCGCGCAAGGTAATCAAACAGTGTTCAGAACATAGTGACGTGGCGCACAAGCCACTAACTTCGCAGAACGTGCCCACTACACTATCCATGACCATGTGCATCTCAATCAAACGATGCCACGCGTCCACAACAGTTAGTGCAACCGTTCGTGCAAGTGAACAGGAGGCACGCAATCTAAAATGTGCACAACCCAGAATAACTGCTAATTAATAGTTCTTTCAAGAACTCTATAAATAGAGTTTCAAATCAATCTCAAAGCATCAAAAATGATCATAATCTCATGCTAAAGTGCTGTTGCATCCTCTAGAGGCTCGTGTCTTCGATATCATATCGTCCAAGGGATAAAGTGATCGTCTTCTGATCAAATTTCTATAGTTATACTTCCCTAGAAATCAATTGTACTCTTGTACCCTTTTCTAAGTTTGTTATAAAGAAGCATATATTTTTGTTCATTGCAAACAGACACCCATACAGTTTTCATATGCAGGTTACAGGTACTGCTCGTTCGAGGCAAAGCTCACTTGGATGCGCTAAGGCATAGAGCTCTTTGTTATTTCGAGGCATGCAACCGCATTGAAGTTTTCACCTATACGGGGTATATTGTATATGCATCACCTTCTGAAGCATCTGCAAAGTTGTAAGCCTTTAATTAAGAGAAGAGAGAGAGAGCTGAGTGTTTGTATCAAGAGAGAAAGTAATTTTGAGTGACTTGTAATCATGGCTTCGTCCCCTTGTAATCTTATTTCAATATCGATAAATAGTAATATTTTGTACTTGTCTTTGTGTTATTCAACTTCTCTGCTTGGGACTTCTGTACGACAGTCCTGTCGCAGCTGCCGAAATCGGACATTATGGAACCTCTCTTGCACGAGCGCAACCTAGGCACGTACGGTATCACGCCTTAGCAAAAATGATCGGTTCTTCGAAGCCGAGGCATGAAAACATCTGCGCTGCCTCAGTTGGTGCTGGAAGTAATGGAGGAATAGTCTCTGGCTCGACGAAAACAGTCCTCTGTACAGGCGGAGGAGCGCCTCTAAAAGCAGCTGAAACACCCACAAGAACGAAAGAAATGGCAGGAGCAAGAACAGAAGGTTGAGAGGCAGCAGACCTCTTAGAAGCTGTCGTGGGTCCAGAGCGCTAAGGTATAATCTTCGACGGTATCCTGAAGATAAATCAAACAAAGGAAGTCAATATGACACAAGATAAGATATTATCAAGGAAGGATAATTAAATTTGAAGAGCAATATGCAGAAGAAATTGGAGTGGTAATCGAACAGATCATAAGTTTTCTAGTCATGATTAAGTATCATCTAAACTTCCTATAATCTAATATCATATTGCAGGCTTGTAGCAGTACAACTAACCTAAGTACTACCACGATATCGCACTAATTGTGAAGCTTGACCTGCATAGGCCACCATAAAAAAATATCACAACCCACACCCGTATGTAGGGGTACGAGTGCGTAGGACACGCCCAGCCTACGCCGCAACATCGACGGTAGAACACTGTCTAGACTATCAATATATAACTCAACTCCTACAATATAACATCTGAATAAACACTATGTCAAAGATAGTAATGAATAAGTCTAATCATGAGATCAAATATGAAATTGGATACTCAATCACGAGTGCTAAAATAAATAAAAAGATTAAGAAGAGCTTTCAACATCAAAGACAAATCACAACCGAATTCCAAGTCCAGAAAATTAGCAATCTCAAAAAAAAAACCCAAGTATAATGTTCCGGAGACAAATTCGGTCATAACTATACTATCTAACTAGGCATCCATTTAGGAATAGCTAAACTATCCTGTAGAGGATCCACTCCTTGGGTTTTCTGAGCACCACAATGAGTAGGACACATATCCTCGAGCTCTTTAACTAAAAAATATATCCGATCAGAATTAGGGCAAGTACAAACATAATAACTATTCATAACATGATAAAAACTATATAACAGTGAATAGAGATGTACAGATACAGTAAACAGGGTAATCATGAAGTATGGAACCGTAAATAAAAAATAGGCAATAAACAAGGTAAGCATGAAATGAATAAGGGAATACATGTGAGGAAATAGACTAACTGCTACTAAGTGTTTTGGAAATGCCACGTTCTATATGTGATCGGCTGTGCATGATCCAATTATTAGCCATGGTCTATATTATCTACGGTCTATCACGAAATACAATAATCACTGACTATTAGGTTTAATCACATATATACTAAGGCATTTCCTCCACCCGACTAGTAATCACGGATTCAAACTACGGCACGAAACATGTAACATAATAATCACTATAAACACGATAATCATAATAAATACGAAAATCATGAAACATGATAAACATAGATAGAATCCGCAAGTCCTAATCACGTGTATCCAGTGTGTCAATAAGCACGAAACACATATCTAAATCAATAAAATAGAGAAACTATCAGGGAATGAAAGAGATCATATAATGCACTTGCATGTTGTCCTGAGCTGTAAACACAAATCAGTATCCGAACTGGAGTCCAAGTGACCTATATATATGAATATCGATGTTAATTGGTGTTTTGATGTGCTAAACATTGATATCTAAAGTGAAATATGATTTCTAGGTCAATTCTAGGTCATGGAGGTCAAACTAGGTCAATACTAGATTTCTATGGTCAACTAGGTCAATTTATCCAAATGGTTGACTTTTAGGATTAAACTAGTCAAAACTAGGTCATACCTAGGTTTCTAGGTCCTTACTTGCCATACCAAGGTATTTTATTCTCTACTAGGTAATACTAGGCCTTGCCCTATGTAATTACCCATATTGTAAATATATAGACTCTAATAGGCAATACCTTTCCTATTTACCCAATACCCTAGGACATTACCTATTACCAATTCATATGTGTCATTCCCATGCCAAGTATACTTACCTATACCTACATATAGGAATCCCCATATACCTTACCTATGATTACCTACTCAAGTTTCCATCAATCTAACATTACCTACTCTCATATCACATTGATATCACTATCCTAACCATTACCTATACCATACCAAATGTCTAAAACATTTCCTACACCCTAGATACTAGGATACTGATCACATATACCTATACACAAGGTATCATAACACAGATGCTTACACACGCAAGACACTTAACCTCATCTTACACTTTCGTGCATATGTCCATGTTGACCTTGCTTATTGTTTTTCTGCAAATACATATTAGACGAACAAAAAAATATACATAGAAGCAAGTATGATAAATTTAGTACACATTAGGATTATGCTAGTTTGAGTATAAATAATATAGTGATAACATGAATATTAGTGATGTCATATTTTAAACTTATTCGAATAACCATACTAAAAAATATAGTTATATCATTGGGCTAACAATTTCTTCCTTTTTTATTATGGCAACTCGATTAAATTTAAGATAAATATAATAAAAACTTATATCACTAGTATGTAAAATATTAGGCATATATCACTAAGAGGTATAAAAATAATTAGAGACGCTATAGTGATTGCATGAAGATTAGTTATAATAATAGTAAACTTAATCGATTTATCGTATTTAAAAATATGATGCAATCATTGGGCTAACATATACATCCTCCCAAATGAGGGCTGACACGTGCCCTTGGCTTAGATGCCCAAAAGAATGTACAATATATATGAGTGATGGAGGAAGAAACTATATCGTTCACTACTCATAATATCGTATAAAAATACACTAAAGACGTATGAAACGAGTTTAGTGGGTAAGGTGTTGTATGGGGTACCAAAGCATCAACCTTAAGACTATAAATATAAATGGATAAGCCATATGCTAGAATGAATAGTATAAGACTATTCTAGATTAGAATGCAGTTTTAGGCTATTTTATACTTTTTGAAAATTATCAAGATTTCTTTGTAATCTTAACCTAGGGAAACTAATTACCCAGGGACTTCTAGAATTTACCGCAGGAACTATAACCCCATGTTAGTTCCAACCTCCATTTATAGTTTCTTTATGACCTAAATATATTTATTGAATTTTCAATGATTTTTCTGGATTTATTAGGAATTTAAATCCTTCAAACTAGTTTAAAAATCGTTTTGAACTATTTTTGTAATTTTAAATTATTTTTCTTAAACAAAAACCTAAATTAAAAATCCTAAACCAGCCTTAATTTCCCGATCCACTATGTAATCGAAACCAGATCGAACCAAGACCATTTGACCCAGGCAAGAATTAGTATTCGCCGTAGGATTGGGTGGTTGGTGGACCAAGTGTTCAAGGGTTCGGCCTGGGCAGACTAACCCTGACTTGGATAAGGGAAGTAGGTGTAATGCCCCACTCCTAGTACTGGCATTATGTTGCTATATTTATTGGTTTCCTAGCTCAAATAAGAGAAAAGATTTCAGTAGGAACTCTCTTGTTGGGACATGAAGGCATTTCATCTGAGGTGGGTTGACAAGACTTCTCTTCCATGATTCTTTCACATAAATAAAGGACCCATAAAAATATATTTATGTTTCGCTTCTAAAGAATAGAGTTTGTATTCACACGAATGACAGTTATATAAAATCTGTATGCTCTTAATAAGACACGCGAAATGATCGTATGAACTTATTTAGAAGAAGATTATAGAGAAGAAAATAATTGGTGCTTACTGTGTTTAATAGTTAAAAGAACCATGTTATAGATTTCGTTTCCTTTTGAGAAATTATAATTTTACTTACCAATGTTTACGTAGAAGAACACAATTGAATGAAGTACAAAAATTCATAGCATGAGGATCAAAGAAGCATGGTCCAGGAACAAGTGGATAGGTAATTTTTTGATCCCCAAAATTAGATTCGGTGGTAAGAATTTGCTACATGTAATAAACATCGTCGTCTGCCAGCCTACGTGCGATGAGGTGTCCAAGACCGCGAATGTACATTCATAATTCATTATCAAGTCATTCATCTGTGTTTGAAAATAACGTCGATCCACATGAAGAAGGGTGCGAGGAAGATGAGCTACTGGAGGCGGAGCAGATGAAGAGTATGGTTGAGTAGAAGATGATGGTTGAGTGGCAAGAGGTACGGAAGTGAGTAAGAAGATGGGGCTTAGATAACAATAGGTTGGTTGATATGGCAATAAGCGGTGAGAGGTCGTGAAGGGTTTTCAGAGTTGCAATAAGTGAGATTGACATCCTTGTCTTCTAGGATAAGAGTTATGAACATCCCATAGGTTAGGGATCGACTTACACTGGATCGGGTGGAAATCATGTCATAGATGATAGTTTCCATAAGAGAGAAGACCACTTCCATATGCATATGATACATACATGATAAAGCATCGAAAGTGAAGGCATCGTAGTTTTCTTGTTTTGGAATGACACAATCGACACAAGTCATAGTAGAAAGTTGTGAGATCTTTAGATGAAATTGTAGGTAGACGGTTTGGGCGACAAATGAAATCCATGAAGTATTCTAGAGTAATCTCATCAAAAATGTGTATCCGATAATTTTCAAGGAGGGCACTACCATGATCGGGGATGTCGAGACTTTTAGATAATTCTTTGGGTCTGACAGTAAATTGTTTAAAATCGACCATGGTATCGAACCGACATTTATTGAGAACCAGAGTTAGATTGCAATAAAAGTCCCCAATTGCGTTAGGGTATATGGAATATTCCTTTATAACAACTGATCCCAACTAAAGTGTTCAAATAAGTATCGAAGCCTATGAAAATGGAAAAGTTGATAGGTTTACTGCAAAAATTTTACGATGGCGGAAAGAAGAGAACCACTCCTGAGATTGGGCCAAAGACCTAAAATAGGACCTATTGAAAGTGCCTTCGGGCATGAGTGGAGGGTTAAAGGCTACGGGGTCAACATACCATTGAAAGGATGGAGGTTCTTCGTGGTGATCTTGGTACATTTTGGGGCCATGGTTGGGATGAGGAGAAAAAGCTTTGAAAAAGCTTGGGC
This sequence comes from Iris pallida, assembly GCA_029216955.1. Classification (NCBI taxonomy): domain Eukaryota; kingdom Viridiplantae; phylum Streptophyta; class Magnoliopsida; order Asparagales; family Iridaceae; genus Iris; species Iris pallida. The sequence continues at coordinate 9,089,461 of JANAVB010012000.1, read as the reverse complement.
AAAGAAAGAAATGAGATGGTGGTGAGAGATGTTGGAGTTTTTTCATATACTCATGGAAGTGTGCATCCTTGAGAGCTAGAAAGATAGTCCCATATTATGTGTATCTCAATATAATATCATGCTTGGTATTGAGGTATTGTAACCTCTATCTAGTTTCTATTTTTTTTAGAGTTTTTAATTATTAAATTAGGTTTCGAATTAAGTAATTTGAAATAACTATTGGAATAAATAATATTTTTAGGATTTGGATTGTATTATATATTCAATGTAGGATAGATGTTAATTTAGTATTATAGATACACCATGTATATATAAAACTAGATCTAGATTATTCAAATAATATACATGTATGGATTATATGCTCTTATCTATGGTAATTCTAAATAGGATTACAAATGATCTAGATAAATCTATACTATATTTTAAATTAATCCTAATAATAAATCTACTAGGAGAGCAACTTCATCCATATCTTATCGTTAATAACCAACTCCTATAAATCATAAATATAAGTACATAAAATTTGGAATAAATACATAGAAAATCCTTTTACTTTCCCTTCCTATCAGTCAAAATCTGCCTATACTTTTCTTCCAAAACAAGCCCAAAATTCGTCCAAAAAATAGTCCCGTTTTCAGCAGCTACATCGACTTGGAAGTGTCATATCTCTAGTTTCGGACCTCGATTCGACTCCATTTTTTTGTTAGAACCATATCAAGGTAAGCTTTTAAAATATATAGTTTAATAGACTTATTTCAATAGCCATAATTATATATATAAAATTAGTATCAATCGTCCGAAATACGACTATATCTTGTTGTTTTCGAGATTTCGAGAGATCTCGAACTCGTTTTCTTGATTCGTTTGATGTTTTGGAAAGTTTAAATAGAGGCATATAACATTAAAAAATCAGAAATTAATTAGTTACTTTATTACTCTATTTAAATGATAAAAGTTGGAGACAATTAGGGGTCCACCGAAACCATAATCTATAACTTGTAAATTAAATATCTCATAATCGATTTGATATTCGTGTGAACCGTCGATTCTAATGCTTATTTTAATGACAGAAACTAATTAAAAAATTTCTTTTAACTCCAAAAATTACATAAACTCATTAGGGCTCATCCGGGTGGGTGACTGGGTAAATGCTTATTTTAATTACAGAAACTCATTAAAAATTTATTTTAACTCCAAAAAAATCCAAAAGAATCCCATAAATCCCAAAAAATAGGTATAAATGTCTAGAAATATTATCGTGTGACCCCACAGTAAATTCCAAATGTCTATCGAAAAATAAATTCTATGGGTTTTAATTATCTAAAAATTCTCAAAAATTTCAGAAAAATCCAAAAAATCCTAGAATATTCTAAAAAAATATATCTAGTTATATATAGCCCAAATAAAAATAATTGGTCTCAAAATAACCCCGATTGACTTTACAATAAATTCTGAAAGTCCTTAAAAATAATAAATCCATGAATATTAAATACCTAAAAATATTCAAAAAATCTCAAAAAATATAAAATAGATAAATAATATATCTAGTACTACCTGGAGACCATAATGACCCTTTAGTACCATGCACCTATAGACTTAGGTATGACCTCCTTGTGATTACAAATAAACCCTAAATAACAAATAAAAATTTTAAGGAAGCAGGTGCTACATACTACCCCCCTTAAATTATTTTTGTCCTCAAAAATCAAATATAGCATAATATATAAATATATAACCTCTATATGCATTCTAAAACTAATTCCTAGACTAGATCATGGAGAGATAAAAATTCAAGGATAACTAAATCAAGCATACTATCAAGTAACTAGGTATGCACCATATTTAATAACTATAACTATAGAAGGCTTTAAGGAAACCTAATTAGTTTACCTATACCTGCATAAAATAAAAGTCATTATATGATAGAAGGATTCGAGCAGGATGCAAGTCAAATGATAGATTGAAGTCAAAGACAAATATCAATAACGTATCAAAGCATGTGGAGGAGATCCTTAAGATTCTAATCCTATTTTTGGATGATATGAAACTCTCCTATTATTATTATAATATCTAACTTCAACTCTATTTGCAGGCCCGCAGTAGTACGACTAACTTAAGTTTACCACGAGTTTGCAATCTTTTACGAAATTGGACTTCTATGGGCCACCATAAAAACTTATCACGATCTGCTCTCTCTTTTGGGATACGAGTACGTAGCCAAGTCCATCCTACGCCATAGCATCGATAGTAGTACGCTGTCTATGATAACATGGTCCACGGTAAGAACAATATGTACATGACACCACATCTAAACCATCAAAGTTAATATCCACTAGTCTTGACAATAAACTAAAGAAAACTGTCAAAATAATCTACTACAACCCAAATAGTCTTGGAAACGAACCCGGTAGCAGAAAAGTAAAGTAAATCCAAAACTATGACCACTAACTAGTAAAAAAGTATAAGAAAGAAAATATGCTAATTTGTATCAGTACTCGAATCTGATACGTCATTAACACCAGTGTTGCCAACATACCACCGTAGACCTCAGAACAGATGATGTTGTCTAAAGCTGAAAACATAGGCGGCTCCAGGGGAGGCGGGCTAGGAAGCCGCCTAGGGCCTCCTCCCCCAGAGGGCCTCTATTTTTTCTGAAGCAGCAGTTTTTTTCCCAGTAAAAAAAAATTAGGACATGACGATGTCCATGATTGCCTGGAGAAGAACCAAATAAAACCTATAGAAAAATAAAATTTCACCGTATTTCTAAGCCACCTCTTCATCTCCTCTCCCCCACGAAAAATTTGAAAAAAAATAAAACGCTCTCTCCCTTTCCATTTAGTATTTGCTTAAGCTAATATCATCTCTCTCTCAATTTATAATAGCATCTTTTACTTCTTTTATTATTTATTTATTCGGTGATCAAACCTTAAGCGATTTCACGAGTTATGACAAGAAGGTGCCTGATCCATGCTTGAGTGAGGTTGACCTTTTTTCACCTACTCTTATTTTTTTATGATTATTTTTTAAATTGGTGAGAGAGTCAGCACTAGTGGGACTAGGGAGCTTGCATGGCCCTTGAGTGATATTGTTATTGGCAATTATTTTTTTGTAATTTTTATCCATGTATGTGAATAATTTCATGAATCATTGCATCCAAAAAATTATATATGATTTCTGATTCCATCTTTTGTAAAGTTTCATCCATATTTATCTTCATTCTTGTAATTGAAAACTTTAGGACCCCTGACATAAAAAATTTCATCTTCGACTACTTTGCATATGAATTTTTTATCCATATTCTACCATCCAATTATTTATAGTATAATCTGAATACATCCAAAAACTTTATTATAAATTTAGAAATTGGAGTTGCTTAGTATTAATTATATTGTATTTGGATTTGTTGGATTTTGCATTCTATATATATATATATATATATATATATATATATATATATATATATATATATATATATATATATATATATATATATATATATATATATATATATATATTATATATATATATATATATATATATTTATATATATATTTTATATATATATATATATATATATATATAAAATATATATATATAAAATATATATATTTATATATATATATATAATATATATATATATATATATAAAATATATATATAAATATATATATATATATATATATATATATATATATATATATATATGGATGAGGGCCTCATTTTTGGGACTTGTTTAGGGCCTCCAAAATGTTGTATATATATGGATGAAGGCCTCATTTTTGGGACTTGTTTAGGGCCTCTAAAATGTTGGAGCCGGCCTTGGCTAAAAAATAGTTACCGAGTCAGGATTGGAGCAAGATCACCATAACACTACACTACACAATATATTATACAAGCATGAAGAAATAATAACAATAAGGATAAACTATAGGCATGATATGATAAGAAGAGTACAGTTATAACATGAGGATAATATGAAACTAGACTCACTGGAAGAAAATAAATGAACAATATAACAACAAGAGAGCACGTGTACTGTGTGTCTTAGAATACCAACGTTTAACATGTGGTTGGGTTAGGAATCGGACAGTCAACATGTGAGGTGTATTGACTGAACATACATTATAAGACAGTCCCCTGACTGAATAAACTTTAGGCTACACTGGGGTACCACATGTCTACTAGTCGTATTCTCCCACCCGACTCACTCACAAGTACATGTTCAATACGGTAAACATGAACAATATGATAAATAGTAAACATGATAAACGAAAAGTAAGACATGAACATGTACATATACTCTAACGGCGACAGCAAAAAGTAATAGTGAACATGATGAATCTAGAATGACGACAACAGTAAACATGATGAATCTAGAACGACGACAACATGGTAAAGGAGTTGGTTTTCGTCTAAGGTGACGGTAGCCTGTGCTGGGATAAGGCCTGGTACAGGTGGAAGAGTAGTTGTAGATTGAGTATGGGGAGTCTGGATGGTAGGGTCAGTGGATGGAAGGATAGCAGGGACACAAGGAATGACAGGTGGAGGGGTAGGTTGTACATCCCCTTGCGATCCAGGATGAGCAGAAGAAGCCTCACCCTCAGAAGCTTGTGAAGTAGTCATTCTCTGGAATGTAAGGAACAAATAAGTAATCTATCTAGGCAGAAAAATTAAAATAATAATCCTTAAGTATATATATACTACTGGTCCTATGTTGTGATAATTTTTCTTAATCTAACAAGTCTACTAATTAACACTATATGTCCTGTGTTATTAAGCAGACCTGCATGGGCTACTACTAAAAACATGTCACGACCTACTCCCTAATATTCGGACGTGTCTGACACATCCAGCCTACGCTTTGAGACACATCATAGTAAGCTGTTCTAAACCTTTAATTATCTTTAAACTTATATTAAATCAGATTAACCATAACATCTATATCGAGATAAACTAGAAATAAGTCCAAAGATGTCACTTAGTTACATTCCCAAAGCAAGAGTAAACTGGAGACAAATCCAACCAACAAACCAAGTTCAAATGCGAGATGTAAGCTAAGCTATAGGGTATTCTCCAGCAGGGTCATCCTCTGGGATGTGAGCTAGCGTATCAATTGCAAGTCTATAGTATGAATTACAAAGCAACTCCTCGGTCAATTCACCTGTAACGATTCAATCAGAAATAGAGCAAAGTACAACCATACCTCTTACAGTTACTGAAATATATAATTGACAAGTATGAAAGACATAAAAATAAGGAAATGACAATAATGGTAATATAATTATAACATAAAATAGTAGTTGAAATATGACAAGTGTTATGAATATGTAAAATGATTTAAAAAGCTAGTAGACAAGTGATCTGCTATAATAAGAGAACATGTAACATGTAAATAAAGACAAATTGGAGGTACGACATTCACTACACATGCACGATGTGCATTCAAGATCGGATACATGTAATACACTACGGGCTTTGATCACATATTAATTAGACATTTTCTTAACCCATGCAAGTGTAAGAAAGGAGAAGTACAACTTGAAACATGTAAGGAAAGTACAACTTAAGGAGTGCTAAAATACAACTTGAGATTCATGTAAAGAATAACTTGTAGAAAAGATTAAAAAATGTGTCACAAAGTCCATGGTGCAAAATAGGAATCATGAACAATAATGTAAAGATGTAGTGTACTTGTCTTATTTTACCGAAAAGGTGATGCTAGGATGATCGGTGTCCGGAGTCCTCACATTGTGTAGACAACATGTTCTCAGTCTAAATAATCCCTAAGTCTAAGTGTTGTCTCAACTAAACTAACTACGACATGCTAAAAGTCTAACTACGGTAACATTAGCCAAAGAACAAGTTGCTACGCAACGCAAAACCTAAATCTATACATAAAAACTACTAGAATAATAAGGTAAAGTAAATACAGATAAAAAATAGATTTGTTGACTAAGTTAAAAAGTTATGGTTTACAATTTATTTAAAAGAATTTTGTTACTAAAAAAAAATTTATTTAATTAAAGGATAAAATACCGTATTTAAAGTCGTGCTACAAAATCACTCATTTGAATACTTAGAGACCTCAAAATATCATGTTCAAAATAGACTAAAATGGACAGCAAACAATATTCAAAAAAATTCCAACTAATTTAATTAAATTATAAAACAGTATTTAATTTTAAATCCAGAAATACCCTAATAGAAACTAATTAATTATATGTCAAAACTATAGTAAAATTTACAAATAAATATAATACATTAAATTACAGAAAGTGTACTAAGTTTTTATGAATTTTATTTTATTTTTCAACATCATTTAATATTTTCTAAAAATTGAAATACAAAAATACACAAAAAATTTATTTTTAGATTTTTATTAAAATGAAATATAAATATAAATTAATTATTTCTAGAAAATTGATAATTAATTATCTAAATTAAAAACCATAATTAACATAATTTTTAACTAATTTTACAATGTTTAAAATATCAAATACGATAAAATACATAAAAATACAATACTATATATATATATATATATATATATATATATATATATATATATCAAAAGTACATTAATAACTAAAACTAAATATTCAACACGGCTCTGTACCAAATATTCTCGGCAGATGCGGACACGGAAAGAAGTTCAGGTTAGCAAATGCGGCACGGGTCACTGGGTTGCTGCAAAGGAAGAAGATGGTAATGCTTAAGTTTTTTTCAATATTTTTCTTTTTAGAGAAATGAAGGGAAGTTACAAATGGGAAGGGTCATGGGTTACGGAATGAAAAAGGTTGGGAGTTACCATTATTTGTTATTTAAAAAAGTAAAAGTAAATATTTTTATCACTAATTGAATTCTCTAAATAATATTATTATTACTTCAACAACTTAAATTTATTAATTCAACTTTAAATATGTAAAAAAAAATTAAAAGAGTTATACTAGTTGACTAGTCGAAGCACGAGAGTGTTCCAGCATCCCTAAGTGTAATTCGCCATCGATCGTGCCGCTATCCTTCCTGACGTGAATGCTGAACTAGAATATCTTATGTTGACCTCTCCGTCCATGGGCGCCATAACCCAAACCCTAGGGTTTGAGATCGGTCTCCGTCGCCGGTGATCCCTCATCGACCCCTTCAAATCCATTTCCATCGTCCCTACCAGCTTTCTCCATACTAATCTTAGAACCCCCCCCCCCCCACCCCCCTCCTCCCCCACCAGCACCCACTCTCTGCGTTCGGTCGCCTACAGATCCCGCTCTCCTCCCTACATCCCCGTTCGCCCACAGATCCCGCTATCCCATCTCCATCCCCGGTCGGCCACAGATCCCGCCTTCCTCTCTCCGCTCCCCCTCTCCCCCTATCAAACCAGTGCACACCCCTTCCCCTTTCCCACTTTCTATGATTCTTTCTATGTCGACTTATTGGGAGGTCGTAGAAAAAATGGTCGACCTATTTTCTCTTCAAGGCCCGGCCGACGCGGTCACTCTCTCAGCAAAGGAGAGCTCAGTCTCACAACACTGGCGCTCCTCTCTGGTTGTGAAACCTTTCTTCCCATGGTGATTCTCGAGCGCCTCCCTATCTTCCATCCTAACAAAGCTTTAGAGGGTACAGGGTTCCATCCATGTCACCGATCTGGATCTCGATGCAGGCTCCTTCCTCGTTCGCCTTGACACACCCACATGAAGTTAATTATATCATAGCTGATGCTTCTTGGCGCATAAACGAGGACATCTTGGTTATGGAGTGATGCGACCCAGCGAAGCTTCCGGAGGAGTATCAATTCTACCTTGCGGACCTATGGATCCAGTTACACAGGATTCCCCACAAATTTATGAATCATAAAGTTATATGCCGAAAAACCGAGGCCATAGGTTCTTTCCGACCTTGATCTGCTACTGAGGAACTGAAATGAAAATCCTTTGCCCGAATAAAGGTTCTAGTGGACATCGTTATGCCCCTAAAGAGATCCATCACTGTCAGAATGGAAGGCTGCAGCATCGATCAAGTCATCATCAAATACGAAAGGATTCTAAAACTTTGCACGTACTGTGCGAAGGTGGGTCATGTAATCTCCAACTGCGATGACAGAGAGAAGTTCAAGGCGTTGGTCAGAGATAACTGGTCTGACGAAGAGAAGACCAAAATTGAACAGCTACTTCAACCCAGAATAAAGGAAGAAAACTATGTTGCACATATGGCTAGGGCCAACCCATGGCGGTCGCATCCGACCACCCCTGCTGAGGTCTCCGCACAGCACCACAGGCGGTCGGGCGTCACCCTCCCTAGAAATCGGACCAGTGATACCTCACCGGAGGTCCAGGCGGCGCCGGAACCCCAGAACACAAATTCTCTACTCCATACAAAGACAAGTGTGCCACACGGCAACATCTAACCGCTCCAACCGGCTATTTACTTGCTCCCACACAAAAGGGGATTTCACCACATCCATTCACTTATGGATGCCACATCTGTCACGCCCCGCTCCCGTAGGAGCGATCGTCCTTGCTAAGGCGTGATGCCGCACGAGCCTAGATTGCACTCGTACAAGGCAAATTCCATAACGGCCGATTTCAGCGACTGCGATGGGGTCATCGCACAGAAGTCCCATGCAGAGATATTGAATAATAGCAGCAGAAATTTGAAGCAAACATAAGTTATTCAAAGAAGCTTTTTATTGATATTGAAACAAAGATTATAAAGGGCACAAGGCCAAGATTACAAGTCTCTCGAGCTCACTTTTCTCACATTACAAGTTCACTCTGCTCTCTCTCTCTCATCTCTCGATATAATTGCTTGAGCTAGCGAAAGCTTCGGAAGGCGACGTCCATACATTATGTCCCATATAAGTCTTGACTCCATGCGGCCACACACTTCAAATCTCCAAGGAACTCCGTGCCTCGACGCATTCAAGCGAGCTCCACGCCACGAGCTTCTATCTGTGCCTGCACATATAAACTATATGGGTGTCAGTACTCAACTGTACTGGTGGAATGAGCTCCTCGCCCACCCATACAAAACCAATACGTTTGATTTACTTCGTGCAACATAGTCCCTTCTTATCAATTGTCTTTCTAGTCTTGTCTTAGTCTTTTATGACCGACATATTGGCCTATTTTGTGTCTCTAGACCATCCCGTGCTTGCAATAACAACGTCGACTCAACAACGTTAACCTATCAAGTCGTATTTGCCTTTCGGCCAAAATTAGAGACGCAACTACGCGATGAGGCTCCATTTCCATATGATCGTGCTAGGAATCCATCGTGCCGTGCCTCGCAACTCAGGGTGACTAAACCATATTGCCGCCTCGCTGTCCTTTCTACTTTAATCACCAACTGACACAAATCAGGACTTGTGGACTAAATGTCATTCGACCGACTTTGCCTTGCGGCATCTCCTGACTTAAACTCAAGACAACTCAATCATAACTATGCAACTTATATACCGACAACATAAGACTCGATGCCACATCTCGTGCCAAAGTACGTTGCCTACGTTGTAACCAAATCTTAGGCCCAACATTGTGTTCTCACTGTACACATACATTCAACTCAACTTCTTAATATAGTGCACTCAATACTCGACTCAATCCAAAGGCACACTCGCGATTGTCGCCCGTGCCGACTCATCTATATGAGGTCACTAGCATGACAAGCTATCATAGACACATAGCTGGTATTGGATGGACCGGTCACCGCAAGTAGCTAGCCCCGATAAGCGTCTACCGAATACTTGCCTTTCGGCTCAGCTATCCCGCTCACATTCACCCTCGGTTTCTTCCTAGGCCGGAACGGTCCCGTGGCCCCGGGTTGTCGTCCGAGGAAACAAATCGCCCTTGTCGACAAGTTATCCAATGACCACGCAAGACTCGACTCAAAATAACGTCTCACACAGTCATTCTTCTTTCAGTGTTACCCTCTCTTTCAAAACCAATATCAAGACTTCTATCATTTGCGACCCCTCGATGACCCACGATCGCGAGCATTCTTTCCACATTACCATATCATTTCATTTAACTCATGAATGCCTATTCGATAGTTCTTTCTCCAAAACTCATTAAATCAACCATGGTTCATGCCTTAAATACTAAGTCCGTGCATCGTGCCTTAAACCCGACTTACGTTCTACGTGACGCTATCGCCCAAGTCATACTTTATATGACGGGCCTTGAGACCGTAAGACTATGTGGTTATACCCAATTGTAGAACTCGTAGGACCGTGCTTGCTACTACTCCGATAGCCTATCATAACTTGCCTAACTTAACTTCGCAACAACTTGACGAGCAAAGGCTGCGTCAAGCTTTGCCTTGATGGAACGTGCCGTACACGCGTTTAACTTTGAACGACCAAGTCATTTGGGTGCCTAGACTTACGCCAGCAGCCGTGCGACGCAACTTAACTCATGGGACGGGTCAAGGCTATGCCAAGCCTTGGACGATGGGACCGTACATGCTTTATCAAGCATTCATGCGGGCGACGCCTATGACTTAGGCTAACACTTAGCTTTGCGACGAATACCAACTTTCCTTCTCCCAAGCCACGGAACGAAGGATCGAGTGTCATTTTCAAAGCATTTCGTGCACCAATTCTAAGCCGACCGTTGGACCTTTCCATATTCTAACTCAATTCGACTTGTCGGGATTATTCCCTTAGCTATGTAGATTTGTCTCTTTTATTATCAAGCCTACTTGTGCATTTAAAAACATGTGATTTATTATGTGAAGGCTAAGATGAGGCAAGTTCACCGAAACTATCCCACCTGAGCAAGCGGTCGCCTCGACCGAGCGATGTCTTCGAGCAGCCGTTGTAAGGCTAAGTCTTAACGCCGTTGGCGTTTCGATTCCTCCGATTGACTGAGCGGGACGGGGCACTACAACATCAGCATGGCCAGATCCCGTGGAAATAACTGCTGATTGTATCCCACCAGATCCTAACAACCTCAACTCACTCGAGATCCAAGAAGTCATGATGGCAACTGATGTCAACCACACAACTCCCTATAAAGATCTAACCACATTAATTATGACTTGTTCCCGCTCGTTCAAACACTTGAAAAACACATGTCGTCAACCGAAGACTCCTCTTCTTCATCTACAACACCCCCCCAATCGATAAATCCATCGACATCACCTCTCCTTTCCTCCATTTACCCTGCCAATACCAACTGCAACCAAGACAGCTCCACCCCCTGCACACCCACCACCTTCGACCACCCAAGTCACCTCTAATCGAAAATTTTTAAAATAAAATGGATTGCAGAGCGCCTGCATCCACCAAACACCCTCCCCTGGAGCATCCATTCCAATGAAATTCCCTCCACCATCCGACTCCACACAACCCTCGAAACGAATCCCACGCACCATAAATACTTCTGAGACTACCAACAAGGTGGTGGCGGCTGACCTCCAACAGCCGCAAGGGCCATGTTAGTACTGTCTTGGATCTGTCCAGGGGCGAGAAATATCTCGACAGTCCAAACCCTTTGCTCATTCTCACCACCACTGCCCATCTCTATTCTTCATCTCTAAAATATGTCATCACCCAAGCACACCTCGTCCATCCTCCCCTAATCTCGGCTACAATAATGTTTCTCCGTCCCCCCACAGGCCATTCCGGGGGCCTTTGCTTGGGCTAGGACGATTCTATCTCGGCTTCTATTACTTTCTCCTCCACAAACCTCGTCATTCTCTCCATCTACGCCCAACCCCACACTTCGGCCTGGAACCAACTCTGTGTTTTCGGCCACCCTAATAGGAAAGATCGATCAAAGCTATAGGAGAGCATCAAGTCCCTCGCGATAAACTTCTCCATCCCATGGTGTTGCATAGGCAACTTTAACACCATTACAAAAGCGGATAAAAAGACGGCGGTCATAACTTCGATGCTCGTGCAGCTTTCCTTTCACCAACTTGCTAAACCATTGTAGCCTCATCGACCTAGGATTCATTGGTCCTGTCTATACCTGGTCCAACGGCCGTAGCCTCTCCTTCCATATCAGGAAACGTCTTGATCGAGCCATTACCGATACAGAATGGTGCCGCCTCCTCCCCCACGCCACAGTCTCTGTCCTTCCTTGCATCAACAGCGATCACTCCCCCATCTTCCTAACTCCTGCAATAAACAACACCAAAGAAAAAATGTGATGCGGTTGGAAGCCTTCTGGGCCTCACATGCTGAGTATCCACACACTCTGGAACAAATCTGGCCGAAAAATGACTCAAACCATAGCACGGACCTTCCCTAGAAACTAATATGAGCACTCTACGACCTCCACAAATGGGCAGAAGCACCTTTGGGAACATAAAACAACGCATCACCCTCCTCAAAGACAAGATCCTTCAGGTCCAAACCTCCGGGCCGTCACATTCATCCCTTCAAGAAGAACGACAACTGCGCGAAGAACTTAATGATCTTCTACTTGTTGAGGAAACATACTGGAAGCGAAGGGTGACCTACCAATTGATCAAGGAAGGGGACAAAAATACAAATTTTTCCATGTCCGGGCTACCAACAGGAAGAGGAATAACAGGATTCAAGCCTTAGAACTTGACGATGGCTCATGGACCTCCGACCACCACAAAATTTTCTCGACTCTCATCAGGCATTTCTGCAATATTTCTCCGATGAGCGCTCCACCCTATGGATCCATCCTTCATCATTTCCACCAGCCTAATTTCTACTGACAAAAATGAAACCCTAGGAGCTGTACCGAGCTCAGAGGAAATTAAACAAACTCTCAAGAGTATGAGGCCTCTTAAGGCGCCGGGCCCGGACGGGCTTCCATGCGCTTCTTCCAAAAAAGCTGGCAAATTGTAGGAAATGACATGGTGAAGACAATCCAACATTTCTTTGGATCAGCTCGACTCCCTCCATCCCTCAATCACGCACATTGCTTTGATCCCCAAGAGCTCTATGGTTGTGAAACCTGGTGACTTCGGCCAATCTCACTTTGTAATGTTGTGTATAAAATTATTTGAAAATTATATCAGCCTATCTCAGGGTGTTCATGGACAAGTTGATATCCCTCCTTCAAAATGCATTCGTCCCTAGACGTCAAATTTTCGATAATGCGATCATAGCGCAAGAGATATTCCACGCCATAAACTCCTTTCCAAGGAACAAACAATCATTCGTCCTCAAAATTGATATGTCCAAGGCTTACGATCACCTCTCATGGCACTTCATCAGTGACGTGCTACCTTGGATTGGTATACGAGGGCACTCAAATCTTCTAAGCATGGAATGCATTTCGTCGGTCTCGTTCTCCATCTTAGTTAATGGATCTCCCGAAGGTTCTTTTAAACCCAAGAGGGAATCCGACAGGGATGTCCTCTTTTCCCCTACATTTTTATCCTAGCAACTGAAATCTTGTCGAGGCTCTTCTACTGTTATAAACAAGATGACCTGTACCATGGGATCCGTATCAACCGATACTCGCCATTAGTATCCCACCTCCTTTTCGTCGACGACATACTTGTTTTGGGGAAGGCCTCGATCAGAATTTGGGTCAAGCCAACTCCATACTCCACAGATTTGCATCCTGATCGGGACATAAATCAACTACTCTAAGTCAAGCATCCTTTTCAGTAGACATACCAGCCCTGCTGAGGAATAAGATCTCGCTTCTTCCATGCATCTCTCCAATATGCATAGGGACGATAGGTACCTCAAACATCTGCTACTTTAATCCAAGTATTGATCAGCCACATTCACAAAGCTGTTGGGCTCAGCGGGTTATGACTGCAGGGGTGGAAGACGAAACTCCTCTCTCATGCAGGCAGAAATGTACTCATCAACTCCACCCTCAGCTCCTTACCTATCTATTATATGGCTACTCACAAAATCCCTAAATGTATTACGTCGAAGATTACACAGTTGTAAAGGAGTTTCTGGTAGGGGCACGACACGGAGGAGAGAAGGCTTCATTTTCTGGCTTGGGACAACTTCACCAAGCCTAAGAGAGTAGGAGGACTGGGCTTCCGTAACCCTGAGTGGGTCAACAATGCCCTCATTGGTAAGCTCCTCTGGCGCTTCCTTGAGAACCCTAAACTCCTTTAGGTCTGCCTCCTGCGAGGAGTATACCTTCAAAACAGATCTATCTGGTCGATTCCTAAATCAGACCGAGCGTCACCAACATGGAAGAGTCTATTGGACATACGAAATCTAATAGCGAACAAAGTCTACTGGAGAATAAGAGGCGGCTGGGTCATCAACTCGATGACCCTTGGATCCCATCCCTACCTGGTTTTAGGATTACAGGGGTAGAACTGCCGAAGGATGGGCCTTGGCTAGTCCGTGATCTGATGAATACTCATTCAAGAATGTGGGACCAAGCACTGATTCACTCCCTTTTTTGCCCATGAAGGAAATGACCAATCACTGCCATCAACCTTCGAGAAGGGGACGGTCCGGACATCCTCACGTGGACATGCTCGAATAATGGTGCCTTCTCCTCTAAATCCTTATATAAACCATCAGACTTCAGCAACCGGGAAGCTCTGGGATGAACAGCGATAATGACTTCTGGTGCCAGTTCTGGTTGATTAAGACATGTATCCACGGATCTAAATATTCATCTGGCGCCTACTAAAGAAGACTCTGCTCTTACTGTGGCATTCACAACTAAGGGACAGATCATCTACTCCTCAATTGCCATATTTCTCGTGAGGCTTGGTTCACCTACCCGTTCGGATTGAGAATAGAGGAGCACCTTACGGCACGCAAACTACTCTTCAGTTGGCTGTTGAACCACAAATCAGTTGAGGCACTCAAAGTAGGGTCGGCCATGCTTAGGATAATTTGGAAAGAAAGATTCTCATGTGTTTTAATCTAACAACTCCATCATGCGCGATGATTCTCAAACATGCGAGTGTCGGAATTATTACCCTGATCCATGGCCCAGGAACAAGTTAGACGAGACGCAAGCCTTCAGAGAAGCGGCTACGGGCACATTGGAAGGACACCACCGCCTAACGGGAGCATCAAGATCAATGTCGATGGAGCTACGTCGCCCACATCCATTGCAGCAGCGACGGTGGCTAGGGATGATAAAGGCAACTTCATCGGTGCCAAATCATGGTTTTCGTCGTTGCCATAACGCCGAACATCAGCTTGATCTCTGAAGCTCATGCCATCCTTCAAGACATCCTCCTAGACAAATCAATTGTCACGACCCGCACCCGGTAAGGGGCACGAGTGCATAATAGCGCCCAGCTAATGCCACAAAATTGGCAGTAAAATGCTATCTAGGTCGCTAACTAATAACTCACACAAGGATATAATGTATCTGTCATAGGTCTGAACTCCGAATGGAGGACAAGTATAATAGATAACATTTGATACTCAATCACATTCTATTGCACGATAAGATATCAAAGAAGTCTAAATAACTATAAAGACTCAATAACAACAACAACTACCAAATAATATCCAAACTCAAATACAAGTCTCGGAATTTAAAATAACAAAATCTCTATTATTACAAGTCAAAGTTCAAATAGAGAATCTAAAACAAGTCAACTAAAAATAAGTCTCTCGGTCACTCTGAGAATCTGGACCCAAGGTACTATCCCCTTATCGGATCCGTAGTAGGTAGGACACAGATCCTCTGAGCAATCATCTAAAAAATATATCCAGTCAGGATAGAACGAGCACATCTCCTCTAGCAGTTCCAAATAAATAACAAAGATTATAAAGCAGTTATAGCAAGTAATACTTGATGAACATGGAAAGTTTGAGACATGAAATAAATAGAACAACAACTAGAGCAAGGAAAGTGAATATAGTGAAACAGGAGAGCATGACAATAAAGACTGTAAATAGAGATAACTAAACTAGAATAATGTGATGTGAGTCTAATCATATAACATGAGACAAATATGAATGTAGTACAAGGCACTAATCCAGTGTATTTTGAAATACCGAGTTCAACATATAAACGGCTAGTGGTAGATACGGCACATCGCAAGCTTGGCAAGTGTACGACGGCTATCTGTAACAATTAGACTTGTAGTGAATACGGCACGTCGCCTGGCCTAGCGGCGACGACTATCTTTCTAGTAAGGGTGGTTCTAGTATGATTAGGAATGTTTACATGTCTACTCAAGTATTTCTCGCCCTAACAAGTGCAAGTGAATCCATATCCCGACACATAAATAGAGTACGAGTCTAGCTAGAAAGTAAGTGGTGCTTGTAGGTGTTTCTAATAGGTGGTTCCAGTGAGTGGTTCTAGTAGTAAGGGCCAGACAAGTTTAATACATGAGTGACAAGTTAATGAATTTAGAATACCAATCCGTGTTGTGACAGATAATCAAATAGAACAATACTAGAAGCTGAATCATAATAATCAAGTAAATAAAAACTATCAGAGAATGTACTCGCCTGTCGTCCAGAGCAATGAATGAGAATCGATGCCCAAAGTGGTGTCACACAAATCTAAATGAGATATACAAAATTATTGGTGTCTAAAGTAACCAATGAATTTAGATGCACTAATTATACGTTTATAGGCCTTTTCTAGGTCAAAAAAGTCAACTAGGTCAATTCTAGGTTAGATTAGTCAAATAGTCACTATTGGTCAAACTTGGTCAATCCTAGTCCAACCACCTGAGTATCTATGTATCCTACCTCATATCTTGACTTTATACATACCCACATATATATATATATATATATATAATATATATATATATATATATATATATATTAATGAAACCAACTTTATTGAAGTATCAGGCACAAAATGTCGAAGCCTATACAAAAGAGCGCGACTCGCGCAAACAGTAAGAAAAACACAAAATTGGACCGCATCGGGAGCTAGGTTAATACAACATCTCCCAAAAAATGTTCGAGGAGTGAGAGCAGCGAGAGCTGACTTTGCCGATTTGTCTGAGAACCTCTCAAAAAAGCTGAGGCATTAAGTTGGCACCCTTCATATCTGTGCTTGTTCCTGTTCTTCCATAAAACCCATATGCAGGCGGCAGCGACGATCTGGTGCCCGTGGGAAATGCTTCAGTTGGTGAGGAGATCGTTGAAGCCCAGCAGCGAGTTGGTTTGGGTGGCATCTTCTGGAAAGGTTGGACCATATGAGAGGCAAGATCTCCTGAGAGTAGAACGTGTTCTGCTGATTCCGCCTTCGAAGAGGAACAACAGTGGCATCTAAGCAAGGTCAGCCGAGTGAAGTGAGGGAGTCGTCGGTGGAAAGCTTTCTTCTCGTGCTCCAAATGAGGATCGACCTTTTTTGTAATGCAGGACTGCCAGTAAGGGGCTTGAAAGGGGAAGGCACTCCAACACCTCTGGCCGTAATTCTGGCCGAAGCAAGAGTGAAATTGCCGCCAGTCATCAGGGACCACCTCAAAGTGCCGTCGACGGGAACCATCAAGGGTTCTGCGATGTTGCGACGAGGAGAATAAGTCGCTAATTCGTCGATGCTCTGCCGTTGGCTGTCACGGTCGAAGGGTTCGAGTGTTGGAAGTATCTGGCTTTCATGAAACGATCCCAGATCGAATTCTCCATGCGAACCTTCCACCACAACTTTATGGAACTGGCCGCCACAATGTGCGCTAATCTGCTGAAACCCAGACCGCCTTCGCTGGTAGGTTTGGCCATGGTGTCCTAGCTGGCCCAATGGTGTTTGTCTTTGTCGTCACTGTGACCCCAAAAGAAATTGGAAAGAAGAGACTCTATGGATGCTAAAACCTTCTTCGGGGGGGGGAGTAAACCGCCAGAGTGTAGATAGGGATGGAAGAAAGCACATGCTTGATCAGAATCATCTTACCCCCCGGGGAAAGAGTAGCATTGTGCCATCCTTCGATTTTAATTCTGACCTTCCTGACAAGACCTTCAAAATGCCCAAATTAGATTTGCTATTAACCAGCGGGCATCCGAGGTAGGTGAATGGAGGATAAGCTGTGGCGAAAGAGGTTAGATTGGTGAAAGTCGCAGAGTGGTTTCTATCGGCTTTATGGTGGGTGTAGATGACGCTTTTGTTGGAGTTCATGCGTTGTCCAGCATCTGGTGTATTTCTCAATCGTAGTATGAATCGTCTCAACCGACCCGATGCCCCCTGCTGTGAAGATGAGAATGTCGTCCGCATATGCCAGATACGTGATCAAGGGACAACCAGTGGTGGTGTGGAAGTGATAGAATTTGGGGGTGTTGGCTAGGTTGTTCAGATTTGCTGAGGATCTCGGCCACAATGATGAAGATGGTAGCGGAAAGAGGGTCTCTTTGTCTAACCCCTCGGCTCGATCTGAAGAATTCGGCCGCTTGCCCGTTGATGATGGGGAGAACCAGGAATTGTTGATTGTAAAACCCCAAAATTTCTACTATTTTTTTAATTATTAAATTTGGTATTGATTTAATTTTTTTTATTGTACGTCGCGTAGTCGTATTGTACGTCGCGCACGAAATTTTATTTTTTGTAATTGCTCGACGAGTGCGAATATGTGCGAGCGTACACATTTTTAGAAAAACATTTTTCCTATTTTTATAGTTTCAAGATAATATATAATAATAATTTTTAGCTATCAAAAATTCTAAATTTATAATTTTATTTATGAAAAGCCTTTTATTTAGACAGTTATAATAATAAATAATATTCTTATAAAATGGTATACTAGAAAGGTGTAATTTGTAAATATTATTTGTACATACATATATATTTCATAATTATTTATTAGTTTATTTTAAATAATAATGTAATTTTCAAAATTATTATTATTGTATTTTTGGAAAACATATTTTGAAATTATTGCGGCGATTTAAATCTTAAATTAATTTTATCGATATATTTAAATAGCTAAAATAATATCTATGTTTGAAAATTGATTTATCCTATTTGATTTTTAAACTAAAAGATTTTAATTAGATTTAAATTGGATTTGTATTTGGATTTGGATTTGATTGATTTTAAATTAAGTTGTGAATTATCTATTTTGGGTTTAAACTACTCCTAATCCTTATCCAACTAGGAATTCTCACATACTATAAATAGGCAGGTACTCCTCCATATAATTTTCTCCACCTACAAATATGTTTGTGCATCATGTCCGTGCACATCAAGCCATATTCATTCACTTCTTCTATTTTTCATCCAAATTAATTAATGTTCTCATTAAAGAAATTTCTTTTCCCTTCCATCTATTTCTCTTATCACAAATTCTTACTATCCTTTTACCGATCAACCAAGTCTCGTCTATAGTAGTCCTTAAATTTCGAGTACGAAAATTTTTAAAGGTGGGTAGATTTGTAACTCATCTTCCCGAAATTATTATTTTTTAAATTATATCTATATATTTTAATTTTGTGTTTAAAAGTAATTTTAAAGTAATTTTCGTAGAAATTTTGTAAAAGTATATTTGTGATTACTTTTGTTACCAAAAACTAGTTTTAAATTAATGGTTTTAAATAATGTTTCTACAAAAATGTTCTCGAATTTATATTTGAAATATAAAATATGTTTTTATTATTTTGGTCTTCTAAAAATTATTTTAAAAAAAATGAGCGATAAAAGGTTTTTTTGTCTATTTATTTTAAATAACGATTTGGATTTTAAAAGTAAGTTTTATAATATTTGATAACATCGAGTATTATTTTGATATGTTAATCAGTTATTTGATTATATTGAATTTATTTAAATTATCTTGATGGTTATCAAATATACTTAAATTATGTTGATAATTTAAATATTGTTTAAAATACTTACGATGACTAATTGGAGCATTACGATTTGTCTAATCTAGATTTG
The DNA here is from genome assembly GCA_029216955.1 of Iris pallida. NCBI lineage: Eukaryota > Viridiplantae > Streptophyta > Magnoliopsida > Asparagales > Iridaceae > Iris > Iris pallida. Next base: position 9,069,710 of record JANAVB010012000.1, on the reverse strand, counting down.
AAATATTATTTGATTAAATAATTTATTTATTATTTAAGTTAAATTATTTTGATAAATATTAGATATTATTTTAAAGTTATTATGTTGAATTTGATTTGGATTTGGATTCATATGATTTGAATTATTTGATAATATAGAATAATACTTAAAGTTATTATGGTGATCATTTAAAGGATTGCAATCAAATTGATTTATTTTTAAATAATTTATTTAATTTAAATTTAAGGGAAGATTTATCCATTAGAAATTTTTATCCTATTGGAAGCATATCTAGCATTAATTAGATCGTTTCTTATTTAAACTAATCCTATTCCTATCCAAATTAGTTGGTAATCATAATCATCCTTATTGATTTAGTTCTAATCCTATCATAATTTCTAATTGCTAGCCATTATATATATATCTATCAAATCTATGAATAAAATCATCTTTCAAACCATCCTTGTCAAAATTTCTCTCTTTTTTAGTCATACTAAGCCCAAATTCATCATAATTCAGCCTCAATTTTAAAGGTTGTTCAACTTCAAATGACCATAACTCCCCAACTCCGGACTCCGTTTTGACCTCCAGTTTTTTTTGTTGGAATCGTATTGAGGTATATTTTCTGAATATAAATTTTATTTTCATAAATTTGGAACTTAATTTTTTGGAAAATTTGTGGTGTCAGTTGTCTGAAAATCTCACGTTTTTGTTTTTTTAAGATTCTGGAAGAACCAGGAATCAGAATCACGAACCTTTTAAGTTTCGGAATGCTGACGGAAATCACATTATGTATTTTTCCCAAAAAAATTCCAGAATATTTTATTTTTTGGTTTTTATTTTAGAAGTTTGTCACATCGTTTGAGTTCATCTTGTGTAGCCCTGGACTATTCTGTACCCAACGAAATGTTGGTTTCACCAGCAGGACCTCAGACAGACACCTTGTCTTTACTATTTAATTTCTTGCTCAATATCATGCATGTTTTTTTTCTTATAAGTTTTTCTTTCAAAACAGTATGTAGTTGCAAATTATTATATAGTTTTCTTTATGCATTTGGCCTAGAGTTAAGGGACCCGCCTTTGTTTGTGCCGGATTCATTGGTCGACACCTGTGTACCACGATGTCCACGTGTCTCATATAGATTCGAACTTGCGTACCGACCGCACATCGGTGCATGCAGGACGAGCGTTAGGGTATACTGCTAATATAATTGCCTAGAAGACTTAGCGGTTATTAGAAATATCGTGGTGTGGATTCAGCACGAGTAGTGCATGGGAAGGGTGAAGACAGTTATTAGGCGCAGGGGCTTTCACACATTTACTTTTCTCTAGCTGCCATTTGTGACTCAGCCGAGAGCTAGTGTGTCGTACACTTATTTACTTTCTCTAGATGCCACTAGTGCCTCGGTTGAAACACAAATGTGTCGTGCATTTACTTTCCTCTAGCTGTCGTTAGTTACTACTCCCCAAGATCTAGTGGCCGTGCATTTATTTTCTCTAGATGCCCTTAGCTCTCACTCGAGTGCTAATGGGCCGTGCATTTACTTTTCTCTAGACGCCACTAGTGCCTTGGTTGAAACGCTAATGCGCCGTATTTCTAGTCTCGGAAGCCCTTTTATGGAACGTTGTCTGCAAATTGTATATTCACATAGAATGGTTAAGGACCTTTAACTGTTTAGACATATGTATTTATCTGTTAAGCTAACTATATTCAGTTATGGCATGAGATTATGTGTCTTGTTACGTCCCTCTGAGGACCTGGTTATCTCGCCAGGTGTATGCTCTTGTCTTTCGCAGGTGTTCTAGCTCTAGCCGTGATCATCGCTATTTCTTCGAGGATGATTGCACTTGGATCGTCTTCGCTTCGCTCGTCAAACTGATTTTATTCCATGTATTTCTTTCCTTACTTGTTGGTAGTGGATTTATCTCCGCCCAACATATTGTATCAAGACAATTCATTATCATTATATGATATTTTTTATTTATTTATTTTTGTGTGGATGAGATTAGTTATGGTTCTACTGCATTTACAGCTTTTGTACTCATACGAGATTTCCATATATTGGAGTGTACTTCGTATGAATACAGCTGACATGTCTACGTTCTTAGTCCTACGTATTTTGGGACTGGGGCGTTACATATTTTTGTGGTGGCCCATGCAGGTCAAGATAAATTTTTTGGTTACCTTACCGTACCAAGCAAGCCTGCATATAGGATTAGAGTCTAGGATCTCATCCACATACTTGACCTCTTTCCTCGATTCCATATTCGAACTATCGTTCGACTCATCGATTCGACTCATCGATTGCATCTCGCTTGATTCCTTCTATCAAAATTCTTTTCTTTCCTTCATGCTTGCTAGAGATTGACTCTACTAGTTAGATGTCCCAAATACCATTAGTTTAATTCTTTAAGTTGGGTAGAATGTCTTATGACCTAGCAACCCCTTTGACCTAGTGACCTATATTAGCAAGTTTACTTAGATTCTAGAATTTAGAGAACCCTAATCCATCTAGTCAACCAAGGACCTAGACAAGAAGACTATAGGATGACTGTATAAAGTCCATCTCATGACATGACTTATATCCTTTAGAAGTTCGAACCAATTTATACTTCTCCCAATTTTAAACTCTCGTGCCTATAATTTCACTCTCTTGACAAATGTTGCTACTACAACCTAGATTTGCAAGTTCATTGATTATCGAACTTGTTCATGACATATGTTATTGGAAGAGCTCCCACTAACATATTTTCTACTCAGAACCGGTGCATGATGGTCTGATCAACCTAGTGCACTTTGGTTCGCTTTTATTTATCGTTGTACGTGGGTGGAGATATATTTAAGCTTGCTCTCTAGAATCTCATCCACGTCTGCCTTGGCAATTCTCTTTTGAATTTATTCAGTCGTCTTTGAACCACGTGTTCGTATTCAATAAATATCTCCTTCGAACTCTTATTCGTTTGTCTTTCACTTAAATTGGAAAGACAGAACACTCGAACTTGATAGATAGACACCAAGTGTTCTCCTATGACCATAATAGTTATAGTGGCTATCAACCAAGCCACGTATTTACAACTTCGCCTCGAGTTATTCGTCCTATCCTTCGACTCTTGATCGTGATCTCTAATCATTTGAAATTTAGAAATGACTAGAATTATTTCCTTAACCACCCCTAAACCTAGACGCGTAACTTCACTCTAAGGAACCATGTACCCTTGCTCTCTAATTACTTTACCTTCATTACCTAACCCTCAAATCCTTCTTTATCTTGCATTAGCTAGCGACCCTCATCCATTACCATATCCGTGCATTATTTTCGTATTTATCTAAATCACGATTCCCTAATGCATGTTTGTGTTAAATGTTGTTTTCTTGCCTCGTCCAACGATTTGATCGTACCCTTGTATCTTCTCACCCAACCCTATTATTCTTAATTTCGAGAACGAAATTTTTGTAAGTTGGGTAGGATGTAAAACTCCTAAATTTTTAATATTTTTTTAATTATTAAATTTGGTATTGATTTAATTTTTTATTGTACGTCGCGTAGTCATATTGTACGTCGCGCAGAAAATTTTATTTTTCGTAATTGCTCGACGAGTGCGAATATGTGCGAGCGTACACATTTTTAGAAAAACATTTTTTTTCTATTTTTATAGTTTCAAGATAATATATATAATAATAATTTTTAGCTATCAAAAATTCTAAATTTATAATTTTATTTATGAAAAGCCTTTTATTTAGACAGTTATAATAATAAATAATATTCTTATAAAATGGTTATACTAGAAAGGTGTATATTTGTAAATATTATTTGTGCATACATATATATTTTGTAATTATTTATTAGTTTATTTTTAAATAATAATATAATTTTTGAAATTATTATTATTGTATTTTTGGAAAATATATTTTGAAATTATTGCGGCGATTTAAATCTTGAATTAATTTTATGGATATATTTAAATAGCTAAAATAATATCTATGTTTGAAATTGATTTATCCTATTTGATTTTTAAACTAAAAGAATTTAATTAGATTTAAATTGGATTTATCTTTGGATTTGGATTTGATTGATTTTAAATTAAGTTGTGAATTATCTATTTTGGGTTTAAACTACTCCTAATCCTTATCCAACTGGGAATTTCCACATCCTATAAATAGGCAGGTACTCCTCCATATAATTTTCTCCACCTACAAATGTGTTTGTGCATCGTGTCCGTCCACATCAAGCCATATCCATTCACTTTTTCTATTTTTCATCCAAATTGATTAATGTTCTCATTAAAGAAATTCTCTTTTCCCTTCTATCTATTTTCTCTTATCACAAATTCTTACTATCCTTTTACCGATCAACCAAGTCCGTCTATCCTAGTAGTCCTTAAATTTCGAGTACGAAAATTTTCAAAGGAGGGTAAATTTGTAACTCATCTTCCCGAAATTATTATTTTTTAAATTATATCTATATATTTTAATTTCGTGTTTAAAGTAATTTTCGTAGAAATTTTGTAAAAGATATTTTGTGATTACTTTTGTTACCAAAAACTAGTTTTAAATTAATGGTTTGAAATAATATTTCTAAAAAAATGTTCTCGAATTTTTATTTGAAATATAAAATATGTTTTTATTATTTTTGGTCTTCTAAAAGTTGGTTTAAAAAAAATTGAGCGATAAAAGGTTTTTTTGTCTATTTATTTTTAAATAACGATTTCGATTTATAAAAGTAAGTTTTATAATATTTGATGACATCGAGTATTATTTTGATATGTTAATCAGTTATTTGATTATATTTGAATTTATTTAAATTATCTTGATGGTTATCAACTATACTTTAAATTATGTTGATAATTTAAATATTGTTTAAATACTTACGATAACTAATTGGAACATTACGATTTGTCTAATCTAGATTTGAAATATTATTTGATTAAATAATTTATTTATTATTTAATTTAAATTATTTTGATAAATATTAGATATTATTTTAAAGTTATTATGTTGAGTTTGATTTGGATTAGGATTCATATGATTTGAATTATTTGATAATATAGAATAATACTTAAAGTTATTATGGTGATCATTTAAAGGATTGCAATCAAATTGACTTGTTTTTAAATAATTTATTTGATTTAAATTTATGGAAAGATTTATCCCTTAGAAATTTTTATCCTATTGGAAGCATATCTAGCATTAATTAGATCGTTTCTTATTTAAACCAATCATATTCCTATCCAAATTAGTTGGTAATCATAATCATCCTTATTGATTTAGTTCTAATCCTATCATAATTTGCTAATTGCTAGCCATTATATATATCTATCGAATCTATGAATAAAATCATCTTTCAAACCATCCTTGTCAAAATTTCTCTCTTTTTTAGTCATAACTAAGCCCAAAATTCGTCATAATTCAGCCTTAATTTTCAAAGGTTGTAGCAACTTCGAATGACCATAACTCCCAACTCCAGACTCCGTTTGACCTCCAGTTTCTTTGTTGGAATCGTATTGAGGTATATTTTCTGAATATAAATTTTATTTTCATAAATTTGGAACTTAATTTTTGGAAAATTTGTGGAGTGTCAGTTGTCCGAAATCTGACACGTTTTAGTATTTTTGAGATTATGGGAGAACCAGGAATCAGAATCACGAACCGTTTGAAGTTTCGGAATGCTGACGAAAAAATACAATCATATATTTTTCCCAAAAATTTTCCAGAATATTTTATTTTGGTTTTTATTTTAGAAGTTTGTCACATCGTTTGAGTTCATCTTGTGTAGCCCTGTGACTATTCTGTACCCAACGGGATTGTCGATTTCACCAGCAAGGACCTCAGGCAAGACACCTTGCCTTTAATGTTTAATTTCTTGTTCAATATCATGCATGTTTTATTTCTTATAAGTTGTTCTTTCAAAACAGTATGTAGTTGTAAATTATTATATTGTAGTTTTCTTTATGCATTTGGCCTAGAGTTAAGGGACCGTCTTTGTTTGTGCCACATTCATTGGCCGACACCTGTGTACCACGATGTCACGTGTCTCATATAGATTCGAACTTACGTACCGACCGCACATCGGTGCGTGCAGGACGAGCGTTAGGGTATAACTGCTAATATAATTGCCTAGAAGACTTAGCGGTTATTAGAAATATCGTGGTGTGGATTCAGCACGAGTAGTGCATGGGGAGGGTGAAGACAGTTATTAGGCACAGGGGCTTTCACACATTTACTTTTCTCTAGCTTCCATTTGTGACTCAGCCGAGAGCTAGTGTGCCGTGCACTTATTTACTTTTCTCTAGATGCCACTAGTACCTCGATTGAAACACAAATGTGCCGTGCATTTACTTTCCTCTAGCTGCCGTTTGTGACTCATCCAAGAGCTAGTGGCTGTGCATTTATTTTTCTCTAGATGTCCCTTAGCTCTCACTCGAGTGCTAATGGGCCGTGCATTTACTTTTCTCTAGACGCCACTAGTGCCTTGGTTGAAACGCTAACGCACCGTGTTTCTAGTCTCGGGAGCCCTTGTGTGGAACGTTGTCTTCAAATTGCATATTCACATAGAATGGTTAAGGACCTTTAACTGTTTAGACATATGTATTTATCTGTTGAGCTAACTATATTCAGTTATGGCATGATATTATGTGTCTTGTTACGTCCCTCTGTGTCACGACCCGCACCTTAGAGTAAGGGCACGAGAAGTGGGTACGTCCAGCCTACGCCGCAGTATCGGCAGTAGAACGCTGTCCTAGGTCAAACATCTAACAATATAAAGGTACTTGTACAGTATATACACTCCGAATGGAGGTGACATAGCAAATACAGTCTCAATCACATCTAAGGTAGAGCATGATAAGAGATAGATAAAATATGAAATCCACAAAGAGATACCGCAGATAGAAGTCTAAGTGTCTAAGATACACAAACCCAGAAAATATCTCAAAATTCAAGTACAGTAATCCATAAAGTAAATACAACTCAAGACAACTAAAATAACTATCTATACAACCTCTACTGTGTCTCCTCTAGGCTAGCAGGCAACCTCCAAGCTATCTGTAAAATTTATCAACAGGTCCAGTCAGGTCAGGAACGAGTAAAACTCATCAAGAAACCCAAGTAATGACAGAGAACTATAAAGCAGTTATAAACAGTTTTATTGATGAATATGGCAGTTTATATTTAGGTGATAGTATAGAGAAGCAGTAAGATACAAGGAAAATAAAGTAACTAAAACAAGAGAAGAATGATGGCAATGAAGACTGTAAAATAAATCTAGCTGAACTGAAGTAACATAATAAGTCCAGACAGTAAATGCAAAATAAGTGTAAAACTACTATAAGTCCAGTACGAGATGAATCTAATACAAGATGAATCCAGTACAAGATGATTCTAGGTAGTGATCAAGAATCCAGGTGAGCCCGGCTATTCTAACAGTATGTTTTAAAATACCGAGATCGACATGTAAACGGCTGTAGGTAATCAGGCACATCTCTCACTGATCAGGCGAGAGATGGCTATACTTCCAGTAGATTTCAATTGGAAGATTCCAGATTTGGGATATGTCTACATTTCTTACTCAATATTTTCCCGCCCCGCAATACAAATGAATCTAGAATTCGACACGAGAATCAAGATGAGTCCAACCAAAATATGATGATTCCAGAAATAGATTCCAGAATGATTCCAATAATTCCAGTAATAGAGGCCAGATAAGTTTGGTATGTGTGTCGCATACATGAATCCAAAAATATCCATACGTGTTGTAACAGAGAATCACATAAAACTAACTATAACTGAAGTACAGTAATTGACAATTAAATGAGAGAACTATCAGAGAATGTACTCGCCTGATAACCTGAACAGCTGATAGGTATAGAGGTCCAAACTGAAGCCACAGAGTCCTATTTAGAGCAACACAGGTCAAGATGTATACGAGAGATGATAAATGAAATGTACAATGCATCTGCATGCTGTCTAGGTCAAACTAGACTAAAGTCAACACTTGGTCAACTCTAGTCAACCACACTAGTCAAATTAGGTCAACTAGGTTAAGTCCTAGCCCAACAAGTCTAACAAGTCTCACTAGGCCTAACCAAGCCTAGGCTAGCACTCACACAATCACAAGACAATGTGAACCACAATAATGCATAATATGAAATAGATAATATATATATATATACATACCTTCATACATACATGCATATCCACATTACATACATATTTATTTATATAGGCATATGTTACATCATGCATATTTACATAGTTACATAGATATATACATTCATGCACATTTACATACATACTTTTATACATTATATATGTTAACATTCATTACAAAGCATTATATTTTACTTATACCTTTGATTGATTCATTCATTCATATATGACATTCATTCATGCATATTACATACTTACATGCATCTATACATTATATACATTGTATATAACAGGTAAAATAGAAGAGAAAAAAAGGAGAAAAAACTGAAATGGAAAGGGAAGGGAAGGGAAGGAAAATGTAAGGAAAAGGGAAAACAGTGGACATATACATGCTTGCATCATATATTCTGCATTACCATACATGCTATCATTATATATTTCATTACAATATTTATATATTATGCATTCATATCTATCATTACATATATATCTTACATTCATTTCTAGCATTCATTATATACTTTTATGCATACATTGTATATCATTCTTTCATTCATGCATTTATGCATTGCTTACATACATTATATTAATTGCATTCTTACATGCTTGCATTCAACCATATATACATTAATGTAAAGAGAATATATATCATATATATATATATCATTTTATTCATCGAACATATCATGTATTACATACTCTATATTCATTTAATACCCATACTACATAGGCTCATAGGTTATATAAAATGCATATATCGTATAGTCACTCTTCTAATTAAAACCAATACTGTACCAATTGGGCCTCTACTAAACTCTAAGATTAAAGTATGTTGTAGCCCTTCGTGTTAGCTTTCTGAAACTTCAAACGGATCACATTTTCGTGTCCGGAAGCTCCCGAAATCGCGAAAATACCGAAACACGTTCGTCTTTCGTAAAGCTGACACTCAAATAATTCTACAGAAAGTTACAGAAAGAATTTGGCTTATTAAAATATATATTTGGAAAGCTAACTTCGATACGGTTCTCTTAAAAAAACGGAAAAAAAAAAAATCAAAGTTCTAAGCTAAAAGTTATGACATTTCTAAGTTGCTTTGGTTAATAAAAACGTGGATGAAAATTATGACGAATTTGACAAAAGAACACATATAGGCCAAGATACTTGGATACAAACATAGGTATCCAAATGAAACTCATTCTAACCATCCTAACTAAGATCAATCCACTCTCTAATCATTCTAAAACTGAATTTAAATATCTATTTAAACTATTATCATACATACATACACATGGGGTGTCCTAATTTGGGATCTATCAAGTAGGGCACAAGACACATCTAAAATTCTCAAGAGAGCTCCAAATGGCCTCAAATTTTAATCTAAATAGGACACATGCATGAGGATGGATCCTACGGATTCAAAACTAATTTATATGCAAAAGAAATCGATTTAGAGGATGGGTTTTACCTATTGGGAGTAGAATTCTAATGAAATCCTTTAGGACACGGCTCCGATACGAAGATCCCTCAAAGTGGACACTCCTCCTTGCACTCCTCTTCCAATCCTTGGTAGCACCCTTCCCTTGGAGAATGGGAATGATTGAGGGAAGGTTTGGTGAAGGATGATTTGATTTGGAGATCAAATCAATGGGAAGACTCTCTAAAATTGGAAAAGAACAAAAGGAAAATAAAGAGGCAAGATTGTAATGAATCAATGAATCATTCTCTCCTAAAGGTGGCTGCCATAAAGAGCTATTAGGGCTAATGGGAAATGTCCTAATTGCCCCTCTCTAGTCTCATATGGTTAAGTCTAGACTAGGTTCAAGTTTGGGGTCAAATGATCTAGTTTTGAGTCTCTAACTTAACCATTCTAACATGATAAAAATTAGTTAATTAACTAACTTAATGTTGGGTCTTGTGAGCCATGCTTAACTTAATATTGGGTCCCATCTAGAGTTCAAGCTACCCGGGTCACAATACAAGTCGAAACGAGATGAAACTCAAACCTGACTAAACAAATCCAATAAAAAACATATTAAAAATATAAATTTTCCCAAAATATTAAAATATGAAAAATGACCAAAATCATAATACATCAATTTAATTATTATTAAAATAATCTAAAATTTACCAATTAATCAAAATTCTAAATAATTCAAAAGTCACAAAATGACCAAACCCTTAACCTAAAAAGTTGTAAATAGTCATTCTAATCACATGGTTAGGTCCCCATGGTTAGTCTCTAAGCTTAGAAAACTAGGGATTAACTAATTAACCATCAAAATCATAATTCAACATTTTAAATAGTTTTAAATTGATTAAAAAATTACCAAAAATTATAACCTGAGTTAAATCTTATTATCGGTTAATCAAAATTATAAAATTCAAAATTACTCTCATTTTAGAAAAGTGGGTGTTACAAGTCTACCTCCTTAGAAGAATTTCGTCCTCGAAATTAAGATGGTCGTACTTTTTCTAGAGTCTCGTCCCCAACAATCATGGTCTCAGAACTTACCTAAATCATACGATTAAAAAGGATGGCATACAGGGTCATAGCATATGGTGGTAGTGAAAGTCTCATCTAGGTATACTAGTCATGCTAACCAAAAGGGTCATAGGGTATCAAACATACAAGCAATCGGGGGTGTTAAACTGGAAAAGATACAGAAATAACAAATCATCAAACTGTAAGGCAGTCTACCATCCTATATAAAACTGGTACTTATCAGAAAATAAAATAAGATAACTACCAATTATCTTAAAGGGGTACTATTCAAAGAAAAATCAAAACAAAGTTAAAGAATGAAAGTCAATTGCATTGAAATCCAATCACAATTATATATATATATATATATAATATATATATATATATATATATTATATATATATATATAGATATATTATTTTATATATTAGATATATATAGAGAGAGAGAGAGAGAGAGAGCGTTAGAGAGGGAAAAGCTAGCATTATGTAAAGGTTATGTGGTTGGTGTGTGTATGGATGTATGTGGACATGTTCATAGGGTTAGATAGTAGACGTGTGTTTATGTAATATACATAAAAGTGTATAGGATTTGGGTTTCAAAACAATAGCTATCCAGTTACACTACTCTGGCATATTGGTTAAACAATCTACAATGCACAACCTATTTACTCATAGCATGCATGGCTATATTATATTATATATATATATTATATATTATATATATATATCTATATATATATATTGTGTGTGTGTGTGTGTGGTGTGTGTAAGAGGTAGAGATTTAGTTATGTATATATATACATTATAACATGTATGCATAACTCTATATATTATATATCTATTAGATATATGAACATAACATAGAGAGGAAGGGTTAGGTTTTATGGCAGTGTATACTAAGTTAGGGTGTGTGTGTCCTTATACAGGGTTATAGCCTAGTATCGAAAGGTTAAATCCAGTTTTAGTTCAGCATTTACATACAAGAATCTGAAATAAGCTAACATTTAAACCGGTGTATATTACATAATGCAGTTTCAGATTTTTAGAGATTTGAAACAACACACCAACTCAATGCTCCCAACACGTCCTAACATGATGGAGATGAAACCCTAACATACTATCCCTACATACGATAAGTATATAGCTCTAAATAATACATATTAAATCTGGAATTGAACTAAACATCTGCAATCAATAAAAAAAATGTTAACATGTATTAGTTTTAGGATTTTGGAGAATTTCGAGTATCAAACCAACCCAATGTTTATCACAACCTAACATGTAAAAAATAGAAACCTAACATTATATTCCTACATACAATAATGTATATAGCTCAAAATATTACATTTAAAACAACAGATTGAACTAATATTTAAAATCCAATATTAAGGGTTAATATACACACGTCTTAGATTTGACAATTTCAAACACAAAACTCAACCAATTTCTTTAAGAATTGAAATCCTGTATGAACAACATGTGCAGTGATGTAACAAAACTAATACATGAAATTTATATTTAAATTACGAATTTAAGCTGGAAAAAGCAGAGAACCAGAAATACTGGAGTTTTGAGAATTTAAACATCAACAACATATTAATATTATCAGATAGGTTGGTAATCAAAGTGTAACATGTATACGCATCAGGCAAGTGTCTGTCCGCTATATATATTCTCATGTCCCAATATAAAAATCAAATTCCATATCAAGACCAACATTTAGATTCCTACAAAGATTGTAAAGTAGGTGATTGATGTAATCAAGACAGTTTTATTATTATTATTATTATTATTATTATTTAATACAAGAATAATAGCAAGAAGAAAATAACGATAAAATCTGTTCTGCTTATCTGTTTAAAAGAAGAATCATTTTGAAACCAGAGCTATAAATCAAATCCAAGATAAGGTCTAGCAAATTATTGATTCATTGTATTAAGAAGAAATTTATAGTAAGAAGTTACACAAGGTTATAATACAGCTAAAGCTACTCCTAAGTTAAATAATGAGAAACAAAACAAACAAAACAACAATAATTCTTTTTTTTGAGAATGACTGAAACAAAAGTAGAGATAACATATTCAAGATATTTAAGGTACAATCTGATAATCATATGCGTCTATCCAAAATCATGGTACTCTAAATCCTCGTCATACTAGTAAGTAAGGCTACGATAATCACAAAGTCCTCAACTTAGGCACATACCTCTAGAATCATGGTGTTTAAAATTTTTGCAATGCCGCTAGCTTGGCTGCGAAAACCTTAAATTCCCACACCCGAGAAATATATCCAAAGTCAGACTATATGTCCTCACCATGCTGGCTAATGTGACTGTAGAAGACTAGATTCCATAACTTAGATGACCTAGTCCATATAATTTCATCTTGACAAAAATTAAATTAAATCAACAATGGATACCCAAAAATTAAATTCATTCTAACAAGAAAGATAAATATAAACTATTAGAATCAAATTTGAGATATTTTATAATGAGATTCTCAAGGGTCACTCCAGGAACTCTCAAGGGATCCTAACTGTGATTGAGTACCTTCAAAAATATTCCTAATCCTACTACAGGCTGTAGTGGTACTCTAGTTCGAATACTACTACACAACTCGACCTGCATGGGCCACCACTAAAAACGTGTCACGACCCGCACCTTAGAGTAAGGGCACGAGAAATGGGTACGTCCAGCCTACGCCGTAGTATCGGCGGTAGAACGATGTCCTAGGTCAAACATCTAACAATAAAAGGTACCTGTACATATATACACTCCGAATGGAGGTGACATAGCAAATACAGTCTCAATCACATCTAAGTAGAGCATGATAAGAGATAGATAAAATATGAAATCCACAAAGAGATCCGCAGATAGAAGTCTAAGTGTCTAAGATACACAAACCCAGAAAACATCTCAAAATTCAAGTACAGTAATCCATAAAGTAAATACAACTCAAGACAACTAAAATAACTATCTATACACCTCTACTGTGTCTCCTCTAGGCTAGCAGGCAACCTCCAAGCTATCTGTAAAATTTATCAACAGGTCCAGTCAGGACAGAAACGAGTAAAATTCATCAAAAAAACCAAGTAATGACAGAGAACTATAAAGCAGTTATAAACAGTTTTATTGATGAATATGGCAGTTTATATTTGGTGATAGTATAGAGAAGCAGTAAGATACAAGGAAAGTAAAATAACTAAAACAGAGAAGAATGATGGCAATGAAGACTGTAAAATAAATTTAGCTGAACTGAAGTAACATATAAGTCCAGACAGTAAATGCAAAACAAGTATAAAACTACTATAAGTCCAATACGAGATAAATCTAATACAAGATGAATCCAGTACAAGATGATTCTAGGTAGTGATCAAGAATCCAGGTGAGCCCGGCTATTCTAACAGTGTGTTTTAAAATACCGAGATCGACATGTAAATGGCTGTAGGTAATCAGACACATCTCTCACTGATCAGGCGAGAGATGGCTATGCTTCCAGTAGATTCCGTTGGAAGATTCCAGATTTGGGGTATGTCTATATGTCTTACTCAATTTTTTTCTGCCCCGTAATACAAATGAATCCAGAATTCGACACGAGAATCGAGATGAGTTCAGCAAAAATTGATGATTCCAGAAATAGATTCCAGAATGATTCCAGTGATTCCAGTAATAGAGGCCAGATAAGTTTGGTATGTGTGTCGCATACATGAATCCAGAAATATCCATACGTGTTGTAACAGAGAATCACATAAAACTAACTATAACTGAAGTACAGTAATTGACAATTAAATGAGAGAACTATCAGAGAATGTACTCGCCTGATAACCTAACAAGCTGATAGGTATAGAGGTCCAAACTGAAGCCACAGTCCTATTTAGAGCAACACAGGTCAAGATGTATACGAGAGATGATAAATGAAATGTACAATGCATCTGCATGCTGTCTAGGTCAAACTAGACTAAAGTCAACACTTGGTCAACTCTAGTCAACCACACTAGTCAATTAGGTCAACTAGGTTAAGTCCTAGACCAACAAGTCTAACAAGTCTCACTAGGCCTAACCAAGCCTAGGCTAGCACTCACACAATCACAAGACAATGTGAACCACAACTATGTATAATATATAGATATATATAATATAAATACATACCTTCATACATACATGTATATCCACATTACATACATATTTATTTATATAGGCATGTTACATCATGCTTATTTACATAGTTACATAGATATATACATTCATGCATATTTACATACATACTTTTATACATTATATATGTTAACATTCATTACAAAGCATTATTTTACTTATACCTTTGATTGATTCATTCATTCATATATGACATTCATTCATGCATATTACATACTTACATGCATCTATACATTATATACATTGTATATAACATGTAAAAATAGAAGAGAAAAAAAGGAGGAAAAACTGAAATGGACAGGGAAGGAAGGGAAGGAAATGTAAGAAAAAGGAAAAGCATGGACATATACATGCTTGCATCATATATTCTACATTACCATACATGCTATCATTATATATTGCATTACAATATTTATACATTATGCATTCATATCTATCATTACATATACCTTGCATTCATATCTAGCATTCATTATATACTTTCATGCATCATGTATATCATTCTTTCATTCATGCATTTATGCATTGCTTACATACATTATATTAATTACATTCCTACATGCTTGCATTCAACCATATATATACATTAATGTAAAGAGATATATACATATATATAATCATTTTATTCATCTAACATATCATGCATTACATACTCTATATTCATTTAATACCCATACTGTCACGACCCGCACCCTAGAGTAAGGGCACGAGAAGTGGGTACGTCCAGCCTACGCCGCAGTGTCGGCAGTAGAACGCTGTCCTAGGTCAATCATCTAACAATATAAGGTACCTGTACAGTTTATACTCTCCGAGTGGAGGTAACATCACGACATATAGTCTCAATCACATCTAAGGTAGAAGAATGAAGACAGAAGATAGATAGTAACTCAAAGAGAACCATAGCATAGATGAAATAAGTCTAAGTGTCTAGGATACATAACATCCAGAATGTCAACTCATAATACAATAAGTCTAAGAGTCTATACATCTCCACATCTCAAATATACTCAGAATGTGAGACAAAAAGTATATAGAAAAGACTGCCTAGACTAAACTGGTCTAGCTACTGGAACAACATCCTCAGCTGCAGGTGGATCCTGCTGAGGGTCCTCAATACAAGTGTATCTAGTCCTGCTCATAATAAGTAGTCACCCATGCCTCGTCCTCATCCTCTGTAATATTTTCAACAGGTCCAATCAGGACAGGAACGAGCACAATACATCTCACGCAGTTCATATCAGGTTAGGAAATACGATACAGACAATAGAGTAAGATACATGAACTGCTGAAAGGAAATATACGCTGTAAAAGAGATAGCTGTAATGAAATATCTACTGTATATAAAGAACTGTAAGTGACTAGTGATGTAGAGCACAAGATAGGCATGTGAATGGCTAGAATTTATACATGATTACACTACTGAGTTTGCACATGATTACACTACTTTGGAATTATTCACATGTCCACTTCCTCCCCGTTTCCCCCCAATCAATACACGAGGATCTATACAAGTTACGTTATTATACATGATATCACATGGGGCCCATGAAAGGGTGCACATAATAGTATACATGAGGGCTCAGTAAACATGAGAGTACATGATCACATGAGTGCACATGAATGATGGAAGCATAGGAGTACATGATGATAGTGAAACACCATAACATAAAGTACCCGATGCTTCCGAGAGGGATAACATCTCATGTAAAGATCCATATAGTACCAATCCGTGTTACCAACGTGACAGCAACAAGTAAAGTAATCTAGAGCGAGAAGTAAAGCCTGAACAAGTATGAAACGGTCAGAGAATGTACTCGCCTGCTGTATGAATGTCTGTAGAGAATATGCTGTCTGAGGAGAGGTGTCTGGCTCCTGATCAGAGCAACACAAGTCACAATGTTTCTAAATAGTAAAATGAAGTCTACTATGCAAACTACATGATTCTAGGTCAATCTGGTCAAAGTCAACTCTTGGTCGACTCTAAAGTCAAACTAGTCAAAGTTAAGTCAATACTAGTCAAACTAGTTAGGGTTTTAGTCAAACTAGTCAAACTAGTTGTTTTAGGTCATTCCTAGTCATTTCTAGGTTAACTAGATCACTTTTGACCTAAGGTTGACTTTGGTCAACTCTTAGAAATCAAGGGTCAACAAGTAGGGTTTTGGGCCATTAGGGCTAGCCTCAAGCCATAGGCTAATGATCTTGGCCATAGGCCATTGTCATAGGTTTTCATATAAACCTATACTAGAAATCATATATATATATATATATTTTTTTTACCTATACTAGAAATCATATATATATATCTAATATATATATATATATATATATATAATATTATATTATATTATATTATATAAAATATATATATATATATATATATAATATATATATATATATATATATATATATATATATATATATATATATATATACTCCATATATATATATATATCTATATATATAGATATATATATATATATATATATATCTATACCCTATACTACCCATATAAAAAAAAAAAAAAAAAAAAAAATATATATATATATACTACCCTATACCCATATATGAATACTATATACAATACAAACCCATACATATATATATATATATATATATATAATATCACTATATGAAAACTAATACAAATATATATATATATCAATATATATATATACCTATATATATATATATATAAACTCATATATATACTATAATATATAGAGAGACATAGAGAGAGACAAAGGTGAGAGACATAGTGAGAGAACTGTGAAAGAGAGGGAGAGGTCTGGACAGGGGGAAGGGGAAATGGTTTCCAGAAATTCTGGAACCAATCCAGACCCAACACACACACACAGTACATACATACATACCTATGTACACATGTACACAACTACACACATACACCACCATTTCTCCCCAAAATTGACCCACCTCATATACATATATACTACGTATATACACACTAAAATACACTAGTCCAATGTATTAATTATAATAAAAATCGATTTGAAATTCGATTTCTCAAAACTGGGAAAAACCCAATTTCTGTTAACAGTGCACAGTGTACTCAAAAATAGGTAATTCGATTTACACATACTAAAACAAGCTAAGGCTCGCAACCATGGGTTGGTAACTAAGGCCCCACATATACACTAGTGTCCTAGGTCACTGACATGACACCACGACACAGTTTCACGTGTCCAACTCCCAAAAACACCACACGGGTAAATTCCTGACACGCGCACGAACCACAGTGTTGTGCACGCGTTCCACGTGCTCGTGTTCGCGACACACACGACCACCACGTGCTCGTGTCCACGTATTCGCCCCATGATGGGCTACACACTCGTGTCACCACGAGGTGCCCAAGTGTTTGTCCACGCGACACGACACGCCGCGAAGTTGGCCCCCGCGCGCTGTGCGCTGACAGTGCACGACCAGTGCACGTGTCCGTGCTCTCTCGACACGACACCAACGTGTCTCAAACTCGAGGGGGCATGTCAGAGGTTGCCCCCTCCTTTGTGTCAATTTTCACGTGTCCACGTGTCCCACAGTGTCCGTGCTAAGTATCGAGTAGCAGGGCATGCACGCGTGGCCTCATGCTGCGAGTTCGTGTCCATTTTGGACACGGACACAGCATAGAAATGTGCTCAGTCAAGTTGTTTCGTGTCCTACATGTCTAGGGCTAGCTAAAAGTGTAATTTGTTTTAGAAAAACATAAAACCAATCCTATGTGGTATTTCAACAAACAAGGGTTTCTACCCTATGATACGTGTCCGATACGGACACCAAACACTTCTAATTTCCACCAAACCTTACCCACAGTTTTGGTAGTCCTACATGAATGCATTTATGAAGAAAAATCAGGGTTTTAACTAAGTTTGAGGGAAATTACCTATTGGTGCAATTCCAAGGAAAATCAAGAAAATGGGGGTGTGCTCTTCCACTTGATGATGTCCAATGCTTCCAAATCCTTGATTGCTAGCCTCCCTTAGCTCCCTAGATGTTGTAGGGTCCCAATGCAAGAAACTAGAGTGAATTTGGATCAATATTGCTCAAGTTGTGGGTGTTTGAAGGAAAAGGGATTTTTCTAGGATTAAATTCATGTAAATTTTTCATGAATGAATACAAAGGATTATATAGGAGTGTGTACCAGCTAGGGGGGTATCCCTTCGCCGGCCATGGCATGGGGGGTGTCCTAGCCCTTCCTTCATGGCTAAGGCTTGGACTTTGTGTAAAGGTCTTGATATTTTGCATGGTTTAAGCAAAATCAAATAAAGGTAAACTAGATATTTAACTTGCTTTAACCTATGACTAAATATCCATCCTATAGCTTCTAGGTTAGTGGCTAACCTCTAGTTTAGGGTGGAATAGGTTAGGGACTAATCATGGGACTTTAACCATGATTAAATAATAATAAAATCACATAATCTCAAATAAAGTTTAGTAAATTACCAAAATACCCTTTTGGCCAAAAACTACTAATTTGATGTTCTAAGCCTATGGCTAAGCTCTTTTGGTCATGGCAACTTCTAGGTTGAGAAAACTAGGATTTACACTAAGTTATACTAACAAAATCATAAGTCATAAGTCATGACTTAGCATGACTTAGGAAATGGTTCTAAGCACACTAGAAATCACCATAAATCATCATGCCCTAAACACACTTAATAATTAATAAAAATAATAATTTTTCAAAAATCTCTAATTTCAGAAAACAGGGTGTTATAAGTCTACCCTCCTAACAATAATTTCGTCCTCGAAATTTAAAGACGAAACTGAAACAATGAGAAGGATAGAAATCATACCTCAAGGTACAAATAGATAAGGGTATCGCTCGCGCATCTCATCCTCCCGTTCTCAGGTGGACTTTCCTGGAGAATAATGCCTCCATGCGACACGAACCAATGGTATCATCTGGTTCCTCAATGCTTCTCCCGTTGATCCAGAATCTCAACAGGCTGCTCTGGATAACGAAGAGTAGGACCCACCTCGATCTCGGAATGATCAAGTACATGGCTAGGATCTGCCACGTACAGTCTCAACTGTGACACGTGAAATACGTTGTGGACTCCAACCAATGCTGGTGGTAAGTCTAGCCTGTAAGACACGTCACCGACTCTCCCGCTGATAAAGAAAGGGCCGATGAAACGCGGGCTAAGCTTCCCACCTCCACCAAAACGTATCGTGCCACGTGTCGGAGATATCCTCAAGAATACCTGGTCTCCGACCTAATCACAAACAAGGTCTCAATTTAATTATGATAAACAAACATGATTAACAAAACACAACAAGACAACCTAATTCTAATCCTATCTCTAAACTGTACCTCAAACTCCAAAGGTCTGCGGTGGCTGTCGGCCCAATGCCGATGTCTGTCCTGCGCCACGCGAAGCCGATCTCTGATAAGCTTCACCTTCTCTGTTGCATCTACAACCATTTCAGGTCCCAATAATACTAGCTCCCCAACATCATCCCAAGACAAGGGTGTACGACATCTACGCCCGTACAGTGCCTCAAAAGGGGACATCTCGATGCTGGCCTGAAAGCTGTTGTTATATGCAAACTCTACTAAGTGCAGGTGACTCTCCCAAGATCCTCCAAAGTCCAGGACACAAGTCCGCAACATGTCCTCCAGTGTCTGAATGGTCCGCTCTGACTGTCCGTCTGTCTGCGGGTGGTATGCGGTACTAAACTTGAGCTGAGTGCCCAAGCTAATATGCAAGCTCCTCCAAAAATGTGAAGTAAAATGGCTGTCCCGGTCCGATACAATGCTCACTGGAATCCCATGAAGTCTGACTATCTGTCTCATATACATCTCTGATAGCTTCTCGGTAGACAAACCCACTTTGAATGGCAAAAAGTGGGCCGATTTGGTCAACCTGTCGACGATGACCCAAATTGCATCCTTCCCTCCTGGAGTACGCGGCAATCCTGAAACAAAGTCCATCATGATGTGCTCCCACTTCCACTCCGGAATGGGCAATGGCTGCAACAGTCCTCCTGGCCTCTGCCTCTCTGCCTTGACCTGGCAGATCAAACACCTGGCTACGAAGTGTGCTACCTCGCGCTTCATCCCACTCCACCATACATGCTCTCTCAGATCCCTATACATCTTGTTGGCTCTCGGATGTATCGAGTACTGAAACGGTGGGCCTCCTGTATAACCTGCTTCCGAAAGTCTCTACTGGGCACATATAGTCTGGAATCGTGCCTCAATGCGCCATCCCCTGCTAGAGTGAACTCATCGTCCGCAAATCCATGTCTGACCTGCTCCCTGATGCATCATAGAGAAACGTCATCGAACTGAGTCGACTTGATCCTATCAATCAAGTCCGACTGAATCTGGAGGCCCAACATCTGTATCTGCACTCCCGGCACAATCACCTCGATCCCAAGGCTCTCCAAATCTGCCAACAAGTGATGATCCATCCAAACACATAGCTGTCGGGTATCTGCTCAACGCATCAGCAACTACGTTGGCCTTCCCTGGGTGATACTGCAGAAGAATATCAAAGTCCTTCATCAGCTCCAGCCATCTACGCTGCCTCATGTTCAGCTCCTTCTGCGTAAACACGTATTTCAAGCTCTTATGGTCTGTAAATATCTCCACACGCTCTCCATACAAATAGTATTTCCACAGCTTCAGAGCAAAGATAACTACCGCCAACTCTAAATCATGGGTAGGGTAGTTCTTCTCATGGGGCCGTAACTGCCTGGAAGCATAGGCAATCACCTTCCTATGCTGCTGCAAGACACAACCCAAACCCTTCCCCGGCGTCACTGTAGATAGTGAACCCGCCTGATCCTGATGGCAATGTCAGAATCGGGGCTGTCGTCAACCGCTTCTTCAACTCATCGAAAGCGGCCTGACACTCCTCTGACCAGAGAAACTCTGCGTCCTTTCGGGTCAGCCTAGACAACGGCTCTGCAACCCGGGAGAAATCCTGGACGAACCTCCTGTAGTAGCCTGCCAATCCCAGAAAGCTCATGATCTCTGCTACTGACGTCGGCGCTGCCCAAGCCTCAACTGCTGATATCTTCCTCGGGTCGACTGAGATCCCATCTCCAGTCATTATATGACCCAGGAAGTCAACTCTATCAAGGAAGAACTCGCACTTCGAGAGCTTACCGTAAAGCTGCTCCTGTCTGAGAGTCTCCAGGACCACTCTCAAGTGCTCCTCGTGCTCCTCCCGGTCTTCGAGTACACTAGGATGTTGTCGATGAACACCACCACGAACTTATCTAAGTACTGGTGGAACACCTTGTTCATCAAGTTCATAAACACCGCCGGAGCATTCGTCAACCCAAACGGCATCACCATAAACTCGAACTGGCCGTACCGCGTCCTGAATGCCGTCTTCGAGATGTCCTCCCTCTTCACCTTTACCTGATGGTAGCCTGACCTCAGATCAATCTTCGAGAATACCCGAGCTCCGCTCAATTGATCGAAGAGATCATCGATCCGCGGCAGTGGATATCTGTTCTTGATCGTCAGACTGTTGAGTGCCCTGTAGTCGATATACATACGTACTGACCCATCCTTCTTCGGTACAAAGAGTACCGGTGCACCCCAAGGTGAAGAACTAGAGCGGATGAAGCCTTTGTCCTGCAACTCATCCACATGTTTCTTCAATTCCACCAGCTCGCTGTTGTTCACCCGATAGATATGCTGAGAAATGGGTTCCGCACCTGGAACCAAGTCTATCGATGTCACGACCCGCTCCCGAATAATCGGACACGAGTCGGACACGCCCAGCCTTCATTATTACACAATGAAGTAAGCTGTACCAAGCTAGGGAAACTAACCAGATAAACATGAAAGTATAGAATCACAGCAACTATATAATGTGTCCCAACCAGAAAAGAGATACAATATCTGAATTTATTACAATTCAACTATAAAGTCTGCTAGTCTCAATACATGGAAAGATAAATGGAAAACTAAATGAAACTAGGCCTCTGCAGCCTCTAGGTCACAAGCAGCTCCAGCTGGCTCAGTAGGGAAGGCATATCCTGTCCATAGTATGTCACACAAAGCCTCCATCTCACCTCATAACATATCCAGTCAGGAGCGGAGCAAGTACAATTCTAGGTAATGAACAAGACATCATGAAATGAAGTACAAGGAACATGGAAAGTACAGGAAAATACAGGTGAATAAGTACATGAAGAACAGGGTAAAGTACATGAAAGAACATGAAGAGCATGAATGAACATGATATGTAAGCACCTGAAAGAACATGATATCACAGGAAATAAGTACAAGGAAATCTCCTGAACATGTGTGTAATGCATTTGAAATATAACTAACTATGTGACCGGCTAGGGTAAGCACCTGAAAGCACATGAATGGTGACTTAGACCCGCGTGCACGATGCGGGGTCTAAGCTAAAACACACCTGAGTTGTTACTTGGATTGGTCACATAGATAGTATATTTCCCCTCCCCAGATACAAGTAATAAGCACAAGAGAACAAGAGCACCAGAAAGAACATGTCGTGTTGCAATTGTGTCACTCAAGGAAGTACAGGAAAGATAATGTAAAGTACAAAACCGTAGAGTGTACTTGCCTGGCTCCAGGAAAGTACAAGTAGGCAATAGAGTCAGATATCCTCCTGTATGAAATAATGATGTATACAAATTGGTCAATAATCTAAAATAACTAATTCTTAATCTAGCAAGTCACTTAAGATATATCCTAGGTCCTATCCTTAACAAACAAGTTACCCTATAATTGATTATTTGCCTAATTTAGTTAGATTAAACTAAAAGTAGGGTAATTGACCTCATTCCCATAAATAAAATCTATAGAATTTAACTTATTTGGAAATCCAATATCCTATTAGAAACTTGTTATAAAACAGGAACTAGATATAGGATTTGGTTCCTCAATAACAATATGTGAAACAATTCTTACAATCTAAAATTCCACTAAACTAAACTTGCATTGGTTCAAAACCTTATAACTCATAAAGGACCTAATGAATCAAGGACTTACCAGTGATCAACTTCCCTGCCAAAGTAAAGAAAAGAACCTGAGCTAACTTAATGGGATGTCATTCCAAATCCTGAAGTCCATTGAAGTGCAACCTGAGAGTTATCACCCAGACTGTCCTGACTGAACTGATTTAAAGTCTCAGATCATTGAGTTAAAGTTCTCAGATTACTGAACATCAATCTCAGAGTTTCTGAGATTTCAGTCTCAGTGTTCCTGAGATTTAATCCCAATCCTGAAACTTAAGTCTCAGCTCTTTGATAAATTCAATCTCACTGAGATAACCTCATGATATGATATCCTGAAGTAGTCTCAGATTACTGAGATTTCATCTCAGTTCAACTGAGAGCCCCTTGCTTGTAATAAATCCCAGATTGTCCTTTCAAAGCTACAAAATTTCCCTGGTTCCAGGTTAATTCTTGAAACATAAATTAACAATAAACTTGGTTCTACCAAGTTCCCAGGCTGTGATATAATTTCTTATTCAAACAAGGTTCAAATCATTCCTCTACACATGTACATCTCTGCTAACTTGGGATGACTTCAGATCATAACTGAAATAATCTCAGGTTACAACTGGAATGGTCTCAGGTTGACTGGGAACATTCCCAGGTTACTGAGATTTCCCCAGGTTCTAATGATCAAGGGAGAATGAGCCATGCTCTGTTCATGAGAATCCAGGTTCAGCCCAACAACAGGACTTACACAACCCATATGAGCTGATACATCTGCCTTCAATTAAGATTCTTATCTGTCCAACAGTGCAATCAGTCTTATTGAAAATTATGCCATCCCCCAACCTAAACTTGCAGGACAACCTTGGTTTGCTCCTATAGTCAGTAACCTATATCAGCAATATATCCAAGGCCAAAACATTAATGACTGACCTATCTACCTGCCATTCCATATGGTTTGGAATAACTTAGGTACCAGTTTGATTGATATCAGAAACTGGAGACAGTCACCCTTAATTAGGGTTGATGTATCAGTCCACAAAACACAATCCCAGGGTTGATTTCACATTCAAAACCCTACATTCCAACAGGCATTACTCCAAAATAGGATGCTGAAAATAATGTGTGAGCTTAACAATCAATTTCCTATTTCCAGGAACTCCCTACTCCCTAACTCGGTTGGTCCTCCTTGCAATCTCCTAGGTTGAACATTCAGACAGGAATATCAATAAAATCAGTCTTGACACATGAAGTAAGACTGAAAATTCAGTAAGGACTAGACTATGGAACAGGAAAAACAAGAATTACACTCACACAGTCCAACTATTATGGTAGCTTCCAAAATTATAACTCTATATTACCAAATCTATTAGTGGTACCAACTCTCTACCATTAGCAAGCATCAATTAAGAAGATACACTAAACTGAAATCAAAATTTACCTTATCAGTAATTCTTCTCAATTGATCAAGTCCCAACCTACGAAATAACCTTGTGTTGTCCTGTACAATCATTGAAACAAATCCAAAGGAAAAGGTTGAGAAAACTCTAAAATTATACTAAGTGTCCAAACGTGTGGATCAAAAATAACAGATACTTACGTATCCTAAACTCCTCGTCCACTCCCAGACATAGTGCTAGTAACTCGGATTGTGATGATCTACTCGAGATCTCTTAAATAGAGTCAACAAATTAATCATCAAGGATTTGAATCAATAAGATTACTATCGAATTTGGAAATTAGCTTACCTATGCCTGATGCTAGAATTGGAAAACCAAACAACGATCCTCAGTTTATTACTTCAGATCCAGATCTACAATAGACCACATATTCGAATACTCAAGATCGATCATAGAATCAAGTAGGAAGAACAATTATTCAGAAATAATAGGGTCTTACCTATGCCCATTCAATCGATGATTCAAATAGATACAGAGCAGTCTCTGGAATTCTTGAGGTGAATGTCGACTGCTCTCAAATTGCAATTTTCGAATGACCAGGTTTAGATCAGAGAAGAACAATGGAGATTAAAACAATGTTAGGAATCAGCAACTTACTAGAATTTCTAGAGACGAAATGAAGAACAATGTCCTTCTAGAGCCACTCCATCCCGTCGGGGTATTTCTTTCAATCGCTCAGAGGAGTTTCTACTGCATCGCCATGGCTCCTCCTTGAGAGAATTGGAAGAAAGAGAATGTAGATCTGGTGAGAACGAGTGAAGGGAATTGCTGTTTAAATAGGCGGTTAAAGAAGAGTGGAGAAGGAAAATTTGGCGCGCTCACCTCGTTCTGTTACTCCTCCACATGGTCGAGGTGGTGGTGTAATGACAGTTGGAATTTTTGAATTTGCTTAAGAAGGATGAGTAGAGAAGCAAAGGAATTGGCTAAGGAAAACTATAGAAGGTTATAGAAGTGTTTAGAATGACCCTAGGTTCTATCATTCAAGAGGAAATGGGCCTAGGTCTCCTGCCAGGCCAGGGGAATGGCTTGGATATATGGGCTGGTTTATGGGCTTAGGTAAAAGTCCAATACATATGACCAATAGAGAAAAGACTCAAATAATTGGGCTAAGGAAAATCAATAACAAAATATTGGTTTAGGAAGAATATATTCAGAAAAATTATGGAAAAAGGAAAATTTTAAATTTCCTGAAAAAGTGGAGTTACAAATATTCCCCCCCTCAGAAAAATTTCGTCCTCGAAATTCAAAGGACCACACAACTCCCCAAATTCTCAAGGATCCAAACATCAGTTTATTTATTGGAAAGAAAATATAGAATTCCAAGAAAGATAGAGTACAATCAAATCAACCAAACAGGTTGGGATAGCGCTCCCGCATCTCATCCTCGCGCTCCCATGTGGACTCCCCTGAAGAGTGGTGTCTCCACATGACGCGAACAAGAGGAATGGTCTGGTTCCGCAGACGCTTCTCCCTGCGATCGAGTATCTCTACTGGCTGCTCCTCGTAAGTCAATCTTGGGCCCACCTCCAGCTCAGAATAGTCCACCACATGGCTCGGGTCTGGAATGTATCATCGAAGCTGGGATACGTAGAAGACATCGTGCACTCCCTCCAAGCTATCTGGAAGCGCTAGTCGATACGCCACCTCGCCAATCCGCGCTGTCACGTCGAAGGGTCCAATGAATCTCGGACTGAGCTTCCCGCCTCTGCCGAACCGAATGACGCCTCTGGTCGGTGAGATCTTCAGGATCACTCTGTCTCCAACCTCGAACTCAAGTGGCCGTCTGCTGCTGTCCGCCCAATGCTTCTGCCGATCCTGCGCAACCCTGAGACGCTCTGAGCCCTTGAGATCAAATACGATAATTACACACAAAAAATAATACGATCTAACAATGATCAAGGATTTAATAGGCACGAATGGAATAAAGTTTCGATTTCAACTTAGAGGAGCAAAATCATGAAGACACAACTATTAAGTACGATAAAATCGATAGTTTAACACAAGTGGACTAGGACAAGGTAGGAAAATTATGGTCAGACAGACATGATTTAAGATTGAAGTTTAGACAAGACACAATAAAGTATGGAATCAAAATCTGACAATGTATAATTTTTTAGGAAATCAATGATCTAACGATAAAATGCTAGAGGGAAAACTAGCAAGGACTGATCGGGAAACGTATGAAATACTCAAAAGATACAGTTCAAATCAGGATAAACGTGCAAGGATTTGTGATTCTCGAAAACCAATAATCATACGAAAAAGGAATATAATTTCCATGATACCCGAGAACATATAGGTATTTGAAATCACTTTGCTTAGAATCCCTACCTCGCCAGTATATATCTGACTGCAGTGGACTTTCGGCTCCATGACTCAAATAATATGTCACCGAATATTCTGTCAACCTTATCCGTTTTCTAACAATCATTGACGAAACAACCCAAGAGATCAAGGTATGAAGAATATGACAAGTCTCGACAGTACTCGAAAACCTATGATTGTCTGAAATCACTTCAACTTAAAGTTCATGCCTCGCCAGTGCGCTACTGGCTGCAGTGAGCCCTCAGTCTCCATAATCCAGCTAATGGCTACAGCGCGCAACTGTCATGCCATAGTAGGTCATCGAATAGCCTCTCGACTTTATCCCTAGGAATTTCAAAAGAGTTTCAAGGAATTCAAAATGAGTTTCAAGGAGTTCAAAATGAGTTTCAATAGTCCAAGTCACGAAATGGTGAAGTTACCTGACTGTTAGAATACAAGGATTTATTAGGTACTAAGAGATGACAAGGGATCCAATCAGTGAGTACAAAAGGGCAGCCAGGGGGATTTAAAATTTCAGACAGGGAGCGAAGTTTCAAATTATAATAGAATTTCAACTGATATCTGAAATGGTAACAAGATTTCATATATGGGACATTATCCCGAAAGGATAACAGAGTCTCGAAGGATGAACAGCAGCAAAGTATCAGATAGGAGACAAAGTTTCAAATTAAGAAATAAAATCTTGAATAGAAAATTTCAACAAGGAAACAAGGTTTAGAATAGTGACTAGAAAACAGGTTCTAATAGAAGTCAAGGTATTGGATTGTAAACATGAAACAAGCGAATCTCAATAGCAACAAAATCGTAAATAGAGAACAAGTCCCGAATAAAGTCAAGGATAGGAAATAGAATCTCAAACAAGAATCAATAGAAGCGAAAGTTCAAACAAGGTTTCAGAATGATATTTCAAGTAGGAATAATTCTGGAATAGTACAAGTTCGATTAGCGAACAGAATATCAATAAACGAGTAGGAACAAGTATCCATGAAACACAAAATCTTGGATAGGAGACAAGATCGAACAAAAATAGTAGACCAACAACTCTCGACTGAAAATCAAAGTCATGAATGAGGAAACAAGTCTCGAATAGAAAACGAAATCTTCAAAACCCTCAAAGGTATCCTCAACAGTGTCCTAAATAGGACGAAGCTAAAACAAGTTTCGAATGAGGAACAGGATTTCAAAATAAAATCTCGAGAAACGATTAAATATCAATTAACATAAAGTTTGATAAAAGAACAAATTTACAAATAGGAGCCATTACTAGAAAACAAGGTCAGGAATGATGAATATGCCAACGGTATCGAATAATGAATTTCAAAAATTATCGATTTGTGGATCTGAAACAAGTTTGCCAAAATAGGAAACAATATCTCGAAATAAGTTTTGACATCAACCAAGGTTCCAAGAAGTTTCAAGAAATGATCAATGTGTTAGGAGGAATTTAAGGGAAAACTGGATTATTAATCAAGATACATAGTTTTTCCAACCATGCAAAAGAAATCTTCTGTCTTCAATCTATCTTCAGTGTTTCTCCGGGACTGGAATCACTTCAATTCTTCAGCTGTCCTGATATAGGCGGATCCTTGCGGCAGTGCTCCATGTGTTTGCTGATTCTGAGAAGGTGGTTCCCTTTTGCAGTAGTCTGATGCTCCTCGCGCTTGTTCTCGGGCAGTGTGATCAACGTTTTCCAGCAGTCTTGACTTGGGGGGCAGGCGATCCGTAGTATAGCCTCCGTCTTTACGGCACTCTTCATAGTGGCATCCTGAGAGGTGGCAGAAATTGTAAATGATCGTCGGCTGGATCTGAATCTGGATCTCCCGCTGGGGCTGAAGTGCAGGGCTCTGGCAGGAATATATGGCTGCTGGCGTGCTGGCTGCTGAGATCTGCTCCTGATGATGCGACTGGTGGTGTGACCGAAGAAACGCTGACTGAGTGTTGTGACGCTTTGCGGGTCCAGGGTAGTTGTTGTCTTTGTCATAAATCTTCATGTCTTTCATGAGCTTCAGCTTTCCGTTTCGTTCCATTGTCTGCGCTACATTCTGAATCTCCAGGCTGATGGCTCTAATCTTCAGAGAAGTCGGATCCTCACATGCTGAGATGACCTTCAGTGGCGGCTTCAGGTTCTCGATTGGCTCCCTGGTGCAAGATATGCGTTCGGTGTCAAAAAATCTAAGTGTCTGAGCGTATGGAAATCAGAAGTCCTTCCTGGCTCGAAGAGTGTATCCACAAGTCTGACTTGGAAAGGGTGGCCTGCTTCCTCTGGTTGTCAAGGGACTCTTCAGACGTCTCCGTCAACTACATACTACCCATGGGGATAGTAGAGTGATAGAAGGTAGTGGAAGCTCGAAAACGTCAAGTGCAGGTGAATTGACAGTTCTGGTGTCATATGTTTTTGAACTATCTGCAAAACAGAAAACTGTTAAAATAACCTAGACTTACATACAACAAGTTTATAGAATATTAAATACCTGATACACCTGATACACCTGATATACCCTTATTTCCTATTTTCCTATGCTGTGATCAAGTTTCCCTAGTGTAATCAAGTCCCCCAATAGTACGCTAAGACCTAGGTACTATTAGGATAGACCTGCATGGGCCACCATAAAAACATGTCACGACCCGCTCCCGAATAATCGGACACGAGTCGGACACGCCCAGCCTTCATTGTTAGACACAATAAAGTAAGCTGTACCAAGCTAGGAAACTAACCAGATAAATGAAAGTATAATCACAGCAACTATATAATGTGTCCCAACCAGAAAAGAGATACAATCTGAATTTATTACAATTCAACTATAAGAGTCTGCTAGTCTCATACATGGAAAGATAATGAAAACTAATGAAACTAGGCCTCTGCAGCCTCTAGGTCACAAGCAGCTCCAGCTGGCTCAGTAGGGAAGGCAGTATCCTGTCCATAGTATGTCACACAAAGCCTCCATCTCACCTCATAACATATCCAGTCAGGAGCGGAGCAAGTACAATTCTAGGTAATGAACAAGACATCATGAAATGAAGTACAAGGAACATGGAAG